>OY997402.1:3728195-4328195 GCA_963921505.1 Phakellia ventilabrum | reverse complement strand
TAATCTTAGTTCACATGGCAAGGAGTAGTACGGAGGCAGTACACGAGTATAGTAAGCGGAAAGCAAAAATATTATGATTTGACAACTATTCTGTGCTGAAAATGCGGTCAGTCTGCTATCGTAACTGTATGAAACTTCATACCGTATCTTCTAATTATCCATACCTCCATCGCCACCTTAGCAACCTTCCCCTAATCAAGACCCCACCAGCTAGTCAGAGTCAGCTTGACACTGATATACCTTACGTAATGGTGCCCTTTCAGTATATGCACTTATTAAGGGGTTACCCTTCATCTTTAACAGTGAAGAGCTACAGAAGGCCCGCGATGAGCTCACTGTTGTCACTCACAAGATCAACGATGCTCACAAGGCCATCACAGAACACAATCATAAGGCAATTCTCCATGGTATGCAGTCACTGTAAATGTCCAAATTGGAGACTTGAATCTTAGTACTTATTAATTATTTGCGTACTATATATTAATGGTGGCATATTTTTTCAGACAAGAAGAGAGGTGACTGTGATGTGCAGCGCTCTGCAGTTGAATCCAGGGTAAGTCTTACATGTACATATATCCTCACCTCTAACACTAAGAGGATTTTTTAGGGGGTGAGATAGTGGAACCTGGGAAATGACGAGAAATGGATATCCTGGCAAGTGATATATGATATAGGGTTTAGTAGCTATATAAAGCTTGCCTACTGCTCCTCTACTCAGGGGTTCCAGTAGCTCAGTGGGTAGGAGCATCTGACTAGTATTCAGAAGGTTCTGGGTTCAATTCCCAAGGGGGTTGCTCTCTCTATCTCGATCAGCTTGCATGAAATCCTAGGTGGACTAATGACTCCCCCGCTCTTGTCTTGTCAGGTGGGCCAGCTACGCGAAGAGCTAACCAGACTTGAGATGGAGCACCGGAAGAAAGAGGAGAGGAACGACAAGCTCAGGGAGCAGAATGAAGAAGAGGTATGTACGGCTATTATAATAGTATACATTACTAGTGCATACATGGTATTCCATGCAGAGGGCCTCGCAGGAATCGAGTTGCATTACACTGCTTAGCTGACCATTCAGCCAGTCCGAGGCTTTGAGAATGGCGGTCATCACTTTCCTGCTGTCAAATTAGCCTTACCCAACCTGGCCTCCCGCCGATTTTTCCACCTCTCCTCGCTACCACTACTTCTGTGTTGCTGTGCACACGTAGCCTCTGCACTTACAAGCAATGCCATGCCCACAGGAATGCTCACAATAATTGAATTCCTGTAGCATTACTTGCATACATACATACACGGAGTCTCCATACACTACACTTGCATGTGCAGTCACTTATGGTCTCTACTAAACATACATTCATAACGACCAACTGAGGGTGCGTGGTCTGTCCCAACAATTCTGATTGAAATTACACAATTTTGAGAAGGTGTAAACTAACCGCTCCCCCAATGTAGCTTTCAAGTACCTCCACCTGCTATGCCTTTTCCTGGGCAAGTGTTTGTGAGGGTATTACAGATTTTCTAGCTCGAAATACGTAATGGAATAATGTTTGTTTTCTACCCGGGACTGCCACATATATAGTGTAGAAACTCTAGCATGATCCAAACCTTTGTGTGCAATAGACCCTTTACCATTATGATGTAATGGGGGGTAAAAGTGAGCACTAAATGGAGAAAATGCAGGAAAACATATGTAAACAAGCATGTTTGTATGTTTTCGTACAAGAAAACTACATCAAAGCACATGTTCTCATGTATTTTCTCCATTTAGTGCTCACTTTTACCCCCCATTACATCATAATGGTAAAGGGTCTATTGTGTACATGCAATCTCTTGTGTGTCTGGTCACGTATTCATTACTGTAGATACACAGGATACATGTATTTCATAACACAGATGTTGTTAAATGGCACTACGTCCTTACAGTTACTAAAATGGCTTACAAATCATTGCATCTAGAAACTAGAGAGTATTCCATTTATACAACTGTTTTTATCCTGGAATCACGAGTCATCAATTTCATCCTTTATCACCGCATCCTTAAGGCTGACTAGTGGGAAAGGCAATGGGATATTTAAACTTGGGGGAACCGGTGCAATCTGAAACTGGCCCATTGTATTCTTCGCATACACGAGCCGCTCCCCTGCAATTCGGCTATTCTCATTGATTGGACACCAGTAGATATTCTCCCCTGGAACAGAGATGGTTAAGATATTCCGTCCAGCTTGACCAGGTGATATTGGACGCTGAGACAGATTATTAATGTAGAAGACTTTGTAGTCAGGCACTTGAGAAGTAGCAGGATACTGCAGATAGGAGAACAAGTTGGAATCATGCATGAAGTTTAAAGTTATTCCAGGAATATATTTTGGTACCAAAAACAATTGGGAATAAGGAATAACAGGTAGAAGATTGTGCCTATCATATACACACATGTAGCAGAGTGATGGGCATTTGGTGCTTAGAGCATAATCCTCACTTATTTTGGAAGGATTTTGTCATATTCATGCACTAGTTTTATGTGATGGGATTTACTCTAACAGTGTGGAAATAATTCCCTCACGCCTAGTTATAAATTGTGTTTACTAATCGGTGAACTGTTTCTTCATGTACTTGCATGCATTCTTCTAACCTGGGCTTCCATCCTTAGTCTGTATGCACTACGTGCAATTTGTGTCAGCGCAGCTGCTTGTCCAGAGGTGACGTAGTTTCTGATGACATAGGCCGGCTGTCCACCTGGTGGCTGCTGATCAGGTGGGACTAGGCTGATTGTAAAAATGGCTGCGCAAGGGGAGAGAATGCACTCTCAGTTTACATACATGATCACAAGGAATCTATAGCGTCGTCCCCATGCAGGCTTCACTCCCCATCTCTTACTGCACAGTATGCATGCGAGATAAACCTGGGAAAGTGAAGCTGCCTGCATGGGAATGAAACTGCAATTGCAGTTTCATTCCCATGCAGGCAGCTTCACTTTCCCAGGTTTATCTCACATGTACACTGCACAATAAGATAATACAGAATATGCATACACCCTTCCATATGGTGCATGACTCACCCACATGCATACATACAGACCTGGCCTTAAGATTAGTTCCATCGTATAGTGATACATTTACTGTAAATTTCTGGGTGTGCTGTAATAATACATGAGTGTGTACATTACACTTATAAATGCTCTGATACACTCATTACACTTATAAATGCTGTGATACATATGACATGCATAATTGCATCTCTGATATGTACGTGGTTCCGTATAATAACAGGCATCCTTGGGGTATAGGTAGGTAGCTACATGTCTGTGGCTGAGATTTTACATGTGTGGGAAGCTGAAAAGCCACCCTATGGTATGAAAATCTCCATTTTTGGCTACTGTAAGTTCCTTGTTTGCGGCAAAGTTATTTATCTTGCAATCTTCACAATCATTTCCCAGTATTGAAGCCCATGTATGTACAGTGAGAAGCTGCACAAATTACAGCTATTGAATAGCTAGATACACCAGAATATATATTCACTACAAAAAAATATGTAGTTATTTTGACTATTTAGTGGTTACCTGAATTTCAGAAGTCTGAGTATGAAGGTAGGAGTTAGCTAAGCCTCAAAGCAGGTAATTTGTTCCTTGCTAATATAATGAACTTGACATTCCATAGTCAATTTTCATAGCAAGGAACAAATTACCCACTTTGAGGCCTAACTCCTACCTTCATACTCAGAAGTCTGAAGAGAATACTTACTAGAGTAGTTTGCTGCAGCATCACCGGTGCCACCACCACTGACCAGTGGATTATAGACAAGATGCTGGGTGGTGGTGTCTAGGTAGACGAGGAACCTCCCCAACGAAGTGTATACATAGATCTGATAGAGCTGTTCCTCGGGCTCTCCATTCTTTACACGGTCCTCAAGCTGTAAACATACCATGCCAGGATTGACAGAAGTACCAGTAAATTTCTCTCATATTCAGTAGTGCATGTACGTACCAGTATTTCCTATGTGAAGGCCGGGTACATTGAGCCTCTATTACTCCTAATATAAGTATACTTCCATCTATGTAAGTAGTTAGCTGCATGCCCAGTTAACTTTCTTCGATGATTACATTCCCCAAAATTTCACAGCTATACTTGGCAGCATAAGCACACGTATAGCCTAGTGTTTCTGTGTAGAAAAACAATGTTTTGGTTACCTCTTCAGCTGTTAAGAATTTAGCATCTGGGTTCAACTTGATGCTGGCAAGATTGGGTTGTTGAGTTGTCATTTCCTTGATTTTCACTTCTGTAAACTGGTATCCTGTATGCAGAGAGCTGACAGACTATGTAGCTCTGAAAACTCACACTCCACTTTCTTACAGCAAGCTGTACTTGCATTCAGTTAGTATTGTCCTGTGTAGTAGTCACTGAATGCATTTCCTGGGTAGTTATCAGATGATAGATTATCTTACCATAACATTGGAGTTTCCTCATTGTATAACAGTGTAGTAGATTATCTTACCATGACATTGCTCAGTAAAAAAAGAATTGTCATATTGACCAGTCATTTTGTTATTTGAGTTGCAAATGAGTGAACACATTACACACTTGGACACAGACGATTGCCAAGATGGTAGGAGTATCTGGAGGAAGTTGGTCAAGAATGAGGAACAAACATCAAAAGTACATTAGCTTACTCGTGCATTAAAATGGTAGCCTAGCAATATGGTTATGGTTATTAGTTCTGATGCAGATGAGTTAGCATAGCTGATGGCTGGCTGGGAGTGACCACTGTTTTAATATGTTTTCCGCATTCTTGACCAACTCCCTCCACATACTCATACCATCTTGGCAATTAGCTGTGTCCATGCATGTAATGTGGTATCACCTACAACTAAATAACAGACAACTGTAGTCAAGATGACAATTCTTTTCTTACAGTGTGGAGTTTCCTCATTGTATAACAGTGTAGTCATTTGGAATTGCATAATATTGAAAGTAGATAAATAAATTCCCCCTGCGGGTGGGGAAAGGATGGGAGCCTGAGCTCATCAGTACAAGTATGTCACACATGCACTACATACAGTGGACCACCTAACCTCGTTCCCAGGCCTTCCCCGATACAAGCAAGTAAAATGAGCTACTAACTGCCTCCCAAACGTGCATGCACCAAACCTGTTTCAATTAAGCATAAAAATTAATGTTGAGGAAAATAACGTACAACAAACCAACTAAAATATTTACTACTGAGAGTCAAAGTACAGCTACAGAGTATTCAAAGTCATGATTGCTCGGCAGTGTAGTTATCACTTGTGCTAATAACGCTGACTGGAGAGAAATGGCAGTCAGATATTGAAGTTCTTGGGTAGCTCTTTAAACTGAAAATGGCCCATTGTTTTATTTGCATACACGCGTCTCTTCTCTGGGGAATGGTGGTCCTCATTGATAGGACACCAGTGGATATCCTGCCCTGGAACGGAAATGGTCACTGTTTGAGTCTTTCCAGTCAGCCTTGGATTCATCGGCTTCCGAGACGGATTTTGAATGTAGAATACATCATAGTCAGTGCCATGTGAAGATCTTCCTACCCTAGCATTAAAATCACCTAGAAGCACAACCTGACCACGCTCCTTCATACGCAGCACATCCTCTTTCAATTCCTCGTAACTGCTTTCAATAACTGAAACACTCTCGCTATCCGTAGGCATGTAAACACAACCCAAAAATAAAGTATTCCTACCGTTTTCACCTTTCACCTTGATCCACATACTTTGTTCGTAGCTAACATCCTTAATAAAAACCGTGCGGTGTGATAAATAACTTTTTCCAAAGGTTCAGTCTTATTTCATAAACACATAGCCTGAAAATAGGGTAGACATAATCTTCTGTATATGCTGGGTGCATGGTTAAGTTACCTCTTCAGCTGCTGGGACTTTAGCATCTGGGTTGATGCCAGCAGGACGGTCATATGGCTTGGAAGTAGTCCTTTTCTTGATTCTTCTTTCTTTAGAACTCATATCAGCTACCCCAACATATCACACATGCACAAAACTAACAAACTACATGTACAGTAGCTACACCGAAGCAACTGAAGTTATCTTTGGTTATCTGCAAACTTAGTGATATGGGGGTGGATCCAGAGTCATTATCGATTCACAGTTTGTGACTATCAAAACAAGTTACATTAATTTTTATGACCTGAGATGCATCCTATGATAACATTTTGTAGCTCTCCCGAAAAAGGGGGAGAGCCTGGTATATTTTATCACGTGCGCGACCGCAAGGTAGAGAGAACTTAATTGCATGTGGGCGAACAAAATGGGCGGTCCATAGTAACTTATACTTGTAGGACAGCGTTGCACTAGTTTACTGATGGCAAAATATGGGCCCATGCGGGCTCTGGAATCTTACAGAGCTGATAATCGTAGCCAGGCCTTCGCTCAAGCAGACCCTCGAGCGAAGGTCTGACCATAGATATCTATAGCTATGGTCTGACTAGTACTATGTGAGACTACGGTTGTGTCACGACTGACAGGACTGAGATTATCACCGTTCGCCTCAGAGAATAGTTTTCACAGTGGCATTCAGCCCAAAACAGCCCCTTTCCAGGCTTCTCTCAAGCCTTCTCTTCGCTTACTGATCACAGAGACTGCTAGTCATCGATTACAATGCACCTCGTGCTCGAGCGATCGAACTATGCGTGGGCACGTTGCTACACTGCGGTTTGGTCTACCCACACGCAATTAAGCACCACTCACAGCATTGTCCTCTTATCAGAACATAGTTACAAGTTGGGTTATGTTATCGACAGACGCATCAAAAGGGGTAGAACTCACAGTTTCGCTAAAATGTAAATGATGAACCGTATTTCATCCGACAGAATTTTTTTAAAGCCTGTTTTGCAATTCAGACAATCAAAGAAACCCAACTGATTCTCAAGTGCTCCAGGAGAGTACTTGCCACTACATGCCATTCCGTTCCATTCCAGTTCGTGTAACGGAGCTAGCCTCCTAGCCTCGTTCCCAGGCTCTCCCGACTCAATGATGCAAACGGAACGGGAGAGCCTGGTATATTTTGTAACGTAATTAAATGAAAATATGGACACGATAGACAACAGCTTCACATTTGTCTTAGTTTGCTGGCAGTACTGGATATCAGGCAAGCCCTCCATCTCTTGTGTATCTGGTCATGTATCCATTACTGTAGATATATACACAGGACATTTCATCAAACAGTCGTTGTTAAATGGCGCTACGTTCTATGCTACATTTTTTAGAAACTGTCTGTCCTTACAGTAAAATGGCCTACAAATCATTGCATCTAGAAACTAGAGAGTATTCTATTTATACAACTGTTTTTATCCTGGAATCACGAGTCACCATTTCCGTCCTTCATCACCGCAGCCTTAAGGCTGACTTCTGGGAAAGGCAATGGGATATTTAAAATTGTGGGAACCGTTGCAATCTGAAACTGTCCCATTGTATTCTTCGCATACACGAGCCGCTCCCCTGCAATTTGGCTATTCTCATTGATTGGACACCAGTAGATATCCTGCCCTGGAACAGAGATGGTTAAGATATTCCGTCCAGCTTGACCCAGTGATATTGGACCCTGAGACAGAGAATTAATGTAGAAGACTTTGTAGTCAGGCACTTGAGAAGTAGCAGGATACTGCAGATAGGAGAACAAGTTGGAATCATGCATGCAGTTTAAAGTTATTCCAGGAATATATTTAGGTACCAAAAAGAATTGGGAATAAGGAATAACAGGTAGAAGATTATGCCTATCATATACACACATGTAGCAGAGTGATGGGCATTTGGTGCTTAGAGCATAATCCTCACTTATTTTGGAAGGATTTTGTCATATTCATGCACTAGTTTTATGTGATGGGATTTACTCTAACAGTGTGGAAATAATTCCCTCACGCCTAGTTATAAATTGTGTTTACTAATCGGTGAACTGTTTCTTCATGTACTTGCATGCATTCTTCTAACCTGGGCTTCCATCCTTAGTCTGTATGCACTACGTGCAATTTGTGTCAGCGCAGGTGCTTGTCCAGAGGTCACGTAGTTTCTGATGACATAGGCTGGCTGTCCACCTGGTGGCTGCTGATCAGGTGGGGCTGGGCTGATTGTAAAAATGGCTGCGCAAGGGGAGAGAATGTACTCTCAGTTTACATACATGATCACAAGGAATCTATAGCGTCGTCCCCATGCAGGCTTCACTCCCCATCTCTTACTGCACAGTATGCATGCGAGATAAACCTGGGAAAGTGAAGCTGCCTGCATGGGAATGAAACTGAAATTGCAGTTTCATTCCCATGCAGGCAGCTTCACTTTCCCAGGTTTATCTCACATGTACACTGCACAATAAGATAATACAGAATATGCATACACCCTTTCATATGGTGCATGACTCACCCACATGCATACATACAGACCTGGCCTTAAGATTAGTTCCATCGTATAGTGATACATTTACTGTAAATTTCTGGGTGTGCTGTAATAATACATGAGTGTGTACATTACACTTATAAATGCTCTGATACACTCATTACACTTATAAATGCTGTGATACATATTACATGCATAATTGCATCTCTGATATGTACGTGGTTCCGTATAATAACAGGCATCCTTGGGGTATAGGTAGGTAGCTACATGTCTGTGGCTGAGATTTTACATGTGTGGGAAGCTGAAAAGCCACCCTATGGTATGAAAATCTCCATTTTTGGCTACTGTAAGTTCCTTGTTTGCGGCAAAGTTATTTATCTTGCAATCTTTAAACTGCACACAATCATTTCCCAGTATTGAAGCCCATGTATGTACAGTGAGAAGCTACACAAATTACAGCTATTCAATAGCTAGATACACCAGAATATATATTCACTACAAAAAAATATGTAGTTGTTTTGACTATTTAGTGGTTACCTGAATTTCAGAAGTCTGAGTATGAAGGTAGGAGTTACCTAAGCCTCAAAGCAGGTAATTTGTTCCTTGCTAATATAATGAACTTGACATTCCATAGTCAATTTTCATAGCAAGGAACAAATTACCCACTTTGAGGCCTAACTCCTACCTTCATACTCAGAAGTCTGAAGAGAATACTTACTAGAGTAGTTTGCTGCAGCATCAGCGGTGCCACCACTGACCAGTGGGTCATAGACAAGATGCTGGGTGGTGGTGTCTAGGTAGACGAGGAACCTTCCCAACGAAGTGTATACATAGATCTGATAGAGCTGTTCCTCAGGCTCTCCATTCTTTACACGGTCCTCAAGCTGTAAACATACCATGCCAGGATTGACAGAAGTACCAGTAAATTTCTCTCATATTCAGTAGTGCATGTACGTACCAGTATTTCCTATGTGAAGGCCGGGCACATTGAGCCTCTATTACTCCTAATATAAGTATACTTCCATCTATGTAAGTAGTTAGCTGCATGCCCAGTTAACTTTCTTCGATGATTACATTCCCCAAAATTTCACAGCTATACTTGGCAGCATAAGCACACGTATAGCCTAGTGTTTCTGTATAGAAAAACAATGTTTTGGTTACCTCTTCAGCTGTTAAGAATTTAGCATCTGGGTTCAACTTGATGCTGGCAAGAATGGGTTGTCGAGTTGTCATTTCCTTGATTTTCACTTCTGTAAACTGGTATCCTGTATGCAGAGAGCTGACAGACTATGTAGCTCTGAAAACTCACACTCCACTTTCTTACAGCAAGCTGTACTTGCATTCAGTTAGTATTGTCCTGTGTAGTAGTCACTGAATGCATTTCCTGAGTAGTTATCAGATGATAGATTATCTTGTCATAACATTGGAGTTTCCTCATTGTAGTAGTCATTTGGAATTGCATAATATCGAAAATAGATAAATTCCCCCTGCGGGTGGGGAAAGGATGGGAGCCTGAGCTCATCAGTACAAGTATGTCACACATGCACTACATACAGTGGACCACCTAACCTCGTTCCCAGGCCTTCCCCGATACAAGCAAGTAAAATGAGCTACTAACTGCCTCCCAAACGCGCATGCGGCAAACCTGCTTCAATTACGTAAACATAAAAATTTATGTCAAGGAAAATAACGTACAACAAACCAACTAAAATATTTACTACTGACGTGAGAGTCAAAGTACAGCTACAGAGTATTCAATTTCATGATTGCTCTGCAGTGTAGTTATCACTTATGCTACTAAAGCTTACTGGAGGGAAATGGCAGTCAGATATTGAAGTTCTTGGGTAGCTCTTTAAACTGAAAATGGCCCATTGTTTTATTTGCATACACGCGTCTCTTCTCTGCGGAATGGTGGTCCTCATTGATAGGACACCAGTGGATATCCTGCCCTGGAACGGAAATGGTCACTGTTTGAGTCTTTCCAGTCAGCCTTGGATTCATCGGCTTCCGAGACGGATTTTGAATGTAGAATACATCATAGTCAGTGCCATGAGACATCTATATGGATGGGGAAAGTTAGTCTGAAATACATATATATGTAGGAGTAATTGTCATATTTAACTGATACTAAAATGCATACAGTTTAGCTGCTATAATCGCTTAGATATTACTACTGGTATCCACTGTGCTATGTTATTACAGTAGTGAGCCATTTTGCTGGGGCTTCCATCCTCAGTCTGTACTTGTGCATGTTAGCTGCTACCACTTAGGTACCCTTTGTGTTATGCAATTGCATTGGTGAGCCATTTGCGTTCTTCTCACTGATGCTTCCATCCGTAGTCTGTATTCATGGTGCTTAATTTGCGTGAGCTTGGGTGCCAGTCCAGGGGTGACATAGTTTCTGAAGACATAGGCCAGCTGTGCACCTGGTGGCTGTTTATCTGGTGGGGCTGGGTCAATGCTAAAAATGGCTGCATTAGGAGAAACAGGTGTGAGCAGATCTGCCATTGTTAAAACGTATCACAGGTCATTGAGTGAAGGAGAATTACAAAACTTACACATGACATTGTAGTGCACGGTAAAGTGTACTTTGGCAGGTATGTTACCAATGCGAAACACGTTCATCATGCACACTACTGGCGAGAAAAGCTGGGGAGTGGAGCCTGGGAACGAGGCTATGGTACCCTACATGTACTATTTATAAGTGATACTAAATGAGCAACTATACAGCAATTGAATAACTTACTGGAGTAGTTTGTTGCAGGATTGGTACCAGCCACCAGTGGATTATAGACAAGATGCTGGGTGGTGGTGTCTAGGTAGACGAGGAACCGCCCACTTTTGGTGAACACATAGATCTGGTATAGCTTTTCCCTGAAAGGTGCATTCTTTTCACGGCTCAGAAACTGTAGTTGTAGATATGTATGTAACTAACTATAGCGGTATATAGCTAGTGCATACACACCAGCAACAGAATCAGAGCTACACAATACGAATATACGAAACATTAACACAAATGAATATCTAATGGACTACATATACCTAGAACAGAGATGCCACAATCTCAAACTCAGGTACCATATCCATCTGCTACTGATTGACTAGGTACCAGCCAGTGTGGAATTACACATTCTCTTTCATACCTTGTTGCTTGCATTGGAAGAGTCTGTATTCTTGATTTCATTAGCGCTTGGATCACCAATTGCTGATACAGAAAATCGACTGATTCTGATGGCCCTCACACACAAGCTGGTAGCTACGTTTCTTAGCATATTTACTGCTAGCTACATGTAGCTGAGTATTCATAACTGACCTCTGTCACCTGATGGCTACAGGTCCTAATCAGAGCACCTTTTCCTTATGCCTTGTAACAATAGTTAATGGAGTAGTTTTCTTTGCTACTATGGATTGTGGTCTGTCACTGCATAATCAAGATTACTGGATAATTCATTTCATGCCACCACCTATGAGCACGCAATGGCAACCCATGAACATTTGCATGCTCTTGCATGGGTTTGTGTTAGCATGCACACACATGTACATTCTCCCAGGCTGGTGTGCAAAAATGAGCGCTACTCAATAATGATGGGAAAGATAAGAACTGTCCCACTCCCCACACACAATCATTCTATCTACACACCCGCCCACTTCTACTCCATTCACACACACTGTCTACACACTCACACTCAGTGATTAATCCTATAACCTTGTACCCAGGCCAACTCTTGCAGCTTTTATATAGCCGTTGAAAAAAAAAACAGCTGTGAAAAAAACTAGGGGAGGCCCGGATATGAGGCTAATAAAGTAGTACTAATAAATACACAAATTGAATGCCCGATCTTAAGAATCTAATACACTCACACACACACACACACACACACACACACACACACACACACACAGCACAGAGCACTGGAGTCCCGTCATGTTCTCTTACTATCGGCCCTTGAGTCCGAGGAGAGGGCTCTGAGAGAGGCCAGGGACAACAATGAAGACATGGAGCAGGAGATAGATACTCACAGGGAGAAGATAGCGGCATGGTGAGCAGAGCCTCATATCCTTTCTGTCTGTACTTCTGATCAGCCTTGCACCCTACTCTACCAGAACACCCTTTCCTACTGTTCTACTATAGCCTTAATCCTAGGGGTCCCTGCTCTGTACATTTTACCTTTTTCTGTCGTATGCGATCAAGGCCGGGATGGGGGAGGCTGGGATCGAAGTTAGTGCTTTTATACTACTGGATGGAAGAGTGAGAGTGTGGAGCTTTAAACACAAGAAGTTTACAATCTGCTTAGGGTATCGTTTTTGCCTTCACTCTATGGGTGGTGATTGCTTGCAGTGTATGAGAGTTGCCATGTATAGTGCCATTGTAGTAGTATTCAAGGAAGGATTGGGGTCTAAAGGATGGGGCTTATAAAAGATATGTGTAAGCTTAGGGTTCTAGTTAGAATCTAGCTCCTTCATTGATACAGTACTTCAGTCTTGAGGGGGGAGCAATCTGGGCCTGAGATCTATGCTCAGAGATGACCAGCTTATGAATAATGTACTTATAGCCAAGATGCCTGATAGAAATCTAATCTAAGTTCAAGTACATTCATCTACAATTAGGCTTCAGTAGGGGTTGTGAAAGTAGTCTCATGCCCACACTTCTGTAGTGAAGGCAGTATCCTTATTATTCAAAGACTTTGGGACCTTGGTAGTGTCCTTAGTATTCATGGAGTTGATATAAACCTCAAGGATTTTGCAGAGCTAATATGCAGTATACATGTGCTTATAAGGGTAGACTGGTACACAGTACTAACCAGAAGCATGAATATTGTGAAAGCCATGAAGTTTTTGAATCTCAATCCCTAGCAAGAAGCAGACTCAAGACAATGCAAAGTCGGTGGAACGGGCAAAGAAAGAACTCGTTCGACTGGATCAACAGCTCCAGGTCAGAAACCAGCCCTTCTGGAGAATGAGTCCCATACCCAGACCAGTTAGTCATGAATGGGATTGAGACTGACCTTTCCTCTGTCACAGGTGTCGATGGCCCAGTATGGCCGGGTGAGGGAGAGAAACTTCAAGCTAGCGGAGGAGCTGAAGGAGGCGGAAGTGAAGGCCGGGGACAGTGAGCACACCCTCAAGGTGAGTCACGACAGGATTTCATAATCATGGGAAAAATCGCGTGACATTTCCATAACCTTGCCAAAAAAAAACTGTGATAGAGCTGGGTACAAGACTAACATGATGTGTGGTCAAGGTATTACTCAGGAAGAGCCCTTTTTCCTTGCCTTAGTACTTTCCAATGACATTTTTTCTAAAGGTACATATAATGAACATTTTTTAGGAGTATAAAAGACGCATTTTTTGTGGATTTGTCTCTCACTGCAAAAATCATGCCCTCAAACTGTACTCTTCTGTTGACAGTGGCTATCTATCGCTGTTTTGGCGTTAGTTATACACGAGATATACTCAGAAGCGAAGCTACAAGACCTTTAAAGCGTACTGTAAAAGCAGGTACCATTGTCCTCAATTGTGCATGTCCATTGATGCATTGTTGGATGCACGAAAGCGAATACCCACATATGGATTGTGTGGTAACGAACAGGCTCCCGTATTATAGTTCTGAATAAACAGCACAGAGAAACAGGTAAGCAGTGCACTGGACAGCTCAAGGCCTGCTATTTGTGGAATTTGGCTTAACAAAGAGTGGGCGTGCTTACCAATTGTCAATTTTGCAGTCCATGAAAATTTTTTCTTGCCATGCACTACTGTCAATTATTGATGTAACTGTATGTACATTCCATTTACATATTGCAACACCATGCATGCACACACACACACACGTAATGTACACATGCATGCATACATACACACACATAATACACACATGCATGCATGCATACATACATACACACATACATACATACCTACACACACACAACACACATGCATACACACTCAGAGTATCATAGATGCCTTGCAAAAGCAGCTGAAAGATGAGACCAGGAACAAGAATACCTTTGAGGTAGGTGGATGGGGCAAAATAGGGCACCTCCCACGAAAATAGTTTTTTTTTTGTGGAGTTTGTGGGGGATGTGGCCTGGGTACGAGGTCATTGTCAAGCCTACAGCACTAGCCTAGGTCTGCTTTCTAGATAATGGGGCTTTTTTTGGTCCAAATAACATCATGATGACATGAAGTTTGCCCCCTTCCCCCTCTGCTAATAGAGAAATAGCTTGAAGAGGCCCTCCTAGCTGAGTACATACAATGTATTTTAGTATCAGCTTAAACTGATCAGATTTTGGACTGTGTGGATTTATGCTCAAGGGGTGGGATATTCTGTGACCATGCAGGGCAAGTTGAAGGCTGACGCAGCAGAATTGGACAGGCTAAAGGTGGAGGGACAGAAGAAGGTGGAACAGACAAAGAAACTGGCTCAGGAGACTGAGAAACAGAGCCAGGGGAACACAGAGATGGTGTGTGTATGTGTGTGTGTGTGTGTGTGTGTGTGTGTGCATATGCAATGTATGTATAAACGGTTAGCTTGATTTTGAAAACTTTCCCATTTCACAGTGACTTGATATCTTATTGTAACTGACTCCCTGCCCCTCACTATGCCTCAGGTCTCACGGCTCGAAGCCTCCCATTCCGACCACCAGCAGACCATCTCCGCCCTGCGCTCCCAGCTGGAGGGGGTGAGGGTAGAACACTCCTCTGTGGAGCAGGAACTGGGAAGGAGTATCACGGAACTGACGCCCAGGGAGGAGCAACTCAGAGTAAGCTGACGTGGGAGGGATAGGAGAGGGGGAGCTTCGCTTCTGAGTTGTGAGAGCTGCTCAAGGAGTGTAGTATAGTGCTGGGCAATATTCAATAATATTGTCATATTGTGATACTTGATGATCATGATAAACCCTTAGCTAGCCTCATCGTACCCTGGCCTTCCTACCAGCAGATGTTTATCTTTGAGCCTCCCGCACAGCAATAAGAGGATATCTGAGCCAGGATTGCTTGGGTACTAGGGTTACTTAGCCTTGTTCCCAGTCCACGAAAGAGTGGGGGGGGGGGGGGCGTGGCCTGGGTACGAGGCTATAGTGGTAGTTACTCTACCCAATACCATCCAATGTTTCCCTTTCCTCTCCCCGCTCCCCAGTTGGAGGTCCAGGAGAAGGTGGCCATCGTGGAGAAGGTCTCTGAGAGAACAAGACTGCTTGAGTCTAGGCTAGAGGTAGTTACATCATCATTATGTTATTAGATTACTTTTGAATTTGCTATAGTATTGACTTACAGGTTATATTATCTGCATGACTAATAGATAGTGCCAGAGCTTGTATTTATGTGTGCAGCTGGTCAATATTTTGTCTACAAAAATAATTATAATAATTATGGCGTTGTAAACCTTGCTTGTTTAGGATGTGGTCAAGTCCACTGCCATGGTGGAGAAGATGGAGAGAGCAACGGTTTCTACAGTGGAGAAGCTAGAGTGAGTGATGCTAGGCAGGGTATATGTATGGTACTCCAGGCCTATAGTCTAGGGTTAGCCTCGTCCCCAAGGCCCACATGCACATTTCATTTTAGCTACTTGTGGACCTGGTACATCTCCAACAAAAGATAAAAAAGTATAGCCATTTTCGATAAGTCCCTGCTCATAATTAAGTAGGCCCACAGTGTGGAACGTGCACACACACATATACACACATATACATGCACCAGTGTCCAGTCAGAAGCCCTAAAGGAGCAGGTGGCAGAGGAGAGGCGGGAGGAGGAAAGTTGGAAACAGGAGTTGAAGGAGATTGAAGGTGGGCCAGCTAGAGAGGCAATACATGTACGTATTATTATAGCTCATGCTTCAAAGATCATGTCACTAACTGTCTTTAAACCTACTCTCCTGTTGCAGAGTTCTCCTCTGATGCGGAAGAGAGACATGAAGAGTACCTCAAGGAGAGGCAAGAGCTACTGGAGAAGTTCCAGGTAGGTCTTAATTATTTCTTTGTGTTAGACCAGTATATGGTCAGCACTATATATCCCCTACGGTTTCAATTATTATTTCTCTATTTTCTTCTGGCACTTGTACTCGAGTATCAGTGGCTATATTTCCCTGGCTCCCAATCCAGGTCGACCTTCGTGAGGCCCTTGCCATGAATGTAGCTGTGGCTGAGCGCTACCACAAGCTGCAGTCCCAGTTTATCATGTCTAAGACGCTGGCTCTGCGGGTACTGGGGAGGAAGCTAGACCTGGAGACATCGCTCAAGGACCACAAGCAGGTAGTGTTGGCAATAATATTGCAATACTTGAAGTCGTGATAATCAATATCACAATTATCAAAATATCGCAAAGGCAATAATATCATCATCACTGTCACTGAATACTTTAGTAATTAAAATACACAAGCAGGTAATATAATCACCTGAATCTAGTGTAGTGACATTTCAGTATACCACGAGCATACTTTTCTGATATATCGGCCAGCACTGTTAGACAAACATGGTGAACGACTTCCCTTTGCTGGTGCATGTATGAGTACATTGTCACCTAAGATAGCACCTATATACATTAGAAATGCGAAATGTGGTAACTGTTACAGTATAGCTGCATTTCCACACATGCTATGTCTCGCATAGCAGCACCTGGGCCTTAGAATTCCCGTTTTTCCCCAGTAAGTAGGCCTAGCCTATGCTACTGCTACAGGGTACACATTTTTGTGACATATTCCTCCAGCTTCTGGCCTTCCAGTCTCGGATGTACTCCTCCATGATAGCCTACTACGAACACAGGGGTGTCAGCAGCAAGCAAGGCCTGAGCGAGTTCTGTAAGCAGTCCAAAGAGAACTTGAAACAGCTGAGGTCTCTGGAGACACAGTTTGATGCTGTCGTTAGACTGATGCAAGAGTTTCTGGAACATGGTTTGCACAGGACACGAGTGGAAAGCAGTGATAGCAGTGGTAGCAATGAAGCAGTGAGAACTGGGGCCAAAGCAAGGACTGTGACTTTCAGTGTGCCAGTTACTTGCGAGACTTAGGGTCACTTAGCTAAATGTTTGTTAGCATAATTATTTGTTCATGATATAATATTCACAGTTCCATTGCTAAACACTTTGATGTGCAGCTAGATATATACATGTATTTGAACTACATTTGTCCGTGCAATTTCAATGGTGGGGGATATAGATATAAGCTATATAAAATGCTAATACTAATGCCAATACTGGTAAGGCTGAACACCATGTTTCATTTCTCATGTACGTATGTGTATATAGCTACATGATATCATATACTCATCATGAAGTTTATAGTATCACAGACACTCATTCCAGCTCCTCCTTGCTAAGTGAGCTGTTTCGGCCTTAGTGGGCCACATACGTACAGTGTAGCACGTACCTAATTAACCAGCTGAGTACAACCACCACAGGCAGGCCTCCCACCTTATATACATAATATTTATGGTATATAATCCACAGAAGTATTGTGGTGTCAAAATGTTCCTACCTTGTTCGGTTCCTTTTTTGGGATTCGATTCCATCCCTAGATGTTTTTTTTTCAAACTGTTTACTATTGGGACTAAGAAAGGTGTATGATTTCAAAACACCAGCTCTTGGGAATAAGTTACTATAAGTGCATGTCTGCATATATGCCCCAGTCCCATGTAGTTTGTCAACACTTATGAACTACACCTATACACCATAAGCATTGTCATTATTATCTTGAAAATAAGGCGTATATACTGGTGGTAACACTGAGATGATATTTCCTTTTTTTGCAGTGGTATATTTCTGGTTATGTCACTTATGTGCCTTCATAATCAAGGATTGACTTAAGTGGTTCTTTAAACTCATGGTAATGCCAGCGCTTACGAATCCGAGTTTTAGCTGCTGGTGTGGGAGAGGTTGGGTCTGATGATGTAAAACCTATGCTTTTATACTTCAGAAGAGGTAGTTCCTGAGATGGCATGTCAGTTTGCAATTGATCCTCAAGTCCAGGCACAATCCTCTGACCCTCTTTAGGCTCCAACAGTGGTTTTATGACTGTGCTGTCAGAATCCATGTCATAATCCATGTCATAATCCAAAAGTGGTTCCCGATACGATATGTGTGTCTGAGTGTGAAACTCAATTCTGGGTGTCCTATGAACAATCTTCCTAGTCTCCATCGTTGGTGCGGTAGGGGACAGAGCAGTACTAGGGCTAGGGTTGGGGGCAGGGCTAGGGTTAGGGTTAGGGTTAGGGTTAGCAGTATTTCTACGGAAACTAAACAATTTCATTATGGTTGCTAAGCAGCCTGTGGTACGATTATCATCTTCAGTTTGAGAGTCAAGTCCTGCATCAGGCTGGCCACCTCCCAGATTTTCGAATTTAGCTTCAGGATCTGGGCTGCTTTCTGTCGCACTCTCATCTTCGCTGTCATCCTCTTCACTATCATAATATTGACAGTATTCAAAATCTTTACAGTGTAGTTCCAGTATTCCTGTACCAGATAGAGCACCTGCTATTTCATCGGGATTGATGATTGATGATTGATGTCATAGCGTCAGCAACAAAATCAGGCACAATGAAAGTGAGTTCAATGCAACCATTTTTGACGGTACGTAAGTAGAGGGCTTGTTTTTTTATATTCAACACCCTGGCTACAGCATCTCTAATGTAGGCAACTTGGTTCACTCTAGCGACTTCCCATTTGTGGTCCACCTTGATGACGAGGGTGGAGGCATCCTTCTTACGCCCTAATCCAAACCCGTTCTTGGGACACTTGGATAAACGGTTTCTGCAGTATTCTTGTAGCTGAGCTTTGAACTGATCGAGTCTTTCTTGTACGTCCTTACTATGCTGGCAGAATGTGTTAATAATGTTTTCAATCAACAAGTAGTTGAACCATGAGTAATAGTCTGAAAAACAACGGAAGGCATCTCCCATACTCTTCTGAGCACGAACCTCTTCTATGCAATCCAATAGAAGTGGAGTCTTGGACAGTGCATACACTGGCTCAAGTGCTTTGACCGTCTCCAAATGGGAAGCAAGCTCATCCACAGTGACACCAAGTTGTTTCAATGCTATCTGAACTCTAGTAACTAGTGCTCCAAAATTGAGCATAATCTTGTCAGTCTCAACTTCTAAATCTGATTCATCACAGTCACTACCTGTGGGTATACAACCAGCTACTGGTGGTTCATCTTGTAGCTTGGTGTAAAGGTTTGGTTCAGGACTGCTACCATTGCAGTAACTGTGATCATTGCTTTGGCTCACTGGTTCAACCACGGCTGCTTTGGCAGGAGTTGCTCCATTCACATAATTAACTGGTGAATATTTTTCTTGCAGCATATGCACAAGACGAGTGTGTGTTCCCATTGCTTCTAGGGCGACAAGAAGTGCCTCCCACGAGGGGTCTGGAGCATTGGACAGCCAAAACTCCAAAACTTCGATCTTACAACGCTCAGGATCGTGGTATTGTGTCTCCATTTGTTTCAGATGGGTAGTTTTGATCCCCAATTGAAATCCCAGGAGGTACCACTCCGCACCTACCACTTCCTTTAACTCATTCTGAACCTGCAATAGGGAGAGACAACTCGAGGCAAGCTCTGCCACAGCCATGATAGCGACACTGCATGCATGCAGCGGATATTTCGCACGTGACGTGTGGCTCAGCCCAGCTCCTCCCCGGTGTCATGATCAGCAGCAAGCAAGGCCTGATTGAGTTCTGTAAGCAGTCCAAAGAGAACTTGAAACAGCTGAGGTCTCTGGAGACACAGTTTGATGCTGTCGTTAGATTGATGCAGGAATTCCTAGAACATGGTTTAAATTACACAGAGCACAGATATATTTGCACATGGAATGCAGTGATAGCAGCAGTAACATGCAGTAAAGCAATTATATAGGACTGGGCCAAGCTGTAATATTATAACTTTCAGTGTGCCATGGCCAGTGACTTGTGAAACCTAATTCATATATCACCTTCACATGCACACTTCCAGCATTGCTCTATATATTTTACAGTATATATATAATCCCAAGCAGTCAATTCTTATTCATGCTTACACTTTCATTTTCATAAAATTACATGTGCAGTCAAATTCACAGAATCGTGGAGACAGACCAAGATTATAATATTATTAAACGTCAACAGCATAACGATCAGAGAATTCAGGAACCGGTCCACCTACATAAGAGGAGGAAACCAGAAAAAAATATTTTAATCACGAGGATTCTAGCTGACTAGCTACTGTAACTATACATCAGAGTTATTTAGTCTAATAACCCCTGGATCCTCTTTATAGTGGCTACCAACATGCCAGGCTAGTTCTATGGTAGGAAAGTGATTGGTACCAGAGAAACGGTCAACTCCATGGCATTGCCACAGTAGTAAAGATGATTGCCATTCATAATATTAAAGTTTCTGCTGTAATAATGGCCCTTACTAGTGCAAGCTGCTGTCAGTAACAATCATGATATATATGCTTAATTGCAGGGGAGGGAAGTGAGACAAAGCAGCCAACTGATTACTTTGTAATTTAAATTTACGACCCGCGAGTCTGGGGACATGCTTCCCTAAGAGAGTTTTGATGCTCTAAGAGCTGGTTACTTTGTAACTTACTTTTGCTGAGACAGACTTCTTGTATCCCTGATCTCAGCTGCAGCGGTGAACTCAGAAAATCTACTGGCACTGAAAGTGAGAAATAATATATAGCCAGTGACATATTACCACAGTTGCATGGTGTGACCAAAAATGACTGGACCTCAATCCTTGGCTTAAGAATCTCTGACTATGCATGTTATGTAACAACTCATGTCATTTCCTGTATCACTGTGTGATCTACTATGCAGCCTGGGTCAATGATAGCAGAATTGTTACACTTACATGCAATAGCATGAGTTACTAAACAATAGCTTTAAATCTGATTGACTTCCATAACTACTAAGTAGCCTAGATCACCCAGTAGCCTTGTACCTGGCATCAGTACGTACGAGGCTATAGATCACTCAGCTGGTCTCTTTTTAATTTACATTGTGGCCTTTTGCCTTCTGCTCTGAATGTTTCTGCTCGATGATTAAGCTTGGTGACCCTTGAGTACTTTCTGGCCACAAAAACATAGCATCACAGTGGCAAAGCAGCCAAAAGAAAGTAAGTGGTACTAGCACTTTCATCCAGCCTGGAGTCATGTCCTTGTATCACTGTGTCCATTCTCATGTTTAGCCTCACTCCAAGGCCAACCCGCTCCATGTGTGTTACATAATGCAAGCGAGTGAGAGGAAAAGTGGGTATCATTTATCACGTGACGTGACGTGAAGTGACGTGACTTGGGTAGACCCAATTAACCAATTGACTGCACACTCTAATCTTGCCGCCATGTAGTTGAACAAGCTAATAAAGAAGTTGAGAAGAGATGCTGACTACTCTAAAAGTTAGACCAGCAATAATTGTGAGTTACTATGCCTCTAGGACTGCAGGAATCAGGAGATAGACAGGGATCACCCTTACCCTGGAGCAAACCCTACGGTAAAGTCGTACTCTAAGACCAACCGTCGACTACCAGTGAACTAAAAACCAGCTAAAGCAGCCTCTATGCTAAACTTTAGCAACTGACGGGTATAAACGAAGGCAATATTGCATAAGCACTCTTTTCACTCTTCATGCATTGTGCCTCACTACCCAGCTGTACATTCTGTCAATGCTGTCTTTATATACATGATTTGTTATACAAAAGTACTATAACTGCCCATTCTGGTCAAGCAGAAAGTTGAACAGATACAGCAAACTATTTGGGTTGGCAACATAAAATGTATCCAGCATTTAGGGGTTATCCATTCAGTGCTCAGTTAGCCATACAATAAAGGTGATATTTAAAGCACTGAAAGATTTAATTGTGTGTAAAAATTGTAGCTTCTTTGATCTTTTACATGCAAGTGGCAATAGCGTCCTGAAGGAAGGAATAACAATAATTATTTTAAGACACTGTAGCTTACCATGTACTTCAGCAGTAGTAAATTCCTTTTCTGGATGTGTATGACCATCTGTATAAGGACAGGACCAGATATGCCTGAAGAAACGTGTCTCCCGCTGTACTATAATATTATGTTGTTGTAATTATTGAGTCATTGTACAGGAGCTTTGTATAATGTTTTGCTTGAACCATCCTAACAGAGTCATACAATCCATAATCAGAATGCTGCTTCACAAAACAAGTCTGTGGTTCTTTTGTTATAGACCCGACTACTGCCAACCAGTCAGTAATTAGCTTATATAAGCCATAATACTGTAATTGTTTATACTACTGCTTTAGATACATTATAATACTGTGCTATATTATATACACAGCCATCACAAGTGTGCCTCTACCTTTGCCTAGTTTAAAGTGATATAAAAGTGATGTACAGGAAGTGTGTGTTTATGTCATCCTAGAAGTCTTATTAATTTCTGTAGAAGCCTACAAGAAGATCAACTATGCTTTGGAGATCTTTAAACAACTTACACGTGTACATCCCAGTCGAACCTAAAGTCACACAATCGCTATCCATGTCCACACATACGCTATCCATGTCTAAAGTGAAAAAAACATAAGTAGTAAGGTGATGGTGTGATTAAAATGCATATTCTCATAGCCTTCCCTAACCATTTGTGTGTAATAGTGCAGAGCTGTATACACAATTAAGATCAAACTGTTGGCAAGGATAACATCTGGCAATCTGACAGGCCTTATATGCAAGGGATAGCTGGTGGGTGTTCCTACATAAATATGATGTATGATCTATTATGCAGCTTGCATCAACGACAGCAGGAACAGCACTCTAGCTACATGCAATAGCAAATAACAACTTCAAATCTGATTGACTTCTGTAACTACTAAGTAGCCTAGATCGCTCAGTAGCCTTGTACTTGGCATTGGTACAAACGAGGCTATACATGTAGATCATTCAGCTGCTCTCCTGCATCTTTTGCCTTCTGCTCTGAATGTTTAGATAGATAGATAGACAGATAAATTTTAGGAAGTGTCCCATTAGCCAAGGGGCTGATCTACCTAGGAGTTCAGTATGTCTGGTTGTGATGCTTAAGTTTGGTGCCACTTGACTGAGGGCTTTCTGGCTACAAAAACATAGCATCACAAGGGCAAAGCAGCCTAAAGAAAGTATCCAGTGTTAGTACTTTCATTGAACCTGGAGTCATGTCCTGTATCACTATGACCATCCTCACGTTTAGCCTCATTCTTCCCTTACTTTCCCTCGTTTGTTTGTTTTCGCACATGGGGAGAGCCTAACTGTGTGTTAAAAACACTTATGTGACAAACTATAGATACACTTATGTGGCCTTTCGTTTTGCTGACCTTGCACCATTTAAAAAAAGTTGTGTATATGATTTGTAGTAGCTGCATTTGTGTGACTGCACGGCCATCTAACATGGTTTCTGGTAGTATAGTGTGCTGTTACTACCAAAACAGTTTAAAGACATATAGCCGTCAGCAAGAGAACAGTAGGTGAGGGCCTCTTTGTACATCACTACTGTTATCCAAACATTACAGCAGCACACTGAATTACTCTGAGACTTTGCTAGATAGTTATATACATGTACATGTAGCTGCACAACCAAGCAAATTGTGTAGCCCACTTCAAGCAGGCTATCGTTTATTGCATCACTAACAAATTAAAGAGACAACTAAACTGTGTATTAAGCAGATAACATCTTGCAAGGTAATCTTCTAATTATACAATTTAAGAAAAAAATTCTGTTTACCATTAACAGCCTAGGGGCATAGTTAGCAACAAGCTAAGCTGAGGGGAGTCGGACAAGTTTCATGCGCACATGTAGGTAATTGCATTCGATTGTCAAGTGCAAACGAAAATACAGAGTTATGTAGCTAAGATACAGAGTTAGCTAGAAAGAAACTCCTATATCTCACTAACAACAGCGGGGCTCAATGGGGCTTAATCAATGGATTTAATACCTCACAGTGGCAAGTCCTAAAGTACAGGAGAGAAGTCACATTCCAGCACATGTAATGGTAAGCGTGGCATGCCAAGGCCACCCCGCTCCGTGTGTGTTACATAATGCAAGTGAGTGAGAGGAAAAGTGAGCATCATTTATCACGTGCCGTGACGTTATAGCCTGTTCCCCGGCCCCCGTTGTTTGTCACTACTGCATGTCATAAACCACGTGACTACATAGGACACGCCCAATTTATCAAAGGGTATCAGCTGACATTCATGTGCACGTCAAGCAATGTTGCAACAACTAAGGATCAAGAGAGGTTAGAAAAACACTGTCGTATGCTGCTAGTAATATCAGAGCTACAAAAGAAGGCTGTGAAGGCCACTGTTGACGGAAACGATGTGTTCGTGTGCTTACCAACTGGATTCGGAAAATCCCTCTGTTTTCTAAGCGTCTTGTAGTTGGACTACCTTCACTCAGATCCCAGTGCAAAGTCGGTAGCAGGCCGTCACCTGATTCTCATGGTAGAGCCAACCGTCGCAAACAAGTCGCCAAGCCGTCTGCTAAATCAATTTCTGCAGCCTTCATCAACCACAAGCAAAACGATGTAGGCCTGAAAAAGTCTTGATAAACGAAGGTGACACAGGTATCGAGGACTCATCCATGACTCGCTGGTAGTAATAAATCTGTCCAGTATCGGTTAACGCCACAAATGTGTACATGGCGAGATCACGTTTCGCATGATTTTGTTCTGCAATCTGATTGGCTCCTCCCAATTTTGAGAGGTAGTGTCAACAGAAATAACACGTGAATGCTACCAGGACAACTCCAACTTTTCGAGGGGGCCGGAGAACATGACGTAGAATAGACTTTGGGTAGACCCAATTAACCAATTGACTGCACACTCTAATCTTGTTGCCATGTAGTTGAACAAGCTAATAAAGAAGTTGAGAAGAGCTGCTGACTACTCTAAAAGTTAGACCAGCAATAATTGTGAGTTACTATGCCTCTAGGACTGCAGGAATCAGGAGATAGACAGGGATCACCCTTACCCTGGAGCAAAACCTATGGTGAAGTGGTACTCTAAGACCAACCGTCGACTACCAGTGAACTAAAAACCAGCTAAAGCAGCCTCTATGCGGAAGAGCACACTGTTTGTGTCATAACACTGACTTGCTCTTAGCCATATATGAATAGAGATACTGCTCCTAGACCAGACTAAGGCTCAATGATGTGCATTAAACGGAGTCAGTACTCATTCTGTGCACTCCTACAACCTGCAACCTGCAAAAATGCAATTCTTGCCTCATTGCCTTGCAGTTGTTTATGGTGTTCTTTGAACTATAACTATGTTACACCCTTTAATTTCTATGCTTATTTATGGTACTTACTTAAATGCTCATACGACCGTTGACTCGGACACGGTGGACTCGGACATGATTGACTCGGACACAGTGGACTCGGATACTGTTGACTTGCATCTACATACATGTACTTCTCTCGGCCTGAAGGTGAGAAATAACATAGCCAGTAAACAGCATTACTGCAGATATATGGTGTGACCAAAAATTACTGGATCTGAATCCTTGGCTTCTCTGACTATGCACGTTACACAACAACTTAGCTACCTATGGAGATCCCAGTGCAATGTGTAAGTTGAAGAATTTAACATACGCAATAAAGTGATGGTGGCTAAAATGTGATTCTTACAGCCTTCCCTAGCTCCCCCAGCCATTTATGTATAGTAGTGCATGTCTGCCTGAATGCGTTTCCAGGCCTTCCAGCCCATACATATACTCTCTCTGTCATGCAGCCATGGAGAAAATTTGGGAGTGTTTTAAGTACTTCTAGCCATAGGTCATAATCATGGAGGACTGGAATAAGGCCACACTACTACAATTATGCGTTTTTGAGGCTATGTCTCAATGCTACATGTAGCTGGCCATTCTATGATATTGTGCTGCGATTATGGCGATTTTTGCACTTCTACCAAGCTGCAGCTTATTCAACCACATTTCTAGATGCCTTCTACAGACATTGCAACTCTTGTCTGAATGACTTAGGTATGGTATAAGTTAGTTGCCCTGCCAAACAAGATATAAGACTGTTATATTCCTTAACAAAGCTTTCATGAAGCTTTCCTATGGGATATACGGGTCTTATATCCTGCTTGGCAGGGATATAAATGTAAACAATACTAATACACAATAGGTTACACTACTAGCCAATTACACTACTACACAACAACAATGCTACCACATATAGAGGCATGAATGGTAGTATATTTTTATAATACTGCGCTTACCAGGGCTTCTGTTTTTTTTCTGGATATGAAAACATCGCATTATAGCAGCAAAGCAGCCTGAAGAAGTATCTGGTTCATCTTTCTCAGTGTATTCATCCAGTTGCAGACTGGAGTAACTGTTATGTCCTGTGTGTGAATCTTCACTTTCAGTTTCAGAATTATCACCGCTACCACTTATTATCACTGCTGCTGTTTCAGATGATGCAGGTTCAAAATTCTCTGCATTCGCAGCTTCCTGAGAGTGTGACATATCTTGTGTTGATTGAAAATTTCTAGTTTCTACAAACAGCAAAGATTCTACTTGTCCTTCATTTTGCTCACAAAAGCAGTGTAGTTCCAGTACTCCTATGCTACGTAGAGCGTCTGCTATCTCATCAGGATTGATTAAGGATACAGCATCACCTACGAATTTCGGCACAAGGAAAGTGAGTTCAATGCAGCCATTTTTAACAGTACGCAAGTAGAGGGCTTGCTTTTTAACACCCAACACCCTAGCTACGGCATCTCTGACGTAGGCAACTTGGTTCACTCTAGCAACCTCCCATTTGTGGTCAACCTTGACAACGAGGATGGAAGCATCCTTCTTACGCCCGAATCCAAACCCATTTTTGGGACACTTGGATAAACGATTTTTGCAGTACTCTTTAAACTGACCTATATACTCATCAAGTCCATCTTGGATGTCTTTGTTGTGCTTGCAGAAAGCTTCAATGATGTTTTCAATCAACAAGTAGTTGAACCACGAAAAATAGTCTAAAATGAAACGAAAAGCATCTCCCAAATTTTCTTGAGTGCGGACTTCTTCTATACAATCCAACAGAAGTGGAGTCCTGGATTGTGCATGCACTGGCTCAAAACCTTTAACTGTCTCTAAATGAGAAGCAAGGTTTTCCACAGTAACACCAAGTTGTTCTAATGCTATCCGAACTCTGGTAACTAGTGCTCCAAACTTGAGCATAATCTTGTCAGTCTCGACTTCTAAATCTGACTCATCACAGTCACTACCTGTGGGTATACACCCAGCTACTGGTGGTTCATCTTGTAGCTTGGTGTAAAGGTTCTCAGTGCTACTAATGCCGTTTCCATTGCAGTAATTACTCTTGCTCGCCAGCTCCACAGCAGGAGTTGCTCCATTGAGTGGTGAACTATCACTCGACTCTTCACACACATCCAAGCTTGGTTCACTTCGTATATCATCACCGTAACTTCTCCGCAGCATACGCACAAGACGATCGTGCGTTCCCATTGCTTCTACGGCCACAAGAAGTGCTCCCCACGAGGGATCTGGAGCATTGTCCAGCCAAAATTGAAAGACTTCCAGTTTACAACGCTCGGGATTTCTTGGGTATTTTTCCTCAATCTGTTTCAATATGGCAGATTGGATCCCCAACTGAACTCCCAGGGGATACCAGTCTGTGACGTCCTTCAACTCATTCTGGACTTGCTTTAGTGTGAGACGGCTAGAAGCGAATTCTGCCATAGTTGCCAAGTTGGAAAACGTATCACATTACGGGTTCTAACCATGCCCCAACGAAAATGGCAACACGCCCCGGAACCGACGAAACATGTTTTTCGTAGGAGCGTGGTTAAGGTTACCGGTTAGGAAAAACGGCACGCGAAATTATGCGCGCGCGAGATTTAGGGTTGTGCCAGCATGGCTAGGCCTAGTCTCGTGCCCAGACGTTCACGCCCTCCCAGAGGGGCGTGGACGTCTGGGCACGAGACTAGGCTAGGCCTATAGCTGGCTAGCTGCACGTGCACATGATGCGATCACCCAGCAGGCTCATGTGAGATATATATACGTTACATATTTTGATTAGTATTATGATTATAAGTGCAAAAAACCTTTTAGACTGCATTGCATTAATGTATGCAGTGAAAACGCACACAAAAAGTGCACACAAATAAACGAATTGACTGCATAAACACACTGAATAACAAACAAAAAGCTGAAGCATGATTAAAAAGGTTCCCAGAGAATGATAAAAGGATGTAGAGCAGAGAGGATCGAATGTCCACTAAAACAGCCCGACCTGCTTCTTGAGGTTGGCTTGCTTCCAACTTGAAAACTGCTGAAATTGCTCCCGGCCCATCCGAAACACTTTCTGCAGGGGGGGGGGGGGGGAGGGGATACAAGGACATGGATGCTACATATTCCACTACACAGTACAATTGCATAATTTTAGAAAGTATAATACCATAATACTATAATGTTGAAGAAATTTGTGAAAGAAAGTGGTAGGAAACTGAGCCACACATGGCCATTATATAAAACTTTGGTGAATAATAATTCTGCGCATAGCGACTGAGCTGCAAATATATTTTTCAGCCCACATAATGGTATATATCAGCATCCACTGTCTCGCTCCCAGAATCCCAGACTCCGTGTAATTGCTTGGTACTGGAATAGTGCTATATACTACTTTTAGTTGCCTAGTTATAAATAAATCACTATAATAGTATGTAAGGGACACACTTAAGCTCATCCCACATACAGTTTCCCAGAGTCAACTACACTAGCCTTGTACCCAGGCCTCCCCTTTGCAGTATTTTTTTTGCAGCTGTAGAAAAAACATGTTGTTTTCTTCCATGACTGCGAATAAAGCTGCGAGGGGGGATCTGGGTACAAGGCTAGTCAACTACAGCAGATAAAGAAAATATTCCAAGAGCCTGAACATAGCAACTAATCTGTTGCTTCAGATTACACGGGCAAGCCTTACCTTGAAGTCATCATCGCTGAGGAAGGTCTCGAGTTTTGCCGGGTCTACGCCCTCAGGCAGAGGTCTTTTCTTGAGCTCTTCCAGTGTAAATCTTGTCCTAGGGATAAGTAAAATGGGGAAGGAGGGAGGGGGGCGTCATTGCAGGCACAGATGAAAAAGCGGACCTACTTGATGCTACCCAAATATTCAACGGCCACCACTAAAGAATCAGTACTTGTCTGCTTGTTGTACGTATAAAAATGTAAGAAATTGAAAGCATTAAAGAGCTCTTCACACGCATATACCTGCTATATTTCTTTAGCTCCTCATCCACTTCGACTCTCCATGGGCTCCTTCTTCTGGTCTGTAGAGCAGGTGGTAGGAAATGGAGTGGGGGGAGGATAGAGAAACAAAAGTCATTAGCAGATTTGAACAGGGTTGATGGTAGACTCAGCGTTTTACCTTGCAGTTCAATTCTTGAACTCTCTCATTGACCTCCCAGAATGGGAATTGGTTTATGAAGCGTTCATGTTCTGTTCCAGCTGTCACCATGTAGGCTTTTGGAGTCCGAGGACGGCTACAGCCTAAGTATGTGTGTGTGTGTGTGTGTGTGTGTGTGTGTGTGTGTGTATGTGTATGTATGTATTTGTGTGTATGTGTTTGTATGTATGTGTGTGTGTGTTTGTGTATGTGTGTGTGTGTATGTGTATGTATGTATTTGTGTGTATGTGTTTGTATGTATGTGTATGTGTGTTTGTGTATGTGTGTGTGTGTGTGTGTGTGTGTGTATGTGTGTGTGTAAAGAAATTTAGACTAGTAACCCCCCGAGTTCTCAATTTTCCCCCAGAGTAAAACTTCCCTGGGTCCCTGACAGTATTCACGACCATAAGGAAACCACAATGATTTCCAATTCACTAACATATTCACACTCTCTACTAACATATTCACGGCATGTTATCGCAGACATGGGATCACCCCATTAGCCACCAGCAGATATTCATTCCACATAAAAATGCAGCTGGCAGCTATTCACGTCACCGTCAACCAAAATCACAGAGCCCAACCCACTTTTGTTGCATGCACTGTTTATCAGTCACACCCACTGTAAGAACCGGTAAACAGTTATATAGCAAAAAATGGCTATCTCCAACAAGTCCTGTGGCTACCAGTGTGAGTTTGTTGTACAGCCTATTGACGAAGATTTCAACTGCAAGATCTGTAAGTATGCTGCTAGGGAGCCCCACATCACCGACTGCTGTGGGGAGACCTTCTGTCTGGTCTGTATCTCTCCATTTATTGAGGAGCAGAAGCCATGCCCTTCATGTGGCAGAGCCGAAATAGAAATCTTTCTCAATGTGAAATACCGACAGAGAATTCTGTCTCTACGCGTCTGGTGCACGATGAAAGATCGTGGTTGCATATGGGTGTCGAAATTGGCCGGTCTCGAGGGCCACATGGATACAACGACCGGCGATTGCCCATACGTAGATATTCCATGCCCCAATGAGTGTGGTAAAACCATCCAGAGACGTGAGCTGCAGACCCACATGTCGGAAGACTGCCACCATCGTGAGTTCCTCTGCCAGTACTGTCACCTAAAGGCCAGCTACAGAGTAGTCACCAGTGAGCACTGGCAGGAATGCAAACGGTACCCAATACCCTGCCCAAACGAGTGCGGTGCCAGTGAGATTGAGCGTGGGAAACTCGAAATCCACTTGAACGAGGAGTGTCCTTTGCAGGAAGTCTTTTGCGATTTCGGTTACGTCGGATGCACGGATAAGGTCCTGCGCAAAGATCTGGACAAGCACATGGAGGAGAACACGAAGAAACATCTGGCAATCGTGTCGACCTCGTACGTCCGACTCAAGAAGGAATCGGACCAACGGATACAAGAACAACAAGACCAGTTTATCGGGAGTCTGCAGCACAAGCAGCTGGAGTTTGAGGGCAAGCTGCAGGTGAGATAAGTAAGAGATCTGTAACTCCACAGGGAGTTTTACATCACACTGCACAGGGGCATTCGGCTGTAGAGCGCTCTCATTCAGCGGGCAAAGCTTGGTATTATTAATGCATTCATAAAGCGATTATCACAATTTTGATAATTTCACAGAGAGAGAAATGTATAATACTTTCAGTACACTGGCATTTTGGGGGGCAAGATGTTAGTATAAAAGTCAATACTTTATGTCCCCAGAAGGTAGCATATACTATACAGCTGTAGATAGTATACAATTCATCGAGGAGGTCCATTCTCAGTCCTCAACAGCTACACAAATGAGTACAAATGTGGATGTACCTGGAAAGGTTCTTGTTTTCGGTTTGTGAACATTCACAGACACTGCTGTAGTATAAAAGCTGTGATTATGATAATTTATCACTTTTACCATTACCTGTGCCAATTCTGGCATGTTATGATATGAGCTGTGACGTAGAAATCTCCCAAACGAAGACTTACGGAATTTGTACTTATTTCATAACGTCAATGCCCTCTTCTGCTGCAGGAGAACGTTGAGCAGATTAAGGTGAAGGAGGAGAGCAGCCTCCAGGAGCTGCAGAAGACCAGTCACCAGTTTGAGCGGCGCATAAGGGAGAAGGAGCGACAGATTGAGGCCGTGCAGGACCAGCTACAGAAGAAAGAGCGACAGGTACTACGAAGAGTGGGCTTAGAGTCAAGGATGAGCGTACTAACCGTCTCAATATGTCTAGCTAGGGTTTCATGCAGAGTTTTTCGGCTGGGGTGGGAAAGACGTATGATACACAGACGTGAGAAAGCCACTCCCCCTGGGCTGCCTGGGGGCCTTGTTTCCCTTCCAAAGTTTGCTGTTTAGAAGTCAGAGGTTGCTTGTGGCACTTACAGGGTCCGATAGGGCTGCTAATGAATTACTGAGTACCAAAAAAAAATATGATTACAATATTGGGATAGAGGGCTGGGGGGGATATCCCCCTTCCCCCCCCCCCCCCCCATATGACACCCTGCTAGTCCACCTCTGTGTAGAGCAATAGGAATAGCTTATGGTTGTGATTAGAGCAGAGAGATAGATATTTTTACCTCTAAACTCATACAGCCTTAGTCCTAATGCAAATTCTAGCTAACACCAAATACCAACCATATACCACCAACAGGCAAGCGACTTTCAGGAGCAGCTCAACCAGAAGGGAAAACGGATCGAGCTACTGGAGAAGCAGCTCATGTCGACCGTCTGCCTTCCCATCCTCTCCATGGCCGACTTCAGCCAGCACAAAGAGATGAACGATGAGTGGTTCAGCGCTCCCGTCTACACACATCCCCGCGGATACAAGTTCTGCATCCAGGTACGTATGAGTAGTGTCCATTATGCAACAATGAATAATGTATTAATGCTCTAACCCAGGTGTGGGCGTACGGCTCAGGTGAGGGTAAAGGAAGCCATGTGACGGTCAACCTCTGGTCGATGAAGGGTGAATTCGATGATCGTCTAAGCTGGCCCGCCAAGTGCACCATCACACTCCAGTTGCTGAACCAGGCCGCCAACCAGGACCACGTGACGGTGACCAAAGTCTTTGAGTGGAGCAAGCCGACCAGCCAATGGGAGAAGCTCTACGTTGGAGAGTTCAGCTTCAAGTTCATAGGGCACAAGGAGATGGAAACCACAGCTCAGGTGAGGTACATCGATGATGACCGCATTCTCTTCAGGGTGACCGAGGTCGAACTGAAGTGAACCTTTAGTGCTGCTAATGATATGCTGCAGAATGATGTAGGATTTTGTGTGTAGCTGTATTTCTATGCCATTGAGTTGTACATGAATTTAATTTTAAGTTTTATAATCGGTATGTAGCTTTCACGTACATATATGTACCTACTCAATACAGATAGTATGTATCTTAGATGACTATACACTGCATTAGAATACTTGCTATACTGCTGCTACATGTACTGTATTCTGTATTATAATTTGATAATGGAAATTTAGTTTGGACCTTATATGCCTCCACGTGCAATTTTCTTTTGTAGCTGCAGAGAAGAATACCTACAGCTGCAAAAAAAGGTTAACTGCTCATAGAGGCCTGGATAGTTTAAACTACAGATAATTATAATGGACTTTCCTCAATGAGCTGTATACTAGCAGTATAGTATACCACCGAAAAGACTACATACAGGAAGTTGCTGCATGGAAACATTTTGCTTTATCATCCTCACGAGGGCTTATAAACTGTAACATCCCGAGCGAAAGGGTGATATAAAAACCTGCCGCTGAACCCACTAGCTATCATCCAAACAGTGTACAGACATGGAAGTCACAAAATAAGCATGCTATAACTTGGTTTAAATTGTTGAGTGGCAGATAGTACAAAACAGTACTTAAGGTCGAAAGTCCACAAAGCGGTCAACGTTCGGTCACTTACGCTATAGTCTTTAGCTGGAAAGAGTTAGACTAGCCTCCTCCTCTAACTGATCACTGGTTCCTACCCTGCATCTATACATTGCGATTAATTTACTACATAATTAAATTCACAGACCACTACCAACTACACTATTACATCATGCATTCCACTCTAGGGTGTGTCTGCATTTTGAAAATGGCTGCTTCTAGCAAGATAGGAGGCTATCAGTGTGAGTTTAAGGGAGGTATATCAGAAGACTTCGTGTGTAAACACTGCAAGCATGTAGCTAGGGAGCCCCACATTACTACTTGTTGTTCAGAAACGTTTTGTCAACTGTGTATCACTTCCATTATTGAGGATGAGAAGCCATGTCCCTCCTGTAAAATAGCTGAATTTTCTACATCGCTCAACATCAAGTATCAGCGACGAATTCTAGCTCTGGAGGTTTGTTGTACAGTGAAAGATCGAGGATGTGAGTGGAGTAGCAAACTAGAAGATCTAGAGGCTCACTTGGACGCAAAAACAGGAGACTGTGAGTATGTAGACATCAAGTGTCCCAACAAATGTGACCAGCCAGTTATAAAACATAACCTGCCCTCTCATCTCACCAATTCCTGTCCCAAACGAGAATTTACTTGCCAGTACTGCAACTTCAAGGCCACCTACGAGGTTGTCTCTAATGACCACTGGCCTCAGTGTTCATTCTACCCTGTGCCCTGCCCCAATGCATGTGGGATTCAAGCAATTGAACGCGGTGATCTCGAAGCCCACTTGCTACAATGCTCCTTGGAAGAGGTTGAGTGTGACTTCAGTAATGCTGGCTGCAACACAAAACTTCTACGCAAAGATCTGGAGAAGCATATAGCTAGGGAGCCCCACATTACTACTTGTTGTTCAGAAACGTTTTGTCAACTGTGTATCACTTCCATTATTGAGGATGAGAAGCCATGTCCCTCCTGTAAAATAGCTGAATTTTCTACATCGCTCAACATCAAGTATCAGCGACGAATTCTAGCTCTGGAGGTTTGTTGTACAGTGAAAGATCGAGGATGTGAGTGGAGTAGCAAACTAGAAGATCTCGAGGCTCACTTGGATGCAAAAACAGGAGACTGTGAGTATGTAGACATCAAGTGTCCCAACAAATGTGACCAGCCAGTTATAAAACATAACCTGCCCTCTCATCTCACCAATTCCTGTCCCAAACGAGAATTTACTTGCCAGTACTGCAACTTCAAGGCCACCTACGAGGTTGTCTCTAATGACCACTGGCCTCAGTGTTCATTCTACCCTGTGCCCTGTCCCAATGCGTGTGGGATTCAAGCAATTGAACGCGGTGATCTCGAAGCCCACTTGCTACAATGCTCCTTGGAAGAGGTTGAGTGTGACTTCAGTAATGCTGGCTGCAACACAAAACTTCTACGCAAAGATCTGGAGAAGCATATGGAAGAAAGTACCCAGAAACACCTCGCCTTGATGCCAGCCATGACTCTGAGGACACAAGAGAAGAACGAAAAACTCCAGAGAGAACTAGAAAATGAACGGCACAAAATTGAAGCTATAAAAAAGCAGCAAGAACAGCTGCAGAAGAAGACCCAGGAAAATGAGGCAGAGATAAAAGATCTCAAACAGCAGCTGCAGCAAAAGGAACAAAAGGCGGAGGCACTTGGAGATTTCATTGAAATGCCAAACTTCAAGCAGTACAAAGACAATCAAGATGTGTGGTACAGCCCACCACGACACACTCATCCTGGAGGGTACAGGTTTGGCATTGCAGTGTGTGCAGATGCTGGTCATAATCAAATGCGTGTGTACCTTTACTCATCGATGGGTAAGTTCGACAGGTTGCTAAAAAATGATATGCGTTGCAGCATCACCCTACGGCTCCTCAACCAGGAGGGGAACAAGAACCACATTGTGGAGAGCAAGTCGTTTTCCTTGTCTCCAATAGAAGTACATCAGGGTTATGTATTTGTGTACGAAGTCCACCATTACATGACCACCACCGAACCATTTTGGAGCCTTTCCCACAAGGACTTACAATATAAAGCAAGAAAGGGTACCTGTTATCTGAAGAATAACTGTCTTCTATTTCAAATTGCCAAAGTACAACTGATTTAAGTTTTTCTCTTAGACTTATACAGTTATTATAAAGTCCTGCTGTGATGTTATTTTTTGCATAACTATTGCCTGAAAACTTCTGTTGTTCTGCTGCTATGTATATACTGTTGCAAGTGAATATATACTATACCAATATGTGTGAAGATTAAGGGGTGCATATAGGTACTATAACATACATGTACCACATCTAATGATAGCATGCCGAAGTTCACGTGGAATCATACAACTAAGGAAAGAGACCTCGTAACGTACTTCAGTTCCACATTCATTGCACACAACTTGTAACTGTGTTCCAGTGTTGTGTGCAAATAAAAATACGAAGTTGTACGACTAAGATATGGAATGTAATAGTGGGGCTCAATCAACAGATTTACTTATCTGCCAATGGCAAGTCCTATATGATACAGGACAGGAGTCACATTCCAGCACACATAATGGTGAGCGTGGCATGCCAGGTTTAGAATGCTTGTCCATGCCGTGCCTTACCATCAGAAACAGACTCAGGCTGTTCCCAGAGGCTTTTCGTCAACTTTGACCCACTGTCATGTCAACATCAAACACAAATAAAGCTCTTCAAACAGAGCTAGCACTGCAGCGAGTGTACTGGTGCTGGCTTGTGCGTCTACTGCCCTTGACCATATAGCATTACTGCAGTTTGGCATCCAATTGTAACAATAAAACCATGATAGTAGGAATACCACATACTCACATGAATATTGGCTGTAACTGTACAAACACTGAAAATGGCTGCTTCTAGCAAGATAGGAGGCTACCAGTGTGAGTTTGTGGGGAATGTTTCTGAAGACTTTGTGTGTGTACTCTGCAAGCATGTAGCTAGGGAGCCACATGTGGCTAGCTGTTGCTCAGAAACCTTCTGTCAAGTGTGTATTACTCCTATTTTTGAAGACAAGAAGCCATGCCCTCTTTGCCAGTCAGCTGAATTCAGTATGATATTCAACATCAAATACCATCGAAGGATTCTAGCCCTCGAAGTTCGATGCACAATGAAAGATCGTGGCTGTGAGTGGACTGGCAAGCTGGAAGGTCTCGAGGCTCACTTGGATGTGAACACAGGAGACTGTGAGTGCATAGATGTCGAGTGTCCCAATAAATGTAATGAGCCAGTTGAAAAGCACAATCTACCCACTCATCTCGCCAATTCATGCCCCAAACGTGAGTTCACCTGCCAGTATTGCAACTTCAAGGCCACCTATGAGGTTGTCTCTAATGATCACTGGCCTCAGTGCTCATTCTACCCTGTGCCATGTCCCAATGCATGTGGCATTCATGCAATCGAGCGAGGTGATCTTGAAGCCCATTTTCTACAGTGTCCCTTGGAAGTGGTAGAGTGTGATTTTAGCCATGCTGGCTGCAACACAAAGCTTCCACGCCAAGATTTAGAGAAGCACCTGGAGGAGAACATCCAGAAACACCTGACCTTAGTGTCAATCATGAGCCTAAATACACAGCAGCAACTACAACAGAGAAACAAAGAACTCAAAGAACAACTAAAGGAACAAAAGCAACAAATTGAAGCAGTGGAACAAGAGGCCCATCAGCAAATTAGGGCACTTGAAGAAAAGCAACGTCAAGAACTTCAAAACACAAGCCAGGACTTTGAGAAAAAATTGAAAGAGAGAGATTGCCAGATCTCATGTTTACAGAAGACGACCCAGGAAAATGAGGCAAAGATAAGAGACCTCAAACTACAACTACAGCAAAAGGCACAGCAGGTGGAGGGGCTAGAAAGGTGCATGGGTGTAGGAATTTGTTCACTCAAGTTTGAGATGCCTGACTTCAATCAGCACAAGTGCAAAAAAGCAACGTGGTTCAGCCCACCAGTGTACGCAGACATTGGGAAGTATAAGTTCTGCATTGCAGTGGAGTCAGGCGGATCACATTCTGGTCCTTCTACACACGTCGCTATATATCTCTGTTCAATGCAGGATGAATATGATAGCCAGCTGCTGTGGCCAGCAAAGTGGACCATCACCCTACAGCTCCTCAACCAGGAGAGGGACCAGGACCATGTCACAGTGACCAAGAGTTTTCAGTGGAACAAATCAAGTGGAGAAATAATTGGTTTAAGGCATTTCAGTACAAAGTTCATTGCCCACAAGGACCTGGAATACAACGCCCAAAAGCAAACCTGCTATCTGAAGAATGACTGTCTTCTGTTTCAAGTAGCTAAAGCGAAATGGAACTGATTTTTCCTTTTACCCTAGCTTACACCATTACACACAAGTATTAGGTTTGTACATGCATGTACTTGGTGTGCACTATAAATCTAGCATTTGGCCTGAGTGCTATTTTTCTCCAAACTTACCATACTGCATTCTCTCCTATTATTCTATCTGTCAACCCTTAGGCTATTATTCTTCCAGCCACTCACTAATGAAGGTCACAAAACAATGATTGGCACTTACGCTTGCCATGGGGAGGGTTAATCACTACCTTGCACTTTCTTACCAGCCAGGACGCTCAATAAAGTGTAATTAAATTATTCCCCCGTACACGCTCTGATTAGTTCCTGATGCCATAATAGGCCTAAAATTTATGCCAGGATAATCACTGCAGGCCTATCTATGATTGAGGTATAGCAACACTTGAAACACTGAAGCTTTGGCAGCTCATGCAAGAGAACAGGTCCCTTTTGGATCTCCATACACACGCACATACACGCTCACATGCACATGCACACACACACACACACACACACACACACACACACACACACACACACACACACACACACACACACACACACACACACACACACCTTTAACATAGAGCTGTGCTGTCTCCAGGGCTAATCTCTTGTCCCTCAACCACCTCGAGTGAGCACTCCCGGTCGTGGCATTAGCCTCACGAAGTAGCTGGTTCATTTGCTCTGGCCACCAGCCCAACCAGACGTAGACCTCGTAGTGGGCATCCAAGAGAAAGATAGCTGTAGGCATGAATTATGGAAGTGCATGTGATAGCACAATTACGTGATAAGCTAACAATATTTTTTCTGTCCACACGTATGGGTCACGGTTGTGACATCGTGCAATGTCCCAGAAACCATAATTACGCAAGAATACTGTGATATCACCTAATTAACAGAGTTTGTCTGGGCAGTGTCCTGACCTCGACTTTGACCTACTCCCTACAACGTTCAGATAGACACCTCTGAGGGCTTATAAGCACCTCACTCCTGTGATATGAGCAACATACGCTCTCAGCAGCTGAAGTGAGTGAAGTGACACTTCTACGCCCCCTGTCACTCACAGTACACATAAAGGTCACACAAGCAGGGTAAGAGGCTAGGGGTTAGCTGGCCGCTGGGAGGAGCTAAGCTGATATATGATAATAAAATTTCTACATGATTTGTTGGTATAACATACGTACTTCATATTTTGCCATGTGACAACATGCATGTAAGTTTATATGTTACAGTTTCACTAACAGTAGCTATTCTTAGGAATACAAAAGAACATAAGCTGTGGTGGTGGAGGATTGGAATTGAGCCTACATGTAGCTAGTAGCTACTACCTAGTTAGCCTCATTCCCAGTCTCTCCGCTCCATTTATTGCGTCACTTACACGCAAAAACCGAAGCAGATAGACTGGGAACGAGACTCCTACCTAATGACTTTAGAGTTGTGGCTATTCACTAATAACTGAAAAATGTGGGCTATCATAACATTTGTAAGTATGAATATGCCTTATACAAGGCAGCAAGATGGTTTATTGTGAGATATTCTATTTAAAGCCCTCTTCCCTTACCTGGCTGTATTGCGGAGTAGAGATCCCTCTGTAGGAAGTGGAAAGCCTCTGCCTCCCCAGTCCTGGCCGGGTAGATCACCTCTGAGGCCGTGAACTCCCCCGTGGTACTGGTCAGCTCAAACAGACGGGGAGTGTAGTCATGGAGACGAGAATCTGGAGAAGAAGTAGTGGTTTCGAGAAGGGGGGGGGGGGGGGGGGGTTGAGGCAAAATTAGTCAGATCAGACAGCTCTAAGTCCCATACTCTGAACCATGGCCAGGGGTCCCAAAATAATTTAAGGTGTCTATATTAGAGAGCTTGTATCGATCAACTTTAATGGACTGGCGAATTAAGTAGGACTTGGTAGATCCCAAAACGTATAGCTAAGACAGTATAATAATATAGAGGTAAAGACAGGTAGATATATCATTACCATTAATGAGGGAGTGGTAGCTGTTACTGTCTCCTAACAGGGTGCAAAGGTCATTTGGCTCCGCCCCTTCCTGCACTGTCACCAGCTCAACATGCTGCAATCTGGGAATGAGACGGGAGAAATAGGGTATAGACACACACACACGTCACTGTATATGTACACACAGACACACACACACCTGTTTCTCAACATCCTTGCAGCAGTGATGGCAGATTTCTTCAGTGCATGAGAGACCTTTGACCCCTGCCAGAGGTACAGTAAGCCAGAGGACCGATGGTAGAGCACATAACATCCTCTGGACCTCAACTGGGAGGCGATGGGCTTTTTCTGTAGCAGAGAAGAAGTAAAGAGCCAAATGTCATACCTGAGCTGGTACTTCATTTCGAAGCAACCAATCATACTCATTAATAACCTCATTCCCAGTCTCCACTTTTTTTCACATTTTGTAAAAAAAAACTTTTTTGTTAGAATATTAATAGCACAAAATGTCCATGCTAAGGGATTAACTATGTACAGTAACAGTCATTATGTGTGGTACGTATGATTATTGTTTCTTCGTATGCTACAAATGATCATAGTTAGTTAACACAATTCTGGATTACCTGGATGTTGACTTCCACTAGACATGCTTCATTCTTTACACGCACTCGAACACAAAACAGCCGAAGGTTATGGTCTGGAGACTGAAGAGAATGGGTCTCGGACCTGTAGAAGAAAAGGAGTATATGTAGTCCTAGCGTCTAACAAAAACTGTCAACTAGAATGTACATAGTTCAATACGCTCTAACAAATACATTCACTTCCTACATGTCAGTATGTTTACATGTCGGTACTGCTGTAGGTGCAGTATTTTGCAGCATTCTAGCAACATCGATCTATAGAGCGTCAACAGTGTAAGACAGTGAACAGTTTAGATATTAGACACGGTTAGCGCTCTGGTAATCGAATGTTGCAGGAACGATGCAAGCCACTGTATGCAGTAGCTAAATAGTACCCCAGCCACAGGCAGGGTTGCATATAGGATTTTTCGATGGGGGTGGGAAAATGATGAATGCAGAACTGTGTTCCCTACAAGAGCGTGGGGGTATGCTCCCCAGAAAAGCTTTGAGGTTGCTTCTGGTGCTGGGGGCCTCCAAAAGGCAGGAAATTAGCTACTAATAACTACTGAGTATCAGACCAAAATTAAACTTCAAAGTTCTGGCCCTTCCCCCCCCCCCCACTCCCCCCATATGAAACCCTGCTCACAGGTTTAGGGTCCCCAAAAGGCTGGAAATTAGCTGCTAAGTATCAGACCAAATATAAACTTCAGAATTCTGGAGGTGGGGGGGGGGGGGAGAGGAGGGGGGGGAGACACACACCTTCCCAGTAGGATGATCATCCCTCCACCGAAGAGAGAGAGGAACGCTGGCGGCTCCTTCCCTTCCACCACCCGGACCTGCGGACCCTTCTCTTTGTCTAACTCTACCGTCATCAGGGCCGACGCCCCCTTCTCATTCAACGTACACGTATCACCTGGAAGTGGGCAGGTGTGCATATGAATGTGCATAATTATGATTAAAGAGGTAAATGTATACGATCAAAAATACAAAAATGTGCTTCTACGGATTACTGTGCTAGCCTCGTTCCCAGTCTCTCCACTCCAGTTTTTACGTCGCTTGCATGACGTAAAAACTTGAGCGGAGAGACTGGGAACGAGACTATTACTTAGCCTGATTTCCCCAGCCCCCTCGATTTTTCAAGGGGGGCCGGGGAACAAGGCTAGTGTGCTACTGCATATGTGCAAAAGTCGGGCAGTATAAAACAATCTTACTCTCAATGGAAACATACAGCCGGGAACTCTGTTAAACAAGTCATTAGTTTGGAATGGCCTAATGCAAGAACTCTATGCATGTGTGACATTCCTTGAATATTAAGAGGGTCTCCTTGCACAAACCTTGCCAGAAGTAGTACGCACAGCGGTCTCTTCCTCCCGATTCAAGAATCTTATGACATTCGTCATCACTATCAACTTCCGAGTCGGAGTCAGACTCATTCTCATTCTCCTTTTTTCTTCCAGATTTCGTACCATCTACTTCTCCTCCTCTGCCGTTATTCGAGTTTAGCAAACTCTTCTGGTATTGTCTGTCTCTAGCGAAAGGTCCCTGTCCAGGGGTAAGCCCCTCTAATTCCCTGACAACAGTGACGATGTAGGCCCATCGGATCACGTAGGCCTCCATGGAATAGAACAAGCCGTGGTCTTGGTCTGGAATCAGGACGTTGTCAAACTCCTTGATGACCCATTTAGTGGTGGAATGGGTTCGGACTCGGTTACAAGCAAATGTGGATCTGTGAGGTGCAGTAATTAGAATAAAAGTGAGACCGCTATTAACAAATGAGCTGGACTGACCTTGAGACTTTGAAGTTCCCTTGCCCCCGGTGGATGTTGTCTCCCTCCAGTCTCAGACCCTCGAAGGCCGGAGTCAGCTTCAACATCTTGCTGACATCAGCTGGTTGGAGCTCAGCGGGAAGTGTGGGAGGCTGTGTGTGTGTGTGTGTGTGTGTGTGTGTGTGGGTGTGGGTGTGTGGGTGTATGTATACCTATTCTGACCCAGCCATGCATAATTAAGCACGTGAGAAAGGATACCATATGCAGTTTCTCCCCAAATTTCCAAGGGAAAGCTTGGGAACTGAGTTTAAAGAATTACTCAATCACATTTGTAACTGTATCAAAAATCAACTGGTAGTGTAGCAAAATTATTGCCATGGCAACACCTAATATGACAGCGCTCACTGTTGTTTCTCTGTGTCCCTTCATCTTGATGATCCTGCCCGGCTCCGGCCAGTCTGAAAACTTCTCACGGAACAGGATTGGCTCCGAGCCTTCGTTTACCCTGGGGGTAGGGAGTGAACATTACATCATCAGTCCCATAAAACCACTGTACTACATCATCCACATTACATCATTCATAAGTAGTCTCTACTGAGAATGCAGGTCAAGCAACTGCATGTACACAGAGCAACACACAGCTAGCCCTCATGGTGTAGCCTCGTTTCCAGACTCCACCGCCCAAAATTTTTGCACATTTGTAAAAACATCCAAAAACGCTCCAAAATGTGCACAAGAACAAAAGTGCTGAGAGGTGGAGCCTGGATACAAGGCTATATTGTATACATGTAGTAATATTATCGCTTTGACAACAGAGGCACTCTATGATAGGCCTCCCCTTGCAGCTTTTTTTTGCAGCCGTGGGAAAGGCCCCGTACGTTTTTCTACGGCTGCAAAAAAAAGAGCTGCGAGGAGGCCTGGGTACGAGGCTACACTCCACTACAGCTACAGACAGTGGATATTCACACTAGCTCATAGTCTCAAGCTCCTGCAAGCTTGAGAAACAAGGTCTTCTTGGAGGGGCGGGTTGTTTAAGGCCATGCATACCAGTATTCAGTTTTATTGTTATACAAGAGCTAGATGATTCTTGTGTGACTCTTTCTGTCAAGTTGCAGTCTCCAGTGTTCTAAGGAAGACTGCTTCGACTAGTGCACCCTATGACCTCAAACATGCACTCAACTGGTGATCGAAGTTTGGCAACACTGAAAACCTACAGCTAAACTCCAATAAACTCACTTAGTATCTACGAAAAACAGCCGAATTTCTGAATTAGTAAACAGAAAACCACTCCATAGAGCCCAGAGTGCTAATTAGCTAACTAGCGAGCATTAACAGAGGACTGAACTAGCACAGACAGTTACACTACAGCTATAAAAGTTTCATTGTCCTGTTCCATAACAAAAGAGAACACGTTCGCTACATTCGGTCAATATTATATATTGCACTATGCATTACACCAATGCAGCCTCAACACACGATGGTAGTGTCTCACCTATGGCTCCGCTATAGCACTCACTAGCACTGAAAATAGTCTCTTTCGAAGTGTGAATTAAATTACGATCGTTCGAATTATGACTCTACTGACTATGGGGCGGCTACAACACTCACTAACACCGAAAATAGCCTCTTTCCTGGAGTGAATTAAATTACAATCGTTCGAATTATGACTCTACAGAAGGGCATGGCAGTCTAATACATTAATTATTACTTATGTGCGTGTACTTGTACAGCGTAGCTACAGAATAGAGTTAGGTTTGGTGCTGGTTTGAGAGATGTTGGATATAGTGACAGAAATGGTTGGGTCCAACCACCGCTGACCACTGCGGGGAGAACACAGCGTATCCTGTAATGGCGCACCAAGCCTCTGCTTTGATCTATCTCTGTCCGGCACAGACATCCATAACCAAATTGCCAATTGCCTATTGTCTGTCAGCAGTAGACTAATCTTTTATGCTGATAGCATCCCATTATTTTGGGCAGGGTCCTCAAACAGATGTAACAGGAGTGCCTGAGGCAATCTGATATAAGTAGGTCGACATAATGGAATTAGATAAGTGGTTTAATGACATTACTACTTTTTCAACAATATCGGATTGTCTTTGAGCAAAATAGCCAAATGCAACTGCTAAGTGGAAAGCGATGCAATTAACTAATCTTGTGGCATGGAGACTTCGTGTTTGTATATGTAAATAACGCTACAGGAATGCAATTATTGTAAACACATTTCCTGTGGGTGTGGCATGTAGAGCATTGTGCAGTAGAGCCAGAGAAAGGAGAGCATGCACTACGATTGAGTCGCCTGCAGAGAGGCGGCAGCGATTAGGGCGGCTACGTGCGCAGCAACACTAGCGAGGAAAGGAGGGAACATCAGAGGGCGGCTCATCGACAGCGGGTAAGGCTGATTCGGCAGCAGAAAAGTGATGACTGCCGTTCTCAAAGAGTCAGACTGGCTAAACAGTCAGCTGAGCAGCGTAATGCAACCCAATTCCTGCAATACCACGTACGCACTACAGACACTCCTATACTAATAGCAAACCAAACACGTAGGTACCACCCAGGCTCGCTGAACCAATCTCAAATGCCCACCTTTGGAAGAGCGCCCAGTTCGGTCGCTGGGAGAGATCCATGGACTTCTTGCTCCTGCGTCCGCTGGAGTTGAGGGCACTGTGCCGCGGGGAGCGGGGCAGACTGGAGCGGGGACTCCTGGGACGGTAGCGGCCAGAGGAACGGGCGGGGCTGGCCGTTGTATGGGTGAACACCGGTAGCCTAGTGGGGGGGAAAAAGGGAGGTCACACCTTCATCAATTTGGGGTAAAGATAGGCACTAAATGGAAAAAATATAAGAGAATATATGCTGTGATGTAGTTTAATTTCTTGTATACAGTCAGGCGGATATTTCTTTTGTCATGGTACAAAATAGCACCTTTGCGAAAGGGTTAGATTTATTCACGTGATAACGTAGCATCGTTAAACATTGTTGGGGCAAGAAATCACATGACTTCCGGGTCACGCCTACTCTGACATATTTGTCAAACTGTATACTTGGAAAGACGCTATATCCAAAGAGTGTCTTAGCTAACAGCCTATGGGCAGTTTTGTAAACACTCAGTAACATTGGGTGTTGTATCCATATATAGCGCTTGTTTAATTGCCTGCCCAGGTCTGAGCAAAATTAATCAATTTCACTTTGTAATTTAGTTACAATTTGATTATGGGTTTACTTTACGACCGGTTGCTCAAGGTTTAAACTCTTATAGAGCTCTTGAGATACATCTACTAGCTGTCTAGACCACAGCTGCAGAGAAGAGGTTATTCTTTCTAACAGTGATAAGATAACTAGGGCAGTCATCCTCAGTTGAAATATTGATATTTTATAACACTGCCTCCTTACCGACACCCCGTGTCGAAGTGCTGTCTCCCCAGTTCAAGGGCTTTCTTCCGCTGAGATGTAGGTGTCTGCTTCCCGATCCATACATACACTTCCGTGAAGAAATCAAACAGCAGGATCTAAGGAGTCAATTAAATTAATTAAATTAATACGTAATCTATCAACTTAAGGGTTGGCACATACTGGCACCCCAGGTGGTTTAATAAAGGTGAATCAACAAACCTTCTTCGGGTTGAGCAGGGCGACGCGGACCATCTGGGGCGTGTTGTCGTGTATGAGGGAGTAGTGCAACTTCTCCCCCTCCCCCTCCAGCTGGTACACTCTTGTTGCCGTGGTAACTGCCTTCTCGTGGACTTCATCACTGGGGACACTCTCCGAGGCTGTGAAGAAGAGCAGAATGACATAGCTCATTGGAAGTTACAACAGCAACAATCACGGTATAGCCTCGTTCCCAGGCCACGTGCGCCCAACTGAAAAATCCCGTATAAAACCCTGTGACCATATACAAACACACACACACACACACACACACATACATGGCCTCCTTTGTACCACCCACACACTCACATTTGACACCCTTCTTTCCTCCCAAGAGTTCCCAGAAGGCTGCATCTCTTTTGTTGTCAATGGCCTCCCTGTCTCCCTCCTTTAGAGTGATGGCCTGCGTTGCGTGGCAACCCAGCTCACGTTTGTGAAGGATGCGCATCACTACATCAGAGCCCTATGTGTGTGTGTGTGTGTGTGTGTGTGTGTGTATGTACGCGTGTGTGTGTGTGTGTGTGTGTGTGTACAGATTGTATGTGGCTGCTATTATACACATGTAATTGCATACTTAGTGGCTGAGCTATAGCATTACATCACCTCATCCATAGACTCCCCATACAGTCCAACAGTCATTACATCACCCACAAACGTACCCTAGCTTTCTCGATGACATTGGCACTCTTGCCGATCCAGTGGAACAGCTGCTTCCCACTGACAGCAATGAACACGTCTCCAGAGTTGAGGGCAGCAGCAGACGGCTCCACCAGTCTGCTCTGGACAAGACGTCGACCTGTAGGGAACAGGGGTGGTCAACTTACTGTCACTGGCAGCAATTCTATGTGTTTGCTGTTACAGCTGGGTAAGATGGCCAGTATTCGTAGTCTAATTCAGGACACATTAATAAAAAAACTGGACTAGCCCAGCTGGCTAGCTCAATTCTTGAGACTGGGATGAGGCAACATGTAACTTGCATTGAGAATGAGGCTAGCTTGGACTGGGAATGAGGCTAGCTTGGATTGGGAATGAGGCTAGCTTGGATTGGGAATGAGGCTAGCTTGGATTGGGAATGAGGCTAGCTTGGATTGGGAATGAGGCTAGCTTGGATTGGGAATGAGGCTAGCTTGGATTGGGAATGAGGCTAGCTTGGACTGGGAATGAGGCTAGCTTGGATTGGGAATGAGGCTAGCTTGGATTGGGAATGAAGCCGGAATTGGAGAGCTTGAAAATATGTTAAGTGAATGTGACAGTCAAACCACTGGACAACATTGACCTTCAGTAATCATAGTCCCAATAAGAGTCATGTGTAGCTAGTCTGCAGCTGACTGCCAGCTGGCTAGACAGATACACACACAGCTTACTCAAGTGAACGGTCATGTGATTATATCGGTACCTAAAGGTCAACATTGAACTCACTGACCTTTGATCTGGATCATCATGACCCTGTGACTGGTGTTGTAGTCCATACCCATGGCCGGGTTAGGGCTGGCCGAGCGGTTGTCGACCACACCCCCTGCCTGTTCCGAGAGTATTTGGTCTGCAAGGCCTGTCTTGCGTAGCTTCACGGTGGACAGATCCAGTTTGGATGCTAGGCCGGCAATGGCAGAAGGGGCAAGACTCTTCTTTGCTGTATGTGTGTGTGTGTGTGTGTGTGTGTGTGTGTGTGTGTGTGTGTGTGTGTGTGTGCATGTGTGTGTGTGTGTGTATGTGCACGAGTGTGTGTGTGTGTGTGTGCATGATATGGTATATTGTGAGTGTAGCAATAGGGAAGGACACGTAATTGTTGTCCCCAGGTTCTTCCCTTGAACTACAACTGCACTCACCTACGCACAATAAAGTCCGTTCTACCCCCTGAACATCACTCACGTGAGAAAAGATACCAGACCAGACCAGGTGTTAGGGAGGGCCCGGGAAAAAGGCTAATGGGAGGACTCAAAAGACACAAACGCACAGCTACTGTTGAATTCACAGGTAGCTACCAACACATGATGAGTATAGTCGGGAGCCCATGAACCCCATCCTGGTAGAGTAAAATTTGTTTTTATTGTATAGATAATATTCACAACCTATATTAAATTACAGTACTCATGAAATATAATCTCTTACTTATATGGGTGCATCAGATACTACTCAAAATGGCTGCTTCTAGCAAGATAGGAGGCTACCAGTGTGAGTTTGTGGGTACTGTTTCTGAAGACTTTCTGTGTGGGCTCTGCAAGCATGTAGCTAGAGAGCCTCATCTGACTAGCTGTTGTGGAATGACAGTCTGTAAAGTGTGCATCTCCCCGGTTATAGAAGACAAGAAGTCGTGTCCCAGTTGTGAAAAAGCTGAAGTAGTGACTTTCCTTAACGTCAGGGATAACCAGAGGATTCTAGCCCTCGAGGTTCGATGTATAATGAAAGATCGAGGCTGTGAGTGGACTGGCAAGCTGGAAGGTCTTGAGGCTCACTTGGATGTGAACACAGGAGACTGTGAGTACGTAGATATCGAGTGTCCCAACAGATGTGATCAACAAGTCGAAAAACGCAATCTACCCACCCATCTCACTGATTACTGCCCTAAACGAGAGTTCACCTGCCAGTACTGCAACTTCAAGGCCACCTATGAGGTTGTCTCTAATGACCACTGGCCTCAGTGCCCATTCTACCCTGTGCCCTGCCCCAATGCGTGTGGGATTCAGGCAGTCGAACGTGGTGATCTTGAAGCCCACTTGTTGCAGTGCCCCTTGGAGGAGCTTGAGTGTGACTTCAGCCATGCCGGTTGTAATACGAAGCTTCCACGCCAAGATCTAGAGAGGCACATGGAGGAAAGTCTCCAGAAACACCTGGTCTTGATGTCAAACATGAGCCTAAAATTTGAACAGAAGCTACAAGAGCAGCAAGAGACATTCCAACAGAAGCTACAAGAACAGCAAGATGAGTTTCGAGCGTACCTGGAACAGAAGGAAAAGGAGATGACCGAAAAACACCAGCAAGCACTAGAAGAGAAGATCAAAGACGTGGAAGAACAGCTATCGAAGAAGACCCACGAAAAGGAGGCAAAAATAAGGGACCTCCAACAGCAGCTGTGGCAGTACACCGGCTTTCAGTTTAAGATGCCAAACTTCAAGCAGCACAAGGACAAGAAGGACTGGTGGTACAGCCCACCACTGTACACACACTCTGGGGGATACAAATTCTGCATTGAAGTGGAGGCAAATGGACGGCAACGTACGTCAGCTCATGGTACTCATGTCACTGTAAACCTTTATTCAATGCAGGGTGAGTTTGACAGTGGACTGAGGTGGCCAGCAAAATGCACCATCACCCTACAGCTCCTCAATCAGGAGAGAGACCAGGACCACATCACTGTGACCGAGACATTTGCGTGGAACATGGAAACTACAGCAATGCATTATATAGCCTATTTTGGTCGTTCAGGTAAATTTGTTGCCCACACAGAGTTGGAATACAATCACCAAAATCGAACCCGATATTTGAAAAACGACGATCTCCTATTTCGAATTATCAAAGTCAAATTAAACTAACGTAACCAGTAATTTATTGTTTATGGAATTCCTCGTCCACTTATGCATATGTAAATTTACAAGTACATGTATGCAAAATTGATTCATATTAACTGTACAGTCATTACTGGCAGAGTATATGGCCATATTTAGGGCGGTTTACTGCAGGTCTCTGTCCAAATCTTTTGAGGTGAATTGTGTATAGCTACCCATGCTCTGGCTGTTGTCCTATTTCTCGCATGTTTCAAGTGGCCATGGATGACCAGCTAGCAGCTGCAGTTTTTATTGCTACATGCAATAATAGCCCATTTCGATTTGTGATAGTACAGATAATATTCATAACCTATGTTAGTAGTAACAGGTTACTTATATGGTAATAAAGGGTGTATTGGCATTTTGAAATGGCTGCTTCTAGCAAGATAGGAGGCTACCAGTGTGAGTTTGTGGGTACTGTTTCTGAAGACTTTGTGTGTGGGCTCTGCAAGCATGTAGCTAGGGAGCCCCATGTTACTAGCTGTTGCTCAGAAACTTTCTGTCAAGTGTGCATCACCTCCATTATTGAAGACAAGAAGCCATGTCCCTCCTGTGAAACAGTTCAATTTTCTACAATCTTCATTGTCAAGTACCAGCGACGAATTCTAGCCATCGAGGTTCACTGTACAATGAAAGATCGAGGATGTGAGTGGACTGGCAAGTTGGAAGGTCTCGAGGCTCACTTGGATGTGAACACAGGAGACTGTGAGTATGTAGATATTGAGTGTCCCAACAAATGCGACCTGCCGGTTGAAAAACGCAATTTACCTACCCATCTCACTAATTACTGCCCCAAACGAGAGTTCATCTGCCAGTACTGCAACTTCAAAGCCACCTATGAGGTTGTCTCTAATGACCACTGGCCTCAGTGCTCGTTCTACCCTGTGCCCTGTTCCAATGCCTGTGGGATTCAAGCAATCGAACGTGGTGATCTCGAAGCCCACTTGTTGCAGTGCCCCTTGGAAGTGGTAGAGTGTGACTTCAGCCATGCTGGTTGTAACACGAAGCTTCCACGTCAAGATCTGGAGAGGCACATGGAGGAGAGCACCCAGCAACATCTGGTCTTGATGTCAGCCAAGAACCTAAAGTTTGAACAGAGGCTTCAAGAACAGCAAGATGTATTCCAACAGAAACTACAAGAGACAGCAGAGATGCTTCAAAAAGCACTAGAAGAAAAAGATGAGAAAATCAAAGCAGAGCTGCAAAAGAAGACCCAGGAACATGAGACACAAATAAGAGACCTCCAACAGCAGGTGGAGGTGCTTCAAAAAAATTACATACTTCCAGTAACTATTAAGATGCCAGACTTCAAGGATCGTAAAGACAAAACGGAGGAGTGGTCCAGCTCACCACTGTACACACATAGTGGGGGGTACAAGTTCTACATTCGAGTATTGACAGCTGGTTTGTTTGGGGATGGTTATGTAACAGCATTCTTCTTCCCAATGAAGGGTGAATTTAACAGCCAACTGAAGTGGCCAGTGAATTGCACCATCACCCTACAGGTCCTCAACCAGGAGAGGGACAAGGACCATGTCAGTGTGACCCAGATATTTTGGTGGGACAACCGAAGCAAGCTTTTGCCACATTCTCCATTTAAGATCATTGCCCATAAGGATCTAGAATACAATGCCCAAAAAAGAACCTGTTACCTGAAGAATGACTGTCTTCTTTTTCGAGTTACCCTCGTGGAAGTGAACTAACTCCTTATATCATTTGCTCACTGTAAACAATACACTATGTATACATAACTGTATAATGTAAGAGGTGACTAGTAGTTGAGTTAATCCTGCAATAGTATTTTCCTATTTTGCAAGGCAATATTAATTTGTAATGTTGACATTCAATGATATAACAAGGCTCCCAAAAAATCATACTCCAGCTATTCTCATACTATGCAAAGGATGACTTCCCCCATCAAGAATAGAGACCGTCTTGGTATAGGTAAGGTCAACAGTCAATGGGTGCCACTATGTACTCCTGAGATACATAAACGCAGACCTTCAGCTAGGCATCATCATCAGCAAGACTACAGACCAGCTGTTTGAGAAGAGTGATACATGCATCCGGCTGTCGTGTAGCTACTTTCCATTGCAGAAGTACGTACACTGACACAAGAGCACAAGCATAATTTATACATCTGCTGAAAGTTGTAATTCCCAATGTGTGTATGTGTGTGTGTGTGCAGTAGTGCATAGGCTATGCCACGTATCCTTCTTGTCTGTATATATGCTGCTTGAAATTGGGCACCATGGTGGTGGGTCTGGGGGAACAGACTACTCTGGTGGTTACTCTAGCTACAGATGTTTAAGCATGTAGGAGTCAGGCCTCTGTAAGGTAAGTTTACGATTTGTTGTAGCTAAATTTAGGCTCAGAAATTTCCCAGTTGTCCAAGCATGATTTCTGTGAAATAAATTTTACATGAAGTGAAAACCAAATTATGCGGGCAATTGGTACATCTCTTTCAAGGCACAGAAATTAACGTCACAGATGTTTATAAGCCTGTAGGAGTCAGACATTGAAGTTTCAGTCTGTGGCTTTACTACTAGTTTTTCATTCTGAAGTCAAACAATAAAACTTTACAATTAAATTTTGTGAAAAAGTCTGATATGACAAACAAATTACACTCCTCCAGGCTGAGGACAAACTTGGTAATATATACCCCAACCACAAATTATACATATGCATTCATCGCCATCAGAATATCATTATTCATTTCTTAAGTGGTCTCATCTGTGTCCTTTGAACTTAACCTAATTCCTTTGTTCTACTGTGCATTGTTACTTACTACAGACAAAGTTGTGATATACAGATCACACGTTTATCAGTAGCTGTAAATGGCTGCTTCTAGCAAGATAGGAGGCTACCAGTGTGAGTTTGTGGGAGGTGTTTCCGAAGACTTTCTGTGTGGACTCTGCAACTATGTAGCCAGGCAGCCTCATGTTACCAGCTGTTGTGGAGAGACTATTTGTAAAGTCTGTATCACCCCAGTCCAAGAAGACAAGAAGCCATGCCCCTCTTGTAAAACAATGGGGTTCACAACATGGCTGAATATCAAGTATGAACGACGGATTCTGGCCCTTGAGGTTCACTGTACACTGAAAGATCGAGGCTGTAAGTGGACCGGAAAGTTGGAAAGTCTTGAAGCTCACTTCGATATCATTACCGGAGACTGCAAATATGTAGATGTTCAGTGCACCAACAAATGTGACTTCTCAGTCCAAAAATGCAATATACCCACCCATCTTGCCAATTTCTGTCCCAAACGAGAGTTCACCTGCCAGTACTGCAACTTCAAGGCCACCTATGAGGTTGTCACTAATGACCACTGGCCTCAGTGCTCATTCTGCCCTGTGCCCTGCCCCAACGCATGCGAGATTCCGGCAATTGAGCGTGGTGATCTCGAAGCCCATATACTACAGTGTCCTTTGGAAGAGGTTGAGTGTGACTTCAGCCATGCTGGCTGTGACACGAAGCTTCCACGCCAAGATCTGGAGAGGCACATGGAGGAAAGCACCCAGAAACACCTGGTCTTGATGTCAGCCAAGAGCCTGAAGTTTGAGCAGAAACTACGAGAACAGCAAGACACGTTGCAACTGAAGCTACAAGAACAAGAAGATAAATTTCAAGGGTTGTTGGAGCAACAGATACACAAGACGACCCAGCAACACGAGGCAAAGATAAAAGACCTCCAACAACAGCTGCAGCTGAGGGCGCTGCAGGTGGAGGTACTTGAAAGGTATATGGGTGGATTAGTTCAATCACCCACTCTCAACTTCAGGCACAGCACATCAAGCTATGGTCACGATGTGGGTTACAGTTCATTGAGTGCCCAAAAGCAAGCCTGCTGTATCAAAAAATGACCACCATTTGCTTTTTGAGGTGCCATAAACATATTTTTTCCTTATTTATTTGTATAAGAAATATTGTGTGTTACACTTCTGCTGGATATCAGTTCTCTCTGTACAACTATTAGCTTCTTTGCACCATATCCATAGTCTACAGTAACAGTTTCATTAATTACATGTGTTCATGGCATCAAGCATGCCCTGCAATTTCAGGATGTGAATATACACAGACATGAGCAGGTATATATTATATACTGGCTCCCTGCTTTATAAGTACTCAGAACTTGCTGCTAGGCTGATTTGCATGCCATGTGATGAACCAGGAGCTGATGAGCGCCGAAGGCGCGAAGGAGCGTGCAACTACCGCATACACGCGAGTGCCATCCAAATCCAAATCATTAGCGAGTCAACTTCCAAATATGGAAACCAACCGTTCAATCAAGCGTCATGATGATGACACAGAAAACCCACGTGTTCCGTAATAGCTATGTGAGAACTCTTACACTCACTCAGAGTGCTCTTTGACCAAGCCGCAGTGGTATGGCCAAGCGAACGGCTGAGAGTGAGAGCCAATTGCAGCCAATTGCAAAGCGTATGAGATTTGGAGATGCCGGGACCCCTCATCGTTTTACTCCTGCTGTTGGGAAGCGGAGGCTCTGAAGACTCGATCGACGATAAACGTCGGCAAAGCGCTAACGCTTCCTTGTTCCGTAGTCGGCGCCGCTTCTTCGGTGGAGGTTCAGTTCCTACTTCGATCTCTTCTTGGATGTCTTCGGAATCTAACAGCAGTTCTGCCATCTCTTTTCTACATCGCTGCTTGTAGTTCTGCCATCTCGGGTTTTTTCCCACGTCGTCGCAAGACTGTAAGTAGGTGACAGACCACATGACGCAGCGAGCGCCTCACCAAAACGGAAATACATAGGTAATTTGGATTTGGACGGCACCAGAGTTACACGCTCCTTCGGCGCTCATCAGCTCCTGGATGAACTGAAGCAGCACCCATATCATGCATGCACACATATACACAATCAATCATCCTCTATCCCACTCCCAGCACATACACACACATACTCTCTCCTCACACATATGCACACACACACACACACACAACTTACAGTACATGTAAGTCAAAATTGGATATGAGCACATTCTCATACAGCAACAACTTCTCTCCTAGCAGAACAGCACCCCTACACACATGACCTCGATCTATATACAACTGCAAGCCTATAGTCTGTGCCACAAAGATAAATACCAGCTAGCAATGTAGATATATGTCTACACAGCAAGTGCCAACTCAAGGTTCTCTACCAACAAAAAGCTACACTATTCTCAGCTACCAAGCTACAATTACGCTTACCGAGAACCATACAGCCCATTATAAACCCTATAAAGGAGTACACAGCCAATCATGTAGTATAATGGAACTGTAACCCACAACCTACAGCGGCTGACATCCAATATCCCCCCATCAATTGTAAACAGTTGCCACACCATTAGTAGGAAGACATAATCTAGTTTCTTTACATGCGTACCAACAAGCGTCTCGTGATGAGCTCATTAACTGTTTGAGTGCTCAGCCTTTGAACTGAGAGCCAAACCACTGGTAAGCCTCCACTTCAATTAGTACTCACATGCAAGAAATCAATTGCAGTTTCATCCCCCAGATTGGTAATTTGCTGAAATCTTCCCTCCCTCAAAACCAAGACATGTACGTGTACATGTAGTCATACATTAACTACATGTGGATGGATAAGTGCTCATAAGCTGCTGGCGATTGGTTACTATTTGTGACTTAGTGACAGCTGCTTAGTTACTATTTTAAGACTGCTATGATGTCACTTTTAGTCATGTAAACATTGCTTGGAATAGATGGTATATGTACATGGCCTTAATCCGGGTTTCATACAGGAAGATTTTTGGTGGGGGCGGGGAAAATGCTATGTGTGTGGAGCCATGCCCCCCTAGGGGGGTATGGGGGCATGCTCCCCCAGGAAATTTTAGCAAATTTACATGCTCTGAGGTTGCTTCTGATGTCCCAAAAATGCTAAAATTAGCTATGAATAAAGTACTGAGTATCAAAAAATATCAACTTCAAAATTCTAGGGTGGGGGGGGGGGGAACTTTTGCGGGAGGAAACGTTTGCAGGGGGGAAATCCCAGCCTTCTTCCTCTGGCAGTGCATGAAACCCTGTGTATACATATATGCACACTGCATGGCCAGGTTGGTTAACAGTAGCCCTGCAGCTACATTACTATCTCTCGTACCAGGAGCCAAGGGAGGGAGCGTTAAACTTGTGTATGTAATATGTATGCTGATTCCAGCTGTGGCATTTGCACAAAACTCCTTACATGGTAAGTACTACATAAATGCACTTAGCATGTAGTAAGCCAGCCACTATAGGCATTCCTTATATGAAGTTTTTTTGTAGGTGCCATTCGACAACAGTTGGAATCACTATAGTCTAATGCTTCTTCGTGCGGCTTCGTGGCGCTCATGGGCACTTGGTCTTACCTATACTAACTAACTACTAACTAATAACTAACTAGACTCACCCATGTAGGTAGAGTATGTGTTAGGGTCGATCTGTCCACTTTCAGTTGAGCTGTCGGTATGCCCAGTGCTGGATAGCTCCGAGGAGACGTCCTTCCTGTTCTGCAGCATCCTGAGATGGGAGGTGGAGGCCTTCTGGCGTAACTTGGGACGAACGAGGCGACGGTGGTCGGATGAAGGAAGTCTGGAACGGCGTGTGAGAATGTTAGTGAGTGATTGAGTGTGTGTGTGTGTGTGTGTGTGTGTGCACGTGTGTGTGTGAGTGTGTACATGTAGACGTGGGAAATGTGTTAGCAAATACTAATTAACTATTAGTATAGGGTATCAGTAATTACCAGGCAGCGAGTGTACGTGATGCCAGTAATTGTCCTCCATTCAAGCTAAACATTTGTTTGTCCACCCCCCTTTGGCTGATCGCCAGCGCAGAAGACATCAAAAGAAGAAAATGACAGAAGAACTTGATAGCCCTAAGGCTCATCTTGCCGATTAGCACAGAATACTGACATTAAACAATCTATATTAACTATTATCCAGAGCTATAATTATGCACACGTACTTGCATGCGTTTTAGGCAACTCCCATGTGTGTAGACTTACAGTAAATCAATACACATGCATGTACATGTACCCAACTTGTCCCATACTTGTCTACCTTGCACGTTAGTGGATAGTTAAAAACTCATTCTCGGTGGTGGGCTCTAACTAGAGGTAGGCCTCTCTATGCTAGTACACTACACATACATACATGTACATGTATGTATATGTACAGTAACAGTCACTCACATGGAACCCTGCGCTTTGGCACTGATCTGATCGAAGACGGCAAACACGTCCTTCCCGCTCTGACTACGCCTCATGCTCAGTCTGCCTGGAGACGACTGTACGCTGCCTGCGACACTTGAGGGAGGCGTGGCCATCCGAGTTAGGGTCGAGTTCCGCGGGAGGGTTCCAGACCCAATAATCTTCCTCTTGGATTCAGTTCGGGACAGCCCCATGCTCTTATTAGCAGCAGTTCCTCTTACAGTACTCGCCGATTGCGGCCGGATGGCACCACCTGATTTTGATCCCGATAGGAGTCTGTTCAGAGTGCTACTGCCTCCGGACTGTCTCCGTTCTCTTCGCTTTAGCGTCCCACTTGCAGCCGGTTTGATCTTCTTCGGGATTATCTCACCACTGGAGACGCGTCTCATGGAGCGACGACCCGGGGAGCCGGTCGAAGGCTTACCCCCGGCATCTTGAGATAGGCTGGTGCTGTGAGCGTTTGAGGACACCCTTCTCGATGATGCAGCGCTAGCGGAAGATGGACGGGTGAGAGAGGCGACCGACTTTGATCCTCGGCTTGAGGCACGTTCTGGACTACTCCGCGGTAGACTCACGGCAGACTTTGAACCCAGTGCCTTATCACCAGCTTTAGGGAAGTGTTTGGGAGAAACAGTGCTGGTTTTTTTTCTTCCACTAGCACGAATGCTGGAGCGAGAAAGTGATCCCTTTGGATCGAGCAAAGAAGGCGTACTTAATTTCGATTTAACCCCACTTGATGAGGAAGAACTACTGCTAACGGTGCTCTGGGTCGACCTACGCTGGCTAGATCTCAGAGCCGTTCCGCCTGTAGGTCGGGTAAGGTTAGTCGTGGATCTCTCTCCACCAGTTGGTTTAGATCGTCCCCCTGCAGGAGGAGAAGGAGCAATCCTTCTGGAGGAGGAAGGCAGTACAGACTCAGATGTATTCTTCTTCATGGATGGAGGCTTGGGTGGGAGGGCCGCGGTAAAGGACGGAGCGTGCGAGGAGGAAGAGGTCCGCTGCACGGGGAGATTCGAATCACTTTTTACCGACGGTCCAAGTGGGCAAACGGTACTGGTGGAAATAGGTCGCTTGCCAGTGGAGACTTCTCTCCGTTGTGGAGTCGGTGAGGGAGTTTTAGCCCTGGGCAGTTTATTTACTGAAGCCTTTTCCGTGCTGACTGCAGCAGCCTGTGGTCTGCTACTGGCAGCACTAGGAGGGCCTGGGGCCGTTTTCCTCCGCAATATACCCAGAATCGGCGATTTCCTCTGCTTCTTGACATTGCTGACGGGAAGAGGAGTGGCGTCTGGCTTCTGGTGGCTCGAGTCTTTGTTCGCGCGTCTCGGCGGCTGAGGAGACGTGTTGGGCGTTAAAAATATTTCAGGTGGGGAGCCTTCTTGCGTGGGTGGATTGGGATCAACGTCGTAGCTGGACTGTCGAGAGTGGAGTGGAGAGGCGGCACTGAAGACGAAGGCGGGCATAGAGGCAATCGACGGCGGTGAGATGGGATTCTCTGCACGGGAGCTGGGACTCGGACTGAGCTCTGACTCCAGTGGCAATATCCTAGTTCCGTTCTGGATGTCTGACTTGGAAACATCGGATTCTGGAGTTTCGGATGAGGGAGACACCTCCAACATGTCCAGTCGCTGCCCCACACTGGTTAGTAGAGAGTCAATATCTACACTCACATCCGTAGCTTTCACCTGAGGTGGCATAGGCGCAATTCTGTTGGGCTTGGGTGCCAGTTTTTTCTTATTCTTGGTTTGAATTTCCGTACCTTTGGCTGCTTTTGTCTTCAGAACAGGAGAGGAAGATGTAGCAAGCTTACGGCCGCCAGTGGGGGTTGTTTTCGGTGGGGTTCTGGAGGGAGATTTTGCTGATGAAATTGTTCTTCTGAGGGGTAATGGGCTAGAGGAATTTGGGGGGGTTGTGGATACTACAGGTGATTTTGAAACTGCATGTGACCCCCGGGGGGGTACTGGGCTGGAATTGGAATGAGTCCTGGAGATTACAGGTGATTTTGATACCGAAACTGTCCTCCGGGAAGTCACTGGACTCCCAGATTTAGGACTCTGGGAGATTGAGGGTAACTTTGACGTAGATATCGCCCTCTGGGAGGTTACAGGACTACTAATGGGACTCTTGCGAACTGTAATCGGTTTTGAAATCGAGAGACTCTCTGTTCTCCGCTGTTGCTTGATCCTCTCCACTCTTTCCGACAGACTCGACTTGAGAGGTTCAGCCGCACGTGGAGATTTCGAGACCGAGGTCTTTCTAATTGGAACTCTTCCCTTTGAGAAGCGGGAGAAGCTTGATGGACCATTTGAACTTGAACTCGACAGGCTAGGAGTCGAAGTGGAACTCAAGCTTTGTGAGAAATCAGAGGTTGTTTTTGCACGGCCCCGTGGTGAATATGGGGCTGGCGAAATGCCAGCTGTTGTCATTGCGTGTTTCTTCTTTGCTGCTTCAGGTGAATTCTTCGGTGTTGTTTCGCTGTCACCCACAGGTACCTCCTCGCTTCTTCCTCTTGTAGACTGCAGCTGTAGTTGTGGCGATTGCTGTGGAAGATGGGGACTACTAACCGATTGTAGACTGCCTTTCGTGGCACCGCATCCAGCGTCTCTCGTAGCACCGCATCCAGCGTCTCTCGTGGCACCGCATCCAGCGTCTCTCGTAGCGTCAGAAGGGATGCTCAGAATCGAAACGGAGGAGTGGACGTAATCGTTCAGCTCTGAGTCTGAAGCTGTGAGATACTCGCTGTCGCTGTCCGACGACACTCTATCGAAGGTGGCTAGTTTCTCAATGCCTGGACCGTCTAGAGATCGATCCCGGTTGGCTGGATGCAGACACTCCATGCTGTACGTTCGGGGAATCAGCTCCGTGTCTGCGAGAAGTGATTCACGATCTTTCTCCGTCAAAACAGAGAGCTGGAGTTCGCTCTGAGCCGCAAACAGACCCCTACTCCTCTCTCTAATAGGGGCTTCTGCAAATGTCCATGCAGTCTTTGAGGTTGTCGCTTTGCCTCCGTCCCGATCAAGCAAGCTCTTCATGCTCATGCTGAGCCTCTTCCTAAGGGGCAGCTTCTCCTTCTTTCGTTTCGATCTTCTCGGGCTATCGTCTTCGGAAGTAGCGCTAGAACTGTAGTGAAGATCAGGGGTTCCCTCTCGACTGCTCCCGGACGTTGGGCTGGAGAGGTTTGGTAAGCTTGCTTTGCTCAGACCGTTGTTACTCATGCTGTACCTTCCAATGCCTTTATTTGAATCAGAGATATCGCCTCGGAAACTTGCCGATCCCTTGCGTAGATCGATAGGCGGTTGTGAGGCTGACAGAGGATTAGGGTTGGATCTTATCGAGTCAGAGGCTTTAATACTCACACTTCCATGTGGCTTCATCTCCGTCATAACACCCGATGGAGTTTTCTTTGCCTGTCCTTTGATCTTCGACTCTAATTTCTTCTCTGGCGTTTTCTCACTGGAGCTGGTTTTGCCCCTCCCACTTTCTTTGTCCTTGCTTTTCTTCAATTCTTTACTCTTCTTCCCACTGCTATCAGGCAACTCTCTCCCTTTCTCCTTCCTGCCAGACCCAGGAGGCGAAGTCGATTCCGACTTCTTGCTTTTTGCCGCTGATAATTTCTTCCCTTCCTCCTTCGACTTTGGGTTGCCCTTCCCTTTGCTGTGCCCGTTTATCCCAACGCTTCCACATATGCCCTCCACGCTTGATCCCAGTAACTCCTCACGATCAACTCCCTGCATCAGGAGATCGCCTTGACCCAGTTCCGGTGATAAGGGAACCCCCTGACTCATTCCACCAATGGTGATTACGTTGACAAAATCTGCCTCTTCTAAACTCGCAACTTCCATCTCTCGATGCTCTACCAAACCAGTTGGGGTAGAAGTAAATTTCAAGGCATTTGAAGACAGAGAAACGGGAGACTCGGCAATTCCTAGAGGGCCAAAGCTGGCTTCTGTTTTAGAGTTAGCCGCCAGAGGGTGGACTTCAACAGCTGGCTCTTTGGTATTCCATTGAAAGGACTCAAACTCCCAAGAACTTGCCTCGCTTGCGGTAGACTGTCTGGACACTCTCCCACCATCAAACTCGTCCAGACCGATAGGAGCAGTTGCGGGTGCTGGCGTAGCTTCTGGGGGGGGCTTTGAGCTCGTGGTTAAAGATGTCGCCTCCCCACCTCTACTGGATTGTTCTCTGCTAGGAGGATGTTGTCGTTGCTGAGTAGGAAGAGGATCATGGACGGAACTCCCTTTGTCTGTTCGGCTATTATTGATAGAGAGTGTCACGCTCTCTGTACCAACATCCTTATCAGTACTCCCATCCAAATGAGAGGCCGTGGTGGTAGAACTGGTACTGGCACTTCCGATATCGTCCCAAGAATTGAAAGCGGAAAGAACCTGCTCACTGGAGCTTTTTCGTCCGCTGGACTGCCCAGAGGTGGTAGCAGGTGCTGCAGATACAGGAGTGGAATCCTGGGCTTGGATGCTCTTACTGCGACCAGAGTCGGTGCTACTTTGGACAGCTGCAATTTTGCTGGGTATAGGCTCAGGTGAGGACATACCATTGAGGTGATTTTCACATGCTTTTGGAGTCATTACAACCGAAGGAACGGGGCCTATCTCAGGCAAAGTTTGCTGAGTGACCGTAGAATGAGTCCTGTCCCCTTTCAATGCACTCAAACCGGGTGTAAGTGTTGAGTCTCCGGAGCTCGTGTGAGAGCTCTTCTCATCGCTGTCTGTTTCTGGGAAGGAAAAGAACGGTTGTTTGTGGGTTGAGATCACCGTTGTGGGCGTAGAGAGCGGAGATGGCGTCACCGGACTACAGGATCGCTCCCGCTCCTGGTGCCGGTCGATGACGCCCTTGAGGTGGGTGGAGGCAAGCCGAACGGCTAGGGGAGAGCGGGGAGAGCTTGGACGCTTGTCGAGAAAGTTATCAACCGAGTTTGCTCGTGGAACTGGCGGGGACTTAGAGGGCTTTGTGACAGGTTGCATAGATCCTTCACTGTTTAGTCGGGAGAAGCGTGTTCGCGTACTTTCTACCATAGTGCTGCTGTTCACCTTGTATTTTGTATTAGGGTTTTCTAGCTTTTTGCTCTGCTGCGGAATTTCAAACAGCAGTGGTGAGGTCGGAAGTCTGTTATGACTGATGGGAGAGGTTGTTCTGGCTCTGGCTTCTCTTCCCGTCACATTCCCATTCTGCAGGATTCCATTCTGTAAGGGTGAGTGTGTCCATTGTGATGACAGGTCAACGCTCTGTTTGGATGTGTGTGTGTGTGTGTGCATGTATGTGTGTGTGTATGTGTGTGTGTATGTGTGTGCATGTGTGTGTGTGTGTGTGTGTGTGTACAAGTAAGTATAATAAAATTCCGTATTATTTACCGGCATGCTGCATGAGAATCATAGCGAAGGTTGCTTAGTATATTGTGTAAATAGGTGTGTCTGTGTGTGAGTGCATGTGTATATATGTATGTATACTGTGCGTATGTGTGCGCATACAAAATTGTATTCCCATTGGGAAATAAATAAATTGCTGCTAATTCAACCACGACGTTTCAATCAGGAAGCAAAAGCAGATAGGAGAAAGATTTTAGGGGGTGGGGGTATGCCTAGTGTGTGTGTGTGTGTGTGTGTGTGTGTGTGTGCATGCATGTGTGTGTGTCTGTGCATGTATGTGTGTGTATGCCTGGTAGTTAACACACCACTCTGGACAGAAGCTAAAGATGAAGGATTCCCAATGTGTGCATACAACGGAATTCGAAGCACTCACTAATGGTCCACAACCAGCTGAAAACATGCATAGCTCTCAACTTTATTGTTGGCTAATAACCCTCCAATGGCAGCCAATAGACCTACAGCTAATAACCCTCCAATGGCAGCCAATAGACCTACACCACAACAATGGATTCCCAAATGCGAAGGAGTTTTCGAGAACAATTATGTGGCGGTTCAGAATCTATATAGCAAATCAGCCTTCCACTACAGGTGTGGTTTGGCCAACACCGCCTCTAATTCACCACATACATGTAGACCCATACCAGTACGAAAAGCGTGCAGGGGGGGGGGGGGGGGGGGGACCCTGGGAATGAGGCTATCTCTATAGCCTTCTTCCCAGGCGCCACTACCCAGTGTTGTTTTGTACGTAGAAAAAAAAATGGATAGGCCCTGAGTTCCAATGTACATGGGTAGTGAAGCCTGGGAACAAAGCTAGCAATTGTTAGCCTCGTACCCAGGCCTCCCCTCACAGCTCTTTTCGCAGCCATGGAAAAAATAATTTCCACAGCTGCAAAAAATGCTGTGAGAGGAGACGAGGCTAAGCAAATATGATACTGACTATCAGCTTAAGGGTACTACGTACACTAAGAGACAGCAAGTCCAGCTGCACATCCACTGTGGCAGGCCAGGTTAGGCTCATGTGTGGACTCAAATGAGGCGGGCAATTGACGGCAAAGCGACTGAGACATGCGTCACATGTGAGTGGTTTTAGTTTATCAGCCGTACTTGGCTCCATATTTAATAGATTCCCCGTCTCCTGCCAGAAAAACAAGAGTGACCATTCCAGCCTGTATCATGTAACAGGAATATGATACTGTACAACTGAGCTATTGGCTATGTCGTACTGGCAAGTGCTACTAGCGGGTTAAGTAACTATATACAAGGCTTGCCTACTGCTCCTCCGCTCGAGAGCTCCAGTAGCTCAGAGAGTAAGTGCTTAAGATCTGACTAATACTCAGAAGTCCTGGGTTCAACCCTGAGCCGGTCCAAGACATTTTTTCTTTACTCACTCGTAAATTCGTTAAATTCACTGCAAGTATATATACAAAGACATAATTTTGTTCAGTACACTCTTATGCATGATGTACTGTAACGGAAAGCTAGGGTGGGGTGGTTATTAAGGGTGGGGCTATTAAGAATGGGGGTGGGGTTATTAAGGGTGGGGGTGGGCCAGCCGGGTGAGCGTGAAGCACACACTCGGCTGGTACTGAGATTGCTTCATGTTCTGTACGTTTGTTTATCTGTATGCTGGTCCTAGCCTCATACCCGGGCCTAAAAGTCCCCCCCCTCCCCCCGACCCCTTTCTATGGAAAATTATCAAGCTTCACTGATGCACATCTCCGGAGTGATTTCAGTCAAACTTTCATACCACGTGATTACTGCATTGAACTACTGGCCAAATTGAACAATCAAGGGTTGATTAATTTTATTAGCAACTGCTGACATCTCTAGGAAAGGGACAGTCACTGTCCCATGATCACACACGTGGACAGTACTATAGACCAGGATAAAAGGTCAAGGGTTAAGTATTTGCAAACAGCTGGCAGGAAAAGGAATTAAGTGTAGAGTTCAGGAGGAGATAGTTGCCAGTAGGGGGATGCAGTTGTCCTGTTTACCCCACACACACCAGTACCTGTAATTTAATCTCTATTCTGTATGGCCATGGTATAGGTATGTGAGAATTCATCGAGAATTATGAGAGAGAAAAACGGACCTACAGAAAGCCTGGCCCATCCAGCTATACTATAGCTCTCACATACTAGTAGACATATGTCCTCTTACATACCTACTGAGCTACTGGAGCTCCTGAGCAGAGGAGCAGTAGGCAAGCTTTATATCACTACTAAATCCGCTAGTAGAATTTGTGAGTAGGACCATGCGCACATGTACATGTATATAATCTCTAGTCTCTCCTGAGAATTCTGTTTACATGTCATGTATGTACATGTACAGGTGCTCAAATTACATGTGGGCTGGGAGCCACAGAAGTATGGCTCATTTGCTTAAATTTCTGCCTTTTGTCGTCTCATTCCCGGACTTCTAGTCTCATTCCCAGATCTCTAGTCTCATTCCCAGACCTCAAGTCTCATTCCCAGAGCATGTTCAACGAGTGTTTTCCTTGCGGGGAACATTATAAGAATCAAATGTAGAACATTTGTTATGCAACTACGTACACGTAATGGGTACTGGACATGTCAGATTGTTGGCAGGATTTCTACATATAAGTGCAGTCTGATTGGATTAAGCACACACAAGACTCCTGTGTCAGCAGGACCAAGAAATCATGTGACAGGTTATCAGACAGGAGCTGAAAGAGGTCTGGTCACAAGACCAACACCGCATGGCTCCAGCACAGCACAGCAGAGACCACTAACATAGAGTGAACCTGTAGGGAACTTCAGCCTAATCATCCTATGGTTATTTCATTAGCTGACCATAAACAGCTGACCCTAGTCTATAGTCAATGGTGAGGAAGCCATATACATTGAATGTGGCACTTCAAACTCGAGAAGTTTACTAGGGACTTCTCAATTTCATCTGAGAGTAGTGGTAGATCCATGCTTTACAAAGTTGGAGAGGTGAAGGAGTCGCTAGGATGGCTATATAGCCCTCATTTACTCTTCACTGCAATCTTTTGACAGCAACAATACCATAACAACTCTATGATGTCGTTCGCATTGATCAGTTTTCTGCTTCTTGATCCATTCTTTGACCTTCCAGATGAGAAAGGTCTTCGATACAACAACAGTACATCACACATTCTTTCGCACGGGGGGTATGTGCAAATATCTGGGCATGACACTAGGGTGGGCTTATATTCAGAGATGAGGGTACACTCCAGCCTCGTACCCACAATAAAATCTGGGCGTGGAAAGCCTGGGTACAAGGCTAGGTACACTCAACTGTGGGTTAATAACGTTCAGAGCAATGGACTCTATACCGTAATACAATACACTGCCTGGCTTTTGTAACAACTGAACCCATATCTAAAGGGTTAAATTAGGGTTGTGCATTGAACCTTGCCAACTGCAAGTGATAAATTGCACACTGCAAAGGGTTAAACTAGGGTTGTGCACTGAACCTTGCAAACTGCAAAGGGTTAAACTAGGATTATGTACTGGACCTTACAAACTGCAAATGGTTAAATTAGGGCTGCACACTGGACTTGCAAATTACATTATAGAGTTTCACCAAATGCCTTAAGGCAAGCACCAAAACCATGGCAACTGCATGCTGTTGTGAGAGGGTCATGTTACCTACTCAACCTCTCCCCCCTATATGTGTGAGAACATTTCAACAGCCAATGAATGGGCTCATGAAACCAAATATGACATACAACTGTTCAATGGCCGCTACTAAAGGGTTAATTAAGTAGACAATAAAACTCTAAACTTTTAGTTTTCATAATATCTCTTCAGCTCAAAATTGGTCAACAAAGCAATCTCATTGGTTGCAGTATAGTACCTGTACTATAAGGGTATATATGTACATAACACTTAGCACTGGCTAGCAACTAAAATTGACAAATGAGCTTCTAGGTTTATTATAAAAGGGCCTGAGGCTACTATGGCTTTGCCCACATAGTGCCCAAGGAACCATATTAGAGCATTCGCCATGCCAATAGCAGTGCTATCACCCAGCTCAGCTATGCCTACCGCTGTCAGCTATGGCTACGGCCCATCAGCTATGGTAGATGAGACAGTAGCAAAGGCAAGTATTTAAGTATCGCTCTTTGATCTACTGGCAGACACTCAAAGGCACCAAAAGCCCACACCACATTCACTGCATGGATACTAATATAGTACTGTGGGAAGGTACTGAGTGAATAGTCTCGTGCCCAGACGTTCACGTCCCCTCGGCAAAGAACGTCTGGTGTTCTAAATGAAGCTTCTTGTCACAGGCTTCATATTTACTGACAATAAATGATTGGTCACTTCATATATGGTACATTTTAAATTTTCTTTTGAATTCATCAAACTGATCAATAGATATTGAAGATTTATCGAGTGACATCATAGCAACTTTACGGAAGGACTAAAAGCTGCAATCTGATTGGAGCTTGGGAATTCCCAGGCGAAAAAGTGTCTGTGACAAGAACTTTCATTTAGGACTCCAGGCGTTCTTTCCCCGGAAGGGCATGAACGCCTGGACACGAGACTAGGTACTGGATGGGAACATGCAGTCATGTGACTGAAAATGACCAATAGGAGAGTTGGAGCCGTGATACCCACTAGTTAATTTTACAGCCACAAATAGTGAGGCCTTGACTCAACAAAATACTGCAAATTGCAACATGGGAGAGAATTGTTAACAGTCAATGTGGGGGCGGTTCAACCAAAAAATATTAACTGTAAAATGTAGAGTACAGGAACTGTTTATCTATTTCTGGATAGTTCGTTTACTGTGCACTCTGGTTTGTAGTAGTTTGTTGCAGGATTGGTACCAGCCACCAGTGGATTATAGACAAGATGCTGGGTGGTGGTGTCTAGGTAGACGAGGAACCGCCCACTTTTGGTGAACACATAGATCTGGTATAGCTTTTCCCTGAAAGGTGCATTCTTTTCACGGCTCAGAAACTGTAGTTGTACATATGTATGTAACTAACTATAGCGGTATATAGCTAGTGCATACACACCAGCAACAGAATCTGTGCTAGTTTGCCCCATTCTCCATCAGAACTGCTCCCCAAGAGACGTGACTAGATTTCGTGCCAACTAACAGTAGCTACAATGAAACTGGACTAAGTGTTCAATCCCATCGGAAAATTATGTATAAGCTTTCCACGTGGTATGCAGTACAAACATTGCACAAAACATTTCTCGGCAGTGAGTACAATCAGAGGGTGTAGCAGCACGTATCTCCGAGAACTAGAAATTCATACTTGTTATAAAACTGCACTTGTGTCAACGCAATGTGCGTAACGCTTGTAGCTATACCTACACAGAGTGATCGGATGTCTTTGTGAAAATTCTTCCCCACACTATCACGCGAACTAGAGCATGTAAACAACACATAACATGGGAAGTCGGGGTTACTATGGCAACTGGGGCAGTGGAGATGGGATGGTGACCACGACACGAGAATGGAAGATTAAGTCAACTTAATTAACCATGTTACTAGTTTAGCAAATTACCATGGTAACCCACTGTCCAGCCTTGCTATGAATATGGCCCAATACCATACTTTTACCAACAATTAAACAGAAATCTCTACTGAGGCTCTCTGCATGGAACATACCATGTATGCAGTAGTTATATTGTAGACTATTATTATGGGTTACTTAACAGTTATTATAAAATTGCTCCAAATATTCACTGGGTGGCATGTACTTTAGGCCAGTGCTGATACACTACTAAGCTCTCTGAGTGACTGGTTTGGCAGCTTGTAGAGCAAAACCAATCTGCCAGATGGCTCCAGAAAAACTCCTTCACAATCGGATCAGAGCTACGTAAGGTGTAAATTGGTAGTAATTCAGCTAGATGGATAGGCCTCCTCGTGACACATCCCTCAACAAAGAGCACGACGGAGAACAAAGAGAGGAGCATAACAACCTGGACACTTTTTCGCTAACTGAATCAACAATGCACTTTCTGCTAGTGCTTCGGCCAAATTTTTTTACTTTTTCGCAGCGATTATTAGGATCTTTCAGCTAATATAATTCCCGCCAAATGTTCGGGCCATAGCCAAAAGTTGATCCCTACCTTGCAGTCCCATGCACTAAGATGCTATGATATATAGCCTCCACGGTTTCTTTTAGAAAATATCTCAAGGGGGGCAAAACAGAAGTTAGAGAATATTTGGGGGGAGGGGGGGGGGGGGGGGGCGACTGAATAGCACACACGAGTGCGCCATATAGGGGGGTTTTGGCAGAAAAATTTGGCTAAGTTGCTATTCCAACACTTGCTGACTGAGTTACCAGAACACCTCTCTAAGTAGATAATATGCAAAGCCTAGAGGAAATTTGTTTAGATGTACTATGTGTGTCTATAATCTTGAATGTTACTGTTTCGAAACTTTAAAATCTCCAATTAAGGGAGGGCAAAAGGTTTTCAGGGAGGTATGATGCCGGCCCCCCCCCCCCCCCGAAAGAAATTCCTGACTTCGTACAATGCTGCATTTGTTTGCACACCCCAGCTTGTCCACACAGTGCCAATAACAACATCCACAGAAGTAGCCACACCTTAGCCTCGTTCCTCGTTCTCAGTCTCCACTCCCAGCTTTTTTTCGCTTTTTACAACATGTGAAAAAAGCTGGGAGTGGAGTGATGCTAGGCACACCTCTGTGCATTGTTACCAGAGACTTCCTACCAGAGGATTACATAAGCATTTAATTAATCAGTTTGTTATTACAGTAACCAGAGAGCGGTTTGTTTTGGATGGCCGCTGCCCACACTGCCGTTAACAACATGGGATTATAACTGCCGGGTGTAGTGTGACACCCACAGAAGAAGGGGGAGTGAGGGCTTTGTAAGGTATCACAGAGGGTCATTGAGCTCTTGGGTCTGTGGTATGAAACACGAGAGTAAGTGTGACATGTGACACATGCTAACATGCCCGCGTCGGATCATGTGACACATGCTAACATGCCTGCGTCGGATCGATTATGTGTGAATGTGTGTGCAGCAGGATGGGTTTATTTATGCTCAGCAGTGGGCTTAAGTCAATAGGCTCATATGGATTTAATACTCGGGTGGGTTTACACTTAGCAGAATGCATAAACATGTTCCCGCCCCACGAGCGTTCTTTATGCTCTTGTAATCTTGCAGTAGGGTTGGGCTAATACTCAAGAGGGGCTTATACTCAAGGGGGGCTTATACTCAAGGAGGGCTTATACTCGGGGTGGGCTTATACTTGGGGTGGGTCTCAGGGGTGGGCTTATACTCAGGGGTGGGCTTATACTCAGTGGTGGGCTTATACTCAGGGGTGGGCTTAAACTCAGGGGTGGGCTTATACTCAGTGGTGGGCTTATACTCAGGAGTGGGCTTATACTCAGGGGTGGGCTTAAACTCAGGGGTGGGCTTATACTCAGGAGTGGGCTTATACTCAGGGATATCGATGGGCTTAAACTAGTTCAGAGATTCAGACGTACATGTACATGGCTTCATTCAGGAATTAAACTCAGAAATGGATTTATCGGGGAGCAGTCTTAACATGTCTACACGTACTCAGAAATGAGCTTCCGGTATTCCCAGAGATGGGGTGGTTTAGACTCCAAGCGATGACAAAAGTGCAAAGATATAATTTGTGACTGCCAGCCAGCACGACTGATATGCTGATAAATGGATTAATTACAGCCTCCCACTGAGAAAACAACAAAGTGTGTGGGTACACTGTCGTGCAATATGCGTGGTGGAGGTTTGAAATTCGAAATACAGTCCTCCAACACACATTACTAACTGGTTGCCTAGTAACCGCTACTGTCAGCTGATCCTCCCTTCAGATCTCATAGCTACGTATTGCCAAGCTGAAAACATGTATAGTGAATTGCTTGAACAACAGATGCGATGTATACATGTGTATCTACATCAACAGTGCAGTGAAACCAACAAAATTAGCTTTATCCCGGACTCCAATTCTCAGCCTTTTCAATCTGTACAGTGTATACGTACGAAAACAGTGTTATGTGCAAAACATTGGCAGTTGTTCTTAACAATCTGGTGACTCTTAGTAATATGGCACACTCACAAAAAAAACACGGACATTCTATTGGACAGCTACCCATTCAGTCGACTTGTTCTCTGACCTCTCAACGACAACTCAAACAACCATGTGACCCGATTCTCCTGTACATGGTCCTGTTAGCCCACCACGACCCCACTCCTACCTTCTGTCACACATCTGCCGCCTACAGCCTGAGCTGCAATCCTGAGTTACAAGCAGTGCAGCTGCTGCTGATACAACTGTGAACCAGCTGTGACAACACAGCTATAGACTACACCAGATAGCTTCCTGTCAACACTCACTTGATATGTCAGAACAGTAGAGCGATTTTGACATAGAAACCATAATTTTCCTGGCTAGCCAGCTTATATCTAAGTCTTTAAAACCACCACATTCAGAAAAGGCTAATACTTTGTTTGCCATCAGGTGGTAACTAACGTGATTAGCTCAAGCTTTGGAGTAGCCACTGTCTCAACAACAGCCTTTCATGGCCTTATACTGTGCAATCAGGTGCCTATAGTTACCCCTTGCACATACCCCTTGCACATGCTCAGCGAGGGTTACTGTGTCTGATCCTGTCTTTGTACAAGATTTCTCACAAACGACATATGCTGATAATACCAAACTCATTGTGAAGGACGGGGATCACTGTCTCTACGCTCTGACGGATTGCTTTTGTCGTTTGTGGTGTTGGATCAACGTTAAGGTAAATACGACTGGATCGACTGCACCCACGATTTATCGCAAACGACAACTGCTTATAACACCAAACTTGATGTGGAGGACGAAGATCACTGTCTCTATCCTCTGATGGGCTATTCTTGTCATCTATAGTGTTAGGCCAACGGGCCTACTCTTGTGGATGCATGCACTATTTAGGGAGGCGTTTCCTCTAGCCCCTCCCCCTAACGTCACGGGGCTACTGTAGTTGGTCTGTCATTCTGTCTGTCCGTCTGTGATTTTGTCTTTGTACAAGATACAGGTTGTGCAAACACTACCCAAGGTTGCAGGCCTGTACTCCCAACATTATTATAGTTGATGGCATATAATCATTAGCTACAATCATGCTGCAGGAGGGTTATGCACTTTCATTTCGTACAGTAGTGTGGTAATCCTCAGGTCAAAAGGTGTAGAGGTCAATTACATGCCATACTATTAGTACTTCTTTGGGGCCTGACAAACTAAGGTGACCTTTGTACTTAGGAATGAGGCTAGCATTTACACCTGTACATATCTTCTTGGCATACGCTCCTGGTGTACATTATCTAAATGAGGAGGGGGCTCCTCAGTTGGCTCTTGCGTGAGAAAGAAGGCTCTCTGAATACCAACTTTAATTCGGAAAGAAACTTTGCCAAAGTTTCTTTCCGAATTAAAGTCGGCATTCGAGAGCCTTTCTTTCTTAGTACATTATCTTCTAGTCTAGCACACCAGAGGGGGCGGGGCCTAGTGCGCTACTATGGGCTTATACAGGTACATGTATGAGTTTGTGTGCATACAATCAGAACCAGCAGTAATTCATTCCCCGATATATTCAGGAATGGATTGAGCTAGACTTCTGGCTTTCCCGCACCACCTCAAAGCCAAAGGGGGGTGGGGGAGGGGGAGGGTGGGGGTGGCTACTAAAGAATCTACAGCTGTTAGTTTACACCAGTGATAGATCAAGTGGGGGTCTCTATGTCAATACCATGGAATCTCTTGTACAGTTACCATGTACTGCTAATCCATAATTATTACAAGGCCAGAATCTCGAGTTACTTTTGTGGTGACTGATCAATTACTGGGCATTGTGGCCTACATACATCACTGGTGGCTGTGTACTATAGTTGAGAAAAGGATTGCTTGCTAATGATCAATAAGCCAATCACTGAACCGCGTACCCCCTAGTCACCCAATACATTTTAAATCAATTATGCATCAGGCTTAATGCTTGCGAAACCGGGACACTGAGCAGTGGTGAAGTTTGTCAGTAAAATATTCTACCGTGCATGCCATAACCATATGCATGTTTAGTCTTGCGAGCCAGCAGAACGTGGTCCGGCTCTCAAGACTACAGCATGCCATGGAGAATAACTTAAATGCATATTTAAAGTGTCTCAGGAGTATTTTTATATTATGGTCTGAGTGGTCTGGAATGTGGGGAGTGGTAGAAAATCGAGGAATAGCTCCTATGAATTTCCTTGTAAGACAACAAGAAATCAGGCCTGCTTGTAGATCACCGACAAAGGTAACTGGACAGCGACAAACAGACCTTATAATTAACACGGGGAGGGTCTGGAGTCGAGACTACATGACATACGAAATGCAAAACCCTGTAGAAAGTATACTAGCCCCCCAATGATCATGAGTAGAGAAAGTTGTGGGTATACTTATTTATCATCTGACTGACCATACGAGCTCTTTCCTCTCGCCTCTGTCTTCTCAGCTGTGCCCTCTCCTCGTAGGTCAGCCTCGAGTCGTAGATCGACTCTCTACTGATACTGCTCGTCACTTCTGCCATGGCTACTGAGCTAAACTGCCCTTAGAGTTTCAAACATGTCAGCTGTTATAAATCGCTACATATAGCTAGATAGCAAAGAAGATGTAGCTACTGCGCTACTAAAAAAAACGTACACTCTCGTCTTTGCAAATATGTTTGAAGATCATAACTACTAGAGTACTTAACTTCCCATGAAGTCACGCTCGGCGGTGCTTCTTTGATGTGGTTGTATTAACGGCGTTGCAGGAAGAGATCAAAGTTCTCACTTCCTGTTCCGCACATCGCAAACAGACTCACCTTGTTAAAGGTTCTCAGTTATAGCCAGCAAGCACTTAACTCCCCTGTACACTTGACGAGGGCTGGCAAGTAAATTGTAAAATTGAAAGATGGGTTGAGGCTGTCCATGGCGCGAAGTTAATCAATTATATTGCTATGCCATCGTGGCCCTCCGTGGGTGGAGATTGTAGTCAGTTCGTGGACTTTGATGAAGACTATCAGTACTAATAGATACAGAACTTGGAACATCTACTATTCGATTAGGTCTGGGAATGACTCAGCTATCCCACTCACCTCTTACAGGCATGAATCAAGCAGAGATATTTCAGTAAGTATGAATACAGCTCAGCCTAATGAAATACACAATTTCAGTAAGTATGAATACAGCTCAGCCTAATGAAATACAAAGCATATACCAAAGGCATGCAGGGATCTACAGGTAGATTCTTGAATTTTACACTGCTGATTAGAACACAGTTGGTACTTGGTTGTATAGACAGATAGGTAGCATTTTTACATCCTTCCTCATGGGGACAAGGCCAAAACTGGCCAATGAGACAGTACAGTACTGCATTATAACCAAAATAATGAGTGAAGCGGCTACTAGGCTTAGAAAATCAATAATCGATATGTGTACAGGGGGCCGATCCCCGACTTGGGGAGCCAATGCTCAGATCCCAGGCTGTTAATTAACGAACATGCCCATATGTGGCTCAAAAGAGAAGTAGCTCAGGTTCAATTAAGGTTTTAGAGGTTTTACAGGTACTTTGTATGCAGCTATACTTATTATAACAGTTGTAAAAGATTTTCGGGTCTACTTTAACAGGTTGTACAGAAGTATGTTGTACACAGTTATTATAATACAGTTTTAGCCTACACAGAGGAGAAACACCTTGAAACACTAATCTTTCCTACTGCCTAACTATTCAAGGAATAATTTCTACTTTCCATTCAGTACTTGGCTCCTATCTTATGCAATCTGATCCAGCTATCAATGAATATCATTAATAACTAGGAATCTTTTGCAAGTTTGCTATAAAATGACAATCTGACTTTTGAGCACTATATATTGCCAGCAATTCATCAGATTATTAATGAGATTCATAGCCAATTCATGACTATCAAACCATTAAGGTACGGTATTCGAATAATGATGTCTTCCTCATCTTTTCTGCCAATATATCTTAACAAGAAGGGAAAGTTTTTTTTTATGTGCTCTTGTCTTAACTATGACTATATTATGTGCATACTGCATTTTCTCTATACTATTAGGTTTCAGACGGATTACTCGAAAGCATTGAAGACAACGCCCGGCCAAACACCTTTCTAGTGCACTATCTCTCTCGGGAGGTACGTACATTGGTTTCTCGATAGCTAGAGTGTACATTTGTTGTGTTAAGATCAGCTAGCATAGATTATACTGCCATGTGCTCACTGTCATCGCCATTGCAGTTTCACTGTTCACTGGCTACATTGGAACAGCCATACGACATGCCCATTCTAGTAGCTAAGTGTAGCCACAATCCTAGGATTGCACAGCAGAGTGTTTTGCGATCCTAGGATTAAGCAGCAGAGTGTTTTGCGTGATCCTAGGATTGCGCAGCAGAATATTTTGCACAATCCTAGGATTGCGCAGCGCAGCAGAGTGTTTTGCATGATCCTAGGATTGCGCAGCAGAATATTAGGATTGCGCAGTGGAATATTTTTGCACAATCCTAGGATTGCGCAGCAGAATATTTTGCGCGATCCTAGGATTGCGCAGCAGAGTGTTTTGCGTGATCCTAGGATTGCGCAGCAGAGTGTTTTGCACAATCCTAGGATTGCACAGCAGAATATTTTACCATGTTAATTTTTGAATTTGGCTAACATTCACCCAAAATATTACTACAGAAATGATATTGTTTAACCTGTCTTGGAGATATGCATCAATGGATATCCATAGAGAATGGGGGGGGGGGTGGCAGAAGTTGTCCCCCCAGTATGTAATACTGATATACCTGCACTATATAGGAGGACTGCAGAGATGGCATAGCCAGCTGGCTACTGAATAGTGTTTGGATACTGCTTGGAATCTCTATAGCATCAATGACCCTCCAGGTATGTAGTTCAATATCACCATAAAATGGAGTGTAAATTTATACCAGTTGCATCTCAGTCTGATTGCCAGAAAATTTATGCATTTCCATATAATATTTACAGTGGTACTTAGGAATTGACACATGTATACTCATGTAGTTCTCCTAAGAGATATACTGGTGTTTTGAAATTTATGCACCACAGCGGTGTTTGGTCATTAACAGAGTGTGACTGTACGGCCAAAGGTAAGTACGCCATTCGAATGCAGTTTGAATGAATTACAACATACGTGGAACAAGCTGGAAATTGTATTGGGTGGAGCATGAATTATTTAGTGACAATGAGTGCATCAGGAGCTATAGTGTTTCAAATGGAAGATGGCTTTCCAAGACCATGTTTTCTCTCTCATGTACCTGAATCTTTGTACTTGGTAGTATTAATATAGTGCCTTCCATACAGCTCCTGTTATAGCCTCATTCCCAGTCTCCACTTTGCAGCTACATTTTTGCCAAGTGAAAAAAAAGCTATGTAATTGAGAATGAGATCACAATTTTAATACACTCCAGTTCTGGGTTGAGATACTGGGATGATTTTAAAGCATTATTAAAGCTAGTTAAGAGCTTTGTATTATTGATATGGGAGACTAGGAAGAAGGAATTGTATGGTGATCAGGATTGTGTGGTCTCTGGTTGTTCTTGCTCTTGTCCTCTGACTGGAGGTCTTACAAGCTCCGCCTGCGTCTGTGGGTGCGTGGTCAATGGCGTAAGCGCTACGGCAGCAACATGAGTATAATATTATTACTGTGTGGAGCTTATCATAAAACACTCTTTTCATGTAGCTCTTTCTTCTCGTGACGTCCCTGATGCTGAGGCAGATGGTAGCAGAGGTGCTCGAGAGGGACAAGGTTAAGCTGATAAGCATCAACCCAAGGGAGAAGGAAGAGGAGGGGCCGAGGGAAGCATGGCTGCAGGAACCCTTCTTGGCCGAAAGTGAACAAGCACCGGCAAAACCCGCACAAGACCATGGTACTGGAGTTCTGAAGGGCATCCATTTTGAGCTCTTTTCACTGTCAAGTTTCACGCTATATATTCCTGAACTACCTTTCAAAATTCAAGTACATCTTCACGTATCAGCACAGTGTCTGCATCTTGCTATAATGCCATTGCTGTATTAGCTACGAGCTATTATTTGCATCCTATTGTATGTGCATTTTTTGTACAACAAAGATTTATAGAAAACAAAGCTCATAAACGCTGATGCTGTAATAACTATGTTACGTGCGCTTAGCATAATCAGAAGGCATGGTCCCCCTGGATCCGCCCCTGGACTCTTTCCACTCAATATAAATTGTCCTCTTTGTCTTCTAGGCATTCATATTTTAAGATTTTGTATACCTTTAAGTTTTTAAATGGTTGCTTTTATTGTCTGTTAGAATTTCATGGTAGCTAACCACAGTAACCCAAATCTTAGAGCGTCACATAGGAAACAATTTATCTTTCATCTGCTAGACATTGCCCTTGTATCCACCCCTGCACAGCTGAAGGAGAGCTCCATATCATTATACCCCCTATAGTTAACTCTGACCATAATAGTCTCTCTAGATATCTTAAGAGACTTTTACATATAATACTAAGCCAACTGCATAAGCAGTTTGGATAAACTGATTTTGACAAAGCAAACAGACTACTGGCCAATGTTGATTGGGAACACTTGCTGGATACCCCTGATGTAAATCAAGCTCTACAAAGCTGGGAAAATGTTTTCAAGACTACCCTGGAAACCTGTATCCCAAAGGGTGTTCTACCCAGTACACGCATGACTCTCCTGTGCCATGCAAAAGCGGAAATACTTTATTCCGAAGCGCAAAGTCATCAGGGTCGACGTCAACTGAACTCTGGAGAAAATATAAAGGCATGAGTAATAAAGTGACATCAATATTGAGAAATTCAAAACAGCCATTCTTTGCAAGGAGGAAGGATTCAGTCACAATAGCATCAATTAATGCAGCAGTCTGATGTACATGTGCAGACAATAAAATATAAGCTGGACAATGCAAACATGTTCAACAATTACTTCTCTAAACGCTTCACTACCTCATTGCCACCCCTATGTGGCTCCTTTGAGTCTGCTAAATATCTGGAATTGCCTGAGGCAGGCCCAGAAAATCTGTTATGTACAGAGGAGTAGGTTATATAAGTGTCTTCGACGATCAATAGATATTTCTAAAGCAAGTGGCCCTGACCAAATTTCTGGTAGGATATTGAAGTTCACTGCTGCAAGCATTGCTGCCCCAGTCACTAAGCTGTTTAATCAATCAATTTCAACTGGATGTTTCCCAGTGACGTGGAAACAGTCAAATATAGCACCTATTCCAAAATCTACTACAGATCAGTCTCTTTGCTTCCAATATTGAGCAAACTTCTGGAGAGGCATATTGTGAACCTCTTGTCACAACATCTGATGGAGAAGCAGCCAATCTCTAACTCACAGTGGAGTTTTCAGAGGGTAAAGTCAACAGTAACAGCCCTACTAGAAAATACTCACTTGAGATGCTTGAAAGAGGAAAAGAAGTTGGAGCAGTGTCAGTTCCTCACCATGCCCTGCTGGAGAATTTGCGAGTTGATAGTCTGCTTGTAAAATGAATTCACAGTTACCTCTCAGGAAGGAAGCAACAGGTGGTGGTAAATGGTAGTTCATCAGATGCTCTCCCAGTGCTATCTGGGGTTCCACAAGGTTCAGTGGTAGAGTCTATTTCTGATGTATATCCTCACCTTGAATATGCGAGCCAAGTCTGGAATACTCACAAAACCGGTGAAATAAAGACACTTAAGTTAAGAATGTACAGAAGTTCATAGAATGTGTGCAAAGCAGTGGAGCAGTAGTTACGAGGATCTGTTACTGTTGTTTCTCAGCCTTCTCCACAGCAACGTGGACTGTATCTGGACTTAAGCACTGTGTTTAAAATAGTACATGGCCTGTTTTATTACCTGACTGGCATTTTGGTTGAGCAAGCTCCCAGAGTCACAAGATCACAGTATTATTAGTCCTTTGTCTGTCCCTATGCACACACAAGTAACTTCTATAATTCCTTTGTACCTCGTACTATTCGTTCGTAACTGGAATACATTTTCTGCACATGTTCCCTTGGCTTATTTTTCTAACATCACTATTTAATTTTTTGTATTTGTTTTGCTCTTTAATTTGTTTTCGTGGTTCCTTAATACTAGCAACCGTATGCTATTGGGAACCTGCTGTACGTGTTTTGCCTGTTTTAGCTTTAACATTAAAAAATGAGCTCATCGAACCCACCAAAAGCTAGCTATAGGGCTTATACTGCTAGTATGCTTTTCCTAATGACTTGCCATTCAAACTATTTTGTTAGTATTCAGTGTGTGTAGCTAGCTAATGAATAATTCAGTATAGCCATCAGCCTGTCAGACTTGAAAATTTTCCCCCCAGGCTTATAGATGGCTATTTGAAGCCTATAGTTATAGCCCTTAAGCTTGACGGGCAAACAATTTTTCCCAGGCTTAATTACTACTGATAGAGAGATGACTAGCTATTCGTGGTAGCTATTTCTATAAGGAGAATAAACAACTAGCTAGCTAAAGTTGGAAAAAAAACAAAAAAAACTAGCCTCCCTTCTTCCTGGATGGTTAACTTATAAACAATTCTTGCCAGGCCTAGTTGGAGAGAGAAAAAAAAAAGAACTGGTCAACTTATAAACAATTCTTCCCAGGCCTAGTTGGGAAAAAAAACAAAAAAACGCCTAGTGAGCTTCCCATCCCTCCTGCAGGGTCAGACATACTTGTAGAGGTATGGCTGCCCCAGAAGCGTTGGATAGGCGCGACTGGGAATCACGGTGGGCACCGCAACGTGCCCAGTCGTCCATTCGGCTTCGGAATCCTTCAGCCCTCGCGGGAGAAGAAAGTTACCGGCGTTCTTGCTACTAGGTCGTAGAAAGTCGAAGATCAATATGTGTACAGGGGGCCCGATCCCCGACTTGATCACCTTGGGGAGATAACGCTCCGAACCCCAGTCTGCAAACGAGCGCACCATTTCGACAATCCGTCAGACGAGTGTCAAATTCAGTATTATAAACCCCAACCGTCTGAGAGTTGAACCTCAATAGGTTATACCTGTAAAGCGGTGAACCTCAAGAGTTGAACCTCAATAGGTTCACACATCACTATCAGACTTACTTTCTTTTGTTGGTACATCGAGAGTCAGGAGTTAAAATAATATAATACATACAGCATACAAACTACAGTACTGCCTCAATTACATCACCATTAATAATAATTATAAGCACCAATTATTAATGGGCCATTGCACCATAGCCTTGTTCCCAGGCTCCACACTACGGCTTTGTTTTCATGCTACCTGTTTGAGTGCCCTGAGAGGCAATATGGTGGTGTCTAAGGCACTTTGTATGACAAATTGAGTCTCTCACTATAGGCTTTCTTTTTTAGCATTGTTAATAGCTAGCTATAATGGTAGGAATAGGCTGACAGTCATAGCTAGCTACCTTTGATGTGTGACTCCATGCTTGATCAGCTTTTGTTTGGGGAGGAAGCTCTGAATGGGGGCGGGGGTTCCCTTGTCTTTTACCCTATACTCCATGACGCTGCTGCAGATGAGACCTTCTGTGAGCCTAGGTGAAATGTACACCTGAGACCGAGTCACAATATTAATTTATTATTCAAGTAGCTAGGCCCCTGGAAATGAAAATGCAGACACAGTACATTTATAATAGACTAGCTACCTGCTTGCTGAAATTGATTGTGATAATTAAATCTATAGAATGTTCTTGTGCGTAATGGAATGTCATGCGCCTTCAAGTAGAAATCAGTGTTGCAGAGGATGTTGGTAAAGGCTGTACAGGGGTTGTAGGATTTTTAGAGGTTTTAAAAGATTTTCGGTGGTTGTCAGTGGTTGTAGAGGAGGTAGATAAAGGTTGTAGCTACGGGGTTTAAGGGGTACGGGCTTTAAAGGCCTTCAGTAGTTGTCAGTGATTGTAGCGGAGGTTGGTAAAAGGCTGTATAGAGTTTCAGGGGTTGTATGGGTTTTAGAGGTTTTAATAATTGTACAGGGTTTCAGGGGTTGTAGGGGTTTTAGAGGTTTTAAAAGTTTCTCAGTGTTTGTCAATAATTGTACAGGGTTTCAGGGGTTGTACAGGTTTTAGAGGTTTTAAAAAGTTTCTCAGTGTTTGTCAATAATTGTACAGGGTTTCAGGGGTTGTACGGGTTTTAGAGGTTTTAAAAAGTTTCTCAGTGGTTGTCAATAATTGTACAGGGTTTCAGGGGTTGTAGGGGTTTTAGAGGTTTTAGGTTCTCTATGCAACTGTTATAATATTATCTTCTACCACTCAATGATCTAAAATTTTCCCAATGAGTCAACAAGCATGCATAATATTTGCTACACAATACAGCTATGAGTCTAGTTGAAACCAGAAGTTATTCCTATTTCCCTCAGATCTGTTGTGTTCATGCAATATCTCTCCTTATTGTACACTCATACTACCACTGTCGAACTGTCAAATATCCAGTGATATTGGACGGCTTGTGTGTTATCAACTTAAAAAACAGACTCATTGATTTAGGATCACGAGTGGTGTGTACAATGTACAATAAATTCCTCATTGAGTGGGTAGCCATCCAATATCACTGGACATTGGACTCATCTTGCTTGTATTTGGCTTGTCCTTCCGACTCACCCAATTACTGCAGACTCGTCCAATATCCAGTGATATTGGACGGCTACCCATCCAATAAGGTATAACTTTCTTTTTCACATACAGATTATGTTTGTTCCTAAACTATTATGTTAAAACTCATTACCTGATTCCCATTAAGTCATTACCCAGCATTTCTTCTTTTTTATCAGTAGGAATACGTTAGTATTTAATAGCCTGTTTGATATTTCATGTGCCATGTGTTACACTGTACATGTGTCATCACACAGCAGTATTATAAAAAAAGATAATTTGCACGCATCATCTGTTCAATAGTCCACATCCATATCGTTCCCAGTCCACTCTCGCTTGCGCTTTTTCTGTGCGAAGCTCTACTCCTAGATCTGCAAAGAGGTGGGGCTCAAATGGCACGCATTTAATTGCATTAGTATATCCGGTGTAGACGGACATTACGCAATTACCGCATGACACACTAACTTTTAAAAATTTTGGGCTGGTCCGATTGATCGCAAACTTTAACCAGAAGCTGATCACTACTCGTGTGGCCGTGGCAGACGGCCGTTAGCTACCCGAAGTTCTAACCACCGATAAGCGCGAAGTCATGGTAAGAGTGAACGGGTCAAACTCCCTACCAGATCATTCCCCCCGCGGCTATGTGGGAAAGGACTCGTAGCCTCGGGGGACAAGATGTTTGGTAGCAGAATAGATAGTACAGTATCCATGATGTTAGCTAACTAAATTTAGTTAATCCAGTCTACATACAGGACGGTCGGGTTATACTTTGCGGTCATAAAAACGTCAGAGAGCATCTGACTCAACTGCAGCTGAGCATTTAATAGTGTCCATGGCAATTCACAGCTTATGGAAAATACACAGGCCCCTGTGAAACTACGTCTATTGCAGTGGGATCGTAGCGGTGTATTGTTCTAGCAGGTAGAATATGCATGTGTAGAGTAGCTATATCTATATATGTGACACTAGGCTTGCCCATGAGTGCTGTGACATCACACAGCACATCTGGTCAGTCTACATGTTGATTATTTTGTTACCATGCATCATCATTATATGGTTAATGCATGGTAGTCTTCGTACCCAGGCGTTTAGGGAGCAATTTTTTTCTGTATTGCAAGGTAAAACCTACATGGGATAGAGAGATCATGATAGCCTCGTTCCCAGGCTCCACTGCCCAGCGTTTTTTGTTCTTGTTCGTGTAACAAACATGTACAAATACATCCCGGCGCAGTGGAGCCTGGGAACGAGGTATGTATGCATGGATCACCTCATGAGGGCTGGTACAGCACAGCGAAGCACATGTAGTGCTGACAAATGAACTGATAACATGACCTCTGACACTGGCCTCTGACACCCAGCCGTCCCAGGTTTTTCCGCTTGCAGTAAGTTTTTACTGCAAACAAAGAAAAAGCTGGGATGGCTGTGTACGAGGCTAGACAGACACAGTTAAACTCGCCTTGCCTCACACACACACATACACACACACTTGCAGCTTGTGTACGTTTTGTGGTTAAGTTAGTCGTCGTTTTTGTCTTGGCCGTAACACTCCTAAGTCTATGGTGCCAATTCTATCGGTGGGGGGGGGGAGCCTGGGAACATCTGCTAACGTGTTTTCTGTTTGATAATATGTATGTCTGTTTGACCTTTTGTAGTGACTTCTGGTGTAGGTGGGATTAGGAGCTGTTGTACATACTGCAATTGTTGTTTTACATGTGTGCGAACATTCTCTCACTGTGCTAATGTGGGTTGCATCATGGTAGCAGTTAGTGCTAAGTGATATTTTTACCATCCTCGTTTCCAGGTTCCCTATCCCAGCATTTAAATAACCGGGGAGTGGAAATGGTATGGTTCGTTTTAATCACACATTCATATATCATTCTTGTTGGCATACACACACACACACACACACACACACACAGTCCAAAGGAGGCTTCACACTCATAGACTTCACAATTCCAACTCGGATGAAACCTATCAGTCATCCTGCCGCAGACGCTCCTCTCTGCAATGATGTAAGCTAACAGGGGGGGGGGGGGGATTCCCCTTGCCCTACCCACAATAGTTCTACTGTATCATTTTGTATGGGTGGAGCCAAAGATAGAGCAAGTAATTTTTGTTCTCCTCTTACCCCCAAATCTACTCCATGTAAATATAGCCTATGAATTAGAGGCATACCAGCCTGGACATCAGTACAGCAAACTCATTTACAGGCTTGAGGCATGACGCAGAATATGTCTGAAGTCTCTCCAGTCCCAAATTTACTCCATGTAAAAAGCCTACGAATTAGAGACATACCAGCCTGGACATCAGTACAGCAAACTCATTTACGGGCTTGAGGCATTGCAAAATCCGTCTTAAGTCTCTTTATGCATGGCAGACGTGGTTCAATCCACTAACAAATCATGCATGCACACAAGCCCACCATGACATACATGCATGGCAGACGTGGTTCAATCCACTAACAAATCATGCATGCACACCAGCCCACCATGACATACATGCATGGCAGACGTGGTTCAATCCATTAACAAATCATGCATGCACACCAGCCCACCATGACATTGTAATCTCCCTGTCCTGAGACTGCACAGAGTCTACTACCCCCAGAACAGGACTAGAAAGGCCCTACACACATACATACCACTTCATTCCAAAGACTTACAACCTCCTAGCACGCTGAAAGCAACCTCACAGCCAGGCTTTCCAACCCCACTTTTTAACTGTAAGTGGAGATTGGAGAGACTTCAGACATATTTCTGCGTCATGCCTCAAGCCTGTAAATGAGTTTGCTGTACTGATGTCCAGCCTGGTATGTCTCTAATTTATAGGCTTTTTACATGGAGTAAATTTGGGACTGCAGAGACTTCAGATATATTCTGCGTCATGCCTCAAGCCTGTAAATGAGTTTGCTGTACTGATGTCCATGCTGGTATGCCTCTAATTTGTAGTTTTTTTTTTACATGGAGTAAATTTGGGACTGGAATCTGGGAATGAGGATATGCCCTTTCATAGCACATAGCTATCGATGGATGTGTGCTGGTACGGTGCTGTCGGCTGTTGCATCACTCTTGGCTCTGCCTGCAGCCACCACTGCAGGCTTCAGGCTTTGGTTGTTCCGAAGATTATGCAAACCCTTTGTAGAACCACAATCTCAACTTGTGGTGGTAGTGTTTGTATAGCACGCTGCAGAGAAAGAATGTGACCCTATTTTTGCCAAAAGGGATACTTATAGTTGCATTTTGAGAAATCACTTTTTGGTATAATTTGACAGAACACTGCCTTCATTGTAAAGTACATTTTTTGTAACGTTTGTACAGTAAAGCCAGGGTTTCATTTGGGGGGGGCATTCACCCCCCCCCCCCTTGGGAATTGCAACCCTTCAAAATTGAATATTGCCCACTGTACCCCCCCCCCCCCCCCCCCATTTCCCCCAAAAATGTCTTCTGACGTGCTTTTGCCCCCCCTTGGAGATTTTTCCAAATGAATCCCTGAAAGCGTATTTGTAGGAATGGTCCCTTTTCACAAATTCAGTCCCGCATATGTAAATATTTTTGCTATTTTTTTCATTTTTGAAGATTTGAGCGTCTCACAAATCTGATCAATTTGTGGGGTGGCACTGAAAGTTTGAACTTTAGAAAAGCACCTCATTTCAGTTGCTTGCAATTGATCAGTCGGTGTTTCCATCAAGCGAGCCAGCCTTAAATTTCCATTTTTCTCAAGGAATGGCATAGTGGTACTGGTAGGCAGCACTTCATCCAATTTCCCTTTCATTCATTTAACTTCCCCCCTCCCCTCCCCCACAAACATCCAAGCTTCCCCCACAAACATCAGAGTTTCTCCCAGGAGAGCTTTCCTCCAAATTATCACAGCTCCCCTCAAATATTAGAGCTTCTCCCCTCCAAACAAATGCAGATCCCCCCTCTAAACAGATGCAGCTCAGATATATATAAATAGCCTAAAAAAATGCAACTGTCCTGGATGCAGCTTGCCGTGTTTATCGTGGATGAAACCCTGACAGATATACGTACAATTTACACCTCAGTTCTATGTACATGTCATAGAGGACCCGTTGCTGGGTGATGTTGCTAGGTGATAGGAAATATTGTACACATTCCTTGAGAATCCCCACCGGTTTTCCACATCATGTGTATACAATGTAACCTGTCAGGGAATATAATTAGCTGTATGCATGTTGTGTTTGTCATGTTACTTAGTTTCTTGGTAACAAAATTTAAGGCATGCAATGTTCCACATGTACATCTTATGTGATCACATGCAGTTACGTCTGTATATGGTTATGCAGAAGTGCAGGTGTAGCCTTGTTGCCAGGCCTCCACCCCAGCTTTTGTTACTTGCAGCACTGCAGGCTTCAGGCTTTGAGGCCAGAATGTAATTTGTCCAACGTACAACCAGGAACCCATAATTGCGGCGCTTATGGGTTCCGGATACAAGCTGTGGTAGTTTCTACATGTCCTTGTAGAAAAATGTAGCCTCATCCTCAGACTCTCCCTAAATGGGGGTATTGGGGGATAGACTGGTATCTTTTCTCATGTGACTAAATTTACTTAATTGTGTATGTATGGGAGGAACTGATTGAAAGGCGGCTACCTTTCGCTGGTGACACTGCTTCACTGCTCAGTCTGTGGCGTTCAGCGGGTCCTAAAGATTAGCTACAAGAAGTACTGGTTCGCTGCCTTTCCTCGGTGTCTGGGAACTACAGCTGTGCTCGTCTACGCCCAAATTCTTTCTACCACTTTTGTACCCTGAACGTCTCTCACGTGAGTAAAAAATAATTAATACCAGGCTCTCCCCCGATAATTTCTCAATGAGGCTGTACTTGCCTCACACACATATTTATTGTACCTATCCCATAGTTGACACGTGTAGCAAAAATGGGGAGACTAGGCTCGTCTACGGATCTGCTTTACGTGCAACTGAATAAAGCGGGGGCCTGGGAATGAAGCTAGGCTATGACTACATGTACATGTATAGACCCTGCCGTCTGCACTTAGCAGAGTTCTCAGTTTTAACCTCAAAAATGCCAAACCGTTATTGTAGCAACAGGATCATGGAAGTGATATCTAAACATAGATAGCGCTTCACACAACAAAAAGTCTTGAGACAATATTTATGAGAGCTAGCATGTACATGTACAGTAAAATTAAGCTAGATATTTCAGTCCTACAATGTATGTGTTGTGTGTGTATACGCAGTACTGTTACAGTACAGTGGTATTATAGTGGACCACATTTTTACCATGTGTTTGTGTGGTATATAGCCCAGTGTGTGTGTGTGTGCCATATAAGATGAGATCATACTGTGATGATGAATCTACTCTATCTGAGTGTGTGCTGCCATATTCACAGCCTATTGAGCGCCCTGTGGTGGCAGCTGTGCTCAATGTGGGAGGCATACATGTATTCATGATGCCTTCTAATGTACCAGTGGAGCACACACCCATTTTCTCCCTGCCCGCTAGCCCCTCCCCTCTACTTCTTGCACCACTCCAGCCAGCTAGCCCCTCCCCCTCCCTACTCCTTGCACCATTCTAGCCTGCTAGCCCCTCCCCCTCCCTACTTCTTGCACCACTCTAAGCTCGAAGGAATGATGAGCTGGAGGCTGGTAGCCTCACTCCCAGCCAGCTGTTATCCTGTCCTGTAGGGGAAAACTGTGCAGAGAATCGTGATTGGTTGGGCCCAAGCTTGGGATTGTTTCCAGAAATACCACAGTGATATAAATCTCTCACTACAACGAAACACTGTACTGTGTGTATGAGTGGAAAATGCAAGTCTCAGCTGCATAATCTCCCGTGAGGCCGTATAGTGCATATTGTGTAGGAGGTACATACTTGAATACATATACCATACATGTGCATACAGGTATGTATATTACTGTATAGCGGAATCATTTTGCGGAGAAAATGTTTGCTAATTACCAACATGATTTGGCAAATAATACTTTCTTGCATAGCGACTCAGCCGCAAGATTTGTGAAAAATTTCTCCTGTAAAGCAATCCCACTACACGGTATCTATCGGTTACGTACATCTGCTAACTGGCAAGTATATATGTTGGTATTGATGAGAGTGTGTTTACATTGTAAGAAGCTAACGACCTCAGGAGCAGTAGGAACAACTTCCTTCTGCTCCTCAGGTCAGGAGCTGTGTGCTCCTTACATTGTGAAGGGTGCAGTGATGACAAGTGCCATCCTGCCTGGGCCTGGACTATGCCACTCTGCTCTTCCTCGGAATCCCCACTCCATCCCTTCCTTCCTTCCTTGTTTAAAAAAATGCATGTTACTGAGATTTGGAAGGTTGCTGGTTGGATGTAGTGGTCTTCTGCTAAGCCCTACACACAAAAATGTCCATTGGGGTAAAAGTAAGCACTAAATGGAAAAGATCATGTGTTTTGATGTAATTTCCTTACGTGAAAACATAATAACATGTTTCTCTCCTTGTAATTTTGTGTGTTTTTACCCCCCCCCCCCCCCCCCCCGGGGCCCCCCCTCCCTATTACATCATAACCTTTTAATACATGTGTGCAAACAAAATTATTCTCTGATTTTGGTGTGGTTAGCGTGCTCTAACATGTCTGTTGCAAGATTGTGACCTCAACGTGCTCATTAGCCACCATTAGACAACTTTGGTATGCCACAGCATTCATTCATGGTACCCTGCTGTTCTAGCCTCGTTCTGAGACTCCACTCCCAACTGGCCTGGGAATGAAGCTATACATGTACAAACTGCTAGCTAGTCTCTTGGTTCCGGTACTGGCCAGCTAGCCTCCTGATTCCGGTACCTCCTGCCGGGACCCTTCAGGATCGGAGGATAAGTGGAATGGGTGAAGGTGAGGCGTGGTTTCTAGCTACTAGAGCCTGGTATCTTTGGACCAGAAAGACAGGTGCATTTCTCGATCTGTGGCACCAAAGATTAGCTTGTTTTTCCCCGTGCATGTGGCCAGTGGAGCCTGGGAATGGAGCTTGGGAATGACGTTAGTGGAGTCTGGGAATGAGGCTAGTGGAGCCTGGGAATGAGGGTAGTGCTGGCCTATCGAACGAAGCCCCAGACAAGCACACTTTTTCATAACTTCTTGCAGAATGTTCCCATTACTTGAGGCTACTAAATATTTCTATGGAGACCAAGATAAGGTGTCTTGTGGGTTGAGTATCTTGTTCAGGTGGTATTACTACCAAATGTGCGCAGAAGCTATATGAATGGTAGCCGCAGAATGTTCCCACTACTTGAGGCCACTAAATATTCTCTATGGAGACCGAGATAAGGTGTCCAGTATCTTGTGTTGAGTATCTAGTTCAGGTGGTATTACTACCAAATGTGCGCAGAAGCTATATCAATGATAGCCTCATACCCAGGTCTTCCCACCCCAGGTTTTATCTACTTGGTATAAGATGACAGCCGGGGTAGGAAGGTCTGAGAATGAGGATATAAGCTAATAGACTCATTCCACACGGTTCAAGCCTCCAGAGATAACAATGTGGGCCCTTTCTTTGAGTATGCACTACGTGTGCATGTCATGGTCTCTGGCGGTATACTGGCTGTCGAGCCCCGATGAGCGAGTGAAAGAGTACATACTCTGTCTTCACTTTTTACGTCATTACGAACTCCTGTGCGCATTGATTGTACACAGCTCAAACTGAGGAGCAAGTAGTGATGTGAGAAGTGGAAGGAAAAGTAACTCTTTCTTCCCCTTTTTGCATCGTTATGTGCTCCTGGCTACGTCTGTTTGTGTACACTTTCTACTGGCTTCCCTTTCCCTCTAGACTAGATGTGGCGGTATTTGGTATTTTAGGGCTGTTTGCATGTACAGTAGTATAGCCTGTTCTCAGGAAGGAAATGTGTACAGAGGGTTCTGTTTGTCCTGTGGCTGATGTCTGGTGTGTGTGTGTTGATTGTACTCCAGGAAGTGAAAAATAAAGTTTTTAATCATCTGTTCGGAGGTCTCTGGGTTCTGAACTAGCACTGTCCTATCCTAGTCTTGTTTCCCAGCCACATGTGCAGCTTTGGAGGGGATGGGGGGGGGGGGGTGGGGGGGGGGGGGGAGGTATGTAGTACTGTTTACCACTGTGAGATCCTTTCAAATTTCAAAGATAGTTGCCACCATTTCCTACGCTGATTCCTTTACACACTTCTACATGCCCACATACGTTGTGCCCGTGTGATAATATATGATCTATGATGTGAATTTCCCTGCTCTGCTGACTAGCAGGTGGGTTCAGTCTACGGCTGAGCCCTAAAGGGGGAGTAATTTTTCCCCCTCAATCTCATTGAGTACAGGGGTTCATACAGGGGGGGGGGGGAAGACCTGGGACATCCCCCCCCTCCCCAAAAAGAATTTTCACAACCAAATTACTCTAGAATGTTCTGTGCATGTACTAATTACTTTTAAATGGCTAGACGTACCTCCAGAATGCCTCAGAATCAATCTCAGAGCATCTATTTTCCAAACATTTTCTGGGGGGGGGCATGCCCCAGACAGTGGGGGTATGCTAAAGCACGCCCTCCGCTTCATTGCCAAACTTTGGAGTTCAACCTCAAAATCCTGTCTGAACCCCTGGAGTACATGATTATACGAGCTACATGTATTTGACCAAAACACAACTTTGCTTTCCAGGGAGGAGTCGGACTCCTCCCACCAGCCGATTCACTGTTCCTGGCTTATGAGTGCCAAGAAAGTTTCTGCACACCAATATTAATACCTGTAGTGGTTCACCCAATTGTTGCTAGGCAAAATTCCGGTTACTTGATGCATACATGTACTTAATGCTTAGGACAAACATATTAGCACTGATTAGACATGTATCTGTACTACTGTCTGTCGTGAGTGGCATTCATGGTTCACAAAAATTGATAATGGAAGTGAAAAGTAGTTATTCAGCCTGTCATTTGTCCGTCCACATCTACTACATGCACTTCAATTGATCAGTACTCACAAGAGCACAATGAGTGTGATCGAGACCTGTTATATCACCTATTGCCATACTCTAATGACTATAGTGTGGCTTTATGCCCAACTGAGGGCATTGAGATTTCACTCTCTGAGGATAGCGATAATTGACTATTGTGTGTGGTCCTCCATAACTGGTAGCTGCTCGTTATGGCTTGGCTTTACATCGTCCAAGAAGTGCCGCTCCCAAATTTTTTTTCCTAATACCCCGAGCCAAACATACTATAATTATAGCTTAGTCTCATTCCTATACCTAATTCAATATACATGTAGTCTCATTCCCAGGGCTCCATCACTGCTGTATTTCATGTACCGTGGAACACACAAAGAGAGCAAAAAGTGATTTTTTTGACTTTAGAGGTTGATATCTCTAATACTAAGCATGATACAAGAAATATAAGCACATTTTCATGATCTCCAGGAAATACTGAATAAAATGGATAGGTGCCAACTACATCATGTGACAGTCACGTACACATGTACAGATGAAACGAGATGCTATATATCTGCTGATGTCAGATTTGTGGCAGTTGCTTTTAACTCCAGTGAATGTTACAAATGCTTTGTGGTTCGAACTAAATCTGTGTCAAATTGACTGTTGGCAAAAGGTAGCAAAGGAGCCTCTTGTGCGATAATTATTAGAGTGAGGTTAGTTGCTGACATCACATGTACGACAATGAAAGTTGATGTAGTTACTCTACACCAACAATCAGCAATCGATATTTCAAAGACTTGATTACTGTGCGGTACAAGTACCTGTACTGTCTAGAACTTGCAACAGCTCAGCAAAAAGCTAATTAAATAAATAAAGTCTAGGCGATAAATAAATCTACCACAGCCATGGTGGGGTCAACCTAGCCTCGAACCCAGGCCTTCCTCGCCCAGACTTTATCTCACAGACGACTGCGAGATAAAATCTGGGCGAGGAAGGCCTGGGTTCGAGGCTAGGGTCAACCTGCTTGAAGTTTTACTAAAACCACAGTAAAAAGCATTTTCACGTGCCTGCATGGTACTAGGATAATAGGAGAGTGTGCATTAATTAGCATTGTAGGCCTAATTAGACAGGTGAGTGTTATTAGGATATTGTTGTGCCAATCTTGGCCCGGTGAAGTCATAACTTCCATAGGTGTGACTGGGGGCATGCCCGGCACGTACTGAGCCTCATTTCCTGGCCCCAGGCAATTTACCTAGCCATGTTTCCAGGCCTCAGAGGCTCAATAAACCCTAGTGTTGATTAGTAAGCATGGGCGTGCATGCATATGGCTGACCAGGGCTCAAAGGCAATCCAATCTCTCTTTTTGTTTGTTTTCTGGATGGGTGTTTATCCAAAGTATCTGTGTGTATTGTTTATCTATTTATCCGAGCATTTTAACTTTTTTTTTCACTTCAGTGTCGCAGTATGGACTTGTGTTTCTTTAACCCGAACTGTTCCGGGTGTCAGGACATTTTGTTAGAGTGAGTGTAAATACACACCACGTCCTTACTTGAAATCCTTGAATAATATCATCTAGGGTAGATTTTTTGGGGGGGAAGCACAGCTCTAGATCTTGTGTATACGTATGTGAACTGAGATTCTATGTGTACCTGTACTTTAGATCAGAGTTAACATGTGATATGTCCCATTCCCATTCTCCCAGTCCCAATACCACAATCTCGGAGTTGTTCGCAGTGATGAGGCAGTGGGTGCCCCAGACGCAGCGCAACATTGCCCACCTGAGCAGAGAGGTGAGGACTGGTACATGCCCTCAGCGGGCAGCCATACTTGCAACTCCAGGGATAAAAGTATTCCTACTGTATTTTAACCTTGTACCCAGGCCTTCCCCACCCAGATTTTATCTCGCAGACGTGGAGAAAAATCGTATTTTTTTTCTCCATTGCTGCGAGATAAAATCTGGGCGTGGAAGGCGATTAGTAGCCCCTCTTCAATTGTAGCCACACCTCCAAATGTAGTTAGTGAAATAGTCGCCTCTTCCTCACGTCCGTTGCTTTTCTTTCCTCCTCAGGTTCTCCGTCGGGGGGCGAACGTCAACGACAGAGATGGGCTCACAGACCTAACTCTTCTCCACTACGCCTGCAAGTCTGGGGCGGGTGAGCAGACACCACCTTATTCTAGCTCTCACGTCATGTGTACTTTAGATACAACTGTATTTTAGGCTAAAATCCTCCCTCCCTCCCTCCCTCCCTCCCTCCCTCTGTCCAGCTGGAGTTGGAAATGTCACAACAGCCGTCAATTTGGTAAACTCTCTCATCTCCAAGGTGAGCAGGGGGTGGAGTTTCATGTTCTCCCATTATTATTAGAGTGCATACTGTCATGATACATGTATATACTAGCTATACAGTCATGTTGTAGCCACGTATATATCTATCTATCTATCTCCCTCCCTCCCTCCCTCCCTCCCTCCCTCTCTCCCTCTCTCCCTCTCTCCCTCCCTCCCTCCCTCTCCAGGGTGCTGACACAACCATAAGGTGCCGCTGGACCAGCATGAATGCTCTCCACTATGCCGTCTACTTTGACGTACCAGAACTAACACAAACTCTGCTTCAACACAATCCAGGTAAACTGAATGGAAAATTATGGATGGAGAAAAACACAGTACGACGCATACATTGTATCTCCACTTTAGCTAGTAATTTCACCCTGTAGCAGGGTTTCATTTGGGGGGGGGGGGAGCATTTACTCCCCCTCCCCCCTCCCCCCTTGGGAACTTTCCTAAATGCTACATGTATATAGGTATACATGTATTTCACAATGGAACAAGCAGAACCGAGCCTCATTTTGCTGAATGTGCACATGAATAATTTTAACCCTATAGACTAAGTACTCCTAAAGTACAAATTGGTATTCCAAAATAACATGCCCTCTGGGCTCCATAGCCTTCCCACGGGGCATTTTTTGAAAGCATATGCGTACAAGTATGTGTACTTGTAATTACGTTGGAATGTGTGTACTCCTGTTAGTCAACCAAGATTGTGTATTACCAGTGCCACTTTGCCCTGTACCACTAGTTTCAAAGATAGACAATTGTCTTGTAGGACATCACTTTGAGCTTGTAAGCTTAGAAAGATAGACAGTCAAGTTGAGTATCCATTATCCTACAGTGCTTGTACTGCTGCATCCATTGTAAGATGTATTGAGAGCAACTGTGCTAATATGGATCCATAATATGTCACAGGGCATACATGGATAATTATCTTCATAGTATATGAGGGCATACTTTATCAGAATATGGACAAGGCTTTGCGTAGCCATAATTATTGTGACTAGTGCATACATGGTGTTGCATGCAAAGGGCCTCGAGTTACATTTCACGGCTCAGCTGAACATGCACCCAGTCCGAGGCTTTGAGAGTGGCAGTCATCACTTTCCTGTGCCGAATCAGTCTTACCACTGTCGATGAACCAACCGCCGATGTTCCCACCTCTCCTCACTACCACTACTTCTGTGTTACTGCGCACGTAGCCTCCCTAATCAGCGTAATCGCTGCTGCCTAGCCTCTCTGCAGGCGACTCCATCGCATAACATAGTGCCTGCTCTTTGGCTCTACTGCACGTCCATGGAAGCAACACCGCACCCACAGGAAATATGTTTGAATAATTGCATTCCTGTAGCATCACTTACACACATGTACATACATACATACATACATATTACATACATATTACATACATACATACATACATACATATTACATACATACACACATACATGTACATTCACACGCAGAGTCTCCATGCAGCATCATTAGTTGCCTCGCTTCCCACTCAGCAATGATACATGTACTAGAAAACACCACTTGTCTGTCGTTGTCTGCTCACAAACTCGTGATATTTTCCAGTACAATATAATATCTGTTGACAATGCCACTTAAGCTTGTATCCTTAGAAAGACAGACAGCTGTCTGTCTGTACGTTTTTCTGTCTCCGGAAGTCGTCTTGTAGTTCCTTTTTTGCACTGAAGTTCGCACACAGCAGGTCTTCAATAGTACCTTGCTCGCTACATTCCAGTGTACATTTTAAAGATATTGGCTATGGTAGTGCAGTACACAGTGGCATGTGCGTGCGATATCGAGAGTTCTTGAGCTCCAGTTGGTCATTTGTTTTCTTCTTCAAGATAGCGTGATTGCATAAAGACTTGATTCTCCCTGTTTTATTGCCTCCTCCCTCCCTCCCTCCCTCCCTCCCTCCCAGCCCTGTTGATGACAGAGTGTGCTGAATTTGGTGGAGGGAATGCCCTGCATATAGCAGCTGCTCACCTCTGTCTCCGCTCTGCCAAAGTACTGGTGAGTAGAAATTATTACTGAATGTCTACACTGTATATGCATGTACAGGTATGTACCAGTAGCTTAGCCTAGCCCCCAGGTTCTCCCCTTGAAAAGGAGGAGAGTCTGGTATCTTAATAATGTGATTGAAGTTACTCAATTGTGCATGGGCTGGAACTGATTGACACTGGCATTGATGGGGACATTAGTCAATGTTTTTACTGCCCCCCAATGTACATGTAGTATACAGCTAGATTACTGTAGTATGCAGCTAGAGTACAGTAGTATGCAGCTAGAGTATGGTAGTATACAGTTAGAGTACGGTAGTATACAGCTAGATTACGGTAGTATGCAACTAGAATATGGTATTAACAGCTAGATTACGGTAGTATGCAGTTAGAGTACGGTAGCATACAGTTAGATTACGGTAGTATGCAGCTAGAATACGGTAGTATGCAGCTAGAGTACGGTAGCATACAGCTAGATTACGGTGGTATGCAGCTAGAATACAGTAGTATACAGCTAGATTTCGGAAGTATGCGGCTAGAGTACGGTAGTATACAGCTAGATTACGGTAGTATGCAGCTAGAGTACGGTAGTATACAGCTAGATTACGGAAGTATGCGGCTATAATACGGTAGTATACAGCTAGATTACGGTAGTATACAGCTAGATTACGGTAGTATGCAGCTAGAGTACAGTAGTATACAGCTAGAGTACAGTTCTTCGAAATGGTCCACTATGATGTGATCTTGTTCCTCCTCTCCCGGCTATAGCTCTCCAATCGTGGTGATGGCTCCGTGAAAGACAGAAATGGCAGACTGCCCTACGAGTGTGTGCCAGCAGGTCAGCTACAGTACATGTACATGTATACACATGGTATGTACATGTATATACATGGATACGTACATGTATATACATGTGCATCGGTCGACAGCACAGGACAGCAGAGGCTGAGCATCAGGGTTCATACAGAGGGAGGGGCAGGGGCATCCTGGAATCCCCCCCAGTTGAATCATTACATTATTCCACACACACACACACACACACACGCACACACACACACACACGGCAGTCCCTCCCAAAGACATGCAGGAGTGTGCCTCGGAACTGACAGAGCTGCTTCAGAAGGCGGCCGAAAATCCACCTCCAAAACCAACACCAAGAAAAGTGCGCCAACACGTGTATTATCAGAAATGTGTAGGACTCACCTATGGGATGGGCCTATTGTATGCTATCAGTTTCTTTACAAGTATATTTTATATACAGGTATTGAGCTTTGGAATAGACCCTTTCCACGTAATATGTCATTAGCGATTTCAGTAGCTACGAGCTGGGTACAAGGCTAGTCTGAGGGTACAGGCTAGGTACCTCCAGTGTAAATCTTGTACATTCGTGAGGTCGTACATGCCATCGCTACAGAAATGACTCTTGTAGCCCAATCAAAGGAATTGGTCGCTGTTTTTTCCTGTGACTCTCCCTACAATTGCTTCCCCCCCCCCCCCCCCACACACACACACATACAGAAACCCCCATCTTCCGGCCCTACCAAGCGAACTTCCATCCCCCTAATCCCCACGCCTCGTTCCCCCGTCCCCCCCTCCCCCACCCCTCGTTCCCCTGTCTCCCGTTCCCCTGTTCCTCGATCCCCAGTCTCTAGCCCCGTACCTCCCAGCTCCAAAGAAGGGATGGCTCCGTCCAAATCTCCAGTCTCAAGACTACGAGGTAAGAACTGTAAGACTATAAATGTAACCATCTTCTGCTGAGGGTGGGAAATTAAAGATGTTGCATGCGGAGTCACGCCCCCCTAGGGGGGTGTGGGGATAAGCTCCTCCAAGACATTGAGGTTGCTTGTTTGGCCTCTGAAGCCATAAAAGTCCAGAATTTAGCTCTGCTGAAGATGGGGGAATTCCAGCCCCACATGAAACCTATATATTGTTTAGCCTATAATTACGACTTTCAACATTCCAGTTCCGATATCAAGGTCCCCGGTTCCAAGCCAATCCACAGTTTCCAGTGGCATTTCAAGCGGAGTTTCCAGTGGCATCTCCAGCGAGTCGTCCCACAACGAGTCCCCCTCACCCGAGATAGTTACCATGGCAACACTTGGACTGAAGGTCGGAGACAGAATCACCATTGATGCTACTTCTGCCAAACCCAAGGTGCGGGAATGTGACATTATGTGAGAGTATATTCTGGCCTCATTCCCAGGTGAGAATATACTCTCAGAGTAAGAGTCTGGCATTTTTCTCGTGATTGATAGCAAGGGTGGTAGGACTATATACAGGTAATGTTCCCATGTACATGTACATGTAGTAGGTACATGTACATGTACATGCATGGATATGATCAGGGAAGTTAGAAAAGTGCAGTAATTTTGTGTTCTTTTTTTAGTAGCTATTATCTTCTCTGTATTAGTACGGAACCATTCGGTTCGGAGGAGGGACAGAGTTTGCCTCAGGGCAGTGGGCGGGCGTGGAACTGGATGATGAGATTGGGAAGAACGACGGCTCCTACGGAGGGATTAGGTACTTCACCTGCAAGTCTAAATATGGTAAGTGTGTATATCGGAATCAATGTGCACTAGCCTTATACCCAGGCCTCCCCTCGCAGCGTTTTTTTTTTTACAATCATGGAAAGAAAACAGGTTTTGTTTTTTTCACAACTGAAAAAAACTGTGAGGGGAGGCCTGGGTACGAGGCTAGCCTTGTTCCCAGGCTCTACATGTACTCCTCAGCTTTTATTTCACAGTACATCTTGCTAGCCAGGGAGTTGGTAGAGTGGAGCCTGTGAACAAGTACATCTTGCTAGCCAGGGAGTTGGTAGAGTGGAGCCTGTGAACAAGTACATCTTGCTAGCCAGGGAGTTGGTAGAGTGGAGCCTGTGAACAAGGCTATGTGCAGCCACAATATATGTTTACTGCCATCACTGTCTTGCATTTCGCATACACGTGATCAAATGTTGCACTTTCAACTCATACACTTACATGTAGCTCAATCATATACTTTTAGGAAATTAGCCATGGAGCAATTACACCATACCATAACATAAACTCTATACCATAATACAAACTGATATACATGTACATACACTGTAATGTAAGGAAAAGTCACTTCAGTTCCGCTCTATCAATTCGAAACAGAAGCCGATCGTTCTTTAGATAGCAGGTTTGCTTTTGGGCATTGTACTCCAGGTCCTTGTGGGATATGAATTGGTAAGTCAACACACCAGCATACTGTCTTATACCAAGAGGCCTGTTCCACTGCCATGTTTTGATCATGGTAATGTGGCCCTGGTCCCTCTCCTGGTTGAGGAGCTGTAGAGTGATGGTGCACTGCGCCGGCCACTTCAGCTGGGCATCTAACTCACCCTTCATTTTGCAGTAGTTTACTGTAACATGATCGCTAGTATAAATGCTTTGCCCATTTGCCTCCACTCCAATGCAGAACTTGTATCCCCCTGGGTGTGTGTACAGTGGTGGGCTGTACCAACAGTCATTCTTGTCCTTGTGCTGTTTGAAGTCAGTTAGTGGAAAACAAACTGCTCCACCCATGTATATGCACCTTTCATGCACCTCCACCTGCTGTGCCTTTTGCTGTAGCTGCTGTTGGAGGTCTCTTATCTTTACTTTGTTTTCCTGGGTCTTCTTCTGTAGCTGTTCTTGTAATCCTGTGATCTGCCGATCTTTGTCCTTCGATTTCCTGTCATATTCTTGAGTTATCTTCTGTAACTGTTCTTGTAATTCTGTGATTTGCTGATCTTTGTCTTTTAATGAGTCCTGTGTTGTCTTCTGCAGTTCTTGTTGGCTCTCTTTACTGCATTTCAGGCTCACTGACATCCAGACCATGTGTTTTTGGGTGCTTTCCTCCATGTGCCTCTCTAGATCTTGACGTGGGAGCTTTGTATTGCAGCCAGCATGGCTAAAGTCACACTCAACCTCTTCCAAGGGGCACTGTAGCAAGTGGGCTTCAAGATCGCCATGTTCGATTGCCTGAATCCCACACGCATTGGGACAGGGCACAGGGTAGAATGGACACTGGGGCCAGTGGTCATTAGAGACAACCTCATAGGTGGCCTTGAAGTTGCAGTACTGGCAGGTGAACTCTCGTTTGGGGCAGTATTTGGTGAGATGAGTGGGTAGATTGCATTTTTCAACTGGTTGATCGCATTTGTTGGGACACTCGACATCTACATACTCACAGTCTCCTGTGTTCACGTCCAAGTGAGCCTTAAGACCTTCCAACTTGTCTTGCCACTCACAGCCTCGGTCTTTCATTGTACATCGGACCTCGAGAGCTAGAATCAGTCGCTCATACTTGACATTTAACAATGTTGTGAACCCCACTGTTTCACAAGAAGGACATGGCTTCTTGTCTTCCAGGAGTGAGATAATACAGGCTTTACAAAAAGTTTCTGTACAACAACTAGTAAGCTGGGGCTCCCTAGCTACATGCTTGCAGATTCCACACACAAAGTCTTCAGAAATAGCCCCATAAACTCACACTGGTAGCCTCCTATCTTGCTACAAGTAGCCATTTTTATAACTCAATATGCACTGTGCAATTGCTGCCGCACCCATAAGTAAACATTCATGAGTAGGAAGTGCACATTGTAAGAATAACTTCATCCATTGGATGCAAGTGTAGGTTTGCTAATCCTAGAAGCTAAAGCCTCCAGGCTTTCATACAGGATTTTTTTGCTGGGAAAGATGTTGCATGTCGAGTCACTTGTACCCCCTAAGAGGGTCTGGGGTATCCCCTCCTCCTGTATGAAATCCTGGCATCGGTAGGGAAAGCAAGCTAGTGTAATATGCTGTGTAATCCCTTCATTGGTGGTCATCTCTGTTCACTGGACTGGATGGTGGGATTTGACTGTGGGACTGGGGTCAGAAACTTACATATATATCCATTGATTTTGAAAGAAAAGATTATTTACCTGCTGCAATGGGCACTGTAGCAAGTGGGCTTCAAGATCACCACGCTCCATTGCCTGAATCCCACATGCATTGGGACATGGCACAGGGTAGAACGAGCACTGAGGCCAGTGGTCATTAGAGACAATCTCATAGGTGGCCTTGAAGTTGCAGTACTGGCAGATGAACTCCCGTTTGGGGCAGTAATTGTAATCAGTAATTGGTGAGATGGGTGGGTAGATTGTGTTTTTCAACTGGTTGATCACATTTGTTGGGACACTCGATATCTACATACTCACAGTCTCCTGTGTTCACGTCCAAGTGAGCCTTAAGACCTTCTAGCTTGTCTTGCCACTCACAGCCTCGGTCTTTCATCGTACATCGGACCTCGAGAGCTAGAATCCGTCGCTCATACTTGACATTTAACAATGTTGTGAACCCCGCTGTTTCACAAGATGGACATGGCTTCTTGTCTTCCAGGAGTGGGGTAATACAGGTGTTACAAAAGGTTTCTGTACAACAGCTAGTGAGCTGGGGCTCCCTAGCTACATGCTTGCAGAGTTCACACACAAAGTCTTCAGAAACACTCTCCACAAACTCACACCGGTAGCCTCCTATCTTGCTAGACCGAGCAGCCATTTTCAGTGTTTTTACAGTGATTCTGGCAATACCACAGGAATGAAATAATCCCTATAAGGATTTCTGGTGTAGTAGAGTGCTTGTGGGCAAATGATTTATATTACCCTCCAGTGTCGATAAGGGAAATCTCCTTATGGCATATGTGTGGTTAATGATTAAGTAATATTATGTAGCTACATCCCAGCCCTGGGCTTAAACAATACGTATAGCCTACATAAACCACAAAATTTAATAAACAATATTACTACAAATATACCATGTCTGCATAATATGTAATGAGATGATGTATAATGATAAATTCAGCTTTCAGTTAGCAACTCGAAACAGTAGATGATCATTCTTTAAGTAACAGGTTCCCTTCTGGGGATTGTAGTCTAGATCCTTGTGGGCAGTGAACTGGCACTTGAAATACGCCACAAAATCTCTGTCACCAGGCGGTTTACTCCACTCAAAATTCTCCGTCACGGTAATGTGGTCCTGGTCTCTCTCCTGGTTGAGGAGCTGTAAGGTGATGGTGCTCTTTGCTGGCCACTGTAGCTGGGTGTCGAATTCGCCTTTCATCGAGTATAGGTATACCGTCACATAAGTGCCTGTACCACTTCCGAGTCCGTTTGCGCACACGGCAATGCAGAACTTGTACCCTCCAGGGTATACGTACAGCGGTGGACTGTACCAGTAGTCCATCTTGTCTTTATGCTGCCTGAAGTTGGGCATCCCAAACTGTAGCACAGTGTGTTTTTGAAGCACCTCCACCTTCTGTTCTATCTGCCGCTGGAGGTCTTTTATCTTTGCCTCGTTTTCCTGGGTCTTTTTCAGCAGCTGTTCTTCCACTTCATTGATTCGCTCCTCCTTTTCACGTAGTGCCTCCTGAAATATTCTATCCTTCTCTTCCATGTACCCTTGAAAGTAGTCCTGCTGTTCTTGTAGCTTCTGCTCAAACTCGCTGGTGATTCTAAGAGTCATGGCTGACATTAAAAGTAGATGTTGTTGGGTGCTCTCCTTCATATGTCTCTCTAGATCTTGGCGTGGAAGCTTCATATTGCAGCCAGCATGGCTGAACGCACACTTAACTTCTTCCAAGGGGCACTGTAGCAAGTGGGTGTCCAGATCATCACAATTGAACTGAGTCCCACATGCATTGGGACAGGGCACGGGGTAGAATGAGCACTGAGGCCAGTGATCATTAGTGACAACCTCATAGGTGGCCTTGAAGTTGCAGTACTGGCAGGTGAACTCCCGTTTTGGACAGGAATCGGTACGGTGGGAGGCCAGGTTGTGTTTTTCAACTGGCTGGTCACATCCATTGGGACATTCAACATCGACATACTCACAGTCTCCTGTGTTCACATCCAAGTGAGCCTCGAGACCTTCCAGCTTGCCAGTCCACTCACAGCCTCGATCTTTCATCGTGCAACAAACCTCAAGGAGTAGAATCCGTCGCTGAGACTTTACATTCAGTAGTACTGTGAACTTATCTGTTTCACAGGAGGGGCATGGCTTCTTATCTCCAAGGACTGGAGCAATACAGCCTTTACAAAAAGTTTCTGTACAACAGCTAGTTAGCTGTGGCTCTCTTGCTACATGGTTGCAGATTCCACACACAAAGTCCTCAGAAACACTCTCCACAAACTCACACCGGTAGCCTCCTATCTTGCTAGACCGAGCAGCCATATTTTGTCAGTATTTATATAGTCAGTCTCGTGCAGACAGTGGTATGTCGGAAGTGTAGATTGTATCATACCACAGTTGATACAATGCACTCACTCACTCATGTCTGAAGAGTAGTAATGTGTGCGTTGCAGATGCAATGTCTAAAGACTGTGATGTCATCTAATGGACAGAAACCTATCCAGTGCTTGTACCAATACAATAATAATAATGTAGTTTCATAATTTTGGCAGTATGAAAATGGTACTTTGACCCAATCCATTGATGTCTGCATGTTCACTATACTGTTACTAGATTCAAGGAGCACTTGTTTGCTTGTACTGATATGCATTTCTGCCATGGTGGAGCTAAGTACCAAAACAGCCACATGCTAATGAACTACTGGAGTGTTATGACTTCAGACGCTATGGCAATTAATAACACGAGCATACTCCCCCAACTTTATAATCTCAACTGAGTATTAACATAATAATATATTATGATATATACGTAACCCCGCCCACTGACCCACCCACCACCTCAGGCCTATTTGTCCCAATGCACCGTATCAGCAAGGCTAAGCACCCGACATTGGAGAGAAGAAAGAGACCGAACAGCGGCAAAAATGGCAGGAGCAGTAAGAACGGGAAAAATGGTAGAGATCGGAGAGACTCCATGTTTGTCACTACCAAAGCCATTGAGGCCCAGTCACAGCTACAGATGACTACAGACCTTCAGGTAGGGTGTGACTGTCATGTGATAGTCTATGGGGTAGCATGTGACAGTCATGTGATTTGAGAAATTATAGTGAAGTGTGTATCAGATATGGTTGGTGCAGTAAGTAATAGCATGTGATACGTAGCCATGCCCACTTTCATGGCAATCTAATTTAGCATCTAAACATTTTTCACAAATCCATGTACATAAAAGGCACTATTGGTATTAATGATAATCAGCACAGTGGTGGTATTTGTCAACCATACTCTCTCTCACACACACACACACACACACACACACACACACACACGCAGATTGGGGAGAGAGTGGTGGTATCGGGAAGCAGAACAGGTGTCCTCAGATACACTGGCACAGTGAAGTTTGCCCCAGGGTGAGTCACATGACATGCATGTGAGATCCCTGGGGTGTGATGAATAACACTGGCTTAGTCAATAAGTAACACTTTCAACCGTTCTAGCTCTTAAGAGTACCATCTGCCATATGGCTCTTACGAGCGTTGTAGCCAACTGAAGGTCCGACTATAGTGGAAATATCAGGTCAAAGTCATCTTGTTCTGCCTAGGGATAAAATTGGAGAGCCCCTACTTATTACTCCGCTATCCTCTGTTACACTAGGCAGTAAAATTATAGCCGAAAACCTACTATCTTGTTCTCTATAGTTTCTGGTTGGGGGTGGAGCTCGACCACGCCCACGGCAAGAACGATGGCTCCAGGTCAGGGGTACGCTACTTCCGCTGCAAGCCCAACCACGGTGTCTTTGTGCTACCCTCTAAGGTCAAAAGGTCAGTGAAATTGAGCCCCAGCAAACTTTGGAGCTATACCTGTCTAGAAACTGCTGTATTATAATGTATAGCAGTTTCCAAGCGATTAACTCAGTAAATACTATTCATTAGAATATTGCATCATGCCAACCTCCTCTGATAATCGATACTTCCATCACCATTACCTCGTCTGTACTTCACCCCCTAGGCCATCAGCCTCCCGGCTCTCCTCGTCAACGGGTAGCAGCAATGAGTCGGTGGACCACCCTCTCACGTTCAGCTCGGATGGGAGCAGCCTCTCCTCTCACGGCAGTCCTCCTTCAGCCAAAAGGAAACTCACGCCATCCTCCAGCCGGTGAGAGAAGAGGGTGTAGCTACATGTACAGGTAGCTCTGACGTAACCTTTGTACCCAGGCCTTCCACGCCCGGGTTTTATCTCGTAGCCGTGGAGAAAACTTGGGGACTTCATGACTGTGAGATAAAATCTGGGCTGGATACGAGGGCAGACAAAGGATGATAGTTTCATGATTTAACCCCTTAGGGGACAGGCCAGTTAGTCCAACTGGTCAGTTTAACTCTTTGCACGCCATGGGCACATTTATGTGCCTATATAAAATAGAGAAAACTATATACTTTATATTAACGTCTAATATAAAAAAGCCCATATAAATTCACATAAGCCTTATGGATGTATTAAAACTTGGCTGGGAAAGAGTTAAATCAAGTCTGGGCAGTTGTATGTTACATATCTGTGACAATAGTCCTTCAAGTGTTAATGCAGTATTAGAACTGGCCAGGGTTTGTTTAAACTGGCCACTCTTAATAATGCCCACCAAATGTGCGCCCTCAGAGGGTAGGTATCTGCATGAGTATCTCCAACTCTGTGCCCTCTCAGATCCCTCCCCCGCTCCAAGCAGGCCAAACTGAGCTCCTCCAACCCTCATCCCCACCCCAGCACTAGCACCGGCACCAGCTCAGCATCCCCGACCCCCCTCAGCCTGGCAATAGCACCGCATCCCACACTAGAGGAAGGGATGAGCATCTTCGTGAACGGAGAGCTGGGTGTGGTCAGGTTCATCGGACTTACGGAGTTTGCCGAGGGAACGTGGCTTGGCATGGAACTGAGACGACCAAGTGAGTCTGGATTCCCATACCATACAGCAAGGAATATTGCCAATGTATCATAAAGAGTAGATGTACATACCGTATTTCCTCGTATAAAAGCCTCCCTCAAATAAACGCCGGCCTCGTTTATACGCCGGGTGGACGTTCGGTATTATCGTTAATAAACGCCAGGCTGCGATTAAACGCCGGGTCGAGCTGAGGGCGTGGCACTTTGTGCACGTGGACCGTTAATATTCGCCATGTTTTACTGACATATCGTTGGAAAATTGATGCAGGAAAGTACGGTAAGCAACTACTCTCCCGTTTGTGTCTGGTTTAGTGCGTCTGTGTGTGTGCATGTGCCCATACCGCCAGCCAGCTTACTGTTTTAGTGTCATAATAACGCTATGCTCAGGCCTAGACGGGTAGCTGTAGTAGCTAGTAGCAATTCTTCATGCTTGCTACAGTTGTTGGTAGTGTTTCGTCGCTAGGAAGTCTTAGTTAGCATTAATTTTTGTACGCATGAGTGAGCACTCGTTTATAAACGCCGGCCCCGTTTAAATGCCGGCCTCGTTTTAACGCCGGGTCAAAAGTGGCGGGAAGGAAATAAACGCCCGGGCCTTTATATAAGGAAATACGGTATGTCACGTGCATAAATTGTAGTATTATGCAGGATGTAACATCATCCTGTATCACGGTCATTACATCATATATGTATCACGTATATCCTTTGTCTATTGTACAGTACAGTGTGCTCTGAATGTCTGTCCGTTGAATTGAGTTCTAGGAGACCTAACACAACATAAATATGTTCCTGCATGTATAATCACCCAAAGATGTATAAAAATCCTATTTTTCTTTATCGTCACTGCTCATTCACTGATTTGGTTCTCTTTGTCGCAGATGGCAAGAACGATGGCAGTGTTCGTGGAAAGCGCTACTTCACCTGTAAACCGTCCTATGGCCTCTTTGTGAAGCCAGAGAAAGCAACTCACAGGGGAATCAACTGTGCCAAGCTGATCCCGAGCTACGACCGAAGCAGCTCCTAGTGCCTCAAGAGAGATTAGCTAGTCGATAAATGGAAAGAAAAAGAACAACAAAAGATTAACACTTCAATCCTTTCGTGATGTATTGTTTTAACCCTCTTCTTCTTTATTAACACAGGTTGTTGTAGCACATCTTGCAGCATTAATATTACCCCATACCCACTTTGTTTTGATGCTATTCCTCGGGTTAATATTTTGGAAGTTTATTTATTGACAGCACATTTACCCATTGCATTATTACTGTCCCTGTTGATCTTTCACTGTTTTTGTGTATCCGTCTGACTGTCTTTTGGGTCAACGTAAAACATGAGTTGTTAATTCGTGGGGGAGTTTTGCGCTGAGGATTTTCATGGCTTCGACTGCGCATGCGTGACTAGCGCCTTGCACTTATATGGCTTGTCAGGTGAACAGGTAATAGCTAGGTAGGTATAGGATTCTTGGTTAAATTTGCTTCAAGATGGGGCATACCGCCAGTAGGTACAGTACTGGTAGCCTTTCCGGCGAAAAGCAACACAGCGAATTACCCCCAGGACATGGCTTCAAAAATCCTGTTTTCGACTTGGGTAAGCGAGGACGTACGCTAGTGAGGCGAGGGAGGAGTCTCGCTAATATAATCGACACAGCCCAGTTACAGCCGTATTCCGAACGACTGGTGAAGGTGAGTAATAACTGAGTATACAGATGTCCTCTTGGGTCTACAGTGTGCGCATAGAAGGGGGAGGGGCTGCATCGCTGCTGTAGAAAGTGCATGGTAAGCAGAAAATTAGATAGCCTGCAGCTGCAGATTTAATTTGTTACTAGACTGGTAGCAGACGCGTTGAAACGGTTATATATAGACTCTGCTAAAGGGCTACCCACAGGCTATAGTTGGTAGGCCAATAGTGTACGTTGGGGGGGGGGGGGGGGGGGGAGCAGTGCTAAGTGTCTTAGTCTACTAGCTAGAATGATGGATACCTTCTTAATTTGGGGGGCCTTGGATGAAGGATTGTATTTATCAGACTGCTATAATTTTGTTCTCTCTCTTTCTTTTTTACTCATCTTCCTGTACAGTTAGTGGAGAGCAATGACGCCAGCACTGTGGAATTCTTGCTCCGAGACCCTCCCACAGAAGCTGACGCTCCGGCTTACAGAGATCAGATTGTCGGATATCGTTCTCGCAGCGGCTTCACGTCCCTGCACTTGGCTGCCAACCAGCAGTCAGCTGACATGCTCAAAGCTCTTGTAGAGTTCTGTAGAGGTATGTATCATAAGACTACTTTTGCACCTAGTTGGTTTCAGTAGAATGTGTAGCACATTTAGTATGCAAAATTGATCTGCAGCAAGAGAATGCACTTCTTGACTGTTGTTAGCTGCTGTACAACAGAGCATCTTTTAGCCCAGCAATTGAGTTCTTCCTTAGTACGTAGTTATGCTACTGGTCCTGAACACTTTATAAAATTTAATGCTTCCACCATTTTCTGAAAATTGTATAATATTATATATAAAACACTGAAAGAAATACCGACGGTGCATTCTTAATCCGAACTGTGCATGTCATATTTCTACTCTACCTATGTGCACTGATTCATAATATAGCATTCCAGGAATACTTTTACATATGCACATATGTGTTTCCTGGTACGCGTTGCAGCATCCATTACGCAATAGCATAGTTTGCTGCAGGATTCATAGCCAGTTAATTATTCATGCTCAAGGCCTACTCTTCTATTAACCTTCCCCTTCCTCCTCAGCCGGCTCAAAAGCTGTGAATGTGAAATCGGAAGACAACAACCAGTTCACCGCTCTCCATATCGCAGTCAGATTGGGGAGTCTAGAGTGTGTTCAATGTCTCTTGCAACACCCAGCCATTCTACTGAACGAGCAAGACTCGCAAGGATGCACCCCCCTCCACTATGCCTGCTCCCACGGCTTTGTAGACATCGTCCTTCTGCTTCAAGGAGCAGATTTCTGCATAAGCAACAACAAAGGAGAATTTCCACTTCATCTGGCTGTAGAGGAGCATCGACCCAATGTCTTCAAAGCCCTGGGAGAGAGCGAACTATTCATGGAGAAATACCACGCCGATTCCAACTTCAAAGGGCTTCAAAACGCAGAGGGAAACACGCTACTCCACCTTGCGATTGACGGAGAAGAGCGAGACATCGTGGAATGGTGTCTGGAGATTGGTTTCAGCCTGAGGTACAGAAACAAGGGTGGCATGAACTCCCTCCACGTTGCTGCAAAGAGAGGGTCGCCTGAAATCGCAAACAGATTGATCGAATGTGAGAGGGAACAAGGAAGTGATGTCAGTGTGTCGGAGTTCCTCAACCTGCGAAACAACCTGGTGGCCACTCCACTCTACCTCGCATCAATGTTCAATCACACAGACGTGATGCGGCTCCTCCTTGAAAAGTAAGTCAGCCTTATCCTATTTCAGTGTACTGAGGAATATGGGATGCCCAGTAGCTATTATTTGTACCTAAGCAACTATGAATATGCTAATGAGTATGAGAATAGGTGGGCACTATTATGTCCAGCAGAACTCTAGCTAGCTCCACAAAGCAGATTTAGTGTCCTTCTAATTGGCTTAGTCACTTTTGCACAAGTCATGTCGCTAGTGCATTTACTGTGTGTGTTAGTTATTCTCATAACAGTTACTGATCATCTTAATCAAAGGCTTTGAACAAACTACGTACTTTTTTAGTACTTTGGAACTTGCGATTTCAGAAATAAAATCACTGCTCCACAGAATTTGGAATTTCAATTACATGTACCTCAAGTTATCAGCCAATAGTACATTGTAGCATTTTGTAAAAGTGTAAGCATAAAAGTTACATGCACATGCACTCATATACATGCACACACACACACACACACACACACACACACACACACACAGGGGAGCCAACATTGAGACGTCAAACACTCTGGGCTTCACCCCTCTGCTGACAGCCATCCGCTACACAAACCCACTGTGTGTGAAACTACTACTGGAAAAAAATGCCAACATTCTAGCAAAGGATAGCAAGAGACGCTTCAATGCTCTCCTCTGGGCTGTAGAAGTGCAAAACATCAATATTCTGAGGGTCAGTTTGCTCTTTGTGATACGTAACTATTTATAACTATGATTTAGTGTATGTGTGGCTGGGGCTCTACCTACCAATATACTAGCAAGCATGTGGGTGGAAAAAATTTGCAGGACATTCCCAGGTCATTAGCCATGAAAGGGTCTGACTACTATAGCAGCTGAGCTGGACCAATAATTTAGAAATTAATCATATACTATATTAGTAACAGTACATTTACCCCTATAGATAAGAGTTTTATTATTTTCCATAATCGCACACTTTTTGTAATCGCATACTTTTTTAGTTCAACAAAGGCTATAACTATAGGAACTGTAATGATATGTGATTTACATGGAATCACATGGATTCTCGTGCCATTTTGGAATAATTGCATATGCAAAATGTCACTCGCTTCACTCATGCAATTACCTTACTCATGCAATTACTCTCAAATCGCACTCAAATCCATGTGATTACCCCTACCTGTTATTACTCCACTCCCTCAGGATATACTGGGGTATGCCTCCCAGCTGCCAGAGGTCCGGAAGGTGATCTGGCACGAGACGGACCCCAACGGTAACACGGCCCACCACATTGCAGCGAAGGCCAGGAACCTCGACATGCTGGAGGTAAGCTTGGTAGACGGACAGACAGACAGACAGACAGACAGACAGACAGGCAGACAGACAGACAAATAGATAGACAGACAGACAGACGGACGAATGAATGGACAGAGAGACAGACAGACAGATAAACAGATAGACAGACAGACAGATAGACGGACGGATGAATGGACAGACAGACAGACAGACAGACTGGTAAACATTAATAGACAGACGGTAATTGACTCAGGTACAAGGTTAATTGGCCATAGCTATAGCTATAATACTGCAGTCACATTACATGTGTAATAAGCTACTGACAGATGGACAGAGATTTTAAAAGCATGCAGAGGAAAATGATATGCAAAATAACAGTTACACCAAGCCCAGTAAGTGCTCAGTGCTGTTTCCCCTCCTGCCTACTCCCTTCAGACACTGGTGCAGTACAACACACTGTGTCTGGAGGAGAGAAACAAGGATGGCTGCACTCCATTTCACATCGCTGTCAAGGAGGGAAAGCTGCCGTGAGTTGCAACTGGATCATTGTCGGTTGTCTAAGCTAGCAAAACACCCACGGGGACCTTCAGTGGCGGATCTAGAGGGGGTTCCATGGGTTCCATGGAACCCCTCTTTTGAAAGGCTGCCTTCGTTTTTACTATATACTTAGTAAGTCTGCGCAAACGTAACTACATACGCGGCAAGCAGATTTACGGTGGGTTAGCGAGGTCTACGGCCACAGGCCTACTGCATGCACAACTTAATACCACGAGCACTTTCAGTACTGATTTGCAAAGACCCCATGAGAGCTATTTTTGGTCCGTTTAAAACGCTTAGTAAAAAAAATTTCCCTCCCGCGCGAAGCCCGACTTTTTCAGCCCGTCCCCCCCCTCTCACACTTTTTTCATGCTCCCGCTGCTGGTGATACTAGAACCCCCCTTTTTTCAAAATCTTAGATCCGCCACTGACCTTGCAACGTCTGCAAGCATCTCCTATATTGAAGTGCCTCTCTAACATAGCTTCAGAGACAGACGATGCATGTGCTTATCCTTCTTCTGATCTACTGTCTATAGTTCTCGCTCTTTTGAAATTGTCCTCTAAGTCCCCAGGATCTCCTTTTGATAACTGAAAAATGGGGGAGAACCTGGTAGCTTTTCTCACATGAGTGATGTTTAGGGTATAGGGTAGAATTGTGTGTAGGCAGCAAATCTATATACTAATCTTTAGGGCTCGTTGGTGCCGAGTGCTGCAGTGTCTCAGGCAAAAGGTAGAGAAATGCAGCTGTCTTTTGATTGGTCCCAGCCCACACATAATTAAAACAAGTTAAATTACGTAAGAGAAGATACCAGCCTCTCCTCTGTTTTGGGAGATCCTGGTGACGAGGCATTCATACTAAATTAATCCGACAGACTGGATAAATCTGCATGGGCTATATTATGCTGTGTCACTAACTAATCAGTTCTCCTGAGCTGACTACTGTTTTTGTATTTGCCACATGTGCAGGATTGTTGGTTACATCATCAGCAATGCTGCAGGCTCCACCCACTCCCTGGACAGCTCCAACAACACCGGCCTCCATCTGGCTGCCGAGAGGGGCCACTTCTCCATCGTGGAGAGGCTGATCACCGTTCACGACCTTGGGACCAGCGTCTGCTCACGGTACGAGGGGGATTATGGGGTACCATATATAGGACGCTCTTTATAATTATTGAGAATTGTAAATTCCTCATAGCCAATGTGTTGTGTTATTGTGTGTGCATGCATCCCATAGCTATCCTGCTAATGCTAGGAAATGCAGTGGGCCGGGAGTAAGCCTTTGTGAGATTAGCCACCAGAGTATGTACCACTGGCCAGCGCCTGGTGGATGAATGATTCTGTTTCTTGTTCCAGCAACATCCAAGGTTGTACTCCGATCCACCTGGCAGCAATCAACGGCCATCATGCTGCACTAGAGTTCTTAATAGAGTACAGTCCCAACAATGCCATAGAGATACTGGACAATGATCATGTAAGTATCATATGAGTGGTCACATGAGTAGCATGTGACTGACACATGATTATCATATGAGTGGCACATGAATAAATGACTGTATCTCCCCCCCCCCCCCCCCCTCAGGCTACAGCGTTGTACCTGGCCTGCAAGAATGGTCACCCCAAGTGTGTGGAGATACTCCTCCAGTGGGGTGCCATGGTGACCTACAGCTACACCGTCCACCACTTTGAGAGACAGAAAATGAGCTGTCTGGAGATCGCCATTGATAAGGATAACCCGTGAGTCCTCTTGTTATGTCATATAGCTAGAAAGCCAAAAAGCGTAATGTGCAACTGTTAGCTACATACCGTAATTAATTAATTACTTATCATGCAGTACCAATAATTGTGCAGTATTACTGTACTTAGCTAAAGCAAAATCTTTTTTAATGTTCATACGTTGTTTCTTAATACAAAGAACACGAGACTAAGCAAAATCAATTTCTAATAACTAGTATACCTACTTTTTTTTACCAACTCTGTGATAACTGGTACAGCCGTACGTATTGGTACCATGCATTATGCGCGATAATACGTATGTGTGCACAATAATTGGTACTAAACGGGCTCCACCTTCACCATTCACACAAAAAAATGCTGCCACCTACTTTCGCTTAAAAGGTGAGTAAGATGTAGAAGCGATGACAATTTTCTCAGTGAAGTTCTGACGTTTATACACTGTTCCGTTCTGAAGTTATGGATCCAGGTACCAAATCTGCATGATAATAATTATTGTTCGCGTACAATACCTTGACATGGGTTGAAAGTACCAGTAGATGTTGTATGGCAATGTCAGTTGTAGAGACAGAAAATATTATCCCAGAAAAAATTGTAGGGGATTGAACCCAAGACCTTCTGAATACTAGTAACGTGCTCTTCTTCTAATCGCACACTATAATTATTAGTAACAATACATCTACCCCTATATGTTTCCATAATCACACACTCAACAGTGGCTGTAACTATAGGAACTGTAGTGATACGTGATTAACATGGATTCTCGTGCCATTGGCTTCACTCGTGCAATTACCTTACCTATTGCTCATGCAATTATTCCCAAATCGCACTCAAATCCATGTGATTACCCATACTAATACTGTTGTATGCTTCTGTTACCTGTACGTACCTACCTAGGTCTGTGGTGTCCACTATTCTGACCAGTGACAAGTGGCAGCAGTCTCTGCAGTACTGCGGTGACCCAAACGACAAGGACGCAGAGACTCCAATGAGGAAGCTCATCAAGAAGATGCCAAGTAAGGACAGAGCTAGAATTCGGTGGTAACCAGTTCCAGGACATGCCCACAGGATTAATGTGAAGTCTGGAAGCATGGAGTGGTTTCACCAAAGTATGCATTACGTTAGCTAGCAGTCACTTTGAATTTTGTGATGGCTTAGTACCTGTAGTATAGCTAGGGCCTATTGTCGAGTAAGGAAGCCAATGTACTATATGGCTACTGTTGCCTGGGCGGGGTCAATACATTAACAGCTTCCAGATCATGTAGGGGTCACATTTGGGACATGGCTTTCCGCCAGTATACAGATATCTGTAAAAGTATTCCATTATCTAAACACGTAAATGGACCAACTCCTCCCTCCCTCCCTCCCTCCCTCCCTCCCTCCCTCCCTCCCTCCCTCCCTCCCTCCCTCCCTCCCTCCCTCCCTCCCTCCCTCCCTCCCTCCCTCTCAGCTGCTGCCAAGCTGGTGTTCAATCAATGTGTGAACAAGGAGAAGCTCAACGACACAAAGAGAGGCGGCTATTACTTTGAGGTGCACTACAACTACGAGTTCCTGGAAGACTTCCAAGACCTCTACGAGGACCAGGGGCCGAGGTTCAGCCCCTACACTACAAACCCCTACACCACCCAGCCCTCAGGTATGTCTGCAGTCTGTAAAGCTAATGTAAAGAAGGACCAAGAGAGGGGGGTACTAGTTAGTGAAAGGGCTTTTTTGCAGCACATACATACAGCTGTAGCTTGTATTTGAATCACACTGGCAGGCCAGTTTATACCTATGTACGCCCACACACACACACACACACACACACACACACACACACACACACACCATACCTCACATACTATTCATCCCAGTGTTGGGAGAGGTGATAACCAATCAGGGAGCCATTGAGAAAGAGACCAAATTTTCTGAAAGTGGCGTCAGCCGGAAACAGACCATCAGAGGAGAACCAGTTATTTCACCTCACTTTCAACACAATGAGCCGACAGCGATCCCATGTGACCCCTACCGCTCCTGGGGACCCATGCGCTACCACTTTCAGAATCATCCATTGTACCTCATGGTATGTCCATAACCATGGTGACATAACAATGATGATGTTGTAATGATGTAATTGTAGATGATGAGCAGTGCAGTGAGAGTATACTATTACAAAGGGTCTAATGCTAGAGAGTAATGACATACCTAATAGCAGAGGTATGGCAATTTCTAACGCCAAATGTAGGCAGGAATAGATATACTCAGATTTGAAATTTAAACCACATATGTACAATAGCTGTGATACAGCTGTCATTCCATCAGAATCGCATTGGTATATCTACTGTAGTCACTGCAAACTCTGTTATAAAAGAATTTCACTTATAATTACCGCTCCCTCCCTCCCTTTCTCTCCCTCCCTCCCTCCCTCCCTCCCTCCCTCTCTCCCTCCCTCCCTACCTCCCTCCCTCCCTCCCTCCCACCCTCCCTCCCTCCCTTTCTCTCCCTCCCTCCCTCCTCCTAGGTGGAGCACAAGCGTCAGGAGCTACTCAAGCACCCCCTAGCTGCCTCCCTGATCCACTACAAGTGGAACCTCTTTGGACGTTACCTCTACTACCCCAACATCCTCATCTACACCCTCCTCATGCTCATGCTCACCATCTACCAGTTCCTCAGATTCGACTGTGAGTGAAAGATTTATTCTTAGATTATCACTCTTTCATCCCTCCGACCCTCCCTCCCTCCCTCCCTCTTTGTAGACTCCAAGCGGCTGGCTGATGCAATTGGCCGTGCTCTTGGCGACTGTGAAAACACAGTCACTCTCGACGACTTGCTTGAAAATGCCTCTAATGCCAGTATAAAAGCAACAGAAGGTACAATACAATTGCTGACATGCTCACGTGAAGTATGCTAATTTTTGTATTTTTTTTGCTAGGAGACAAACTATGAATTATAGTATTCCCTGAGTGTATAATGTACGTCATGAATTCTTACCAGTAAAGTATGCCTACGTACTGTCCACTACCTTCTCTGAATTAGTTATGTACTGTGATTGTAGACTTCTTCCGGGCTAGACATACATGACCTGATAGCTCAAACTCATAACAAGCCACTAGAGGATAACTTTAAATTAATCCGTTGTCTCATCAGTTTGTTTGGTGTCTCAACGAAAGGTGCCTCGGAAGAACAGCTTACATGGCTAAACATTTTCCCCATTAAGATGTAACCTTCCTCTTCTTAATTCTCCCTCACCCATACAGACCTGATCCACAGCTTGGACAAAGACAGGGCACGACTCATAACACTCTCAGTCATCATTATCATCAACTGTGTCACCCGCATCGCCATTGAGCTCGGCCAGATCATACACCATAGGGGCGAGTACTTCACCTCCTACATCAACTACCTCGAGGGATTTCTGTACGTGGCCACCATCATCTTTGTCAGCAACTTCCAACTCAACTGCCTCCCGAGTTGGCAGTGGCAACTCGGGGCCATGTGCATCTTTCTCAGCTGGATCAACTTCATCATCTTTCTGAGCCAGCAACCGATGGTCGGCATCTACGTCATCATGTTTGAGGACATCATAAAGACGTTCCTTCGCATGTTACCGATGTCACTGCTGCTCGTCCTCGCCTTTGGTCAACCGTTCTTCATGCTACTCAGCACCATCGTGCTTGCAGTGAGTATATACGTATGTCATTTTCATCTGTTTCCGTTCTACTCCTGATGTCATGTACACCATAGAGGCATTAGTTTTAGTGGACGATAATTTTACAATTAGACAATAAGCAGAAGTATTCATTGACTATGGCATGCCCCAGGCTCATAGCATTTCACAAAATACAAGTACATGTAGTGAACATTGGAACCCAACAAAAGTAACCAATATGTGAGAAAATTACCTGGCCTTCCAGTGTTTCTGATAGGCCCTTGCCTGTAAAAGACATGTATAGCAGGAATGTGCAGAATTCCTTTATGGTCATGTGATGGCATTGCGATAATCACGTGATCAATCAATTTCTCCTCCAAATCACAGGAACCTCCCCAGCAGTTTGTGAACTTCCCCTACTCCCTGCTCAAGACACTCATTATGACCATCGGGGAGTTTGAGACAGATCCCATCTTCTTCAGCACTCCGTCCGTGGTGGAGTACCCAGTGGTGACCTACATCCTCTGGGTGATATTCCTGATCATCATGCCAATATTGCTGCAGAATATGTTGGTAGGTTGGGTCTATTGTAATTATGTTGTCAGGTGATGGTCATGTGATCCAAGAGCAATGTTATGTAATGATCTTGTGACCACAAATACCAAGAGAATATGAGGTCATCATTAACCTCTGAAATGCGGTCACCCTTATATAACAGCACGCATAGCTAATATACAGCGAGCCTCCAGCCACAGGCAGTAATCAGAGAGTCAACTATATTGCTAGCTATGCACATGTACTCAAGGTACTCAATTCACACACACACACACACACGCACACATACATGTACGTACATACCCTCGTTAGGTGGGTCTAGCAGTAGATGACATCAAAAGTGTACAGGAGAAAGCGGCTCTCAAGAAAGAAGCCATTCAAGTGAGTACAACTGATTACTAATGACTATAAAAATCTTAGTTTAATAGCCAACCAACACGCTACTGGATTGGGTCACACCTAACAATTATGACTTAATGAGTGCAAATTAGGATCCTGAAATTGGCACACGACCATGTACTGTGTGGACTCTTGTCTGGCCCCATCGTGTAATTCACTGGTGTTAAACAGAATCAACCTCTAACCAGTTTCCATATAGAATTAATTGTCATTTTGTTTTCTCCCGCCAGATTGAGTTCATTCTGGACGTGATCAGTCGGTTTCCAAAACCACTGGTTCGTCGGTTCAACAAACGAGAGTACACCCAGACCTGGGGCAAGGGAGGGTTGGACAAGTTCCGCAAGTGGCTGAGCGGGTCGTCATGGAAACCAGAAGTGGTGAGTACTATAGGCTAAGAAACCCACGGGGTAGGAAATGTTAGTGTCGCTTTGAGCACAACATTTTCTGTGAAACAGTGGCCCATGAAAGCCATTTTGGGGTGCCATAAACACATGCACAGCTCCACATTGTCATCTGTTCTTTTCTCTCTTTCTACATAATAGAAAGGACAGAATGAGAGGGACTTTGAATTTAACTTGCTTCTGCGCCTGGAACGCATGTCCGAAGGGGTGGGCTCTCTTGAAAATCGAATGCAGGTTCTGACAGAACAGACGGCAAAACTGGAAAAGCTGATGCTGCACTTTGCTCACGAGCAAGAGAAATATCTGGAGCCAGCCAGGTCTGGTGTTTTAATACATACCTGCACTAGCCATCTCTGTAGACCTACTTCTGTTATTTGATATTCTGTTTTCACATAATTTGAATGCAATTGGTTTACAGTTGAATGCAATTGGTTTACAGTGTAAGAATTTTAAATGTGTATCGACTCAAATAATTGTAGTTTATACTAGCAACATACTCCTTATAGTCATTCCATGTTGGGCCAAATTCCATTCCCCAACGTGCAGGCAACAAGCGCTAGGTCGGAACAGGGACACCTTCCATTCCCAACCTGCCCTTCATGTCAACTTCCGACCAAAGAGAGAAGAATTTGACCCAGTGAGAGATGAACCATAAACACCGTTGTACAGGTGTAGCTATATCTTATATTTTTGTGTAGCAGATATATTTTCATTGTGATGTTTTTGTTATGTTATATTTGATATTAGCTATAAGTATGTTGAATTTCTTGTGTAAATGCTGAATGAAATGCAAGTAATGTCATGCTCAACAAGGGATTTGAGGTTGTAGCTCACGGCAGACAGGCATGGCGCAAAGGCCATTAATCATTCACATATAATGTTATCATTGTTTTCTCTGTGCCTATACCGAAGGGCCATTGAGCAAATTAGAATTATTGAAATTTCGTGTCTGACATAAATGTAATCTATCCTCGACATACTAAGTACAGGATAGAGTTGGAATTCAGAAGCTTGGCCCTATATCTCCTCTAGATCTACATGAAAGATTAGGGTGTGGCTTAGCCTCGTTCCCAGTCCACGTGGGGCCAGGTGTGTGGCCTGGGTACGAGGCTAGGTTTGGCATATAGCCTCGTTCCCAGTCCAGTGTGGATGTGTGGCCTGGGTACGAGGCTAGGTTTGGCTTAGAATTGAGCCAACAGAAGTGAGAGTTTAAATTTTTGAATAGCATAAGTAGCTATAAGTAATCATAATAATTGTGAGAATGATAATATACACACATGATGGTATGTGAGGGGTATACAACTTTCACATAATTATACCGGACCTACTGCACAAGACACAGGGCTGGGGCTTAACAAAAAAAATTTAGACAGGGGATAGCCCAATCCCCCGCCCGGGAAAAAACTTGCCAATATTATGTGCAAGAAAAAAACCCAACTAAAAATGTTAATCAGCCAAGAGAACTACACTATGATCTAATTATACAAATTGTCATGCATGACATTGTACTTAAATGGCCAAGAACAAAAAGGATCAGCGTGAAAATGAAAGCATGTATGCATGAGTGGGTAAGAAGTCTTTAGTTGACCAACTCCCAGTCTATGCATGAATATAACAGATAATTATCATCACAGTTTAAAACCAGCAAATGAGTTACGTGTAGAAACTTAATTGTCAGTTTGCCACCTAGTTACACGATTGCATTTAGTATTCTGCGCAGCCAGACAAGAGGCTTTCAGCTGAGTAGTGAAAGAAGACAAAAGAATGATGCACTCTAGTATACTATGTTTATACGCATGCACACAGCCACTGTATACATTGTACAACGATATTGCTCATACTATATCAATCAAAATTAACAATTCGCAATTTACCTCTTTACTTTCTGAAGAGGGAGATGGTCTTCAGTTTCTTCCTCAATCCACCATAGGTAGCATCTCCCCTTCTCCTCCAAGCCCTGAGCATGTGCAACGCTTGCTCTTTTGGGTCTCCAAGGACATCTCTCTTTGTCTTTTCTATTTCAGCGGTGGAGAATGACAGCAGAGAGGCTAGCGAGGGCCACTTGCTGCCAACCGCTGCAGCAAACTCCTTTAAGAAATCATCATTAACAGAGACATTGGTATTTTCAGGCTCCAGTAGCCTTTCCTGGAGTGCCACAGCTACAGGATAACAATGAGTATAGTCACTGCGATAATGAAGATTTAAAAAGGCTCCCCTCTCTATACTGCTGATGAAAGCTAGTGAAGTGAAAACATAGCTCTCATCTCTATGAGTAAGAAATACATGAGAAGAAAACAAATAGCTAACTTAGAATCATGCCAACGTATAGCCTTTCCAGCTTTTGCCATCACGCACGTGGGATAACTAAACTGGAGAAACATAATACATTCCTGCAGGCAACAGATTTTGGTGAGGCACAGGCCTTGATTGAGGCTACCCAACTTACAAGGTGCTTTACAAATACAAATTTTCTCAGCAGCAGAGTTCAGGCCGATGGCTTTGAGAGCTTTCACCAGGGAGCACCAGGTGGGACTCGGATGAGAAGAGTGCATCCACTTCTGTACCATTTTCCTCTTGCGTGTGTTCACATTGTTGGGGTGGTCATGTTCGATGGTGGATAGAGTGGGCTCAGGCAGACCCAGTTCTAGCCCAAGGCGAAACCATTCCGGTACCACTGGCTCCAGAGACGTGAGGACAGTAGACATCTCCATTGGGAACAGCAGATCTGTAAAAAGTAAATTAATGGTATTAAGGTACCAGCTGATTAGCTAAATAGAATATCTGGATGCAGACGATGGAAATGAGTCTTCCTACATGGACAAAATTCTTTACAGTTTCTAATGGCCCTGCTGCATCATATCAAGAAATGCACAAGTAGTAATTAATTTTAGTGGCACATCTAGAAGTATTCATGTAAAGAATTTTCTCTGGTGCTAAAATCGGCTTCTATTTCTGAATCAATACTCTAATCTTTTCTTGTTTTCAACCAGACTTGCTTTTACACTCACAATTTCTATAACTTCCTTTATTGCAGTGACTTCAGTTTCTGATGGTTTTTACATATCTAGCAATTAATGCATGGGTAGTAATTTGCATTGGTCACACGATATAGTAGCCTCGTTCCCAGTCTCCACTCCCAGCTTTTTTTCGCATGTTGTGAAAAAAAGCTGGGAACGAGGCTAACAATATAGTACACTTAAGGCCATGTACCATATGTACTATGTATTAGTATATAACACACATTACAACACAGTCAACTGTACATGGTTTACTTACTCCAGAATGTGCAGTCATTCATGTAGAGAAGTTTCTCGGGTACTAAAAACCTGCTTCTGTCAGTACTCAGTGCTCTCCTCTTGTTCTCAAGCAGTACATGCTCAACCTCTCTCATCGCAAAGATGTGTAGCTTGTCTATATCTGGGAGAGATGATTGCTTTAACTCTTCTGGATCAAGAAGATAAGCTTCAGGCATTATACTGTGGCAGAACTCCGCCTTGGTCTCGAGGACCTTCTGTACCACAGCCGCAAACACACTGGCACACTCCATGTCACAATCTTCCTCGCTCCTGACCACCACTACCACTCCCTTGCTCTCCTTTACCACCTCCACAAAACACTCCACTCCTTCCTCCATCAACCAATGGATACCACTCTTCCACATGTGACAACATCGGGTGTATGTGTGCACGTCATTGCTAGAAGGGTAAGTAGTGATATTTTTACTGCTGCTTGTCTGTAAATTTCTATCTCTATTGATTTCACTGCTTTGTGATAACTGCATATGTTGCACTTCTTCTGGTGGAACATTGCCAGCTGAGAGGCAAGCCTGAATATCACTTTCAGAACACACTTCGCAAGATAATGCTGATTCAGATCCCTGACTGTTCTGTTCAGCGCTGAAAGGTAAGAAATTTGATGGTGCAAACTGGAAGGCGAGACGTAGAAGCAGGACATGGAGGAACCGTGGTGGGAAATAGTCAAATTTGCCTACACACTTCAAGTACCACCCCTTGGAACATGTGAAACCTGGCTGGAGGGCCCAAGATACACTGTCTCTATGAAGCTGGAGTAGAGCAGGGAAAAAAAGCAGTCGTTCTGAAGCACTTATAAAACTGCTTTGTTGAAAAATATTCATCCTGTCGATTTCATGGCAGTATTGCAGTTGAAGTAGGCATTCTTTGTTTACATACTTGGGAATAATTTCCTGAAGAGCTGACTCTGGCAGAGTTCCTAAGCTGAGGTATTTCTTGTATTGGCCATGCACCCCAGAAGTGAAACTTTTGAGTGCTTCTTTAGAGAATAGCTTTTCATGTACCTCTTTAGTGAGATTGGAGACATCCAATAGAAGCAAAGAGTCCTCAACTCTCTCAGCTCTGATGATCATTAGCAACCCAAATCTGTGCAGTTCTTGGGTAACTGCAAGTAATTCACTGCTCACTTTTGGTAGATGGATTCCAGTTGACTTTATGTGCTCAAGAAGGGTAGCGACAGTGCATGTGGTTACTTCCTTGAAATCTCGGTCTAAGAGGCCAAGTAGAATACTAGCAACTTCAGACAGGTGTGCAGCAGGTTCATTTTGAGATATTATATTTATTATTTCTTGCAAACGTTTTAAATTCTGAGTTTGGAAACTGCGGCAATCCAGTTCAACAGCACCATGTAGTTCCATGCATGGGGTACGTTCACAAAAATCACTTCCAATTCCATGTAGATTTTGAAGTTCATCTGCAGGATTTTGATCTTTAGACTTCAGAATGTCAGCATGGCTTCCTACAATAACCACCTTAGCTCTTGCAGCAGGGTTCTTACTATGGTATGAAATGAACGAGAGCCAGTAGCCCAATTTGTGAATAATTGTTTCAGCTTCTTCACTCAGATCTATTACAATGAAGAAAATATTGCAATCACTCACAGAGAGCACTTCAAGTACGGCAGCATGAGAAGAGTAATACTCTGCATCTCCGGCGAAGTCAAAAAACATTACATTACTACCATTTTTACTATGGTAGACAGAAGGAATAATCCCAGCAGTGTGTGGAAGAACATCACCTTCACTCAGTCGCTTCTTGAAAAAATAGAATTTATCACTGCTTTTCAGTGCTTCCACAAGCGAACTCTTCCCAGCTTGGGGATATCCTACTACAAACACTCTGGTCAGAGAACCCGAGGAAAACCTTTTTTTCGATAAAATCTGCAAATGTTGGTATTCAGAATGGACTTGACTAGCTCTTTGTTTTAAAAACACATTGAAGTGGTTAGTAACAACTTCAGTTTTGGCAACTTCCTTTGCTGTTTTCCCATTCTTGTTCCGTGAAAATACAGGTATGTTATAGTCAAAAAGCAACTTGTTAACTACAGCAGGGTGGCTGAACATGGAAGCAAGGTGAAGTGGCGTGTTCCCGTCATCATCAACAGATAATGCCAACCAGCTATGCTTTGACAGTAATGCTTCTGCTAACTGTACGTGCCCTTTGCTACATGCGTAGTGAAGGAGTGTCCTGTCATTGTAGCCTCTGGTGTTAGCACTGCAGCCAAACTCTGAGATCAGTGCCTGTACTACATCTATGTGGCCTCCGAGAGCAGCATTGCTTAGTGGTGCGCTATTCCGAAAATCTTTTGCATTAATGTTTGCTCCAAACTCAGTCAGCAACATTCTAGTTACAGCAAGGTGGCCGAACACGCAACTCAGATGAAGTGGTGTGTTCTTTTTTGAATCTTGGGCATCAACTGGTATGTTGTACTCTAAAATAAGCTTTCGAGCTAATTCTAAGTGTCCTTGAGAACATGCTTCGTGAAGGAGTGTCCTGTCGTCATAGCCTTTTGTATTAGCACTGCAGCCAAACTCTGAGATCAGTGCCTGTACTACATCTATGTGGCCTCCGAGAGCAGCTTTGCTTAGTGGTGTGTCATTTTCATTATTTCGACCATTAATGTCTGCTCCAAACTCAGTCAACAGCATTCTAGTTACAGCAAGGTGGCCGAGCCTGCAACTCAGATGAAGTGGTGTGTTCTTTTTTGAATCTTGGGCATCAACTGGTATGTTGTACTCTAAAATAAGCTTTCGAGCTAATTCTAAGTGTCCTTGAGAACATGCATCGTGAAGGAGTGTCCTGTCGTCATAGCCTTTTGTATTAGCACTGCAGCCAAACTCTGAGATCAGTGCCTGTACAACATCTATCAGGCCTCCAAGAGCAGCACTGCTTAGTGGTGCGTTATTTTGAAAATCTTTTGCATTAATGTCTGCTCCAAACTCAGTCAACAGCATTCTAGTTACAGCAAGGTGGCCGAACCTGCAACTCAGATGAAGTGGTGTGTTCTTTTTTGAATCTTGGGCATCAACTGGTATGTTGTACTCTAAAATAAGCTTTCGAGCTAATTCTAAGTGTCCTTGAGAACATGCATGGTGAAGGAGTATCCTGTCGTCATAGCCTTTTGTATTAGCACTGTAGCCAAACTCTGAGATCAGTGCCTGTACTACATCTATGTGGCCTCCAAGAGCAGCACTGCTTAGTGGTACGCTATTTTGAAAATCTTTTGCATTAATGTCTGCTCCAAACTCAGTCAACAGCATTCTAGTTACAGCAAGGTGGCCGAACACGCAACTCAGATGAAGTGGTGTTTTCTTTTTTGAATCTTGGGCATCAACTGGTATGTTGTACTCTAAAATAAGCTTTCGAGCTAATTCTAAGTGTCCTTGAGAACATGCGTAGTGAAGGAGTGTCCTGTCGTCATAGCCTTTTGTATTAGCACTGCAGCCAAACTCTGAGATCAGTGCCTGTACTACATCTATGTGGCCTCCAAGAGCAGCACTGCTTAGTGGTGCGTTATTTTGAAAATCTTTTGCATTAATGTCTGCTCCAAACTCAGTCAACAGCATTCTAGTTACAGCAAGGTGGCCACCGCTGCAACTCAAATGAAGTGGTGTTTTCTTTTGTGAATCTTGGGCATCAACTGGTATGTTATACTCTAAAATAAGCTTTCGAGCTAATTCTAAGTGTCCTTGAGAACATGCGTAGTGAAGGAGTGTCCTGTCGTCATAGCCTTTTGTATTAGCACTGCAGCCAAACTCTGAGATCAGTGCCTGTACTACATCTATGTGGCCTCCAAGAGCAGCACTGCTTAGTGGTGCGTTATTTTGAAAATCTTTTGCATTAATGTCTGCTCCAAACTCAGTCAACAGCATTCTAGTTACAGCAAGGTGGCCGAAATTGCAACTCAGATGAAGTGGTGTGTTCTTTTTTGAATCTTGGGCATCAACTGGTATGTTGTACTCTAAAACAAGCTTTCGAGCTAATTCTAAGTGTCCTTGAGAACATGCTTCGTGAAGGAGTGTCCTGTCGTCATAGCCTTTTGTATTAGCACTGCAGCCAAACTCTGAGATCAGTGCCTGTACTACATCTATGTGGCCTCCAAGAGCAGCACTGCTTAGTGGTGCGTTATTTTGAAAATGTTTTGCATTAATGTCTGCTCCAAACTCAGTCAACAGCATTCTAGTTACAGCAAGGTGGCCGAAATTGCAACTCAGATGAAGTGGTGTTTTCTTTTTTGAATCTTGGGCATCAACTGGTATGTTGTACTCTAAAATAAGCTTTCGAGTTAATTCTAAGTGTCCTTGAGAACATGCTTGGTGAAGGAGTGTCCTGTCGTCATAGCCTTTTGTATTAGCACTGCAGCCAAACTCTGAGATCAGTGCCTGTACTACATCTATGTGGCCTCCTTCAGCAGCTATGCTTAGTGGTGTATCATCTTCATCATTCCGAGCATTAACGTCTGTTCCAAAGTCAGTCAATAGCATTCTAGTTACAGCAAGGTGACCATTGTGGCAAGCAAGGTGGAGAGCTGTGTTATTTCTTGCATTTTTACAGTTAATATTGTAGCATTGTGAAAGCAAGAGATCCTTTACTAGTTCCCTTTGACCATGTAGTGCAGCAGCATGAAGAGGGGTAGTGGCTGTCATTGTGGAGTACTCTTAGCTTGGATCTATGTGTTACTACTATGTGAATGTTTTTCCCATCAGACTTGATTGTACGGCATTGTCATTTTTTAAACTGTGCATTTAAATACAAGCAATGCTCAACCTGCAGAATTGGAGTGTAATATATACACACTCAGTACCTTTCATTTCTTGGAGCTGAGCAGTAAATTGGAGGGTACATTTTGACTGTGTAAGCAGTAGTCACAGTTAGGAATGCAGAGTAAATAGTGCAGGTGTAAATATGTGTTTCTTCTTTTACTATTATTTTTGTAGGGGCTCTACTCCCCAGCTTTTCTCGCAACGTATACGTATAGAAAAACGGCTACAAACTGAAATGGAAAACTAATGCAGAAAGCTGAAACGGAATGCAATTCTATAGTACCAGCTGCATCACGTATATGACAGTTTTACAAACTAGCTATAGTCACTCTCTGTGGACTTGTGAAACTCTACGTGTATGCACTGCATATCTCTGGATTTCTAACTGCACTTTCTTTTAATTTGTAGCGTATACGTGGTCATGGAACCTTGAAGGTGTCTCGGATGAGTGGTGGTCATGTACGTTTACTACAAGCAACTCACTTTCTGTGCTAAACATTATTTCAGGTCCGATGCTTATACATTGTGTCATATCCAAGATACAGCTACTCTCCCTGGTTGCCTTTTAGTAAAAGCAGTGTGTCAGTACTTACTGAAGACAGGTCATTGAAAGTTTACATCATTGAAAGTTTACACAGGAGTGCATAATGACGTGAGGTTATGCTCTCCTGGTTACATCATGCATGATGCAAATTTCTGATGACCTCAGCACTCAGTTGTATACATTGTATGGCTAGTTAGCTAGAGTGAGTCACTATAAAAAGTGAAGGGTCACTTACCCTGGAGTACAAATTTCATGTACTACTGCACTATTTATTTGGGTACTCTCCCAACATAAACATTCATAGCCAATCAATGCACCCACATGCATGTTGATTATAATCATAGCCCATACATGTGCATCAACATGTGAAGACTTATTCATAATAGGAACAAACTTTAATCTACATGCTAGCCACATTGCATAGGTGGCCCCTCAGTGTACAATATTTTTTTCTCAGTGTCTTAAGACAGAGAAAAATTATTGTTAAGATGTTCCAGGCCAGAGTAAAGAGTACGTGGTATCTCAAATTCATGCAGGATGTAAAAAATGTGATTATATACAGCATTGAATAAAACACTGTAGGTGGCTAGCCTCATTCTCAGGTCTTTCATCCCAATTTTATACACTGGCTTTTTCGTACTGAAGTAACCAGGCCTAGACAGAGAAAAATTATTGTTAAGATGTTCCAGGCCAGAGAAAAGAGCACGTGGTATCTCAAATTCATGCAGGATGTAAAAAATGTGATTATATACAGCATTGAATAAAACACTGTAGGTGGCTAGCCTCATTCTCAGGTCTTTCATCCCAATTTTATACACTGGCTTTTTCGTACTGAAGTAACCAGGCCTAGGAATGAGCAGCTGTGCACACCTATGATTACAGGCTGTTTTATACAGCACTGAGGTCACAGTAATACCATTTTCTGTGTGATGATATCACTGTTAATATATACTGGAATTTGTTGCTGCATTCAAATTAAGACTTGTTCAAGCTCAGCAGAGGTAAGGGAAAAATAGGCCAGCCCAACAAATTCCATCTCTGATCAGATATTATGCATCGCTGAGATTTACTACAGAGAATGTACAAGTACTGCCCCCTCCCCCCCAATACATTCTCAATGGAAAATGGACATACCAGTACTAACTTATTACAATCTAATTTGAACTATCATTTCTGTAGCACCGTACCTTTATAAAGGAGAATATTGGCCAAATTCAGAAAAGTTGAAAAATTATGTAATAGTTGTAGCATGGCCTGGAGTGCCATATGTGAGATATGGACACAGTTGACACAGGAAGCCCCTCTAGAGAAGCCACGCTACAACTAATTTGTAGCAATTTAGATTGTAACCATGGTGCATTACCCTTCACTGGTGCTTTGGTTGGGAAAGTTTTTATAGATAATTGCCCTAATTGGATAGTGGCACACAGTAGTGACTAGCCTAGTTCCCAGGCTCTTGCGTGGGCGGAGTAAAGAGCCTGGTACACACTGTTTGCGCATGCTCAGTTACACCAGGATTTCTGGGGCTTTGGAAACTAGCGGATACTACGCCGCAATATCACTCCGTCTATCATCGTATTATCGTTCGTTGCACGCGTACAATTGAAGATGGTGGTGCTTTCAGAAGAGTCTGGGAGCGAGGCTAAGCCGGTGCTGATGGGTTTTCGCCATATACATGCCTAGAAAGTGATCGTTAGTTTGATTGTTCGGTCCCGCTTACCTCTGAAAGGCGCTGAAGCCCAGATCTGAGATTTAGAATCGAGCAGCTACTAGGAGAGAGACGCTTCCGAATTTCTGTGGTAAGACAGCTACCATAATCCTAGCGGATAAAAAATTACAGGTAGTTTTGCTATTCTTGACTGCCTTTTCAGTTGTAGAAAACCAAAAATCAGATAGTTTCTAGTTCTTCCGCTTACTATACCTGTATACTGCCTCTGTACTACTCCTCACCATGTGACTGAGTTCGTTCGCGGACACGTTTACTGGCCCTCTTCCGTAAATTCTTGCGCATGCGCAAACAGTGTGTACCAGGCTCTACTCTCCCCTCCACTAGAGCCTGGGAACGAGGCTAAGTAGTGACACGTTTAGCATCACTACTGAGCCAATATCTATGGCACAGCTATGACCCGTTTAGGGTCACTACTGAGCCAATATCTCATAATGGCACAGCTATGACCCGTTTAGGGTCACTACTGAGCCAATATCTGATAATGGCACAGCTATGACCCTTTCTGAGATCCAATATCTGCTGCATTGTTTGTACAAGAACAGCTACTTTATGCCAAATGTAGGCACAGCCGGCCCTTTTGATGTAAGGCTTCACCATGCTACAAGACGCCATGTAAATTTGCCCGAGGCGACCCATTAGCGTAAGTCATCGAATGTCGACCACCATCTATTGTCGGCGAAAATTACGGCAGAAAAATACGCGGTAACGATCGATTACGGATACCGCGACGTTCCCGGGAAAATTGCTATAGCTGGCTCAGTGTTGAAGATGCATTGTAGCGACGTAAGTTCTATTTAAATGAAATTTTAATCTTGGAGTCTGTGCATGCTGTAAATTCGAAAGATATGTACTTCGTGGGTGTGGTTCAAATGCTGTGACATCAACGAACGGAAATGCGAAATGGCCGACATTGCGTGAACTACCACGATCGAACAGTCGACAACAGGTAGAGCTGGCCGACACTACATGAAGACAGCCGATCACTGCTGCGCTTCGGTAAGACCCTGCCATTACAGCTACTCATTCGAAAAATGATCGTTTGGTAGCTGGATCAGTGTTCTTGGAACTGGACTTTGTCAGTAGTTTCTAGCTAGTACGGTATTGGAGTAGACACGCATACAAAATTAGGTGTTCGACAATTGAGGACTTACGCTATATTTACCACCGTGCGAATGCTGGCGCACTAATCTTGATTATTAATAAACCACGCCTTAAAACCTACATAACATTAGCACGCTGATATCGCATGACTGTACCTCAACTGGCGGTCTGTTGAATTGCGGCTCCAACTGATTGTGAATTTCGCGATCGGATGCAAGTCCACGATGCACGCTGCCTTACAGTCTTCCGGATCTGATCATGAGTGGAGTGGGACACACTGGAACGCGGAGACCAACTCGAGAGTACGTGTAACGATATGAACACTGCTAGTCACTGACCGAGACCAAAGGTATATAATTTCCACATCACATGACCTAGTCTCGCGGGCCAGGAATGTAATGCATTCTGGAATGCGGAATGGGGCTGGCCCACGAGACTACACATGACCGTGAATGTATTTTGATCTTGGGAAGTAATTATGAATAATTCCGAGTGAAGCGAGGCAGTTCGATTGACTTTTTTTCGTCGTCGTAACCAGTTCTCCGGGTATAGCCTATCTAACACACAGCGAACACTTACCTTCGCTATAAAACTCCTAACGGGAAGGCTTGGAAGCGATCACTATCACGGTAAGCTTGCTTCGGCCTCTGGTCTTCTAGGCACAAAATAGCAAGTAGCCATTTTGTTTTGTGGGTGTGTATTAGACCTATTTCATTAGTGGGTGGCGTGCCACCTGCATGCCATGTGCCACGCCCAGCAATTCTCGCGAAGCGAGGACATCCCTGCACATTGTGTATCACTAGTTAGTCTCGCGAGCCGTGCGAGTGAAGCTGGCCATGGCCCGCTGGGTATGCCTAGTTTCCCCTCTGAATGTCAAAATTTAACTTTCCGCGCCGAATGTGGACACGCGTATACACATTCCTATGTTCTATCCACAACAGAAACAACACTGAGTTGATTTGATGTGATTCTGCTATTTACTGCAGTGGCCACACTGCACTCTTGCATAGACTGCAAAAACAGGGCTCCCCGAAAGGAAATTTAGCTAGACACATAATTACATACGTGTAACGTTCTATCTACATCATAATTATAGACACTACATACCAAAATAATAGTTTGGAAAATTATAACTTTTGCGAAATAGACCCATTACAATTATGTCATTTCTGCACACTTTTCGAAGTGTCTTCTACATTGCAGCTACCAGACTGTATTGGCAGGTTCGTTGTGAAACCATAGATTATAGAGTAGAAGGAAAGGGATTGGAAACGCCTGTATTGTTTGCATACCCATCCTCGTTTCACTGGTATTAAAATTTATCGCGTCAACACCTATCCATACTTATTAGCACTTTACTTACTCAAAGAAGTCTTTGCATACACGTGTCAAAATGGCAGTATTTTTACACCCTTATCTATGATCAACTCAGGTGTAAACGAGTTAATTAACTACATGTAGCGTTACTCAACATACTCTCACATCAAGAGAAGCTAGCCAGTAGACCTCCGGCTACAGGGCTGCAAACAGACTCCCATTTTGCTCATTACAACAGACCACTCAGAGCTCCAACGTGCAGGAGCATTCACTAAGTGGTTTCACAGCCCCAATCCCACCCATTGTTGTTTATCTCCCTACCTTCCATCGAAAACCACACTCCTGGCAGTACGCAAAAGTAGTCATCGGTTCATCTGCACTACGAGTCTGTGCCTGTAGGGGATCACATGCATGTCACATGACCATTACACAAAGAGAATAAGGAATTATTAGGCCACTATTTGTTCATTGTCAGTTTCTCATCTGCTGCCCACATCAATGTTGGGGTCCCACATCAATGGCCATTATGTCATGTGCTTGCATTGGCCATTTCAAATGGCACTGTAAAATCAAGAACACTAATTCCTTCCACTTTCCATCAATTCTTATTTCCAGACAAAGAAAGAATTTGGTCAGTAGCAAGATGTCCAACAGCAATGACCCACTTGCAGTCTTTTAAGGGGAAGTCCCTGATGAGAAACTGCCTTACCGTAAGATAAATTAACTGACCAGATTCTATTGTCTTAGGATAGTCTAGCAAGGAAATTTGGCACTGATATTAACACACACACACACACACACACACACACACCTGATTATAAGTACAGTTTCTCTTTTTACACTTGGGGCACTTGAGTAGAGTTGTCTGAGTACCCCCTGAGGTGGACATCTGGGCATCACGAATGGCATCCTTCGTAAACTGCTTTCGGAGCTTCTTCATCGAGTCACTGGCCATTTCCTGAGGAGAAGAACAGCAGCTAATACCGATACGGTGAGTAAACAACTTTTCATGATGTTGCATACAGTAAAAATACATCTTACAAAATAAGTGGGGTCATTCTGGGTCATTACTACCAAAATTTGGTTACCTGAGTTGTTTACTGTCAGTAGTTATTAGCATAGCTACATGTATCTGTGAAGACATTATTGATCAGTCATGGTGGAGTAGAGTATTCATATTCCATGTAATAGTATAATTATCATACCAGCAGCTGTTATGGTCATTGGGTACTCTCCCAACACAAACATTCATAGCCCAGCAATATCCCCACATGCAGTACCATAGCCCACACACCAGCATGAATATGTGAATAGTAGGTATTGATAAAGAATAGAAAGGTAAACTTATCCGCCCTTGCAAGCAGCAGGACGTGAAAACAAGTATAACATACATGTACATGTACTGGGATGTGACTGGGGGGCCTGAGGCCGGGGGGGGGGCTGGGGGCTGCTTGGTTTGGGGCCGCTTTTACGTTTTTAATCTTTTATAAGCTTTTTAACTATTTTAACATTTTGATGGAGGCCCTGCTGGCTTTGGCGAGACCTTACGGTCAAACCAGAACAGTAGGAACTTTCCTCCTGGAGGTTTTTAACAGAGGGAAGACCTATTTGGTCCCCTCTATTTTAACCATTTTTTAACAGCTTTTTAATTAACCTTCAATTTTTTAACTTTATGCGGTCACGGACTGGGTGGCTTTCTGGTTCTTTCCTGGTCCTGGGTTCTCTTTGTTGCAGTCAGAGCTCTTTTCTCTTTTCTACTTCATTTTTTATGTTGCTATGTGCCTAATTAGATTAGTAGGTATGTGCGTATGTAGGTTTAGTGAATGTGCTAGTATGTAGGGTATGTGGTAGTATATGTTAAGGGTTAAGGGGGTTGAATAATTAGTATGGGTGGATTTGTTTAGTGTTTAGGCCTAAAGCTTAGTGAGTGCATTTGACATAACAGTTAAGGTACCTCTAGTTTTCATGTATCACAATATAAAGTACATACTATAGAAATGAAACAGGAACCATGTATTGACTAAGTATTACGCTTTATCTGGAGAAATTTTCATGGTCTACTGAAACCTTACACCGGCAATAACGTTCTGCCGGAGGTCGGGGTTCTTAAGGTCCCCCAGGTTAGACACTCGGCTCCGAACACGCATCTTATACTTATACTTGTTCCCAACATCTCTGAACTCGGCAAAGATACGTGCAGTGAGAGTCAAGGGGGACTTTAATTGGAATAAAACACTGGACAACAGAGATATATACTGAAAATTTTAAAAGACACTCTCACTAACCTCATACCTCTGCCCAGATCGTAGATCGTAGCCCCGACTTTTCAGTCCCACCCCCCCACTTTATTCCTGCTCCCGCCGCTGGTGATACTGGAACCCCCCTTTTCAAAATCCTAGATCCGCCTCTGCCATGCAGCTTTTTTTCGTTTTTTTTTTACTTCATGTAAAGAACAGCTGAGAAAAAGAGCTTGGGAATGAAGCTAGCAATCCCTTGCAAGAACAGAGATACCTACAATTTTTTTTGCCATCTAGGCAACTGCAGCTATGTAATTATACATGTAAGCAATTAGGCTCTGGTGAAATATTGAAATGGATGTCTAATAGAGGTGGTCATTCGAAAAATCTTGCCTTAGCTCTCCATGTTTTCTACAGACTCTCTCCTGTGTGACTACACATGAGTGAATGTCTTCCCACCCACATGGCAGGTTCATGGGTAAGGGTCGTGCGACTGAGCCCCGCTACGAGGTGTGGAAGCCAAGACGGAGCATCTATGACCCGGCCTTTAATAAAGTGTAGGTTTTGAATACTTTCTGTACCCTCTCAGTCTCACATCTGGAGCAGGGTCTGGGAGTGAGACTCTGTCTTTTTGAGTGTTGGAATGGAGTCTGAGTAATTGAAATGGTGTCTAAGATTGAGACTCCTTCCGGTGTGGGTGTGTGGAATTGGGTCTGGGAGTGAGACTCCCTCCCTGTGAGTATGTGGAATAAAGTTTGGGAATAAAATTGTCCACCCCCCCCCCCCCCCCCCCACTCTATCACCTTCATGCACAGTCACCTAAAGACCCTCATCCCAGCCTTCAATGAGTGTGCGGACAGGATGGTGGAGAAACTCACTCCCCTGGCAGACGGTGTCACACTGGTACCCATGAAGAAGGAGTTCTCTACTGTCACTCTCGATGTTATCAGCAAGGTCAGTAGGGATCACAAGTGCCTCATGACAGGGTAACGACTTTGACCCCAGTTCCCCGCTTTTATACTTTACATAGATGTAGTCACAACAGTTTTTGAGCCATGTACATGTTGATGAAGATAGACTGCATAGCAAGCACTTTGCTTCAGGAATTTAGTTGGCGAGAAGCCTGTGTTCAACTCGGTAATGAAAACCCCTTGTCTTGTGAGCAAGCCCCTGAGTGATAGCTATGAGAGTCCATTAGTGATGAGTCTTTCTGCAGTGGAGCTCCACTCGCAGTGCTCGCAGTCCTCGCTCGAGTCACCCAACAACCTCCAGTTTCTCCCAGCGAACTGCTCCGCTAGCATCGGTAGCAACGCCTCTGAAAGATCTGTGATGGCTTGGGGGCAACTAGCTGTCGCTTCCAACAGCTTTGAGCTGGACTCATCGGCCCGAAGGGCTTGAGTGAGAGAGTCAGAGTCCATTGACGACATTTTGAAGAGAGCTGTTGAAAGGACTGAAGGCGGGCTAATGATTGCTCATTTATATGCGCGCATGCGCAGAATTCTACTAACAGCTGATGACAGAGTGTTGAGATGACAATGCACTCAATCTAGCTGAGACTGAACGAAATCGAATTATACCAATATACACGGACCAATTGACTCTGACTGTGGTAGTACTCTGTAACCCAATTGGAGTACAGCCAGCAAAATTCCAGCTGTAACTTCATTTGGTTGAGGGGGGAGGGGGCTGGTTTGCGAGACTATCATTTTGTATAGTATTGGCTTTCCTGCATGTACCTTGGAATGGGGATGGGACTGATCTAACCACTTGCCTTTTAGACTATACCACTTGACTGCTTTGGATTCTGATTTAACCACTTGGCTATTTAGGAGGAACCGGAATGAGACACACTTTTGTTACTACAGGTGGCATTCGGCAGTGACTTCCGTACCTTGTATTCAGATATTCCAGATTTAAAGGAGAAAGGAGAAGAGCGGGAGGGGGAACTGCTGGGACTACTGAGCCGCACAATGCAAGCAATTGGGCTATCTTTCTTCCACCCTTTATTTCAGGTGAGCGTTTGTGTGCGTGTGTGAGAGAGAGAGCTATTCCAACAGTCCTGGGTAGAAAACGAACATTATTCCGTTGCATATTTTGATCACATCCGCCTGTTCAAAGTACTGTATCTCTGAACTTCCGTTAAGGGCGGGGCTCATATGCGCTGCGTAGTAGCGTCAATATGTGAGGCTTCTATTCAGCACGTATTAGCCCCGCCCTTAACAGAAGTTCTGAGATATAACGCTTTGAACATGCGGGTGTGATGGAAATATGCAACGGAATAATGTTCGTTTTCTTCCTGGGACTGCCACAAATGTATCACATACACTAAAGCAGCCAATACTAACAAAATATAATGTCATGTATGCTTAGTGTTCACTATCTCCTCCATATACAGTATCTTCACCCTTTCGAAGCTCAGTCATATCGTAAGTCTGTTCGGGCCATCCGCAAGATTGGTCGAGAGTGCATCCAGCGAAGGATCAGTGCAATTGAGAATGGAGAGCAGGTGCCCAATGACATCCTCACACAGATCATCAGAATCACAAGTGAGACGTACTGCACATGACAGCTAGGCTACTATGTTATCACTTCTCTTTTTTCTGTATGATTAAATCCTGCGTACTGTTGTGTAATTTATGGACCGGTTTTCTTTGGTTTGAGGATATTTATTGCAGCTGTCCTCCTCACCTCAATATCCAGAGACTGATGATAACATCACAGTGGAGGACCTGGTGGATGACTTTGCTACGTTCTACCTGGCTGGTAAAACAGCTATAATCAGTATAAGGATCTGCTGAGTGAATATTAGCACTTTTCTGCATTTTTACAAATTTTACAGTTTGCTGACTGTTATATCTCAATAACCAGCAGCGAGCAAGCACTAACCTTCAACTAATAGCAACCCATGCTGGGACGCATTTGATCTCTCTGTTCCTGAGATACATACATGTCTTGGTGGCATTACCATCTCTGGGAAATTATCGCGTGATTGATGAAATTTTGCATGATTGATGCAGCAAGAGAATGCACTTCTTGACTGTTGTTAGCTGCTGTACAACAGAGCATCTTTTATCCCAGCAATTGAGTTCTTCCTTAGTACGTAGTTATGCTACTGGTCCTGAACACTTTATAAAATTTAATGCTTCCACCATTTTCTGAAAATTGTATAATATTATATATAAAACACTGAAAGAAATACCGACGGTGCATTCTTAATCCGAACTGTGCATGTCATATTTCTACTCTACCTATGTGCACTGATTCATAATATAGCATTCCAGGAATACTTTTACATATGCACATATGTGTTTCCTGGTACGCGTTGCAGCATCCATTACGCAATAGCATAGTTTGCTGCAGGATTCATAGCCAGTTAATTATTCATGCTCAATGCCTACTCTTCTATTAACCTTCCCCTTCCTACTCAGCTGGCTCAAAAGCTGTGAATGTGAAATCGGAAGACAACAACCAGTTCACCGCTCTCCATATCGCAGTCAGATTGGGGAGTCTAGAATGTGTTCAATGTCTCTTGCAACACCCAGCCATTCTACTGAACGAGCAAGACTCGCAAGGATGCACCCCCCTCCACTATGCCTGCTCCCACGGCTTTGTAGACATCGTCCTTCTGCTTCAAGGTGCATAAGCAACAACAAAGGAGAATTTCCACTTCATCTGGCTGTAGAGGAGCATCGAGCCAATGTCTTCAAAGCCCTGGGAGAGAGCGAACTATTCATGGAGAAATACCACGCCGATTCCAACTTCAAAGGGCTTCAAAACGCAGAGGGAAACACGCTACTCCACCTTGCGATTGACGGAGAAGAGCGAGACATCGTGGAATGGTGCCTGGAGATTGGTTTCAGCCTGAGGTACAGAAACAAGGGTGGCATGAACTCCCTCCACGTTGCTGCAAAGAGAGGGTCGCCTGAAATCGCAAACAGATTGATCGAATGTGAGAGGGAACAAGGAAGTGATGTCAGTGTGTCGGAGTTCCTCAACCTGCGAAACAACCTGGTGGCCACTCCACTCTACCTCGCATCAAAGTTCAATCACACGGATGTGATGCGGCTCCTCCTTGAAAAGTAAGTCAGCCTTATCCTATTTCAGTGTACTGAGGAATATGGGATGCCCAGTAGCTATTATTTGTACCTAAGCAACTATGAATATGCTAATGAGTATGAGAATAGGTGGGCACTATTATGTCCAGCAGAACTCTAGCTAGCTCCACAAAGCAGATTTAGTGTCCTTCTAATTGGCTTAGTCACTTTTGCACAAGTCATGTCGCTAGTGCATTTACTGTGTGTGTTAGTTATTCTCATAACAGTTACTGATCATCTTAATCAAAGGCTTTGAACAAACTACGTACTTTTTTAGTACTTTGGAACTTGCGATTTCAGAAATAAAATCACTGCTCCACAGAATTTGAAATTTCAATTACATGTACCTCAAGTTATCAGCCAATAGTGCATTGTAGCATTTTGTAAAAGTGTAAGCATAAAAGTTACATGCACATGCACTCATATACATGCACACACACACACACACACACACACGCACACACACACACACACACAGGGGAGCCAACATTGAGACGTCAAACACTCTGGGCTTCACCCCTCTGCTGACAGCCATCCGCTACACAAACCCACTGTGTGTGAAACTACTACTGGAAAAAAATGCCAACATTCTAGCAAAGGATAGCAAGAGACGCTTCAATGCTCTCCTCTGGGCTGTAGAAGTGCAAAACATCAATATTCTGAGGGTCAGTTTGCTCTTTGTGATACGTAACTATTTATCACTATGATTTAGTGTATGTGTGGCTGGGGCTCTACCTACCAATATACTAGCAAACATGTGGGTGGAAAAAATTTGCAGGACATTCCCAGGTCATTAGCCATGAAAGGGTCTGACTACTATAGCAGCTGAGCTGGACCAATAATTTAGAAATTAATCATATACTATATTAGTAACAGTACATTTACCCCTATAGATAAGAGTTTTATTATTTTCCATAATCGCACACTTTTTGTAATCGCATACTTTTTTAGTTCAACAAAGGCTATAACTATAGGAACTGTAATGATATGTGATTAACATGGAATCACATGGATTCTCGTGCCATTTTGGAATAATTGCATATGCAAAATGTCACTCGCTTCACTCATGCAATTACCTTACTCATGCAATTACTCTCAAATCGCACTCAAATCCATGTGATTACCCCTACCTGTTATTACTCCACTCCCTCAGGATATACTGGGGTATGCCTCCCAGCTGCCAGAGGTCTGGAAGGTGATCTGGCACGAGACGGACCCCAACGGTAACACCGCCCACCACATTGCAGCCAAGGCCAGGAACCTCGACATGCTGGAGGTAAGCTTGGTAGACAGACAGACAGACAGACAAACAGATAGACAGACAGACAGACGGACGAATGAATGGACAGAGAGACACAGACAGACAAACAGATAGACAGACAGACAGATAGACGGACGGATGAATGGACAGACAGACAGACAGACAGACAGATAGACAGACAGACAGATAGACGGACGGATGAATGGACAGACAGACAGACAGACAGACAGACAGACAGACAGACTGGTCAACATTAATAGACAGACGGTAAGTGACTCAGGTACAAGGTTAATTGACCATAGCTATAGCTATAATACTGCAGTCACATTACATGTGTAATAAGCTACTGACAGATGGACAGAGATTTTAAAAGCATGCAGAGGAAAATGATATGCAAAATAACAGGTACACCAAGTCCAGTAAGTGTTCAATGCTGTTTCCCCTCCTGCCTACTCCCTTCAGACACTGGTGCAGTACAACACACTGTGTCTGGAGGAGAGAAACAAGGATGGCTGCACTCCATTTCACATCGCTGTCAAGGAGGGAAAGCTGCCGTGAGTTGCAACTGGATCATTATCGGTTGTCTAAGCTAGCAAAACACCCACGGGGGACCTTGCAACGTCTGCGAGCATCTCCTATATTGAAGTGCCTCTCTAACATAAGCACCCTGGCTTCAGAGACAGACGATGCATGTGTTTATCCTTCTTCTGATCTACTGTCTATAGTTCTCGCTCTTTTGAAATTGTCCTCTAAGTATAGCCATGTCCCCCCAGGATCTCCTTTTGATAACTGAAATGGGGGAGAACCTGGTAGCTTTTCTCACGTGAGTGATGTTTAGGGTATAGGGTAGAATTGTGTGTAGGTGAGCACAGTTGTAGTTCTCAAACATTGAGGAAAGGCAGCAAATCTATACACTAATCTTCAGGGCTCGTTGGTGCCGAGTGCTGAAGCAGTGTCTCTGGCAAAAGGTAGAGAAATGCAGCTGTCTTTTGATTGGTCCAAGCGGGCTTAGCCCACACATTATTAAACAAGTTAAATTACGTAAGAAAAGATACCAGCCTCTCCTCTGTTTTGGGAGATCCTGGAGACGAGGCATTCATACTAAATTAATCCGACAGACTGGATAAATCTGCATGGGCTATATTATGCTGTGTCACTAACTAATCAGTTCTCCTGAGCTGACTACTGTTTTTGTATTTGCCACATGTGCAGGATTGTTGGTTACATCATCAGCAATGCTGCAGGCTCCACCCACTCCCTGGACAGCTCCAACAACACCGGCCTCCATCTGGCTGCCGAGAGGGGCCACTTCTCCATCGTGGAGAGGCTGATCACCGTTCACGACCTTGGGACCAGCGTCTGCTCACGGTACGAGGGGGATTATGGGGTACCATATATAGGACACTCTTTATAATTATTGAGAATTACAAATTCCTCATAACCAATCTATTGTGCATCCCATAGCTATCCTGCTAATGCTAGGAAATGCAGTGGGCCGGGGGTAAGCCTTTGTGAGATTAGCCACCAGAGTATGTACCACTGGCCAGCGCCTGGTGGATGAATGATTCTGTTTCTTGTTCCAGCAACATCCAAGGTTGTACTGCGATCCACCTGGCAGCAATCAACGGCCATCATGCTGCACTAGAGTTCTTAATAGAGCACAGTCCCAACAATGCCATAGAAATACTGGACAATGATCATGTAAGTATCATATGAGTGGTCACATGAGTAGCATGTGACTGACACATGATTATCATATGAGTGGTACATGATTAAATGACTGTATCCCCCCCCCCCCCTCAGGCTACAGCGTTGTACCTGGCCTGCAAGAATGGTCACCCCAAGTGTGTGGAGATACTCCTCCAGTGGGGTGCCATGGTGACCTACAGCTACACCGTCCACCACTTTGAGAGACAGAAAATGAGCTGTCTGGAGATCGCCATCGATAAGGATAACCCGTGAGTCCTCTTGTTATGTCATATAGCTAGAAAGCCAAAAAGCGTAATGTGCAACTGTTAGCTACATACCGTAATTAATTAATTACTTATCATGCAGTACCAATAATTGTGCAGTATTACTGTACTCAGCTAAACCAAATTTTTTTATGTTCACACGTTGTTTCTTAATACAAAGAACACGAGACTAAGCAAAATCAATTTCTAATAACTAGTATACCTACTTTTTTTTACCAACTCTGTGATAACTGGTACAGCCGTACGTATTGGTACCATGCATTATGCGCGATAATACGTATGTGTGCACAATAATTGGTACTAAACGGGCTCCACCTTCACCATTCACACAAAAAAATGCTGCCACCTACTTTCGCTTAAAAGGTGAGTAAGATGTAGAAGCGATGACAATTTTCTCAGTGAAGTTCTGACGTTTATACACTGTTCCGTTCTGAAGTTATGGATCCAGGTACCAAATCTGCGTGATAATTGTTCGCGTACAATACCTTGACATGGGTATTAATCACTGACAGTACCAGTAGATGTTGTATGGCAATGTCAGTTGTAGAGACAGAAAATATTATCCCAGAAAAAATTGTAGGGGATTGAACCCAAGACCTTCTGAATACTAGTAACGTGCTCTTCTTCTAATCGCACACTATAATTATTAGTAACAATACATCTACCCCTATATGTTTCCATAATCACACACTCAACAGTGGCTGTAACTATAGGAACTGTAGTGATACGTGATTAACATGGATTCTCGTGCCATTTGGCTTCACTCGTGCAATTACCTTACCTATTGCTCATGCAATTATTCACTCAAATCCATGTGATTACCCATACTAATACTGTTGTATGCTTCTGTTACCTATACGTACCTACCTAGGTCTGTGGTGTCCACTATTCTGACCAGTGACAAGTGGCAGCAGTCTCTGCAGTACTGCGGTGACCCAAACGACAAGGACGCAGAGACTCCAATGAGGAAGCTCATCAAGAAGATGCCAAGTAAGGACAGAGCTAGAATTCGGTGGTAACCAGTTCCAGGACATGCCCACAGGATTAATGTGAAGTCTGGAAGCATGGAGTGGTTTCACCAAAGTATGCATTACGTTAGCTAGCAGTCACTTTGAATTTTGTGATGGCTTAGTACCTGTAGTATAGCTAGGGCCTATTGTCGAGTAAGGAAGCCAATGTACTATATGGCTACTGTTGCCTGGGCGGGGTCAATACATTAACAGCTTCCAGATCATGTAGGGGTCACATTTGGGACATGGCTTTCCGCCAGTATACAGATATCTGTAAAAGTATTCCATTATCTAAACATGTAGATGGACCAACTCCCTCCCTCCCTCCCTCCCTCCCTCCCTCCCTCCCTCCCTCCCTCCCTCCCTCCCTCCCTTCTTCCCTCCCTCCCTCCCTCCCTCCCTCTCAGCTGCTGCCAAGCTGGTGTTCAATCAATGTGTGAACAAGGAGAAGCTCAACGACACAAAGAGAGGCGGCTATTACTTTGAGGTGCACTACAACTACGAGTTCCTGGAAGACTTCCAAGACCTCTACGAGGACCAGGGGCCGAGGTTCAGCCCCTACACTACAAACCCCTACACCACCCAGCCCTCAGGTATGTCTGCAGTCTGTAAAGCTAATGTAAAGAAGGACCAAGAGAGGGGGGTACTAGTTAGTGAAAGGGCTTTTTTGCAGCACATACATACAGCTGTAGCTTGTATTTGAATCACACTGGCAGGCCAGTTTATACCTATGTACGCCCACACACACACACACACACACACACACACACACCATACCTCACATACTATTCATCCCAGTGTTGGGAGAGGTGATAACCAATCAGGGAGCCATTGAGAAAGAGACCAAATTTTCTGAAAGTGGCGTCAGCCGGAAACAGACCATCAGAGGAGAACCAGTTATTTCACCTCACTTTCAACACAATGAGCCGACAGCGATCCCATGTGACCCCTACCGCTCCTGGGGACCCATGCGCTACCACTTTCAGAATCATCCATTGTACCTCATGGTATGTCCATAACCATGGTGACATAACAATGATGATGTTGTAATGATGTAATTGTAGATGATGAGCAGTGCAGTGAGAGTATACTATTACAAAGGATCTAATGCTAGAGAGTAATGACATACCTAATAGCAAAATTTTCAGAGGTATGGCAATTTCTAACGCCAAATGTAGGCAGGAATAGATATACTCAGATTTGAAATTTAAACCACATATGTACAATAGCTGTGATACAGCTGTCATTTATTGATTCCATCAGAATCGCATTGGTATATCTACTGTAGTCACTGCAAACTCTGTTATAAAAGAATTTCACTTATAATTACCGCTCCCTCCCTCCCTTTCTCTCCCTCCCTCCCTCCCTCCCTCCCTCCCTCTCTCCCTCCCTCCCTCCCTCCCTCCCTCCCTCCCTCCCTCCCTCCCTCCCTCCCTCCCTCCCTCCCTCCCTCCCTCCTAGGTGGAGCACAAGCGTCAGGAGCTCCTCAAGCACCCCCTAGCTGCCTCCCTGATCCACTACAAGTGGAACCTCTTTGGACGTTACCTCTACTACCCCAACATCCTCATCTACACCCTCCTCATGCTCATGCTCACCATCTACCAGTTCCTCAGATTCGACTGTGAGTGAAAGATTTATTCTTAGATTATCACTCTTTCATCCCTCCGACCCTCCCTCCCTCCCTCCCTCTTTGTAGACTCCAAGCGGCTGGCTGATGCAATTGGCCGTGATCTTGGCGACTGTGAAAACACAGTCACTCTCGACGACTTGTTTGAAAATGCCTCTAATGCCAGTATAAAAGCAACAGAAGGTACAATACAATTGCTGACATGCTCACGTGAAGTATGTTCAATTTTTGTAATTTTTTTGCTAGGAGACAAACTATGAATTATAGTATTCCCTGAGTGTATAATGTACGTCATGAATTCTTACCAGTAAAGTATGCCTACGTACTGTCCACTACCTTCTCTGAATTAGTTACGTACTGTAATTGTAGACTTCTTCCGGGCTAGACATACATGACCTGATAGCTCAAACTCATAACAAGCCACTAGAGGATAACTTTAAATTAATCCGTTGTCTCATCAGTTTGTTTGGTGTCTCAACGAAAGGTGCCTCGGAAGAACAGCTTACATGGCTAAACATTTTCCCCATTAAGACGTAACCTTCCTCTTCTTAATTCTCCCTCACCCATACAGACCTGATCCACAGCTTGGACAAAGACAGGGCACGACTCATAACACTCTCAGTCATCATTATCATCAACTGTGTCACCCGCATCGCCATTGAGCTCGGCCAGATCATACACCATAGGGGCGAGTACTTCACCTCCTACATCAACTACCTCGAGGGATTTCTGTACGTGGCCACCATCATCTTTGTCAGCAACTTCCAACTCAACTGCCTCCCGAGTTGGCAGTGGCAACTCGGGGCCATGTGCATCTTTCTCAGCTGGATCAACTTCATCATCTTTCTGAGCCAGCAACCGATGGTCGGCATCTACGTCATCATGTTTGAGGACATCATAAAGACGTTCCTTCGCATGTTACCGATGTCGCTGCTGCTCGTCCTCGCCTTTGGTCAACCGTTCTTCATGCTACTCAGCACCATTGTGCTTGCAGTGAGTATATACGTATGTCATTTTTATCTGTTTCCTTTCTACTCCTGATGTCATATACACCATAGAGGCATTAGTTTTAGTGGACGATAATTTTACAATTAGACAATAAGCAGAAGTATTCATTGACTATGGCATGCCCCAGGCTCATAGCATTTCACAAAATACAAGTACATGTAGTGAACATTGGAACCCAACAAAAGTAACCAATATGTGAGAAAATTACCTGGCCTTCCAGTGTTTCTGATAGGCCCTTGCCTGTAAAGGACATGTATAGCAGGAGAGTGCAGAATTTCCATTATGGTCCTGTGATGGCATTGTGATTTAAACATGTGATCGATCAATTTCTCGTCCAAATCACAGGAACCTCCCCAGCAGTTTGTGAACTTCCCTTACTCCCTGCTCAAGACACTCATTATGACCATCGGGGAGTTTGAGACAGATCCCATCTTCTTCAGCACTCCGTCCGTGGTGGAGTACCCAGTGGTGACCTACATCCTCTGGGTGATATTCCTGATCATCATGCCAATATTGCTGCAGAATATGCTGGTAGGTTGGGTCTATTGTAATTATGTTGTCAGGTGATGGTCATGTGATCCAAGAGCAATGTTATGTAATGATCTTGTGACCACAATTACCTAGAGAATATGAGGTCATCATTAACCTCTGAAATGCGGTCACCCTTATATAACAGCACGCATAGCTAATATACAGCGAGCCTCCAGCCACAGGCAGTAATCAGAGAGTCAACTATATTGCTAGCTATGCACATGTACTCAAGGTACTCAATTCACACACACACACACACACACACACACACACACACACACACACATACATGTACGTACATACCCTCGTTAGGTGGGTCTAGCAGTAGATGACATCAAAAGTGTACAGGAGAAAGCGGCTCTCAAGAAAGAAGCCATTCAAGTGAGTACAACTGATTACTAATGACCATAAAAATCTTAGTTTAATAGCCAACCAACACGCTACTGGATTGGGTCACACCTAACAATTATGACTTAATGAGTGCAAATTAGGATCCTGAAATTGGCACACGACCATGTATTGTGCTGACTCTTGTCTGGCCCCATCGTGTAATTCACTGGTGTTAAACAGAATTAACCTCTAACAAGGCTCTATAAACAGTTTCCATATAGAATTAATTGTCATTTTGTTTTCTCCCGCCAGATTGAGTTCATTCTGGACGTGATCAGTCGGTTTCCAAAACCACTGGTTCGTCGGTTCAACAAACGAGAGTACACCCAGACCTGGGGCAAGGGAGGGTTGGACAAGTTCCGCAAGTGGCTGAGCGGGTCGTCATGGAAACCAGAAGTGGTGAGTACTATAGGCTAAGAAACCCACGGAGTAGGAAATGTTAGTGTCGCTTTGAGCACAACATTTTCTGTGAAACAGTGGCCCATGAAAGCCATTTTGGGGTGCCATAAACACATGCACAGCTCCACATTGTCATCTGTTCTTTTCTCTCTTTCTACATAATAGAAAGGACAGAATGAGAGGGACTTTGAATTTAGCTTGCTTCTGCGCCTGGAACGCATGTCCGAAGGGGTGGGCTCTCTTGAAAATCGAATGCAGGTTCTGACAGAACAGACGGCAAAACTGGAAAAGCTGATGCTGCACTTTGCTCACGAGCAAGAGAAATATCTGGAGCCAGCCAGGTGTGGTATTACTAATACATGCCTGCACTAGCCATCTCTGTAGACCTACTTCTGTTATTTGATACTCTGTTTGCACATCATTTGAATGCAATTGGTTTACAGCGTAAGAATTTTAAATGTGTATCGACTCAATAATAGCAGTTTATACTAGCAACATACTCCTTATAGTAACTGTTTCATTCCATGTTGGGCCACATTCCATTCCCCAACATGCAGGCAACAAGCGCTAGGTCGGAACAGGGACACCTTCCATTCCCAACCTGCCCTTCATGTCAACTTCCGACCAAAGAGAGAAGAATTTGACCCAGTGAGAGATGAACCATAAACACTGTTGTACAGGTGTATACATAGCTATATCTTTTATTTTTGTGTAGCAGATATATTTTCATTGTGATGTTTTTGTTATGTTATATTTGATATTAGCTATAAGTATGTTGAATTTCTTGTGTAAATGCTGAATGAAATGCAAGTAATGTCATGCTCAACAAGGGATTTGAGGTTGTAGCTCACGGCAGACAGGCATGGCGCAAAGGCCATTAATCATTCACATATAATGTTATCATTGTTTTCTCTGTGCCTATACCGAAGGGCCATTGAGCAAATTAGAATGATTGAAATTTCCTGTCTGACATAAATGTAATCTATCCCTCGACATACTAAGTACAGGATAGAGTTGGAATTCAGAAGCTTGGCCCTATATCTCCTCTAGATCTACATGAAAGATTAGGGTGTGGCTTAGCCTCGTTCCCAGTCCACGTGGGGCCAGGTATGTGGCCTGGGTACGAGGCTAGGTTTGGCATATAGCCTCGTTCCCAGTCCAGTGTGGATGTGTGGCCTGGGTACGAGGCTAGGTTTGGCTTAGAATTGAGCCGACAGAAGTGAGAGTTTAAATTTTTGAATAGCATAAGTAGCTATAAGTAATCATAATAATCATGAGAATGATAAATATTATATATACACACATGATGGTACGTGAGGGGTATGCTATTTTACACATAATTATACCGGACCTACTGCACAAGACACAGGGCTGGGGCTTAACAAAAACAAATTTGGACAGGGGATAGCCCAATCCCCCACCCGGGAAAAAACTTGCCAATATTATGTGCAAGAAAAAAACCCAACTAAAAATGATAATCAGCCCAGAGAACTACACTATGATCTAATTATACAAATTGTCTTGCATGACATTGTACGTAAATGGCCAAGTGCTTGCATAAACAAAAAGGATCAGCGTGAAAATGACATGTATGCAGGCATAAGTGGGTAAGAAGTCTTTTGGTTGAGCCAACTCCCAGACTGTGCATGAATATGACAGATAATTATCATCACAGTATAAAACCAGCAAATGATCGGGTTACGTGTAGAAACTTAATTGTCAGTGTGCCACCTAGTTACACGATTGCATTTAGTCTTCTGCACAGCCAGACAAAAGGCTTTCAGCTGAGTAATGAAAGAAGACAAAAGAATGATGCACTCTAGTATACCGTGTTTATTCATATGCACACAGCCACTGTATACATTGTACAACAATATTGCTCATACTATATCACTCAAAATTAGCAATTCGCAATTTACCTCTTTACTTTCTGAAGAGGGAGATAGTCTTCAGTTTCTTCCTCAATCCACCATAGGTAGCATCTCCCCTTCTCCTCCAAGCCCTGAGCATGTGCAACGCTTGCTCTTTTGGGTCTCCAAGGACATCTCTCTTTGTCTTTTCTATTTCAGCGGTGGAGAATGACAGCAGAGAGGCTAGCGAGGGCCACTTGCTGCCAACCGCTGCAGCAAACTCCTTTAAGAAATCATCATTAACAGAGACATTGGTATTTTCAGGCTCCAGTAGCCTTTCCTGGAGTGCCACAGCTACAGGATAACAATGAGTATAGTCACTGCGATAATGAAGATTTAAAAAGGCTCCCCTCTCTATACTGCTGATGAAAGCTAGTGAAGTAAAAACATAGCTCTCATCTCTATGAGTAAGAAATACATGAGAAGAAAACAAATAAACTTGAAAGCTAACTTAGAATCATGCCAACGTATAGCCTTTCCAGCTTTTGCCATCATGCACGTGGGATAACTAAACTGGAGAAACATATACATTCCCGCAGGCAACAGATTTTGGTAAGGCACAGGCCTTGATTGAGGCTACCCAACTTACAAGGTGCTTTACAAATACAAATTTTCTCAGCAGCAGAGTTCAGGCCGACGGCTTTGAGAGCTTTCACCAGGGAGCACCAGGTGGGACTCGGATGAGAAGAGTGCATCCACTTCTGTACCATTTTCCTCTTGCGTGTGTTCACATTGTTGGGGTGGTCATGTTCGATGGTGGATAGAGTGGGCTCAGGCAGACCCAGTTCTAGCCCAAGGCGAAACCATTCCGGTACCACTGGCTCCAGAGACGTGAGGACAGTAGACATCTCCATTGGGAACAGCAGATCTGTAAAAAGTAAATTAATGGTATTAAGGTACCAGCTGATTAAATAGAATATCTGGATGCAGATGATGGAAATGAGTCTTCCTACTTGGTCTTTAGAGTTTCTAATGGCCCTGCTGCATCACATCAAGAAATGCACAAGTATTAATTAATTTTATTGGCACATCTAGAATATTAAGTATTCATGTAAAGAATTTTCTCTGGTGCTAAATCGGCTTCTATTTCTGAATCAATACTCTAATCTTTGCTTGTTTTCAACCAGACTTGCTTTTACACTCACAATTTCTATAACTTCCTTTATTGCAGTGACTTCAGTATCTGATGGTTTTTACATATCTAGCAATTAATGCATGAGTAGTAATTTGCATTGGTCACACAATATAGTAGCCTCGTTCCCAGTCTCCACTCCCAGCTTTTTTTCACATGTTGTGAAAAAAAGCTGGGAACGAGGCTAACAATATAGTACACTTAAGGCCATGTACCATATGTACTATGTATTAGTATAACACACATTACAACACAGTCAACTGTACATGGTTTACTTACTCCAGAATGTGCAGTCATTCATGTAGAGAAGTTTCTTGGGCGCTAAAAACCTGCTTCTGTCAGTACTCAGTGCTCTCCTCTTGTTCTCAAGCAGTACATGCTCAACCTCTCTCATCGCAAAGAGGTGCAGCTTGTCTATATCTGGGAGAGATGATTGCTTTAGCTCTTCTGGATCAAGAAGATATGCTTCAGGAGTTATACTGTGGCAGAACTCGGCCTTGGTCTCGAGGACTTTCTGTACCACAGCTGCAAACACACCGGCACACTCCATGTCACAATCTTCCTCGCTCCTGGCCACCACTACCACTCCCTTGCTTTCCTTTACCACCTCCACAAAACACTCCACTCCTTCCTCCATCAACCAATGGATACCACTCTTCCACATGTGACAACATCGGGTGTATGTGTGCACGTCATTGCTAGAAGGGTAAGTAGTGATATTTTTACTGCTGCTTGTCTGTAAATTTCTATCTCTATTGATTTCACTGCTTTGTGATAACTGCATATGTTGCACTTCTTCTGGTGGAACATTGCCAGCTGAGAGGCAAGCCTGAATATCACTTTCAGAACACACTTCGCAAGATAATGCTGATTCAGATCTCTGACTGTTCTGTTCAGCGCTGAAAGGTAAGAAATTTGATGGTGCAAACTGGAAGGCGAGACGTAGAAGCAGGACATGGAGGAACCGTGGTGGGAAATAGTCAAATTTGCCTACACACTTCAAGTACCACCCCTTGGAACATGTGAAACCTGGCTGGAGGGCCCAAGATACACTGTCTCTTTGAAGCTGGAGTAGAGCAGGGAAAAAAAGCAGTTGTTCTGAAGCACTTATAAAACTGGTTTGTTGAAAAATATTCATCCTGTCAATTTCATGGCAGTATTGCAGTTGAAGTAGGCATTCTTTGTTTACATACTTGGGAATAATTTCCTGTAGAGCTGACTCAGGCAGAGTTCCTAAGCTGAGGTATTTCTTGTATTGGTCATGCACCCCAGAAGAGAAACTTTTGAGTGCTTCTTTAGAGAATAGCTTTTCGTGTACTTCTTTAGTGAGATTGGCTACATCCAATAGAAGCAAAGAGTCCTCAACTCTCTCAGCTCTGATGATCATTAGCAACCCAAATCTGTGGAGCTCTTGGGTAACTGCAAGTAAGTCACTGCCCACTTTTGGTAGATGGATTCCAGTTGACTTTATGTGCTCAAGAAGGGTAGCTATAGTGCATGTGGTTACTTCCTTGAAATCTCGGTCTAAGAGGCCAAGTAGAATACTGGCAACTTCAGACAGGTGTGCAGCAGGTTCATTTTGAGATATTATATTTATTATTTCTTGCAAACTTTTTAAATTCTGAGTTTGGAAACTGCGGCAATCCAGTTCAACAGCACCATGTAGTTCCATGCATGGGGTACGTTCACAAAAATCACTTCCAATTCCATGTAGATTTTGAAGTTCATCTGCAGGATTTTGATCTTTAGACTTCAGAATGTCAGCATGGCTTCCTACAATAACCACCTTAGCTCTTGCAGCAGGGTTCTTACTATGGTATGAAATGAACGAGAGCCAGTAGCCCAATTTGTGAATAATTGTTTCAGCTTCTTCACTCAGATCTATTACAATGAAGAAAATATTGCAATCACTCACAGAGAGCACTTCAAGTACGGCAGCATGAGAAGAGTAATACTCTGCATCTCCGGCGAAGTCAAAAAACATTACATTACTACCATTTTTACTATGGTAGACAGAAGGAATAATCCCAGCAGTGTGTGGAAGAACATCACCTTCACTCAGTCGCTTCTTGAAAAAATAGAATTTATCACTGCTTTTCAGTGCTTCCACAAGCGAACTCTTCCCAGCTTGGGGATATCCTACTACAAAAACTCTGGTCAGAGAACCCGAGGAAAACCTTTTTTTCGATAAAATCTGCAAATGTTGGTATTCAGAATGGACTTGACTAGCTCTTTGTTTTAAAAACACATTGAAGTGGTTAGTAACAACTTCAGTTTTGGCAACTTCCTTTGCTGTTTTCCCATTCTTGTTCCGTGAAAATACAGGTATGTTATAGTCAAAAAGCAACTTGTTAACTACAGCAGGGTGGCTGAACATGGAAGCAAGGTGAAGTGGCGTGTTCCCGTCATCATCAACAGATAATGCCAACCAGCTATGCTTTGACAGTAATGCTTCTGCTAACTGTACGTGCCCTTTGCTACATGCGTAGTGAAGGAGTGTCCTGTTTTCGTAGCCTCTAGTGTTTGGACTGCAGGCAAACTCTGAGATCAGTGCCTGTACTATATCTATGTGGCCTCCGAGAGCAGCACTGCTTAGTGGTGCGCTATTCCGAAAATCTTTTGCATTAATGTTTGCTCCAAACTCAGTCAGCAACATTCTAGTTACAGCAAGGTGGCCGAACACGCAACTCAGATGAAGTGGTGTGTTCTTTTTTGAATCTTGGGCATCAACTGGTATGTTGTACTCTAAAACAAGCTTTCGAGCTAATTCTAAGTGTCCTTGAGAACATGCTTGGTGAAGGAGTGTCCTGTCGTCATAGCCTTTTGTATTAGCACTGCAGCCAAACTCTGAGATCAGTGCCTGTACTACATCTATGTGGCCTCCAAGAGCAGCTTTGCTTAGTGGTGCGTTATTTTGAAAATCTTTTGCATTAATGTCTGCTCCAAACTCAGTCAACAGCATTCTAGTTACAGCAAGGTGGCCGAAACTCAGATGAAGTGGTGTGTTCTTTTTTGAATCTTGGGCATCAACTGGTATGTTGTACTCTAAAATAAGCTTTCGAGCTAATTCTAAGTGTCCTTGAGAACATGCTTCGTGAAGGAGTGTCCTGTCGTCATAGCCTTTTGTATTAGCACTGCAGCCAAACTCTGAGATCAGTGCCTGTACTACATCTATGTGGCCTCCGAGAGCAGCACTGCTTAGTGGTGTGCTATTTTGAAAATCTTTTGCATTAATGTCTGCTCCAAACTCAGTCAGCAGCATTCTAGTTACAGCAAGGTGGCCGAACACGCAACTCAGATGAAGTGGTGTGTTCTTTTTTGAATCTTGGGCATCAACTGGTATGTTGTACTCTAAAATAAGCTTTCGAGCTAATTCTAAGTGTCCTTGAGAACATGCTAGGTGAAGGAGTGTCCTGTCGTCATAGCCTTTTGTATTAGCACTGCAGCCAAACTCTGAGATCAGTGCCTGTACTACATCTATGTGGCCTCCAAGAGCAGCACTGCTTAGTGGTGCGTTATTTTGAAAATCTTTTGCATTAATGTCTGCTCCAAACTCAGTCAACAGCATTCTAGTTACAGCAAGGTGGCCGAACCTGCAACTCAGATGAAGTGGTGTGTTCTTTTTTGAATCTTGGGCATCAACTGGTATGTTGTACTCTAAAATAAGCTTTCGAGCTAATTCTAAGTGCCCTTGAGAACATGCTTTGGTGAAGGAGTGTCCTGTCGTCATAGCCTTTTGTATTAGCACTGTAGCCAAACTCTGAGATCAGTGCCTGTACTACATCTATGTGGCCTCCAAGAGCAGCACTGCTTAGTGGTGCGCTATTTTGAAAATCTTTTGCATTAATGTCTGCTCCAAACTCAGTCAACAGCATTCTAGTTACAGCAAGGTGGCCGAGCCTGCAACTCAGATGAAGTGGTGTGTTCTTTTTTGAATCTTGGGCATCAACTGGTATGTTGTACTCTAAAATAAGCTTTCGAGCTAATTCTAAGTGTCCTTGAGAACATGCTTCGTGAAGGAGTGTCCTGTCGTCATAGCCTTTTGTATTAGCACTGCAGCCAAACTCTGAGATCAGTGCCTGTACTACATCTATGTGGCCTCCGAGAGCAGCTTTGCTTAGTGGTGTGTCATTTCCGAAAATTATTTCGACCATTAATGTCTGCTCCAAACTCAGTCAACAGCATTCTAGTTACAGCAAGGTGGCCGAGCCTGCAACTCAGATGAAGTGGTGTGTTCTTTTTTGAATCTTGGGCATCAACTGGTATGTTGTACTCTAAAATAAGCTTTCGAGCTAATTCTAAGTGTCCTTTATTACATGCTAGGTGAAGGAGTGTCATGTCGTCATAGCCTTTTGTATTAGCACTGCAGCCAAACTCTGAGATCAGTGCCTGTACTACATCTATGTGGCCTCCAAGAGCAGCACTGCTTAGTGGTGCGTTATTTTGAAAATCTTTTGCATTAATGTCTGCTCCAAACTCAGTCAACAGCATTCTAGTTACAGCAAGGTGGCCGAGCCTGCAACTCAGATGAAGTGGTGTGTTCTTTTTTGAATCTTGGGCATCAACTGGTATGTTGTACTCTAAAATAAGCTTTCGAGCTAATTCTAAGTGTCCTTGAGAACATGCTTGGTGAAGGAGTGTCCTGTCGTCATAGCCTTTTGTATTAGCACTGCAGCCAAACTCTGAGATCAGTGCCTGTACTACATCTATGTGGCCTCCAAGAGCAGCTTTGCTTAGTGGTGTGTCATTTTCATTATTTCGACCATTAATGTCTGCTCCAAACTCAGTCAACAGCATTCTAGTTACAGCAAGGTGGCCGAGCCTAGCAACTCAGATGAAGTGGTGTGTTCTTTTTTGAATCTTGGGCATCAACTGGTATGTTGTACTCTAAAACAAGCTTTCGAGCTAATTCTAAGTGTCCTTGAGAACATGCTTGGTGAAGGAGTGTCCTGTCGTCATAGCCTTTTGTATTAGCACTGCAGCCAAACTCTGAGATCAGTGCCTGTACTACATCTATGTGGCCTCCGAGAGCAGCTTTGCTTAGTGGTGTGTCATTTTCATTATTTCGACCATTAATGTCTGCTCCAAACTCAGTCAACAGCATTCTAGTTACAGCAAGGTGGCCGAAACTCAGATGAAGTGGTGTGTTCTTTTTTGAATCTTGGGCATCAACTGGTATGTTGTACTCTAAAATAAGCTTTCGAGCTAATTCTAAGTGTCCTTTGAGAACATGCTAGGTGAAGGAGTGTCCTGTCGTCATAGCCTTTTGTATTAGCACTGCAGCCAAACTCTGAGATCAGTGCCTGTACTACATCTATGTGGCCTCCAAGAGCAGCTTTGCTTAGTGGTGTGTCATTTGCATTATTTCGACCATTAATGTCTGCTCCAAACTCAGTCAACAGCATTCTAGTTACAGCAAGGTGGCCGAAACTCAGATGAAGTGGTGTGTTCTTTTTTGAATCTTGGGCATCAACTGGTATGTTGTACTCTAAAATAAGCTTTCGAGCTAATTCTAAGTGTCCTTGAGAACATGCTTGGTGAAGGAGTGTCCTGTCGTCATAGCCTTTTGTATTAGCACTGCAGCCAAACTCTGAGATCAGTGCCTGTACTACATCTATGTGGCCTCCAAGAGCAGCTTTGCTTAGTGGTGTGTCATTTTGAAAATCTTTTGCATTAATGTCTGCTCCAAACTCAGTCAGCAACATTCTAGTTACAGCAAGGTGGCCGAGCCTGCAACTCAGATGAAGTGGTGTGTTCTTTTTTGAATCTTGGGCATCAACTGGTATGTTGTACTCTAAAATAAGCTTTCGAGCTAATTCTAAGTGTCCTTGAGAACATGCTTGGTGAAGGAGTGTCCTGTCGTCATAGCCTTTTGTATTAGCACTGCAGCCAAACTCTGAGATGAGTGCCTGTACTACATCTATGTGGCCTCCAAGAGCAGCACTGCTTAGTGGTGTGTCATTTTGATGATTTCGAGCATTAATGTCTGCTCCAAACTCAGTCAACAGCAGTCTAGTTACAGCAAGGTGGCCGAGCATGCAACTCAGATGAAGTGGTGTCTTCTTCTTTGAGCTCTTGGGCATCAACTGGTATGTTGTACTCTAAAATAAGCTTTCGAGCTAATTCTAAGTGTCCTTGAGAACATGCTTGGTGAAGGAGTGTCCTGTCGTCATAGCCTTTTGTATTAGCACTGCAGCCAAACTCTGAGATCAGTGCCTGTACTACATCTATGTGGCCTCCAAGAGCAGCTTTGCTTAGTGGTGCGTTATTTTGAAAATCTTTTGCATTAATGTCTGCTCCAAACTCAGTCAACAGCATTCTAGTTACAGCAAGGTGGCCGACCTGCAACTCAGATGAAGTGGTGTGTTCTTTTTTGAATCTTGGGCATCAACTGGTATGTTGTACTCTAAAATAAGCTTTCGAGCTAATTCTAAGTGTCCTTGAGAACATGCTTGGTGAAGGAGTGTCCTGTCGTCATAGCCTTTTGTATTAGCACTGCAGCCAAACTCTGAGATCAGTGCCTGTACTACATCTATGTGGCCTCCTTCAGCAGCTTTGCTTAGTGGTGTGTCATTTTCATTATTTCGACCATTAATGTCTGCTCCAAACTCAGTCAACAGCATTCTAGTTACAGCAAGGTGGCCGAAACTGCAACTCAGATGAAGTGGTGTGTTCTTTTTTGAATCTTGGGCATCAACTGGTATGTTGTACTCTAAAATAAGCTTTCGAGCTAATTCTAAGTGTCCTTGAGAACATGCTTTGTGAAGGAGTGTCCTGTCGTCATAGCCTTTTGTATTAGCACTGCAGCCAAACTCTGAGATCAGTGCCTGTACTACATCTATGTGGCCTCCAAGAGCAGCTACTGCTTAGTGGTGTGTCATTTTCATTATTTCGACCATTAATGTCTGCTCCAAACTCAGTCAACAGCATTCTAGTTACAGCAAGGTGGCCGAACCTGCAACTCAGATGAAGTGGTGTGTTCTTTTCTGAATCTTGGGCATCAACTGGTATGTTGTACTCTAAAATAAGCTTTCGAGCTAATTCTAAGTGTCCTTGAGAACATGCTTCGTGAAGGAGTGTCCTGTCGTCATAGCCTTTTGTATTAGCACTGCAGCCAAACTCTGAGATCAGTGCCTGTACTACATCTATGTGGCCTCCTTCAGCAGCTATGCTTAGTGGTGTGTCATTTTCATTATTTCGACCATTAATGTCTGCTCCAAACTCAGTCAACAGCATTCTAGTTACAGCAAGGTGGCCGAGCCTGCAACTCAGATGAAGTGGTGTGTTCTTTTTTGAATCTTGGGCATCAACTGGTATGTTGTACTCTAAAATAAGCTTTCGAGCTAATTCTAAGTGCCCTTTAGAACATGCTTCGTGAAGGAGTGTCCTGTCGTCATAGCCTTTTGTATTAGCACTGCAGCCAAACTCTGAGATCAGTGCCTGTACTACATCTATGTGGCCTCCTTCAGCAGCTTTGCTTAGTGGTGTGTCATTTTCATTATTTCGACCATTAATGTCTGCTCCAAACTCAGTCAACAGCATTCTAGTTACAGCAAGGTGGCCGAGCCTGCAACTCAGATGAAGTGGTGTGTTCTTTTTTGAATCTTGGGCATCAACTGGTATGTTGTACTCTAAAATAAGTTTTCGAGCTAATTCTAAGTGCCCATTATGACATGCGTAGTGAAGGAGTGTCATGTCTTCATAGCCTCTTGTATTTGCACTGCAGCCAAACTCTGAGATCAGTGCCTGTACTACATCTATGTGGCCTCCGAGAGCAGCACTGCTTAGTGGTGTATCATCTTCATTATTCCGAGCATTAACGTCTGCTCCAAAGTCAGTCAGCAACATTCTAGTTACAGCAAGGTGACCATTGTGGCAAGCAAGGTGGAGAACTGTGTCATTTGTTGCATTTTTACAGTTAATACTGTAGTGTTTTGAAAGCAAGAGATCTTTTACTAGTTCCCTTTGACCATGTAGTGCAGCAGCATGAAGAGGGGTAGTGGCTGTCATTGTGGAGTACTCTTAGCTTGGATCTATGTGTTACTACTATGTGAATGTTTTTCCCATCAGACTTGATTGTACGGCATTGTCATTTTTTAAACTGTGCATTTAAATACAAGCAATGCTCAACCTGCAGAATTGGAGTGTAATATATACACACTCAGTACCTTTCATTTCTTGGAGCTAAGCAGTAAATTGGAGGGTACATTTTGACTGTGTAAGCAGTAGTCACAGTTAGGAATGCAGAGTAAATAGTGCAGGTGTAAATTTGTGTTTCTTCTTTTACTACTGTTTTTGTAGGTTCATTCCCAGGCTCCACTCCCCAGCTTTTCTCACAACGTATAGAAAAGCGGCTACAAACTGAAATGGAAAACTAATGCAGAAAGCTGAAACGGAACATAAAAATGCAATTCTATAGTACCAGCTGCATCACGTATATGACAGTTTTTACAAACTAGCTATAGTCACTCTCTGTGGACTTGTGAAACTCTACGTGTATGCACTGCATATCTCTGGATTTCTACATGTAACTGCACTCTCTTTTAATTTGTAGCGTATACGTGGTCATGGAACCTTGAAGGTGTCTCGGATGAGTGGTGGTCATGTACGTTTACTACAAGCAACTCGCTTTCTGTGCTAAACATTATTTCAGGTCCGATGCTTATACATTGTGTCATATCCAAGATACAGCTACTCTCCCTGGTTGCCTTTTAGTAAAAGCAGTGTGTCAGTATTTACTGAAGACAGGTCATTGAAAGTTTACATCATTGAAAGTTTACACAGGAGTGCATAATGACGTGAGGTTATGCTCTCCTGGTTACATCATGCATGATGCAAATTTCTGATGACCTCAGCACTCAGTTGTATACATTGCATGGCTAGTTAGCTAGAGTGAGTCACTATAAAAAGTGAAGGGTCACTTACCCTGGAGTACAAATTTCATGTACTACTGCACTATTTATTTGGGTACTCTCCCAACATAAACATTCATAGCCAATCAATGCACCCACATGCATGTTGATTATAATCATAGCCCACACATGTGCATCAACATGTGAAGACTTATTCATAATAGGAACAAACTTTAATCTACATGCTAGCCACATTGCATAGGTGGCCCCTCAGTGTACAATATTTTTTTCTCAGTGTCTTAAGACAGAGAAAAATTATTGTTAAGATGTTCCAGGCCAGAGAAAAGAGCACGTGGCATCTCCAACTCATGCAGGATGTAAAAAATGTGATTATATACAGCATTGAATAAAACACTGTAGGTGGCTAGCCTCATTCTCAGGTCTTTCATCCCAATTTTATACACTGGCTTTTTCATACTGAAGCAACCAGGCCTAGGAATGAGTAGCTGTGCACACCTTTTTACAGCTGCAGGCTGTTTTATACAGCACTGAGGTCACAGTAATACCATTTTCTGTGTGATGATATCACTGTTAATATATACTGGAATTTGTTGCTGCATTCAAATTAAGACATGTTCAAGCTCAGCAGAGGTAAGGGGAAAATATAGGCCAGCCCAACAAATTCCATCTCTGATCAGATATTATGCATCGCTGAGATTTACTACAGAGAATGTACAAGTACTGCCCCCTCCCCCCCAATACATTCTCAATGGAAAATGGACATACCAGTACTAGCTATTGCAATCTAATTTGAACTATCATTTCTGTGGCACCGTACGTTTATAAAGGAGAATGTTGGCCAAATTCAGAAAAGTTGAAAAATTAGTATGTAGATGGAAATTTGCCCGCGGCGACACATTATATTTACCGCCGTGTGAATGCTGGCGCACTTGATTATTAATGAGCAATGCCTTAAAACCTACATAACATTAGTACGCTGATATCGCATGACTGTACCTCAACTGGCGGTCTGTTGAATTGCGGCTCCAACTGATTGTGAATTTCGCGATCGGATGCAAGTCCACGATGCACGCTGCCTTACAGTCTTCCGGATCTGATCATGAGTGGAGTGGGACACACTGGAACGCGGAGACTAACTCGAGAGTACATGTAACACTGCTAGTCACTGACCGAGACTCAAAGGTATATTCCACATCACATGACCGTGAATGTATTTTGATCATGGGAAGTAAATATGAATTAGTCTCGCGCGGGCGGTGCGAGTGAAGCTGGCCCGTTGGGTATGCCTAGTTTCCTTTCTAAATGTCAAAATTTAACTTTCCGCGCCGAATGTGGACATGCGTATGCACAGTCCTATGTTCTATCCACAACAGATGCAGCACTGAGTTGATTTGATGTGATTCTGCTATTTACTGCAGTGGCCACACTGCACTCTTGCATCGACTGGGCTCCCCTCTGTATACATGCAGTGTGAGAACATATCATAGACCATACAGCACAAATGAGAAAAGGTATCAGGAAAAGGGATAAATGGATGATCTTATACGTGTTGTCCTATGAAAATGCATGAAAAATGGAATGAGTGCAGTACAAATCACAAACGATCAGGTCTCTCCACTGCTCAGTTCAGCAGAACTATACAGAGAATGAGAAAAGAAATTTAGCTACAGACACAATTACATACTTAGCGTTTTGTCCACATCGTAAGACATTACATATGGAATAGTTAGGAAATTAAAACTTTTGCGAAATAGACCCTTTGCAGTTATATAGCAGAAAGTGCTGCCTAAGTAGTTTCATGCTCCAATCCCACCCATTGGTGTTTATCTCCCTACCTTCCATCGAAAACCACACTCCTGGCAGTATGCAAAAGTAGTCATCGGTTCATCTGCACTACGGGTCTGTGCCTGCAGGGAATCACATGCATGTCGTATGACCATTACACAAAGAGAATAAGGAATTATTAGGCCACTATTTGTTCATTGTCAGTTTCTGTTTTGGTCCCACATCAATGGCCATTATGTCATTGTGTGTGTGCATTAGCCATTTTAAAAAGGCACTGTAAAATCAAGAACTGATTGATTGATAATCTTTTCACAGAAATAGGTGTGCTGACAGTAGAAATTTGCAACTCAGGTAACCAAATTCTGGTAATAATGACCCAGAATGATACAATAGAAACGAAACAGGAACTTTGTATTGACTAAGTATTACGCTTTATCAGGAGAAATTTTCAAGGTCTACTGAAACCCTAGCCTCGTTCCCAGGCCTGAAAAGCAGGGAAGGGTGGGTGCAGGCCTGGAACGAGACTACTGAAACCCCTCTATTACAGACATCCTTGGAACCCTTTCAATGTCTTGATTACAGGGGTGTCCTCATTTCAGGGAGTCCTAATCACATCTGAGGACATCTGAGCATCACGAATAAACAACCGTTCGAAAAGTAGCAGTCAGTAAACCGTTCCTAATTTGTTTCCATAGTATGACTGTGAGCAGTACAACCATTTCTACGGTACACAGTAAAAATATAGTCATGTTTCTGCCGCAATGCTTACACCATTGACCATACACCCACAGATGTGGGCAGACTTTGTAAGACCTCCAGTCAGAGGACAAGAGCAAGTACACTACACAGCAAGTAGGAAGAAAGCTCACAGGAAGTATCCATGCAAATATCACTATAAAAAAACTAAGCAGGGTGTAGTATGGTGATACATGTACATGTATGTTGTATTTGTTTCCGCATCCTGCTGCTTGCAAGGGTGGATAAGTTTACGTTTCTAGTCTTGTGAATATCTACTATTCACCTGCTCATGTGTGGGCTATGATTATAATGTACTGCAGGTGGGGGCATTGCTGGCTTATGAATGTTTGTGTTGGGAGAGTACCCAATGAGATAACGCTGCTGGTATGATAATTATACCTTACATGGAAATATGAATACCCTACTCCATCACCTGACTGATTGATAATGTATTCACAAAAATAGGTGTGCAATAACTACTGACAGTTGAAATTTGCAACTCAGGTAACCAAATTCTGGTAATAATGACTAAGTATTACGCTTTACCAGGAGAAATTTTCAAGGTCTACTGAAACCCTAGCCTCGTTCCCAGGCCTGAAAAGCAGGGAAGGGTGGGTGCAGGCCTGGAACGAGACTACTGAAACCCCTCTATTGCAGACATCCTTGGAACCCTTTCAATGTCTTGATTACAGGGGTGTCCTCATTTCAGGGAGTCCTAATCAGAGGGGGTCCACTGTAATGTACTACCCACCTCTGTTGTCATGACAGCAATCCGTGACGGTGTGATGTCACCGGCAATGACGTTCTGTCGGAGGTCGGGGTTCTTAAGGTCCCCCAAGTTAGACACTCGGCTCCAGACACGCATCTTATACTTGTTCCCAACATCTCTTAACTCGGCAAAGATACGTGGGGTGAGAGTCAAGGGGGCTTTAATTGGAATGAAAAACACTGGACAACAATCAGAGATAAATACTGAAAAATTAAGAGATGCTCTCACTAACCCCATACCCATGCCTATGCCCAGATTCATCTCATAGCCATCCACGGCTGCGAGATACACCTGCTGGGTTAAACTCCCACAAGGTTTTACGTAGCTCTGTAAAACAGTGTATGGTACGATTTAGACAAGACATCATTTCATGGCGAATCTAATTCATACTCTGGACTTATGGGTGTGGTCCCTTGGCAATGACAAAGCATCACATGAACATGTAGGTGTTTGTAATCTCCATGTACATGTACAACACACAGCAGTATTGAGAGCAGGGAGATGGTACTCCTGCGCTCGTTATGTGTCTGCAAAGGATATTTTCTTCTATTCTTGCACCAAGATTGTAAAATTTAATTTCGTCTTCAATACTCACTGAAAAGCAAGAAACATGTGAATGAGTGATACGAGCAGAAAAAAGTATACATGTAAAAGAAACAGAGGGAAGGAGTTAGCGGGAGGGAGGGAGGGAGGGAGGGAGGGAGGGAGGGAGGGAGAAGAAGGAGGGAGGAAGGGAGGGAGGGAGGGAGGAAAGGCGGGAGGGAGGGAGGGAGGGAAGGTGGGAGGTGGAGAGGGAGATAGGGAATATATTACCGTCTGAAAATCCTTTCATCATAGCCTTCACTAACAAGTCTCGGCAGCGGCCTCTGACATCACTTCCTGTCTGGGGTACGCGGCAGCTGCCGTCAATGGAGGGTGCAAAGTTGAAAACTATACTGGATTGTGATAATGAGCGTGATAATGATGAGGCGACTGTGATGCTGTACTGCTAGGTGTGGGGAATTCTCCATTAGGTAATGATTGTGGTGATGTTATGCTTCCTGTATTACTATTTTTAGAAGTGCTTCCATTATCAGGTACATCCAGGGGCGTGGCAGTGGTGCTGGGTGGGGAATAAATGACGGGGGGAGGAGTGGGCGGGTGGGAGGGTTGTCGCTGGAGTGGGGGTGAGTGCTCTTGGGAAGGTGACCTCAGGGTGGATTTGGACTCCTTACCGCTCGGGGAATGTCCTAAGAGGATGGAGATGACGGCAATAAAATCCTTCATTACTTTGGTTTCACTCTGTACATACAAGTATTATCGTGTGCACCAAATTACATAATTTTGTTACTACATGCAGGGGTTCATACAGGGGGGGGGGGGGGGGAAGACCTGGGATACCTCGTGCCTAGACCAGCTCCTCCCCCCCCAGGCCCTCGCCCCTGGTCGGGGCACGAGATTACGCTTACGCCCCCTCGATAGATAATCTTACAGCTGCAACTGACAGGAAATAGAACGTGTAGTCGTCGTACTGTACTGATGTAAAGAAAGTGTGGCGATTTGACACCAACTCAATCCAGTTCGTCATGTTCGTGTAGGCATAGAGGCTGAGCTCGTACCAAATACACATTAAGGAATCTACAGCTTGCTATTAATCAGTGTGACCTGGATAAAACTTAATGCCACGTACATCAGCTGTAAATGACACTAGCTCCTTGACATTCATCATTTCACTAGGACTGCAACTGTAAACGTGCGCAGATACTTGGGAACCGCTAATCTTATTTACGCATAGTGAGAAGTAATTATGCTAGTAGCTCAGCAGATGCATGGCTGTTAAATAGTGAGCAGCATGAAATAGCTGTAAAGCGTGTGCTACCGGCATGCACTGAGGAGAATGGATCGTTGTCTTGTTTGTGGGAACGAACTACCATCACTGTCTTTGACGAACTATTCATTCTATTGGGTAGCTAGCCATGGAATTCGAGCTCTTTGTTCGTTAAGACCTAGGGCCTCGTGATGGACAGTCGCTGTAAAAAGACATCCTTCCCAAGCACAAACGCTTGCACTGCCTTCTTCTGGTCATCCGTAGCACGGTAGTAACCTAGGTAATCCACTTTCTGGACGACGCTTAGAAGAATAACTCCTAGCTCAGTACTCGAAATCGACATGCCGATCCGCGGCACTAGATACGTCTCTTATCGGACAGTACAAGTAGCCATTTCACTCTTCACCTTTCTCGAATACTTGCTTGATGACTAACACGTGTTATAACAGAAAATTGCATATTCTACAATTTCACTGGTCCGTTTGAAATTCCTGACGAAAAAGCAATTAGCTGGTACTTTTTAATAAAGACCGAGCATCCTGCGCAACGTCGCCAGACGCTTTCCAGTAGGCGGGCGTCTGGGCACGAGACTACTATAGCCTAGCCACGAGTGGAAACTACTGCAAGGAAATTTACAGGCCCAGCAGGTGAAGGTACATCAAGCTATCGCTCAGTTTTGTTGTGTTAGACAGCAACCTGTTTTGATAGCTACAACACTAAGCCCAAAGATTTTTGGAATTTTATTAAAGGCATTGGATCAAATAGACATGCACTGCCCACGGCAATGCAAAGAGCTGATGGCACAGTTGTAAGCAATCCAGAAGAAGCGTTAAATACATGGAAGGATTATTTCTGTGATCTTCTGAACCCCAAAGCTAGTCACAAGGTGCAAAATAATACACACCCCATTGAGTCCCTTCAGCTAGATGCTTCTGAACTAAATGAAGGCATCTCTTATGAAGAGGTTAGGCAGGCTGTCTATGCCAATAACGATGCAAAATCCCCAGGTTTCGATCAAATTAAGCCCCTATTTATAAAGAACGAGGTTTGTGTCCACTTCCTGCATTCCCTCTTTAATTATTGTTTCCAGCATGGAGTGGTTCCTAATGCATGGTTCAAAACCATTATCAAACCAATACCCAAATCTAATCCTCACTCACCATCCCCCTCAGACTACAGAGGTATATCTTTGCAGTCCTTTGTCGCTAAAACATACTGTAGAATACTAAACTCCCGCCTGAGGGAATGGCTTGAACACAATAAGGCTCTTAGTGATGAACAGAATGGATTCAGATCTGATAGATGTTGTCAGGATCACACTTTTGCCCTCACATCTATTATAGAAAATCGTATGGCCGGCAAAGAAGATACTTTTACTTGTTTCATTGATTTTAAAAAAGCTTTTGATTGTGTCAATAGAGATTTGCTATGGAAAAAACTGGAATTAAGATTTGGATTATCCGGTAATTTTCTGTTAGCAATACATTCCTTGTATGAGGATGTTGTTTGCACAGTTGATGTAAACAGCACACTCACTGATTGGTTTAGTGTAAACTGTGGAGTTAAACAAGGATGCATTCTGTCTCCCACACTTTTTGCCATGTATATTGATGACTTAGTGTGGGAAGTTAATCGTAAGCACCTGGGGGTAAATTGCAAGACGTGTGCACTGTCGGCCTTACTATATGCTGATGATATAGTCCTCATAGCCCCCTCAGCGGAGAACTTACAGGGTCTAATTGACACAGTTGCGGAATGGTGTGGAAAATGGGGAATGAGCATTAATCTTAGAAAGACTAATATAGTTCATTTTCGGAAAAAGTTACGTTCCAAATCCAGATCTTCTGTAATTTTTACCTTTAATGGAGATCAAATTAAATATGCCTCTCAGTACAAGTACCTGGGTCTATTATTAAACGAACATTTAGATTGGAGTGTATGTTTAGAGGGGATAATTAGCAAGGCTAATAGAGCACTTGCCCTCCTCAATCATAGGATGAGAGTGACAGGAGGTTTCCATTTTAAGACCTATACGCTTCTTTTTAATCAACTTGTACAGCCTATTATCATGTCAAATGCATGTATATGGGGACACAAAGATTCTCTAAAGGTAATGGGCATTCAGCATAGGGCTCTGAGGTACTTTCTAGGGGTGGGAAAAATGTGTCCGCTAGCAGGCTTATTTGGTGAAACTGGTTGGATCCCGCTCAAAGCCTTAATTAAGTTTAACATACTTAAATTTTGGCACAGGGTTGTGTCAATGGATGCGGACAGATTAACCCGTCAAATCTATATTTGGAGCAAGTCTCTCGCAGATAGGGGAGTTATAAACTGGGCCAAACACACTTCCAACATACTTAATTCCCTGCATGAATGCAATCTACTCCAACAGGGCCATGGTGTGGCTGAACTCTGGGATGCGATAATTAGTCAGGAGCTTCAGACATGGAGATCGTCAGTTCAAGAGACTCCCAAAAACTCGGAAACTGGTGGTCGTCTAATTCTCTATCGTCAAATAAAAAGTGCACCAGCCCCAGAGTCCTACATTAATAGTATATCCACCAACAAAAGACGGATTATCACAATGTTAAGGTGTGGATGCCTCCCATTAGAAGTTGAAACCGGCAGATACAGAGCTCCTAAAACCCCACTCCTGCAGAGAACTTGTGAGATTTGTGGAAATGGCATAGGAGATGAAACTCATTTTCTGAACTACTGCCAGCCCCTAACAGCATTGCGACTACAGCTTTATAAAGCAGCATCAGATGCATGTGACTTTAACTTCTACGCCCTTTCTCCTGAGCAGAAGACTCTCCAGATGCTAAATCTTTGTGCAAAAGTTTGTACTGTAAAAGATCTCATTTATGACATGTTTATCCTCCGCAAAAGTTTACTGGATTGCTGACCTGTTAAGTACAGTATATATTCGCTAAATGTCGATCAATCGAACTTATTATTATTATTTATTTTATAATGATCTCCTGTTACTCTCTCTTTGTGTTTACTCTCTCTTTCTCTTCCTTCAATCCACTCCTTCCTTCCCTTCTGCACATTTTTGTGGGTAAAATTACAGTGCCAAGTATATAAAAAAAAGAAACCATTAAAATAAAAAAATGATAATAATAAAAAATAATAATAATAAAAAAAAACTGAGAAAGGCAGACACTAACAGAACCCGCACTATTTATAGTATCCTTGTTTATGTAAGTCACCAAGTAAACCCGAACATTCAATTACTGTATGCTTACAGCTCCTCATGTCTGCAGGTGAATGCATCATGGGCTGGTCTACTGTCTGTATTTAAGGTACCACAAATTTTTGTTCATTTGTGATTATGTTACCTGTCCTCATTCTGTGTTTACACGTGCTTACATTATTTCAAGTGTCCTGGTGTTACTACACTCATCGTTAGAATCCTGTGGTTGGTTAATTGTCTTTCTCCCAATTCCTTTTGTAACTCTCCTCTTCAAGTCAGATTTTACCCCTTGGATTTCTATATGCTTAGTGTCTTTCTCTTGTTTCTTCTTGTAATTCACCACCCTCAAGTTATCTGGAATCCTATTATGCTTTATCATGCCAAACAAAGGCAGACACTACAGGTTCCGCACTTCTACACTCATCGTTAGAATCCTCTGGTTGGTTAATTGTCTTTCTCCCAATTCCTTTTGTAACTCACCTCTTCAAGTCAGATTTTACCCCTTGGATTTCTATATGCTTAGTGTCTTTCTCTTGTTTCTTCTTGTAATTCACCACCCTCAAGTCATTTGGAATCCTATTATGCGTTATCATGCCATACAAAGGCAGACACTACAGGTTCCGCACTTTTACAGTATCCTTGTTTGTTTTGTTTTTATGTAAGTCACCGAATAAAAAAGCTATAAAATAATCTCTTATTGTTTTATTGTTTTATTGTTTTGCTGTTTATTTGTTTGATGTTGTTTCATGTTTGTTGTGTGGTCTTGGTTTTATGTTTGGTGTTTGCAAAAAAGGAAAAGAAAAAAAATCTAGAATACTTGCACTGCATTGCACCTACTCCTTCCCTATAAATCTTTTCTCTTTCTTCACATGTTATTTTGGTTATAATTCTACTGTACTGTCTCATAGGCCAGATTTTTGGCCTGCTGCCCATGTGGTGGGACGTAAAAATATCTATCTATCTATCTATCTATGTAACTGGAAACGCTCTACAAAAATATTGAGTCGTCACTTCCACTAAAAACTGTGCAAGTCCTCAGATACTAACATTAATACGCACCAAATCTGTTATATGCCCAATCTGATAACTTTGTCACCTCAATTAATAGTCACCTTGAGGTAAGTCACCCAGCATCATAAAATGTCACAAAAGCGACCGGCATGTTCCATGTTTTCTGTGTAATAAGATTGATCACCATGACCCCGCCCATTATTCAAAATGTGTACATTATTACTCGGCAGGAAATTAACGCCGCAGAAACGCTAGGTGTGGCTGGCGTACCGGTCAGCAGTTTCTTCCACGACTTTATGAGCTTCTTGGCAGTGGTTGCCATCTCGGAGCCATCACACTTCTTCCTGAGTTTGTTGACAGACAGCCCCACCCGCGATTTCTGACAAGATAACAGTGAGGAGAAATAATAGTGAGGAGAAATAATGGTGCAGTGAGAGAGCCAGAAGACATTATGCGAATCATCAAGATCAAATTTAGAGTGGAAAGGAACACCGAAAAAAAATCTAAGCCCAGCTACATGGGGATTGAACCCTGGACCTTCTGAATAATAGTCAGATGCTCTTCTTCTAATCGCATACTTATTAGTAACAATACATTTATCCCTATATGTGTGTGGTTATTTCCATAATCACACACTCAACAGTGGCTGTAACTATGGGAACTGTAGTGATACGTGATTAACATGGATTCTCGTGCCATTTGGCTTCGCTCGTGCAATTACCTTACCTATTGCTCATGCAATTATTCCCAAATCGCACTCAAATCCATGTGATTACCCATACTAATTAAGCTGTTGTATATATGCTTCTATTACCTATACGTACCTACCTAGGTCTGTGGTGTCCACTATTCTGACCAGCGACAAGTGGCAGCAGTCTCTGCAGTACTGCGGTGACCCAAACGACAGGGACGCAGAGACTCCTCCCTTCTTTCCTTCCTCCCTCCCTCCCTCCCTCTCAGCTGCCGCCAAGCTGGTGTTCAATCAAACAAGGAGAAGCTCAACGACACAAAGAGAGGCGGCTATTATTTTGAGGTGCACTACAACTACGAGTTCCTGGAAGACTTCCAGGACCTCTATGAGGACCAGGGGCCGAGGTTCAGCCCCTACACTACCCAGCCCTCAGGTGTGTCTGTAGTCTGTAAAGCTAGGGACCAAGGGAGGGGGATACTAGTTCCTGGAAGACTTCCAGGACCTCTACGAGGACCAGGGGCCGAGGTTCAGCCCCTACACTACAAAACCCTACACCACCCAGCCCTCAGGTGTGTCTGCAGTCTGTAAAGCTAATGTAAAGAAGGACCAAGAGAGGGGGGTACTAGTTAGTGAAAGGGCTTTTTTGCAGCACATACATACAGCTGTAGCTTGTATTTGAATCACACTGGCAGGCCAGTTTATACCTATGTACGCCCACACACACACACACACACACACACACGCACACACACACACACACACACACACACCATATCTCACATACTATTCATCCCAGTGTTGGGACACAATGTACTCAGCACCATTGTGCTTGCAGTGAGTATATACGTATGTCATTTTCATCTGTTTCCTTTCTACTCCTGATGTCATATACGCCGTAGAGGCATTAGTTTTAGTGGACGATAATATTAGACAACAAGCAGAAGTATTCATTGACTATGGCATGCCCCAGGCTCATAGCATTTCACATAATACAAGTACATGTAGTGAACATTGGAACCCACCAATATGTGAGAAAATTACCTGACCTTCCAGTGTTTCTGATAGGCCCTTGCCTGTAAAGGACATGTATAGCAGGAGAGTGCAGAATTTCCATTATCATGGTCATGTGATGGCATTGTGATTTAAACATGTGATCGATCAATTTCTCGTCCAAATCACAGGAACCTCCCCAGCAGTTTGTGAACTTCCCTTACTCCCTGCTCAAGACACTCATTATGACCATCGGGGAGTTTGAGACAGATCCCATCTTCTTCAGCACTCCGTCCGTGGTGGAGTACCCAGTGGTGACCTATCTCCTCTGGGTGATATTCCTGGTCATCATGCCAATATTGCTGCAGAATATGCTGGTAGGTTGGGTCTATTGTAATTATGTTGTCAGGTGATGTTCATGTGATTATTGAGTAGATCAGGTGATGGTCATGTGATCCAAGAGCAATGTTATGTAATGATCTTGTGACCACAAGTACCTAGAGAATATGAAGTCATCATTAACCTCTGTAATGCGGTCACCCTTATATAACAGCACCCATAGCTAATGTACAGCGAGCCTCCAGCCATAGGCAGTAATCAGAGAGTCAACTATATTGCTAGCTATGCACATGTACTCAAGATACTCAATTCACACACACACACACACACACACATATGTACATACCCTCATTAGGTGGGTTTAGCAGTAGATGACATCAAGAGTGTACAGGAGAAAGCAGCTCTCAAAAAAGAAGCTATTCAAGTGAGTATAATTGATTGTTGATAGCCCACCAATACGCTACTGAATTGGGCCCCACCTTCTAATTATGACTTAATGAGTGCAAATTAGGATCCTGAAATTGGTACACCACCGACTCTTGTCTAGCCCCAACATTGTGCTGACTCTTGTCTGGCCCCATCGTGTAATTCACTGGTGTTAAACAGAATCAACCAAAGCAGCAAATTTCCATACTGTGGACAGAATTGTCGTTTGTTTTCTCCCGCCAGATTGAGTTCATTCTTGACGTGATCAGTCGGTTTCCAAAACCACTGGTTCGTCGGTTCAACAAACGAGAATACACTCAGACCTGGGGCAAGGGAGGGTTGGACAAGTTCCGCAAGTGGCTGAGTGGGTCGTCATGGAAACCAGAAGTGGTGAGTACTATAGGCTAAGAAACCCATGGGGTATGAAATGTTAGTTTCTCTTTGAGCACAACATTTTCTGTGAAACAGTGGCCCATGAAAGCCATTTTTGGGTGCCATAAACACATGCACAGCTCCACATTTTCATCAGTTTTTTTCTCTCTTTCCACATAATAGAAAGGACAGAATGAGAGGGACTTTGAATTTAGCTTGCTTCTGCGCCTGGAACGCATGTCCGAAGGGGTGGGCTCTCTTGAGAATCGAATGCAGGTTCTGACAGAACAGACGGCAAAACTGGAAAAGCTGATGCTGCACTTTGCTCACGAACAAGAGAAATATCTGGAGCCAGCCAGGTCTGATACATACCTGCACTAGCCATCTCAGCAGACCTACTTCTGTTATTTGATATTCTGTTTTCACATAATTTGAATGCAATTGGTTCACAGTTGAATGCAATTGGTTTACAGTGTAAGGATTTTTTAATGTGTATCGACTCAAATAATAGTAGTTTATACTAGCAACATACTCCTTATAGTAACTATTTCATTCCATGTTGGGCCAAATTCCATTCCCCAACGTGCAGGCAACAAGCGCTAGGTCGGAACAGGGACACCTTCCATTCCCAACCTGCCCTTCATGTCAACTTCCGACCAAAGAGAGAAGAATTTGATCCAGTAAGAGATGAACCATAAACACTGTTGTACAGGTGTAGCTATATCTTATATTTTGGTGTACCAGATATATTTTTGTTGTGACGTTTTTGTTATGTTATTTGATATTAGCTATAAGTATGTTGAATTTCTGTAAATGCTGAAAGAAATACAAGTAATGTTGTGCTCAAAAAGGAATTTGAGGTTGTGGCTCATAGCAGACAGGCATGGCGCAAAGTCCGTTGATAATGGTAATGTTAGTTTGTTTTTTCTCTCTAGGCCTTTATCCCTTAGGGGACGGGCCAGTTAGTCCAACTGGTCAGTTTAAATAAGGTTGAGATAGTTTCTATGTCACAGATAGTCCTTTAAAAGTTACTAACATACCGGTTAGTCCAACTGCGCAGTTTAAATAAAGTCTTTTCGGTTTCTATGTCACAAATAGTCCTTTAAGTGATAATGAAGGGCCACTGAGCAAATTAGAATGATTGAAATTTCCTGTCTGGCATAAATGACATCCAGTTGGTCATGCTTTGAATTAGCCTATTTTTAAGGTAGGAAGGGAAGTCATAGGGTCAAGTTCCAAGAACCTCCGAACCAAGTTCATGGCTCACTGTCGGCAACATCTCCTAGCCCTGTACACCCAAAACATCTGAAATTCAGGAGTCAAAACAACTACATATTTTTTTTGCAGTGCACTGCAAAAATGTGAGGGTTGTTTTAATCCACTCCAGCTTGGTTGAGGGGTCAAATATTGTTGTGCAGCTTGAAGCAGTACAAAACACTAGACACAAATAATGTAGCTATACACTTAATCGTCTCAACTTGGCCTACTTACCTCAGTACATGTAGCTAACGAGTCAAATACTGACAAAGCGTGACAAACTAGCAAAGTAGCTACTGGATGAGACACAGGCACAGTCGAAAAAGAGTTAATTGTCGAGACCACTGAATTGCCAGTCACCTGCCTAAATACACAGTTACCTCGGTAGGGCATGCATGGGTCCCGTTGCTAGGACATGTTCCCCTGGCCGGCCCTCGTGCCCTCTCTGTCTAGTCTCGTGACCAGACCTTGGCTCCTCCCCTCGCCGAACGGCGCACCAACTGGGGCTTATTCCTAGAATGTGGTAAGGACCGATGAGATTGCAGGATTTGTAATTATTACGTTGTGGAATGCCATTACCGCTCGGCCACGATCAAATGGCGGCCGAATTTGCCCTTGAAAGTGCCGGTTTCCACATCAAACTGGCAGCTAACCCCCGCTGTTGATTCCGGTTGCCGCCATGGGAAAATGTAAATAGTTCAATGAATCTTATGATAACTTTACGTAGCTCACGTGACCTCAAGCTGATTGCTCATTGAATTATTCAATACAAGGGATTCGTATTTTATAGTTGTACTGCACAGTTTTTATAACTTTGTTGCTAAGAGTTGCCTTCTGCACGTACGATTATACAAGAAAGCACAATTTAACAATTTGAGCGGTTACTACAGTTGCAAGTACTGGGAAGGTCACCTCATATGCAATAACAAAGTGGTCAAGCTTTCCTTAAAGTGGCTACAAGAGGAGTACATACTAGTATCAGGTTATATATGTGTGGCTAGTGGCTATCTTCCTAGCTGGCTCCATTAGACATCTGCTATAGTCTGAGCTGATGCCCACATATTGCAAGAATAACAGAGTGGTTGGATTGTCCTTGTAGCAAGGGAAACTACATTAAAGCTAATTGACTTATAATTACTGGAACCATGTGTGGCTACATGTGGGCATCAGATCAGTCAATCAGTAGATGTCCAGTAGAACCTCATATGCTGTTGCAAGAATAGCAAAGTGGTCAAACCTTCCAGCTACGTACAAGGGAAATACATACTATAGGTACTAGTGTGGCTAGTCGCTAGCTTCCTGGCTCTACTGGACATCTGCTGATTGACTGATCTGATGCCCACATGTAGCCATACATGGTTCCAGTAATTATAAGTCAATTAGCTTTAATGTGTAATTTCCCTTGCTACATGCAAGGACAGTCCAACCACTATAGCTACTATTCTCGGAATATTATATGTGACTAGCAGATGTCTAATGGAGCCAGGAGCTAGCCACTAGCCACACATATAACCTGACACTAGTATGTATTTCCCACGTAGCTACATGTAGTTTAAGGAAAGCTTGACCACTGTTTGTTATTGCATATGAGGTGACCTTCCCAGTACCTGCAACTGCAGTAACCACTCAAATTGTTAAACTGACGGATCCATTTTTACAGTTAAAGGTTCTCACTGGAATCAGTGAACATCTTTGAGAGAGTTCTTAACATTTTGGTTCTACTTCACTAGTATTGCCACTAGTACTGTAGTCTGTCGAGCTAGTTTCCTGTAACAAGACTGATATCTAAAAACCAGTCGTTTTTTTTTACATAAATCATCCAACTGAAGGTTGTGCTCAGCAACAGGTCAGTCTAAGCTCAATGCAGCTGTAGAATGGATCAGCTTGGCAGGTGATGCATATAGTTTGAGTGGTGCAATGACTGGCTTCCATAACATCTGAGTACTAAGTAGCTCATAATTAGCTAATTATAACCACTCACTGCAGAGCAGAAATGGAGAAAAACAATTACAGCCAGAAATTGAATCTGCGCTAGCAATTGATCATGAGCATGCAGAAATGCAAAACTTTAAGAGCATTAAGTCTTTATTCAGTGAACTGAAAAGCTAAGGTGGATTGGACTAATACTGGACTGGTATACGAGAATGGACTACATGTATGGTCAAGCCTGCATGTGTAGGTGACCAGAGATATCAGACACTCACTCACAATTAAATGACATCACTAAAAGGTATTCCATAATGCAGGAGCTATCACACACCTAGTTCTCAGCCTCCGACTCAGCCTCATGTACATCATACAATGTAGCCCCGAATGCACAGTACTATGACATGCATGTATGACCATAGGGTGTTACTAGAGTTCTGCATGGGAGGTGCCTAGCCTCATTTTCAGGCTTTTCTTCGCTTGCAAGAAGAAAAACGGAAAAAGTTGGGAGGCCTGGAAACAAGGCTAGGAGGTAGCTATAGAGGCAGAGGTAGCTATACTGCTCTTCACCAGTAACAGTCAGTGCTCAGTCTGTGGTACAACCCCAATGTTAACACTAAGAACCACAGATTGCAGCTGTTTTCGCCCATGCAAAATTTCACCCTTATAACTACGGTAGGTTCCTCATTTCTTCCGGTAGCTCTTAACTAATTGCCAAAGAATTTTGTGAGCGGCGGGCGCGCGGAATCGGCTATAAAAGAGAGAGTCCAGTTTGGTATTTTTGCAGGATTAGTTTAGTCCAGTCATCCGATCGTGCAAACTTTTATTATCTACACGAAATCTCTAATGGCCGCAAAAAAGCAGCATACAAACCTTCATGCTGGTATGCCTGTGGAGGACGCCCAGGCACTAGTTTCGCAGCACTTCGAGTGGCTCACCCGTAGTGAGAACATTCACACTCTGGCTGTGGACTGGAAAACGGTGAAAGGAAAGGTGACCGACCGCCCCGCACTAGTCTTCTATGTGAGCGAGAAGAAACCTGTTGAAAGGTTGACGCCGAAAGAAGAAATTCCTGGACAAGTTAAAGACGATGCGAGGAAATGCATGATCGACACAGATGTGATCGAAATGAAGAGTTTCTCGTCGCAGATAGCTGCTGGAGGTTCACAAATTGCCGTGCAGAATCAAAGCAAGGCGCAGGCTGGAACACTTGGCGTAAACATCGTATACGGTTCGGAAACTCAACTTCGTCTACTTACCTCGGCACATCTTATCGATTATGATCAGTCAGCTGTAGACGACAAAAAAACTATCTACCAAACAACGTCGACAGGACTTACTGCTCTATTCCCGATTACAAACATGTTTCCGGTAAAGAAGTACGATCAACCAAATCCTCCTAATCCTACTCGTAACCAAATAGACGTCCTTTGGGCTAACGTTACAGATGAGAGCAAGATTTCTAAGTCCATTGTACCTCCCGACATAGTTCCTGCTGGGATCCGTGAGGGAGTTAAAGATGACGTTTTTAGTTTGAGTGGTGCAAAGACCGGCTTTCACGATAACGTACGAGTAACTAATGCCTCTGTTGCAACCAGGCTGAAGGATAAAAACCCGGATGGGTCAGTCTACTACACATTCTGGGAGAAACTGATGATGTACAGTGTTCCCACACTAGGTGGTGATTCGGGTGCAGCTCTGCTGTCAAAGACAGACGACATGGTCATTGGTCTGCACAAGGCTGGGAATGGGGTCGACACTGGATTTGCCTCACAGCTCCACCCAGTGGCCATAATAGACTAAATATTGAAATGCCTGAATGACGTCAAAATAATCATCTCGGACTCTAAGAATGGACTAGCTATGTCCAGCTGACTCATAGTCTAGATCTAAGGTATCAATCTTTGCCAGTATTGCCAGTATAGCTAATAGCCAGCAATTCCTATAGCTGCAATAATTTGTTTTACTGATCGATATTATTTTACAATGCACGTGCATGCCAAAGGAAACTAATATAGTTGTCACCAATGTCCAGCAGACTGAACACAGTGTTTCCCAACTGTCTCTATTACGTAAATAAAATAATTATAGCTCACTGTTACGTAATTAAAGAGGAATAGACCAACAATGGTTTGATTACTGCATGCATGGAGTTGCATGTATACATACCGGTATTATGTATATGTCTTCATTCATATACATAGCTAGTTATTATATATATACTTTGTTAGAGATGATAAAGCTAATGCATATGATATGGCTATCTGTATATAGTATACACTATACAGCTTTAGAGAGAAATATTCTGCTGGCTAGCTAGCTGTAATAGCTTATATATGTGGCTAATAATTGCATTATAATTGCACTAAGCTGTCTGATTTCCAGACTATCCTTATAATATACCAAAGTCACAAAAAAACATTTACAAAAATGAAAAGGCATATAGGGATGGAATCCCCAAAAAGCAACCAAACAAGATAGGAACGAACGACACCACAGCACCTTACGGACTACCATCCCTAGCTATATCTTTCGACATTTTTCCAACCAAGTCTTATGCTTGTTACATGGAATGATAATTGTAGAATGTTATATTGTGATGTGTACATCCTGTGGCAGTTTTTTTGAAAGCACTTATAGATTATAATCTTGATCGCAAATAGATTACAAAATCATAATATCACGAATTGAAATAACACTTTATCACATTGCAGCAGACAACTGTAGGTAGCTAGTCTACATGTATTCCACTTTTAAAGCATAGCATCAAACCATGTAGAGGATAGGGTAATTTTCTCAAGAGTGTTAGGCACTGTTTGTATGACGTAATCACAGGCTACGTCTAGTCTCTAGTTTAGGCGTGGCTACCTAAATTAGCGTATAAACGACAGTAATTATATTAAAATGGCAGCAGAAAAGCAACCTTCTGCAAACCTTCATGCTGGTATGCCTGTGGAGGACGCCCAGGCACTAGTTTCGCAGCACTTCGAGTGGCTCACCCGTAGTGAGAACATTCACACTCTGGCTGTGGACTGGAAAACGGTGCAAGGAAAGGTGACCGACCGCCCCGCACTAGTCTTCTATGTGAGCGAGAAGAAACCTGTCGAAAGGTTGACGCCGAAAGAGGAAATCCCTGGACAAGTGAGAGACGAGGCGAGGGGATGTATGATTGAGACAGATGTGGTCGAAATGAAGTCATTCTCATGAATCAGATTCTGACTTTGTTCAAGTTGTAGCGTAAAAATTCACGCGGGTAGAACGTTATAGCTACAGTCGAAATTATTATATTATGTCGCGTAACAAATCATGCGACCTGTTGTGGCGCCTGCCCACCTTGAAATTTCTGGCACTAATATTCACTTTTGTTGTAATTATGTTGGGGGGGTAGCCTCGCGTGGCCAGACCAGAGATCTATGGGCCAGACTCTCGACTTTTCCGTCGAGAGTCTGGCCACGCGAGACTGAAGGGGTGAGGTCCAAGCGATATAATCTCGCGCTAGACCCTCTGAAGTAAGGTTGCGATTAACGCTTACGTAATGAAATTGCGGTATAACACTTAATTGTCGCCCACCGAGGTCTGGTGGGTGTCAGAACGACTCATAAGCCTGGTTTACACGTACGGTTCCCAAACCGCTTCCTATTGAACCGGTTTGGAAACTCAATAGTGTAAACCAGGTCTTCCCTCCAGCTTTTTTTTGCATCTGTGGAATAACGGTTGTGAAATGCTTTATTCCACACCTGCAAGGGGAGGTCTGGGTAACAGCCCAGTTCTTGGATAATAAGGACACTCCACTCCACGCACCTCTCCCTCTGCCACAGGTACCACCGCTGCGGCCCAATCTTTGTCTTTTTCAACTTCCATCAGCCCAGGGTGATTGCTCTTGACCCAAAGAGTGTAAAGGTCAGGACATAAACATTGATTTTGTGGTATTACTCCCATGTGCGGTATTGTCCTTACTATTCAAGGATTTTAGTCCATCAAGCAGATATGGTTTTGTACTCTCAGTTGTGTGATAGCTAATGAAGGCTCTTGGGCCGAAACGCCCTAATAGTGTGTACTACTCATTTTCTTGCTATGTCAAATGCTTAAATATTGTTTTACTTGATGTTGTGATACATAGCATTGAGCCTGCACGGGATGATTTGTTTAAAATTTAGTATTTATTGGTACCTAGTGTGTTCTCATAATTTAAGCAGCCCCGATGAATACATGGACATAGGCGTTAGTCTGAACTGATTATTTCTTTCCTAGCATGTGGCTATTCATACACACTCAGCAGGGGACTGAACTCGGGACCTTCTGAACACTAGTCAGACACTCCCTCTTACCCACTCTGCTACTGCAGCCTCTGAATAGAGAATTGCTAGCTTGGAGTATAGATATCCGCTGCGGTGTTCTGCCCACGGTGCATGGTTGGTGGTGGCCAGGCCCAACCAGGTCTGTTGCTATCCAACCAGTGTTTACCTCTCTCTGAGCAGCACTAAGCTCAGCCATACTGACGCTTACAGTGTGCACAAGTGATCGATCACCACTCAGAAGAGCCTGGATTTGTCATATTTGCACTGTGGTGAAGAATCCATTGCTCGCTTGACTTAGCAAGTGGCAAAACAAGACTGATATTTCATATCTAAAAACCAGCCGGGTATTTTTTTCATAAATCATTTAACTTAAGGTTGTGCTCAGCAACAGGTCAGTCTAAGCTAAATGGAGCTGTAGAATGGATCAGCTTGTCTAGTCAGTCTCATCAGGTACAGCTTCCAGCGAAAGTGGTGACACAGCAATTTCGTAGAGCGCTTCCAGTTATAGCTATCAGAACTTGTGCAAACAGAATTATCATCGTTACCTACCACTCTTTCGCCGTCTAGGCAACACAAAACTAATCTAGCTTTACGTACCTTGGCCTATTGAGCCTGCAAACTTCCTGCAGCTTCCACTGCGCTCGTGATAGTAACGGAATGATGTAACTTAGCGCACGTGATAATTGTGGACGAACACACACATGTACACACACACACACACACACAAACACACAGGTGCGGGAACGTAAAGCAATCTTAGGACCAGCCGGGCGTGCTTTTGCGCGTACCCGGCTGTTAAAAAAAACCTAAATGAGTGAGCAATGCTAGAAATAGAACTTGCAGCTACATTGTACATGTATGTGTAGTGTTTCTTCTTCCCGCCTCCACCAGGGTTGTAGAAGAGGTGACAGAAGTGCTGGATGATAGTGAGGTTGTGACTTCAGAGAATTTAGAGGAGTTGGAGTACACACTGCAGGTGGGGCTTGAAGCAGAAAGTGATTTGGTCAGAATTTATTTCATGTGGTGTTTCCATCGATCTGCAGCCAATCTTTTGGATACTCGTACATATGAGCCTCGATTTGTATTGCTACTTCTTAATTAAAATTTTATTTTTGTTACTTCGTTCATTCATTCATAGGTGTTGCAGGAGACTCTCCGTCTCTATCCACCAAATACATTTAGTACCAAGGGAACCCCAGAGGAGATTAAGCTGGGAGGGTATCGAATACCCAAGGACACGATGATTTCAGTGAGTGTGTAGGGGTGTAGGTAGCTCTCCTAGTCCACCTGTAGTCAGAGTCCACCTCTACCACTCTAGCAAAAGCATGTTTCGCTTTTTGCTGAGAGTCTGAGTGAATTGTGCACTTGCATGAGGCCCTGGGAGAGAGGCTAAGCATATACACGTAGATTTCATGACACGTACATCATAGACAAAAATAGATAAGAGTATAATGTAACTCTACGCAAAGCTCTTGACCTCTACAGCTAGACCAACCTTTATTCAGTGCTACAGGGACCAACAGCAGAAACGTTATAATCTTGAAAAGTTCATCAAGGTCTTCATTGAGGAGCTACAGGAGAGAGCTTCTTTTTACAGCTTCTGCTGGTAGATATTTTGAACCATCAGTGCATCAGAAGCACAGGGACCCACTCTTCACTGTTTGCATAAGCTACTGAGCTATGATCTCATTAGGTGTGTATTCAAGCTCAGCACATGAAATCATTAGGTTCCCATTCAAGCTCACCTAAATAAAGGAAGGTTAGTTCAACTGTAGAGGTCAAGAGCTTTGCATAGAATTACATTAAAACTTTACACTTGGGGAGTTTATCTTATGATGCAATACAATTACTGATTGAGAATTTTTATGCTAATTGGCTGAGCATAAGAGGCAGAAATTGAGAATTGGCATAATAGGCAAACTTACGCTAGATCAGATTTGATCCCGGCACTACAAAATTACTTGCCTTGCGCAATGGTGCTCGGCAATAATAGCAAAGTAAAACATGTACATGGACTTGGCTAATTTCCAGGTTATGGGTCACAGTTGTTGTTTTTTTGCAGTTATCATATGAAGCTAGTAGATGTGAGTAGTACATAGTGTGTGCTGTGAAGGCAATTTCCGAGTGCTGAAGGTCAGTAGGTGGTAGGCTCAGCATGGCTTTGGCAATTCCATTTGCTCTGTGGCCTACATGTGGGATACTTGTGAAATGAAAGCATATATCAATGTATGTAATGTAATGTGTTAAAGATGGCTGTGTTATCCTCAGATTTTTTTGTCATTTGTATTCATGAATGTATAGGTTGACAACTTTGTTGCCTGCCGTCTCCCAGAAAACTTTGCAGACCCTGAAGAGTTTGATCCGGGTCAGTTTGGTCCCAACAGACTAAAGTGAGTATTGTACATACAGTGTAGTGTCATTCAGAGAGAGAAAGAGAGAGAAGTGAGTATTGTATATACAGTGTAGTGTCAGAGAGAGAGAGAGAGAGAGAGAGATCTTACATGTAGCTAAGCGTATGCACACTCCCTTTAGGGTTTGCTCCCTACAGTTTCATCAAAATGTCCACACGTGACACGAGAGAGTCGGGTCGAAACGTGATCCTCACATGACTACGTTAGCAACAACTATTAACAATTACATACCGCCCCCGCCCCTAGCTGGTCCATGGCTGGTCAAACGGCGCTTATCCGTGTAGCTACTGTAGTAGCATCCTTAGGCATCCTCTTGTCGACCTAGGCATTGAACGTCATCGCTTTTGTGCATCGAAATTCGACGGCAGGCTGCGTGCAGCGATACCGATGAAGTTAAGTATAACTATTAATATTTGCATTTGCAAAAATTTCTCGTTGCCATGCGTTCGGATATTTTGGTGAAACTGCCTAGGAATATATCCTGCATAGTGGCATCTGGCCTTTCAAAGCTGGCAGTTATGTAATATTGGAAGGTGAATGGTGGTTAGCCTCGTTCCCAGGCCTCCCTGCTCTGTGTATGTTACATAATGCGAGCGAGCGAAGCAAGCGAGAGGAAAAGCGGGGAAGGCCTGGTATCATTTATCACGTGCCGTGACGTGGGATAGACTCAATTAACCAGTTGAGTGCACTGCTTAGCAATGTGCCCACACATTCCGTCACTTCCAAGAGTCAGGATCTTGGAAGGGACGGAATGCGTGGGCATGTTGCTAAGCTGTTCACTCAACCGGTTAATTGAGTCTACCCCACGTCACAGCACGTGATAAATGATACCAGGCCTTCCCCGCTTTTCCTCTCGCCCGCTCGCATTACGTAACACACGGAGCGGGGAGGCCTGGGAACGAGGCTAAATCCTAGTGTCTCTGACTTTAACCATGCTAGTCGTGTTTCCTTCAGAGTTATGGGGGGGATATCGATATCAGGTCCTGTAGTGACTCCCAGTTCTAATACTTATCTCTGCAGACCTGACCCTTTCGTTTACTTCCCTTTTGGACGGGGCCAACACTCCTGTATCGGTCAAGTATTTGCTCTCGTAAGTATAAAAACATTAACATCAGAAGTCTGTCTAAGATGTAGGGTGCAAATTGTCTTTATTCTCTTCCGTATACCAGATTGAGGCAAGGATCATCCTAGCCAGGCTCCTGCAGAAGTTCCAATTTTCTCTTCCTGCTGATTTTAAGCTGGACATCACAACGCGGACAACGCTACAGCCGAAAGGCCTCGTTCCATGCACACTGAAGCTTTTTCAGAGCGAATAATTTTAGTTTGCAAGCCTCAACATTTAGTAGATTTGTGTAATGCTTGTTTGCAGCATGTATTTTGATTCAGGCAGTCTTCTGGAAGTGTATACATGTACATGTAGACTAATTTTGTGTCTTACAGTCATGATGGCACTTTTGGTTGTGTTTCCAACTCATCCTGTGTGGTCACCTATCCTCATGCAGATAGTTTACAAAAAATGCAACATATCACTGGATATTGGCCGGGTCTGCAGTGTTTGGGCAAGTCCAGAGGATCAGCTACAATGTATGCAAGCAAGACGAGTGCATTGCTTTGTGTATACGCCATTCATGGTCCAAAACGGCTTGTTTACCAAGTTCATAGAACAATTTTAAACCATCCAATATGTATAGGATAGATCACTGCGTAGTGGGGTGTATGACCCATTATCTACCGCGGGAAAAATTACCTCTTGTGGAAGCCAAAGAAGTACCAAGGGTGAAGCCCGAGGTACATGTACTTCCGACGCTTCCAAGGGAGATACTTTTTCCCGCCACTTGAGAACTACGTATGACCTGAAGGTGCTAGGGTTTGACTTAGCCTCATTCCCAGTCCGGTGGGGGTGTGTGGCCTGGGTACGAGGCTAGGTTTGGCTTAGCCTCGTTCCCAGTCCGGTGGGAGGTGTGGCTTGGGTACGAGGCCCGGTTTGGCTTAGCCTCGTTCCCAGTCCACGTGGGGGTGTGTGGCCTGGGTACGAGGCTAGGTTTGGCTTAGCCTCGTTCCCAGTCCACGTGGGGGTGTGTGGCCTGGGTACGAGGCCCAGTTTGTCTTAGCCTCGTTCCCAGTCCACGTGGGGGTGTGTGGCCTGGGTACGAGGCCCGGTTTGGCTTAGCCTTGTTCCCAATCCACGTGGGGGTGTGTGGCCTGGGTACGAGGCCCGGTTTGGCTTAGCCTCGTTCCCAGTCCACGTGGGGGTATGTGGCCTGGGTACGAGGCTAGGTTTGGCTTAGAAATGAGTGAACAGATGTGAGAGTTTAAATTTTTGAATAGCATAAGTATAAGTAATCATAATAATCATGAGAATGATAAATATTATATATACACACATGATGGTACGTGAGGGGTATGCAATTTTACACATAATTATACCGGACCTACTGCACAAGACACAGGGCTGGGGCTTAACAAAAACAAATTTGGACAGGGGATAGCCCAATCCCCCACCCGGGAAAAAACTTGCCAAAATGTGCAAGAAAAAAACCCAACTAAAAATGATAATCAGCCCAGAGAACTACACTATGATCTAATTATACAAATTGTCTTGCATGACATTGTACGTAAATGGCCAAGTGCTTGCATAAACAAGTCTTTTGGTGAGCCAACTCCCAGACTGTGGATGAATATGACAGATAATTTTCATCACAGTATAAAACCAGCAAATGAGTTACGTGTAGAAACATAATTGTCAGTTTGCCACCTAGTTACACGATTGCATTTAGTCTTCTGCGCAGGCAGACAAAAGGCTTTCAGCTGAGTAGTGAAAGAAGACAAAAGAATGATGCACTCTAGTATACTATGTTTATACATATGCACACAGCCACTGTATACATTGTACAACAATATTGCTCATACTATATCACTCAAAATTAACAATTCGCAATTTACCTCTTTACTTTCTGAAGAGGGAGATAGTCTTCAGTTTCTTCCTCAATCCACCATAGGTAGCATCTTCCCTTCTCCTCCAAGCCCTGAGCATGTGCAACGCTTGCTCTTTTGGGTCTCCAAGGATATCTCTCTTTGTCTGTTCTATTTCAGCGGTGGAGAATGACAGCAGAGAGGCTAGCGAGGGCCACTTGCTGCCAACCGCTGCAGCAAACTCCTTTAAGAAATCATCATTAACGAAGGCATTGGTATTTTCAGGCTCCACTAGCTTTTCCTGGAGTGCCACAGCTACAGGGTAACAATGAGTATAGTCACTGTGATGCATTAACGCTGTGATAATGAAGATTTAAAAAGGCTCTCTTCTCTATACTGCTAGTGAAGTGAAAACATAGCTCTCATTTCTATGAGTAAGAACTACATGACAGGTATATCAGGGAACAAATAAACTTGAAAACTAACTTAGAATCATGCCAACGTATAGCCTTTCCAGCTTTTGCCATCACGCACGTGGGATAACTAAACTGGAGAAACATAATACACTCCTGCAGGCAACAGATTTTGGTGAGGCACGGGCCCTGATTGAGGCTACCCAACTTACAATGTGCTTTACAAATTTTCTCAGCAGCAGAGTTCAGGCCGACGGCTTTGAGAGCTTTCATCAGGGAGCACCAGGTGGGATTCGGATGAGAAGAGTGCATCCACTTCTGGACCATCTTCCTCTTGCGTGAGTTCACATTGTTGGGGTGGTCATGTTCGATGGCAGATAGAGTGGACTCAGGCAGACCCAGTTCTAGCCCAAGGCGAAACCACTCTTGTACCACTGGCTCCACAGATGTGAGGACAGTAGACATCTCCATTGGGAACAGCAGATCTGTAAAAAGTAAATTAATGGTATTAAGGTACCAGCTGATTAAATAGAATATCTGGATGCAGACGATGGAAATCAGTCTTCCTACATGGACAAAATTCTTTACAGTTTCTAATGGCCCTACTGCATCATATCAAGAAATGCACAAGTAATAATTAATTTTAGTGGCACATCTAGAAGTATTCATGTAAAGAATTTTCTTTGGTGCTAAAATCGACTTCTATTTCTGAATCAATACTCTAATCTTTTCTTGTTTTCAACCAGACTTGCTTTTACACTCACAATTTCTATAACTTCCTTTATTGCAGTGACTTCAGTTTCTGATGGTTTTTACATATCTAGCAATTAATGCATGAGTAGTAATTTGCATTGGTCACACAATATAGTAGCCTCGTTCCCAGTCTCCACTCCCAGCTTTTTTTCGCATGTTGTGAAAAAAAGCTGGGAACGAGGCTAACAATATAGTACACTAAAGGCCATATACCACATGTACTATGTATTAGTATAACACGCAGTACAACACTGTCAACTGTATATACATGGTTTACTTACTCCAGAATGTGCAGTTGTTCATGTAGAGAAGTTTCTCGGGTGCTAAAAACCTGCTTCTGTCAGTACTCAATGCTCTCCTCTTGTTTTCAAGCAGTACATGCTCAATCTCTCTCATCGCAAAGAGGTGCAGCTTGTCTATATCTGGGAGGGATGATTGGTTTAACTCTTCTGGATCAAGAAGATAAGCTTCAGGCATTATACTGTGGCAGAACTCGGCCTTGGTCTCGAGGACTTTCTGTACCACAGCTGCAAACACACCGGCACACTCCATGTCACAATCTTCCTCGCTCCTGGCCACCACTACCACTCCCTTGCTTTCCTTTACCACCTCCACAAAACACTCCACTCCTTCCTCCATCAACCAATGGATACCACTCTTCCACATGTGACAACATCGGGTGTATGTGTGCACGTCATTGCTAGAAGGGTAAGTATTGGTACTGTTACAGCTGCTTGTCTGTAAATTTCTATCTCTATTAATTTCACTGCTTTGGGATAACTGCACTTCTTCTGGTGGAACATTGCTAGCTGAGGGGCAAGCCTGAATATCACTTTCAGAACACACTTCGCAAGATAAAGCTGATTCAGATCCCTGACTGTTCTGTTCAGTGCTGAAAGGTAAGAAATTTGATGGTGCAAACTGGAAGGCGAGACGTAGAAGCAGGACATGGAGGAACCGTGGTGGGAAATAGTCAAATTTGCCTACACACTTCAAGTACCACCCCTTGGAACATGTGAAACCTGGCTGGAGGGCCCAAGATACACTGTCTCTATGAAGCTGGAGTAGAGCAGGGAAAAAAAGCAGTCGTTCTGAAGCACTTATAAAACTGCTTTGTTGAAAAATATTCATCCTGTCGATTTCATGGCAGTATTGCAATTGAAGTAGGCATTCCTTGTTTACATACTTGGGAATGATTTCCTGAAGAGCTGACTCTGGGAGAGTTCCTAAGCTGAGGTATTTCTTGTATTGGCCATGCACCCCAGAAGAGAAACTTTTGAGTGCTTCTTTAGAGAATAGCTTTTCATGTACCTCTTTAGTGAGATTGGAGACATCCAATAGAAGCAAAGAGTCCTCAACTCTCTCAGCTCTGATGATCATTAGCAACCCAAATCTGTGCAGTTCTTGGGTAACTGCAAGTAATTCACTGCTCACTTTTGGTAGATAAATTCCAGTTGACTTTATGTGCTCAAGAAGGGTAGCGATAGTGCATGTGGTTACTTCCTTGAAATCTCTGTCTAAGAGGCCAAGCAAAATACTAGCAAATTCAGATAGGTTAGCAGCAGGTTCATTTTGAGAAATTTTATTAATTATTTCCTGCAACCTTTTTAAATTCTGAGCTTGGAAACTGCGGCAATCCAGTTCAACAGCACCATGTAGTTCCATGCATGGGGTGCCTGTACAAAAATCACTTCCAATTCTACGTAGATTTAGAAGTTCATTTGCAGGATTTTGATCTTTAGACTTCAGAATATCAGCATGGCTTCCTACAATAACTACCTTAGCTCTTGCAGCAGGGTTCTTACTATGGTATGAGATAAACGAGAGCCAGTAGCCCAATTTGTGAATAACTGTTTCAGCTTCTTCACTCAGATCTACTACAATGAAGAAAATATTGCAATCACCCACAGAGAGCACTTCAAGTACAGCAGCATGAGAAGAGTAATACTCTGCATCTCCAGCGAAGTCAAAAAACATTAAATTTCTACCATTTTTACCATGGTAGACAGTAGGAATAATCCCAGCAGTGTGTGGAAGAACATCACCTTCACCCAGTCGCTTCTTGAAAAAATAGAATTTATCACTGCTTTTCAGTGCTTCCACAAGCGAACTCTTCCCAGCTTGGGGATATCCTACTACAAACACTCTGGTCAGAGAACCCGAGGAAAACCTTTTTTTCGATAAAATCTGCAACTGTTGGTATTCAGACTGGACTTGACTAGCTCTTTGTTTTAAAAACACATTAAAATGGTTAGTAACAACTTCAGTTTTGGCAACTTCCTTTGCTGTTTTCCCTTTCTTGTTCCGGGAAAATACAGGTACGTTATAGTCAAAAAGCAACTTATTAACTACAGCAGGGTGGCTGCACATGGAAGCAATGTGAAGTGGTGTGTTCCCATCATCATCAATAGATAATGCCAACCAGCTATGCTTTGACAGTAATACTTCTGGTAACTGTACGTGCCCTTTGCTACATGCTTGGTGAAGGAGTGTCCCATTTTTGTACCCTCTAGTGTTTGCACTGCAGCCAAACTCTGAGATAAGTGCCTGTACTACATCTATGTGGCCTCCAAGAGCAGCTTTGCTTAGTGGTGTGTCATTTTGAAAATCTTTTGCATTAATGTCTGCTCCAAACTCAGTCAGCAACATTCTAGTTACAGCAAGGTGGCCGAACACGCAACTCAGATGAAGTGGTGTGTTCTTTTTTGAATCTTGGGCATCAACTGGTATGTTGTACTCTAAAATAAGCTTTCGAGCTAATTCTAAGTGTCCTTGAGAACATGCTTGGTGAAGGAGTGTCCTGTCGTCATAGCCTTTTGTATTAGCACTGCAGCCAAACTCTGAGATCAGTGCCTGTACTACATCTATGTGGCCTCCGAGAGCAGCACTGCTTAGTGGTGTGTCATTTTCATTATTCCGAGCATTAAAGTCTGCTCCAAACTCAGTCAGCAACATTCTAGTTACAGCAAGGTGACCACAGTTGCAACTAAAATGAAGCGGTGCTGTTCTTTGTTGAATCCTTGGGAATCAACTGGTATGTTGTACTCTAAAATAAGTTTTCGAGCTAATTCTAAGTGTCCTTGAGAACATGCTTGGTGAAGGAGTGTCCTGTCGTCATAGCCTTTTGTATTAGCACTGCAGCCAAACTCTGAGATCAGTGCCTGTACTACATCTATGTGGCCTCCAAGAGCAGCACTGCTTAGTGGTGCGTTATTTTGAAAATCTTTTGCATTAATGTCTGCTCCAAACTCAGTCAACAGCATTCTAGTTACAGCAAGGTGGCCACACATGCAACTCAGATGAAGTGGTGTTTGCTTTTTTGAATCTTGGGCATCAACTGGTATGTTGTACTCTAAAATAAGCTTTCGAGCTAATTCTAAGTGTCCATGAGAACATGCGTAGTGAAGGAGTGTCCTGTCGTCATAGCCTTTTGTATTAGCACTGCAGCCAAACTCTGAGATCAGTGCCTGTACTACATCTATGTGGCCTCCGAGAGCAGCACTGCTTAGTGGTGTGCTATTTTGAAAATCTTTTGCATTAATGTCTGCTCCAAACTCAGTCAACAGCATTCTAGTTACAGCAAGGTGGCCGAACCTGCAACTCAGATGAAGTGGTGTGTTCTTTTTTGAATCTTGGGCATCAACTGGTATGTTGTACTCTAAAATAAGCTTTCGAGCTAATTCTAAGTGTCCTTGAGAACATGCTTGGTGAAGGAGTGTCCTGTCGTCATAGCCTTTTGTATTAGCACTGCAGCCAAACTCTGAGATCAGTGCCTGTACTACATCTATGTGGCCTCTTTCAGCAGCTTTGCTTAGTGGTGTGTCATTTTCATTATTTCGGCCATTAATTTCTGCTCCAAACTCAGTCAACAGCATTCTAGTTACAGCAAGGTGACCACAGTTGCAACTCAGATGAAGTGGTGTGTTCTTTTTTGAATCTTGGGCATCAACTGGTATGTTGTACTCTAAAATAAGCTTTCGAGCTAATTCTAAGTGTCCTTGAGAACATGCTTCGTGAAGGAGTGTCCTGTCGTCATAGCCTTTTGTATTAGCACTGCAGCCAAACTCTGAGATCAGTGCCTGTACTACATCTATGTGGCCTCCTTCAGCAGCTTTGCTTAGTGGTGTGTCATTTTCATTATTTCGGCCATTAATTTCTGCTCCAAACTCAGTCAGCAGCATTCTAGTTATGGCAAGGTGACCACCGCTGCAACTCAAATGAAGTGGGGTTTTCTTTTGTGAATCCAGGGAATTAACTGGCGTGTTATGCTCTAAAATAAGCTTTCGAGCTAATTCTAAGTGTCCATGGAAACATGCGTAGTGAAGGGGTGTCCTGTCATCATAGCCTTTTGTGTTTGCACTGCAGCCACACTCTGAGATCAGTGCTTGTACTACATCTATGTGACCTCCAAGAGCAGCACTGCTCAGTGGTGTGCTATTCTCAAAATCTTTTGCATTAATGTCTGCTCTAAACTCAGTCAGCAACATTCTAGTTACAGCGAGGTGGCCACAGTTGCAACTCAGATGAAGTGGTGTTTGCTTTTGTGAATCTTGGGCATCAACTGGTATGTTGTACTCTAAAATAAGCTTTCGGGCTAATTCTAAGCGTTCTTGAGAACATGCTTCGTGAAGGAGTGTCTTGTCTTTGCAGCCTCTAGTGTTTGCACTGCAGCCAAACTCTGAGATCAGTGTCTGTACTACATCTGTGTGGCCTCCAAGAGCAGCACTGCTGAGTGGTGTGCTATTTGTATCATTCCGAGCATTTACGTCTGCTCCAAACTCAGTCAGGAGCATTCTAGTTACAGCAAGGTGACCATTGTGGCAAGCAAGGTGGAGAGCTGTGTCATTTCTTCCATTTTTACAGTTAATATTGTAGCGTTTTGAAAGCAAGAGATCCTTTACTAGTTCCTTTTGACCTTGTAGTGCAGCAGCATGAAGAGGGGTAGTGGTTGTCATCGTTGATTATCTTTTTCTATCAGAGTTGATTGTATGACATTGTCATTTTTACACTGTGCATTTAAATGCAGGCAATGCTCAACCTGCAGAATTGGAATGTAATACATATACACTCAGTAACTTTCATGTCTTGGAGCTGAGCAGTAAATTTGAGGATACTGTTTGACTGTGTAAGCAGTAGTCACAGTTAGGAATGCGGAGTAAATGGTGCAGGTGTTAATTTGTGTTTCTCTTTTACTATTATTGTTTTACAGTTAGTAATGAGTGTTTTGACTTGCTAGACAATGTCAGAATCAACCTACGGCACGTGACCGGAATATGACATACAGCAGTGAGTGTGAATGCTGGGTGGCGGTATGTGATAATATCGCTGCACATACAGTGTGTCTCTATACTAGAAACTACCAATGTACTTGGCCACCATGAATAATTAGATGCTCATACATTATTATGTGGTGTGAACTTTATGCCGGCAGAGTGTACTAAACTCAGCAATACTGCAGGTATCTTCACTAAAAGTGGCACCCTAGTTTCCATTCTTGTTTGCGCTAGATGGTGTCCGAATTCGGCCAAACCGCTGCCTGTTCCCAGACCTTCTCTGAAGCAACCTATAACAACATTTGTGAATCATCCACTCTGCAACCATTTTTCATCACTACAACTATAACTGCCTCAAGCACTAAGGATGTCACCTACTATTCAGAAGATCTGTGATATGGGTATCATTGGAATGTATATACAGTGGACCATTCAAAGGGAGATATTTAAAAAGTTTTCAGGCTACAAGTGCATTACAGCACCCAAAATATGTATAAACATTAGGGAATTGCAGATTCCTCAAAAATATTTGCATTCCCCTATATAGCCAATAGAAAGGTCATAGCTACATGTGTATAGTTCAGATTTTAGAAATTTTTAATAAAAACTGAACAAAAGTAACAATAATATGTCCAAAAATTAGCTGGCCAAGTTTCATTCCTGAACTCAAATGTTTGGGCAAAATATTTGCCTCTCGAAAACAATGTTTCAGGTAAATGGCATTTAGTAAGACTTCATATAAACAGATAGATTGCCACAAATTTGTAGAATGTATGTTCCAAATTTTATCCCTTTAGCTATATGGACTACATTTTTTGAATCAGAAAATTTACTTTCTTTGCGTAATCCACATTATACAGGTCCTCAGCATCAGAATGGTACAAGTCCGATGCTTATACATTGTGTCGTATCCAAGATACAGCTGTTCTTCCTGGTTGCGTTATTATTTATTATTTTAATTTTAAAAGTAGTGTGGCAGTATTTACTGAAGAGAGGTGATCAAAAGTTTACATCATCGACAGCTTACATCATAAAACGCTGAGGGCTATGTGATGCAAATTTTTGATGACCTCAGTACTTGGCTGTGTACATTGCATGGCTAGTTAGCTAGAGTGTATCACTATAAAAACTGAAGGGTCATTTTTACCAAAATTTGGTTACCTGGAGCACAAATTTCATATACAGCTGCATGCATAACTATTTATATGGGTACTGTCCCAACATAAACATTCATAGCCAAGCAATGTGCCCACATGCATGTTCATTATAATCATAGCCCACACATGTGCATCAACATGTATTCACTAAGACATATTCATAATAGGAACACTGAACTTTAATCCACATGCAGTGCTGATGTCACAGTAATAGATCAAAACCATTTTCTGTGTGATATCACCGCTCACTAATTTAATACCGGAATTTGTTGGGTTGGCCTAATTTTCCCCTGAACCTCACCTCTGCTGAGCTTGAACCATGTCTTAATTTGAATGCAGTAACGTATTCCATCTCTGAGATATTGTGCATCTCTGAGATTTACCTATTTTCTACAAAGAATCTACGCGTACTGCCCCCCACCCCCACAGTACATTCTGTATTGAAAATGGACAGATGCATATCTCAACAATAGAGCAAGCTATTGCAAGCAAATTTGAATCATTTCTGTAGCACCTTTATAACATCTTGGGAGAATGTTGGCCAAAGCTGAAAAATTAGCATGTACTGAGGACACTATGGAAATTTGCCCGAGGCGACGCCGTGCGAATGCTAGCGCACTTGATTAGAACCAAATTTAATGAGCCACGCCTAAAACCTACAATAATAAGCTTACATGACATTAGTCATGCGATATCGCATGACTGTACCTCAACTGGCCGTCTGTTGAATTGTGGCTCCAAATTTTCAGCAGACTGATTGTGAATTTCGGCCTTTGGGGGGATGCAAGTCCACGAGACGATGCACACTTTCACGCTGCCTTTAATATGGTCTTCAGGATCACTACGCCGCTGAGTGGAGTGGTACACACTGGAACGTGGAGGCTGACTCGAGAGTAGAGTATAGCAATATGAACACTGTTAGTCACTGACATCACATGACCGTGAATATATTTTTCACCGAGAGATGATCCTGGGAAAGTGGTTACGAATTATAGTCTGGACTTGTACGTATGCCATGCGTACAACCATAGATAGTATAAACCGTAGGTTTATAATATTATCTATGGTACGTACAACTCATGGTTTTGCCCTCTGAAGAAAGCTTCATAATTATAGCTAGTTCCCCTTTGAATGTCAGTCTAACTTTCCGCGCCGAATGTGGACACACGCATGCACATTCCCATGTTCTATGCGCAAGAGAAGCAACACTCAGTTGCATTCTGCTATTTACTGCAGTGGTCACACTCTGCACCCTCGCATAGACCGCAAAAACAGCTCCCCTCTATATGCATGCAGTGTGAGAACATATCATAGGCCATACAGCACAAATGAATTAATAGAGAAAAGGTATCAGGAAAAGGGATAATGGATGATCTTATACGTGTTGTCCTATGAAAATGCATGAAAAATGGAATGAGTGCAGTACAAATCACAAACGATCAGGTCTCTCCACTGCTCAGCTCAGCAGAACTACAGAGAACAAGAAAGGAAATTAGCTAGACACACAATTACGTAACATTCTACCTACATCATAATTATAGACATTACAAAACAATCATACCAAATAGTTTGGAAATTATAACTTTCGCGAAATAGACGTATTACAATTATGTAATTTCTGCACAATTTTCAGACATATTGCAGCTACCAGACTGTATTGGTAGGCAGGGTTTCATACAGAATTTTTCGGTGGGGGTGGGAAAAAAAACATGTTGCATAGAGCTACGCCCTCTAGTGGGGTGTGGGGTGATGCTCCCCCAGGAAATTTTAGAGAAATTTACGTGCTCTGAGGTTGCTTCTGGGGTTCCAAAATGGCTGGAAATTAGCTACTAATGAACTACTGAGTATCAAAAAAAATGTCAACTTCTAAATTCTGGGGGGAGAAAACTTATGCTGGGGGGGGGGGATCCCAGTGCACCGCCACCCCCCCTCTGTATGACACCCTGGCAGGGTCGTTGTGAAACCTACTAACTAGCTAGTCTAGCTAAAATAACAGTTACTACATGTAGCATTATTCAACATACTCCTAAGTTAGGGAGTAGACTTCCTGCTACAGAGCTACAAACACACTCTCTGTGCATTTCGCCCATTACAACGCCCACCAGTTGTCCTCCAAACTGTCGGCGTGGGTGTGGTCACCATGCGACAGAAATGACTAACGGGTCTATAGCCTCAAAGGGATGTTTAAAAATATCAGCAGAATTTAAATCTGGCAAAGTACAATGTACTAGCAGAAAGTGCAGTATGGTGAATACATGTAAGGTCAATACAGTATCCCCCAGACCACTCTAGAGTGCCAATGTGCAGGGAGCATTGACTAAGTGGTTTCATGCTCCAATCCCACCCATTGGTGTTTATCTCCCTACCTTCCATCGAAAACCACACTCCTGGCAGTACGCAAAAGTAGTCATCGGTTCATCTGCACTACGAGTCTGTGCCTGCAGGGGATCATATGCATGTCACATGACCATTACACAGAGAGAATAATAGGCCACCACTTGTTGATGGTCAGCTTCTCATCCATTGCCCACATCAATATTATGGTCCCACATCAATGGCCATTATGTCATTGTGTGTTTGCATTGGGAATTTCAAATGGCACTGTAAAATCAAGAACATTAATTCCTTCCACCTTCCATCAATTCTTATTACCAGACAAATAAAGAATTTGTTCAGTAGCAAGACGTCCAATAGCAATGACCCACTTGCAGTCTTTTAAGGGGAAGTCCCTGATGAGAAACTGCCTTAATGTAAGATAAATTAACTGACCAGGTTCTATTGTCTTAGGAGCAAGGAAATCTGGCACTGATATTAATACCCACATAGTCACACCCACCCACAGACACACGCACACACGCACACGCACGCACACACACACACACACACACACACACACACACACACACACACACACACACACACACACACACACACACACACACACACACACACACACACACACACACACACACACACACACACACACACACCTGATTATAAGTACAGTTTCTCTTTTTACACTTGGGGCACTTGAGTAGAGTTGTCTGAGTACCCGTTGAGGTGGATATCTGGGCATCACGAATGGCATCCTTCGTAAACTGCTTTCGGAGCTTCTTCATTGAGTCACTGGCCATTTCCTGTAGAAAAACAACAACAAATACCGATATAGCAACTAATTATGATGTTTCATAAAGTAGCAGTCAATAAAATGCTCCCATTTTGTTTCCGCAGTATGATCGTAGAGCAGTAAAAGCATTTCTACGGTACACAGTAAAAATATACTCATGTTTCTGCCGCAATGCTTATAACATTGACCACACCCACAGATGTGGGCAGACCATGTAAGACCTCCAGTCAGAGGACAAGAACATGTACAGTACACAGTGAGTATATCACTGTAAACAGCGTATACATGTACATGTATAAAAAACTAAGCAGGATGTAGTATGGTGATACATGTACATGTACATGTATGTTGTATTTGTTTTCACATCCTGCCGCTTACAAGGGTGGATAAGTTTACGTTTCTAGTCTTGTGAATACCTACTATTCACATGTTCCTGCTTGTGTGGGATATTGCTGGCTTATGAATGTTCATATTGGGAGAGTACCCAATGACTATAACAGCTGCTGGTATGATAATTATACCATTACATGGAAATGAATACGCTACTCCATCACCTGACTAATTGATAATGTATTCATGTGTGCAATAACTACTGATAGTTAAATACTGCAATTGAGGTAACCAAGGTTTGGTAATAATGACCCAGAATGATATCATAGAAAATCAGGGGAAGTCTAATAATCCCTAGTCTTGTTCCCAGGCCTGAAAAGCAGGGAAGGTGGGGTGCATGCAGGCCTAGAACGAGGCTACTGAAACCCCTCTATCGCAGACATCCTTGGAACCTTTTCCAATGTCCTGATTACAGGAGTGTCCTCATTTCAGGGAGTCCTAATTAGAGAGGGTCCACTGTAATGTATCACCCACCTCCGTTGTCATGACAGCAATCCGTGACGGTGTGATGTCACCGGCAATGACGTTCTGTCGGAGGTCGGGGTTCTTAAGGTCCCCCAAGTTAGACACTCGGCTCCGGACACGCATCTTATACTTGTTCCCAACATCTCTGAACTCGGCAAAGATACGTGCAGTGAGAGTCAAGGGGGCTTTAATTGGAATGAAACACTGGACAACAGAGATATATACTGGAAATTTTAAACGACACTCTCACTAACCCCATACCTCAGCCCAGGTTTATCTCATAGCCATAGAGATTTTCTCCACGGCTGCGAGATAAATCCGCTGGGTTAAAACTCCATAAGGTTTTACGTAGCTCTGTAAAATAGTGTATGGTACATTACAAGACATCATTTCATGGGGAGTCTAATTCATACTCTGGACTTGTGGGTGTGGTCCCTTGGCAATGAAAACAGCATCACATGAACATGTAGGCGTTTGTAATCTCTGCATACATGTACAACACACAGCAGTATTGAGAGCAGGGAGGTGGTGCTCCTGCGCTCGTTATGCATCTGCAAAAGGATATTTTCTTCTATTCTTGCACCAAGATTGTAAAATTTAATTTCGTCTTCAATACTCACTGAAAAGCAAGAAACATGCGAATGAGTTTGAGGTACGAGCAAAAAAAGAGTGTACATGTAAAAGAAACAGAGGGAAGGAGTTAGCGGGAGGGAGGGAGGGAGGAGGGAGGGTGGGAGGAGGAAGGGAGGGAGGGAGGGAGGAGGGAGGGTGGGAGGAAGGGAGGGAGGGAGGGAGGGAGGGTGGGAGGAGGAAGGGAGGGAGGGAGGGTGGAAAGAAGGAAGGGAGGCAGGGAGGAGGGAGGAGGGAGGGAGGGAGAAGAAGGAGGGAGGGAGGGAGGAAGGGAGGGAGGAAGGAATGGAGGAAAAGAGTAGGGAGGGAGATGGGAATATATTACCGTCCGAAAATCCTTTCATCATAGCCTTCACTAACAAGTCTCGGCAGCGGTCTCTGACATCACTTCCTGTCTGGGGCACGCGGCAGCTGCCGTCAATGGAGGGTGCAAAGTTCAAAACTATACTGGATTGTGATAATGAGCGTGATAATGATCGAGGCGACTGTGATGCTGTACTGCTAGGTGTGGGGAATTCCCCATTAGGTAATGATTGTGGTGATGTAATGCTTCCTGTATTACTATTTTTAGAAGTGCTTCCATTATCAGGTACATCCAGGGGCGTGACAGTGGTGCTGGGTGGGGAATAAATGACGGGGGGAGGAGTGGGCGGGTGGGAGGGTTGTCGCTGGAGTGGGGGTGAGTGCTCTTGGGAAGGTGACCTCAGGGTGGATTTGGACTCCTTACCGCTCGGGGAATGTCCTAAGAGGATGGAGATGACGGCAATAAAATCCTTCATTACTTTGGTTTCACTCTGTACATACAAGTATTATCGTGTGCACCAAATTACATAATTTTGTTACTACATGCAGGGGTTCATACAGGGGGGGGGAGAAGACCTGAGATTCCCCCCCCCCCAACCACAACCAAATTACACTAGAATGTTCTGTGCATGTGCTAATTACTTTAGAATGGCTATAAGTACCTCCAGAATGCCTCAGAATCAATCTCAGAGTGCTAAAGCATGCCCTCCGTGTCAATGCCAAACTTTGGAGTCCCCCCCACCCAAACTCAAAATCCTGTATGAACCCCTGACATGTATGCCACTATAGCCTTAGTCTCGTGCCCAGACCACGCCCGCCTCCGTCGAACAGTCTGGCGTCGTTCAGCACAATCCTCGGGCTTCATTAAATATTCATAGTTTAGCGGATACGTAATTGGGAACCGCTAATCTTATTTACGCATAGTGAGAAGTAATTATGCTAGTAGCTCAGCAGATGCATGGCTGTTAAATAGTGAGCAGCATGAAATAGCTGTAAAGCGTGTGCTACCGGCATGCACTGAGGAGAATGGATCGTTGTCTTGTTTGTGGGAACGAACTACCATCACTGTCTTTGACGAACTATTCATTCTATTGGGTAGCTAGCCATGGAATTCGAGCTCTTTGTTCGTTAAGACCTAGGGCCTCGTGATGGACAGTCGCTGTAAAAAGACATCCTTCCCAAGCACAAACGCTTGCACTGCCTTCTTCTGGTCATCCGTAGCACGGTAGTAACCTAGGTAATCCACTTTCTGGACGACGCTTAGAAGAATAACTCCTAGCTCAGTACTCGAAATCGACATGCCGATCCGCGGCACTAGATACGTCTCTTATCGGACAGTACAAGTAGCCATTTCACTCTTCACCTTTCTCGAATACTTGCTTGATGACTAACACGTGTTATAACAGAAAATTGCATATTCTACAATTTCACTGGTCCGTTTGAAATTCCTGACGAAAAAGCAATTAGCTGGTACTTTTTAATAAAGACCGAGCATCCTGCGCAACGTCGCCAGACGCTTTCCAGTAGGCGGGCGTCTGGGCACGAGACTACTATAGCCTAGCCACGAGTGGAAACTACTGCAAGGAAATTTACAGGCCCAGCAGGTGAAGGTACATCAAGCTATCGCTCAGTTTTGTTGTGTTAGACAGCAACCTGTTGTGATAGCTACATGTAACTGGAAACGCTCTACAAAAATATTGAGTCGTCACTTCCACTAAAAACTGTGCAAGTCCTCAGATACTAACATTAATACGCACCAAATCTGTTATATGCCCAATCTGATAACTTTGTCACCTCAATTAATAGTCACCTTGAGGTAAGTCACCCAGCATCATAAAATGTCACAAAAGCGACCGGCATGTTCCATGTTTTCCGTGTAATAAGATTGATCACCATGACCCCGCCCATTATTCAAAATGTGTACATTATTACTCGGCAGGAAATTAATGCCGCAGAAACGCTAGGTGTGGCTGGCGTACCGGTCAGCAGTTTCTTCCACGACTTTATGAGCTTCTTGGCAGTGGTTGCCATCTCGGAGCCATCACACTTCTTCCTGAGTTTGTTGACAGACAGCCCCACCCGCGATTTCTGACAAGAGAATAGTGAGGAGAAATAATAGTGACGAGAAATAATGGTGCAGTGAGAGAGCCAGAAGACATTATGTAAATCATCAAGATCAAATTTAGAGTGGAAAGGAACACCGAAAAAAATCTAAGCCCAGCTACATGGGGATTGAACCCTGGACCTTCTGATATAGCTACTACGCATTATTTATCAGCATGTGGTGGACCTCTTCCAACCTCCTCCGCTACAGTATTGCAGGATACGGAAACATGCTCTTTTTCCTTCACAGAAATAATATTTGTGCTACACTCATGTAGCCTCAGGCCCTCCCTCCCACTCATGTAGCCTCAGGCCCTCCCTCCCTCCCACTCATGTAGCCTCAGTTCCTCCCTCCCACTCATGTAACCTCAGGCCCTCCCTCCCACTCACATAGCCTCAGTCCCTCCCTCCCACTCATGTAGCCTCAGGCCATCCTCCCACTCATGTAGCCTCAGGCCCTCCCTCACACTGCATAGCCTCAGTCCCTCCCTCCCACTCATATAGCCTCAATCCCTCCCTCCCACTCATGTAGCCTCAATCCCTCCCTCCCACTCATGTAGCCTCAGGCCCTCTCTCCCTCCCACTCATGTAGCCTCAGTTCCTCCCTCCCACTCATGTAGCCTCAGGCCCTCCCTCCCACTCACATAGCCTCAGTCCCTCCCTCCCACTCATGTAGCCTCAGTCCCTCCCCACTCATGTAGCCTCAGGCCCTCCCTCCCAGCTTAGTGTCACCTGTACATACATGTATACAACCAACGAAAGCTGGGAGGAAGAAAGTGGGTACATACCTGTAGGGTGTCCAAGGTCATTGGCAGCCCCTGTAGGGACTTCAGCATGTCCAGTGCTAGCTCCTCATTCTACAGGGAAGGTTACAATATACAGATCAGGCGGAGTGCCTTCTGGGGGTGTGGAAAATGTTGCAGGTGGAATTACACCCCCTTGGGAGACAATTTTGTACCATCTTCACGGATTCGTCTCAGACCATAAAAATTAACGTTTTCCCGGAATAACAGTTCTAGTATATTGGACAAAACTGGTTTTTTGATTCAAGTGTATATTCAAGATGGCTCTCAACTGCTAAGTACTTCAAACCGACTGACACAAAGCTGCCGGATACTCGGAATCCGCTCTCAAAAGCAGTACCTTAGACCTGCTAATGGGCAGGTGAGACGCTAGCCTCTGCTCCAGCAAAGGTTCGTAAGTTCACACCGAACAGAAAGCTGAAATAGGGAATCAAGCAGCAGAGCATGGCGACTATCTACTACTACATACGAGAAGCAATCTCTCGAAATGGGTGTGGCTATCAGGAATCCTTGGTCAATGAAATCTATTTCTGTAAAATGTTTTAGCACAATCAATCTGGGAAAAGCGTATCCTTCAAAATTTGGCGCTATATGCGGTATTCTTATGCAAGTTAGCATTTCTCAGCGAAGTTGTGGCTGCAGTGAGGATGGCCTCTCGTTTTCATCCACAATTCTGCCAACGGCAGAGCCTCAAGTCATAATATCCCCTTCAATACGGCCCATGTATGAGGGTCAATGTCACCATCATCATTAAGGCTCCGGGATACCTGTCATGCTAGAGCTTAAATACCTAATGAAGAGGGGGCTTCTCTGTCGGATCTTGTATAACAAAGAAAGGCTCTCTGAATAGCAACTTTAATTCGGAAAGAAACCCTGCCGACATTTCGACTAGATGCTCTAGTCTTCTTCAGGGCGAAAGTGAAGCTAGTGTGAGAGCACCTGCTATTTTAGAGCCACGCACGTCACTTCTCAATGCTCATCAGCGAAAGTCATGGGAGGTCAGGGGTCAACCTGAGTTAGCTCCGCCCTCTAGCCTGCTCAGAGTCACCATCCAGCAATCAGAAAGCTCCAGTCCTCCTCAGCAGTTGAAACACTCCTCAGCAGGGGTCATCTGGACGTGGAGGGCCTCCTTCAGCCACAGCTCCCTGGGGCCTTCTGGCCTGGTCAACTACCAAAGCCTACTCGCATCCGATGGCTTAAAGTGAAGCAGTAAGAGGGATACAACTTCACTTCAAAAGATGCACACTCTCCGATAGGGCACCACAAACAGTAAAACTGGAAATTTCAACTCTAAATAACGGCAGATCGTTCCCCTTTGAAAGTATAAGAGACATGAGACAGTCAGTTGCTTTGTTACCCTCATGGTCTAAGATATGTACTACTTACCGGCGTATCACTGCTAGCTATCTTCTCCAGCTGTCTTCCAATCCTTACTATCTCCTGTTCTGAGCCCATTCTGTAAAGAAAGAAGGCTCCACACGGCGACAGCAGCCACCAAAAAAACTGGATTATTGTGCACACGTGACGAGATAGTTATTAAAGGCTTAATAATATGAGCGGCCGGCCATATGGGTGGAGCGAAACACTCAGCGCGCGCCTCCGGTTACCAAGCTACGAGCTCCACCTCGGCCAGCCGCATGCGCGAACTCATTATGCAGCTACACGTACTTTGTGTAGTTCTTGCCACGGTGGCAGTCCTGTGCAACTGCCAGCAGGATCCCCTGACGACTATCATTGAAGACAAGGAGAGGATTGTGAACGAGTTAGCTGAGGTTGCTCTTCAGGCTTTTGGGTGCGGTCAGAATAAATAAATTATGCATGCCTATGGAAATAGTTCAGACAAATAAAGTGCATACCAATACAATAAGAAATCTAGCTATACACTGGATCCACTTATACGCTTTTCGAATATTGAGCCTAAACTAATGTGTTATGTTAACCCTAGGCTAGCCTTCCAGGCTCCAGACCCCAGCTGATGAAAGACGTGGAGCCTGGGAACAATGCTAGCCTATGACTGTCATCAAAAAAATCATTAACTCTTTCTCTTGAATAATTGTTTCCTTGTATTGCTGACTCTTTTAGCTCCAGATGTTCTCAGCCTTGCACAGACTCCTGCAGTCATTCAGCATGTGGATCACTGCTGACGCAAAATGGAGCCGGATGTTCTGACGAGTATGGGTCGGCAACGGTGGAAGAGCCACTAAAACACTGCCATCAAAACTGCACAAACCGCCGTTTAGACTTTAGAAACTCTATGGTAAGAACAGCACAGTTTGCTGAAGATACTGAAATCACCACTCAGGAGTGCTGGACACGAGGCCTGGACTCCAAGTTTATCCAAAACAGAATCGAGGATGAGCAAAGTCAGAGAAGCCTAAAATGGCAGTACATTGGTACCCCAAGTGGCTTCTATAGGATATACCCTGGAGTTACCCAGAAGCAGTGCTTCTCTTACGATCCTCGAATTCGTCCGTGGTATGTGGCAGCCACTAGCGGTCCTAAGAACGTGATTTTGGTAATTGATGTGAGTGGTTCTATGAACAACAATGGCCGCTTGGGGCTGGCCCAAGATGCTGCCATCACAGCAATGAAGACTCTGACAAACAGTGATTTTGTCACAGTGATTGTCTTCAGTGATTATGCCCAGCAGCTTCTAGTTCCCAACCAGTTACCCAATACACTGATCCCTGCAACAACCAAGAACATTTACCATCTGAGTAATCTCTTAGCTGGTATCAGTGCTTCTGGGGGTACTAACTTTCAAGCAGCTATGGAGTCGGCATTTCAAGTCCTGGATGCAACTGGTGAGAACTCAGCAAACTGTCACAGTGCTCTTCTGTTTTTGACAGACGGTCACCCAACTCAAGGAAACATACAATCAGCAAATGGACTTACTAACCTAGTACAGCAACTGAACACAAATGGTAATGATTCTCTTAAAGCCACAGTATTCACTTACACCCTCGGCAGTGGTGCATCCACATCTATTCCCCTTGCCATTGCCTGTGGTAATCGGGGAGTATATGCCCACGTCGATGATGGAGGAAATCTAAGAGAGCAGATGAGCCAGTATTATGACTACTACGCAACCCTGAGGAGAGCTGGAGATGAGAGTGTGGTGTGGGTAGAACCATACATTGATGCTTCAGGTGCAGGGATGCTAGTTACTGCATCAAAGGCAATGTATGATATGCAGTCTTTTCCGGTGCGTCTGTTGGGAGTTGTGGCTGTGGATATCCTTGTGAGCGATTTGGAGATAGCGGGACAGCAGTCAGGAAGCGATTTTGAAGCGCTTGTTAGCCGACTGGCCCAACGTAATACCTGTCCAAGTATCGACATTGCTAGCATCTCAGAGTGCGAACTAAACTTCATCCGGTCTTCTAAAGGTGGAATGGCATGCAGCAACACAATCTGCAATGAGCCAGCGACAACAGCTTGTCCAGCAAGCGCCAACTCTGTCAACTACTGTTCCTTCCAGCTACAGCGCTATACGAATCCCTCTGCTTACCGCCAAGAAGCATGCTGTGGAGGTTTCACAACTTGTCTCAATGGAGCTACTTTGACTAAAGCAACGCTAAGTGTACATGTGTATGCAAGTGTAATTTATCTTCTCGTTGCTGTACTTGTAATGTCATAGGTACAACAGATAGTTTCACTATATGGTCAGCCATTTATTCTTTCTTCAGCTACAGAGTACCTAGCTATAGCTAATTGAAACTGACTGTTAATTTGAGTGTATACATCGCTGCCGACTATAGCTACTTCTTTATACTGTAACTATGATCACAACCATACAGACATGCAGTAGTTAAGCCATCCAGTTTATGTGTTACCATGCAAACACTTGTTTTTTGAATATGAGTCACTGTACCATAAGTGGACGCGGGTGCAATTTAATCCCTCTGATCAAGGCTCCGTGCAAGCAAAAGCTGAAGTGGCCCTATGTATGTATGAGCTTCCCATGCAGTTAATGCTCCTATGCATAGCCATCAGCATTGTCATCATGGGAGCCTTGAGCTCCCACTGAGAGCCCAGTCCATGCATAATTGTAACTGCACACATGCACAATGTCATTACAACCACCTCTAGTATCCCTTACTGTAGAGTAAACCTCAAACCTTAAGTTAGCTGCTGCTGGAAGCTTGACCTTGAGAATCAGGAATGGTGGGTAAAAATGCTTTTTGATGGTATGCTCATCATATATCAATCCCGCCAACCTCCTTTACTGTCAAAAGAAGGTTGTAGAAATCATTTTATCCTCCAGTTGTTTAGCTTATTCAATGGTACTACATTTTGAGCGATCGCGATTCGTATTTTTTTATTGAGTCTTATCCCAGCTTATACACACACAATATTAATTTGTAAGAAAAGCTTGTATATGCAGCTGCGTCTATAAAACTGAAAACATTCAAGTGGTGATAAGTGTATAAAAAAAACCATGTGCGCTATTTTAAGCAAAAACACAAACTGCAAAAACAATCATAGCAATAAACATGCTGAGATAGCATACCTTTGCACTCTCAATCCCACGACAAGTGCCAGGTAACTCAGTGGGACTGAGACAACACACTTCATCACGGAAGGCATTCGAGTCATTTTGATAACGATTCTCACGGTAGTCACAGTAATTTATGTTACCAGGAGTTGACGTGCATACTTTTGACGAAGATGTTTCATTGCAGCTGTCAATAGAGTCACATATCTCACCTCCACCACTTTTACGAATCAAATTCAGCTCACAGTTTGAGAGGTTTCTGATGTCTATCCTTGGGCAGGTATTTCGAGAGGCCAAATGCTGAATCAAAGTATCAAAATTGAGTTCTGCTTCCATTGCAGCCATTTCTAGCTCATCCACCTGGATGTCTACAGCAGCCACACCGATGAGTCTTGCAGGATCAAACTCAAAGTTATAAATTGCTTTGGAGGCTGTTACAAGCAGTCCGGCACCGGCATAATCCTCGTATGGCTCTACCCATGTGACAGCATCATCGCCAGCTCTCCGTAGTGAGGCAAAATAATCGTAGTACTGACTGAGTTGCTCACGAAGGTTCCCTCCATCGTCTACGTGGGCGTATATCCCGTTACTTGCACATGCAATTCCTTTGGTGATGGCTGCTGTCTCGGCTCTCACGGCTCCTAGCGTATAAGTGAAGATGACGGCGTTTTGACTCCTTTCCTTAACAAGACATTCAAAGTAGTCCTGGGAGGTTTTACCCTTGTTAGGGTGTCCATCAGTCAGAAAGAGGACAGCAGTATGGCAATTTGATGTATTTTCCCCAGTTGTATTTAGTATGTCAAATGCGAGATTGAAAGCCGCTTCAAAGTTGGTCAGTGCATTATTATCAATTTTAATATTTCTCACAATCTCACTGAGGGCGTCAATATTATCATAAGTTGCACGAATTAGAGTTCCAGCTGCCTGTTCAGGAATAAGAAGCTGATTGGCGGTCTCATTGAAGATGACCACCGTCACGAAATCAGAACTTGTGAGGGTTTGGATCACAGTGATGGCAGCTTCTTGAGCAAGCCCCAATCGGCCATAGTTCAGCATGGAAGTACTCACGTCGATAATGAGAACCACATCTTTAGGGCCACTTGTAGCAGCAACATACCAGGGGCGAATTCTCGGGTCGTAGGCATGGCACTGTTCAATTGCTTGAGCAGGATAGAGTCGGAAAAACCCGGAAGGGGTGCTGACGTACTGCCACCGGAGGGTCATTTGAGAGGACGAATCATTCTCCCGATTGTCCACAAAGACAGAATCTAAACTTCTTGTCAGGCACTCTTCCGTGACAACCTGTTCGGTGATGTTGGGTGAGGCAGTTCGAATGGCAGATTCAACAAAATTTAACCGACGTTTGGAGCAGTTTTTCTCGCAGGGGGCCTTAACAACTTCCGCGCCATAGTCCAACGTGCATTCAATCCCTGAGAGCGGCAGTGAGGAGCCACAGGATAACACTGCACACTCGCTGCAGTTGTAGCTACAGTCTCCAGTAAAGGCTTCCAGAGTCTTCTCAGCTATCCCCGTTACAATTCTCTCCTTGTCTTCTATAATGTCATTTAGAGGGTCCGCTCCGTCACCGGCGTGGACGCTGATGGCGATTAGCAAGGATACCACCAATAAATTCATCCTAATCTTGTTTAAACAAAACTGCGGCGCAGTGCAATACAGTAAACTCCCCAGTCAGCCGCAAACGTTCATTCTACGGCTGTATAAACATGTGCAATAGATCACTTTCGACTTCAAGCGGATGTCTCGACCTATTACCGTTATCACGCCGCAGACGATACTAGCCCCACCCATTACGCTGTATGGAATATAATTTCTCAATTGTAACATGGCATTCAGACTGCGCTGGGTAGCTGGTCTCTGGCCGCATTTGCGGGGCAGCTATTTCTCTTGCAGCGCTCCTGCCAGGGCCTCCACATGTCAGGCGCTGGTGTACCACGGCTATGGAAGACCAGAGGACGTGGTTAAGTAAGTTGTGCACGTGGAATGGAAGAATGGGAATGGGTTTTATCGGCTACCCACGTGCGATAGGATCAAGGAAGTGTTGGGGCGTGGCTAGACCCGTTTTTGAGCTTACCTTATTAACATAAGCTCCAAATTAAGCTGCATTAGCATCTAAATGTCAGCCATTGATGAATGACTATCACTTAATCCTTTAGTCTCGTTCCCAGCCGACTTTTCACCCTCCCTCGGGAAAAGTACGTCTGGTAACCCCCCTATTCCATTTCAGTTCAATTCCACTGGAATGTTGGCACATTATTTTATTTCAATTTAACATGTGACGTCACCTGAGAGTGTATTCCTATCAACGTGCAGTGTACAACGTGACGTGAGCAATGATTACGTGGCGCAAGCAATGATTGCAAATACTGTGAACCGAAACAGAATAGGGGGGTTACCAGACGTACTTTTCCCGATGGAGGGTGAAAGGTCGGCTGGGAACAAGACTATTAACCTTTGTCTCCATCATTCCCTTATAAGGAAATAATGTATGGTATTTCAATGATAGGAGTCAACTTCTCTCAGATTACAAGAGCACCCGGTGGGTGATTTGGGGGCGGAGGATGTTGCCGTGGAGATGAAGGTGTGTGCCGTCAATCCTGCCGACATCAATAGCATACAAGGTGAGTTCTGATACTCCGTGATACTTCACAGGGTACCACTATGTAATCATGGCCTGGAAAGCTTATAAATGTGTTTATCTTTGACTGCTGTTTATGTATTCTAGGCAAACATTGATAGCAATGTGTACACTGATGAAAACTGCAGTCCAGTAGTAAAAACAATGGTGTTTGTTTGCAAGCTCCGTGCATAGACAGAGCCTTAGCCTCGTTCCCAGGCCTCTGCCGTTTGGGAATGGGGCAGGTGGTCTGAGAATGAGGCTAGCCTTACAGAGCAGTACCAATTTAACTCTTACCTTTAACTCTTTGTACGCCATAGGGAAATTTATGTGCCTATATAAAATAGAGAAAACTATGTACTTTATATTAACGTCTAATATAAAAAGCCCATATAAATTCACATACGCCTTATGGATGTATTAAAATTTGGCTGGGAAAGAAAGTAACCAAGTTGTGTGCATTTCTATTCTTGTAGGAGTCTACCCAATAAAGCACACGTTTCCAGCCGTAGGTGGAGGGGAGGGGGTGGGTGTGGTCACAAGTACAGGAGCAGCTGTTACCTCCATGAAGGAGGGGGACTGGGTGGTGCCTGCCCGAACAGGACAGCTAGGTGAGTACAATCTCTCTCTCTCCCTCCCTAGCACACAGAAACAATCTTAGTATCAGCCAAACACATGCTTTGCGGACAGTCATCTGGCTGGTAAAAATGCCCGTGGCTAGATAGGTCAATTTCCATGAGAGTCTGGGAATGAGTAGGTATGTGGGGAGTGTAAATGGATATTTTTTTGGTGCAATCTTGAAAATGCAGACTCCTTGTCAGTAAATCTCCCTGCGTATCTCAGGTATATGGCGGACACGTATTGTGGCCCCTGAGAAGGAGTTCTGTAGGATTCCTCAGGATATTCCTGTTAACCTGGCTGCAACACTAACAGTGAACCCTCAGACTGCATACCGGATGATGAAGATCTTTGTGACCCTTAAACCAGGTATGATGTAATTATAAATGATGTGATACTAATGATTAAGTGCTTGTGGGAAGTAATGATGTAATACCCCAATTCACCCTAGGTGATTGCATCATCCAGAATGGTGCCAACAGTGGAGTGGGTCAGAATGTGATACAGCTGGCTGCAGCCTGGGGCATCTCCACCATCAACATCATCAGAGACAGGTCAGCTGGAAGTTATTAATTACCTACCAAATGGTAGGGGCGAGCCTTTATGAGAATTGTGACTGAGCAGAAGAAAGTGTTGTGCCCCGACACAGCCTGTTCTGCCGTCATTCTGGAGTATCCGAGGCTTCATCTCACCTTTCCCTTTGCTGTCGTCTAACATGCCAACAACCAGTGATGCCCTAATTGCAGGGGTTTCTGCCACATTACTGCCTGATCCATCGAGCTCTGCTGCATGTGATGTCAAAGATCAGTGCATGTGTTGCATGAAACGATGGGTGTGTCGATTGCTTCCAGCTTCAACGTGTCTCTGGTTCCCAACCCTAACCCCATTCATGTTGTCCATGAAGGCCTTGCCCTCAGGCTGGTTAAGCCCCTTTCTTTGCTGTTCCCCTTTCTTGATATTTTTTTGGTGAAATGTAGAAAGACAGGAACAAGGGAACAGTTGGCAAAATACTTGTATCATCCTAGCCATAAGCATTGGGTAGTCATTGCTGAAATGGCGAACAACTAGGCCCGCAAAATGTCTATGTAGGGGGACGCTCTGCTTGGATCAAGGGTGAGTGAGATAATGCAGTGGTAGTCTATTCCCTTGTCTTATGCAGGAGCAATTTAGCCATCAAAATGATAAATGCCATTGGTTATATTGTTACCGTGTTTTACTTTTACTGGCGTAGTCTCTCGTTGGTTTCAACAAGGGTAATGGAATAGGGACACAGTTCTAAAGTTGATAGCCATATTGTGACACTTTGTTTCCTTGTTCAAGAAAATGCATCATCTAAACACAATCACACAACTATTTATGCAGTTTGTAAACATACTACAGATACATAACTTCTCAATGCACAAAATTGTTAATGGAGTACATTCTCTCTTCTTGGTGCATGTGATACTTTCAGATGTTCTGGAAGAATACTTCCAGAATTGGCCCAAGCTCCACCTCTAGCTGATCCGCACTGTACTCCTTCACAGTGACGTTTGCAGCCTTGATCATGGGGGAGAGATCTGGAGACAAAATAAAGCATTTCATTGCTTCACTATACCCACAACACTAACTTGCCAATGGGTATGGCAGCATAGGTATTGGGTGTGAAAACCAAGTAGCCTCATTCCCAGTCTTCACGCCATGGCTTTTTTTGTTACGAAAGCACTAGCTAGCATATGTGGTACTTGGTACAATGTGTATGTGCTATAGTGATTTCTAGGCATTTAGAGTCTTCATTATCATGGTCACTGTTGGTATGTTCCAAAAAGCCTTATCCAGAAAGTATACTTAGACACACCATACCTGAAATCAAAACCAATTATTGTCGTTGTGGTAAGTACAGGACAAAAAACTTAGCTGGTGGCTGAGTAATTAGGAGGGCATGAATAATAGTACATGAACTCACGCTTCCCGGGCTGTGGCCTGTACAGACACAGGATCTTCTTCCTCTGAACTTCAGCAGTTCTTATCTCATATCCCACACCAAGTGAGGGAGTGGTCACCTCGGCAACCAGGACTGTGGCATATAAATTAAAACAAACCCAAAATTCTAAGCATTCTCATCAATAAATGAAGAGCCAATTTTCTAGCACACTCTACAGTTAGCTAGTCTCATGTAGTGAGGCAGTCACTTGTGTGATGGGTATTACAGGGCTTCACAGCTACATATACAACATTTTGAGGAAGCGGTGTAGTGAGTACTTAAAGCATGTGAAACACACTTGCTGGGGGAAGGGGGTCTGGGTGTATATGGAATTTTAGGTCACTTTTTGGGAAGGAGAAAGGGTGCATGAAGAAGGGAATCCCATCCCCCTGAAAAGATCTTACAGTCACACATCAGTGAGCATTTTAATTAGTATGTAGAGCCATGAGCATTACAAACCATCACTGTCTTTGATCCATTGCATATCTTGGTCATAAATGTTACTATCAGGAAGATCTTCTCCTGTATATCGAGAGAGCAGACGATGGGTCTTCATTAAGTGTATGTTGAAAGCCCCATCCCAAACCTTGATCCAGATTATGAAGACCTGGAAGCAATGCCATTGCATTTGCAATGGATGCCATTGTTGAAATTACACAGGTCTGGGTTCCAATGGCATTTAATGACTAATGGGACTAAGACTGGTATATGACACTGGTAATTCCTAAAGGACTAATTGTGTGTGTATATTCCCAAATGTGCTTGTCAATAGTTACTACCTAAAATACTGTATAGCCTAATCATAGTATAGTCCAACTTATACTAGTCAGCTACAGTTAGTTGTAAGCAGAACTACATGAAGCTATTGGCAATGAGACCGACCTGCAACTGATATAAACAGACTTTGGAATCCATGTTTTACAGTGTACTGTGTCTGCTACAATGGTAGCTAAGCCCTTTGCCACTGCTGCATAGCTAAAAATAACCCTACCTGCTTGTGCCAGTTGTGGGTCTGCCACAATCTCACTCAGCACATTACCATAGCCCTTCAAAAGTGTTACAATCCTCTGATATTTTGGCTGATATCACCCCTGCCTCCACTGATGCTCCCAGCAAAGTATATCTTCCTCTGCCTTTCTTCTGCCATCTCTACTTTGTGCTTGAATCACGAGTGACAAATAAGCTGACTGAAAGAAGAACAGTGTTTCGTATACGTTAACACCACTGTAAAAACAAATTTATTACTTCAGACCTCAGTTAATTCACTGCTAAAAAAGGAAAGGGTGGCTTATGAATGTTTGTATTGGGAGACTACCCAATGAGATAACGGCTGCTGGTATGATAATTATACCTTACATGGAAATATGAATACCCTACTCCATCACCTGACTGATAAGTGTGAATAACTACTGACAGTTGAAATTTGCAACTCAGGTAACCAAATTCTGGTAATAAATGATACAATAGAAACGAAACAGGAACTTTGTATTGACTAAGTATTACGCTTTATCAGGAGAAATTTTCAAGGTCTACTGAAACCCTAGCCTTGTTCCCAGGCCTGAAAAGCATGGAAGGGTGGGTGCAGGCCTGGATTCGTCGAGACTACTGAAACCCCTCTATTGCAGACATCCTTGGAACCCTTTCAATGTCTTGATTACAGGGGTGTCCTCATTTCAGGGAGTCCTAATCAGAGGGGGTCCACCGTAATGTACTACCCACCTCCGTTGTCATGACAGCAATCCGTGACGGTGTGATGTCACCGGCAATGACGTTCTGTCGGAGGTCGGGGTTCTTAAGGTCCCCCAAGTTAGACACTCGGCTCCGGACACGCATCTTATACTTGTTCCCAACATCTCTGAACTTGGCAAAGATACGTGGGGTGAGAGTCAAGGGGGCTTTAATTGGAATGAAAAACACTGGACAAAAATCAGAGACAAATACTGAAAAATTAAGAGACGCTCTCACTAACCCCATATACCCATGCCTATGCCCAGATTCATCTCATAGATTACAAACACCTACATGTTCATGTGATGCTTTTTGATTGCCAAGGGACCACACCCATTTATTAGTCCAGAGTATGAATTAGATTCGCCATGAAATGATGTCTTGTCTAAATCGTACCATACACTGTTTTACAGAGCTACATGTACGTAAAACCTTGAGTGTTGTCCAAGTTTGCCATTGAAATACCATGTCCCACTTAGGAATCCCATGTAGGTCGTGGGATTCTATCATATAGTCCTACATGTGTACATGGACAGATGGGAAAGGCATTGGATATCCATAGTTATTCTATGGACATGGTAGTCAATCCTGTGTGGACAGAGTATTTTGATGGCAAACTTGGACATGAGTGCCAAGGCTTTATCTCACCTTTCCCTTTGCTGTTGTCTAACATGCCAGCAACCAGTGATCCCCTAATTGCAGGGGTTTCTGCCACTTTACTGCTTGATTCATCGAGCTCCGCTGCATGTGATGTCAAAGATCAGTACATGTGTTGCATGAAATGATGGGTGTGTCGATCGCTTCCAGCTTCAACATGTCTCTGGTTCCCAACGCTAACCCCGTTGACGTTGTCCATGCAGGGTACCCTCAGGCTAGTTAAGTCCCTTCCTTTGCTGCTCCCCTTTCTTTGGTGAAATGTAGAAAGACAGGAACAAGGGAACAGTTGGCAAAATATGTGTATCATCCTAGCCATAAGCATTGGGTAGTCGTTGCTGAAATGGCAAACAACTAGGCCCACAAACCGTCTATGTAGGGAGAAGCTCTGCTTGGATCAAGGGTGAGTGAGATAATGCAGTGGTAGTCTATTCCTTGTGTTATGCAGGAGCAATTTAGCAATCAAAATGATAAATACCATTGTTTATAATATTATTGTTACCATGTTTTACTTTTACTGGCGTAGTCTCTCGTTGGTTTTAACAAGGGTAATGGAATAGGGACACAGTTCTAAATTTTGATAGCCACATTGTGACTTCCTTGTTCAAGAAAATGTATCATCTAAACACAATCACACAACTATTTATGCAGTTCGTAAACATACTACAGATACAAAACTTCTCAAGTGCACAAAATTGTTTATGGAGTACATCCTCTCTTTTTGGTGCATGTGATACTTTCAGATGTTCTGGAAGTATTCTTCCAGAATTGGCCCAAGCTCCGCCTCTAGCTGATCCTCCCTGTACTCCTTCACAGTGACATTGGCAGCCTTGATCATGGGGGAGAGACCTGGACACAAATAACGCATTTCGTTGCTTCACCATACCCACAACATAACTTAGGGGGTGTGGCAGCATAGTTATTGGGTGTGAAGCCTCATTCCCAGTCTTCACGTCATGGCTTTTTTTTGTTGTTAAGGCAGTATTAGCTATTACATGTGGTACTTGGTACAATGTGTATGTGCCATAGTGATTTCCAGACAGAGATTTTGTTATCATGGTATGCTCTAAAAGCCTTATCCAGTGGCTGGCTTTGGACACAAAATACCTGAAATTGTGTATTGGTAAGTACAAGACAAATAACTTAGCCGATGACTGAATAATTAGAGGGTATAAATAATTGTATGTTGCACCTGCACTTAGCTGGTGGCTGATTAATTAGAGGCCATGTCCGAACAATAGAGCATGCACTCACGTTTCCCAGGCTGTGGCCTGTACAGACACAGGATCTTCTTCCCCTCAACTTCAGCTGTTCTGATCTCATATCCCACACCAAATGAGGGATTGGTCACCTCGGCAACCAGGACTGTGGGTTAAATTATCCAAATTTTAAGTGGTCTCATCAATAAATGGATAGCCAATTATCTGGCCAGTAGACTATACAGTTAGCTAGTCGTGTTTAATATACATTACAGTTAGCTATCTCGGGTTAGTGAGCCGGCTGCTGTTGTGTGATGGTGATTACTACTAAGTACAGGGCTTCACTGCTTTTTATACAGTGTTTTAAGGAAGGGGAAAGTGCTTGAGTGCATGTGAAACACACGTTGGGGGAGGGGGGGGGGGGGGGGGGGGGTTGGTTGGTGTATGCAGAATTTTAGATTATTTTTTGAAAGGAGGGAGGGTGAAGGAGGGAATCCCATCCCCTGTGCATGTGAACCCCTGAAAAGCATGTTTGATCTTATCGGTGAGCAATTTAATTAGTCATGTGAAGCCATGACCATTACAAACCATCACTATCCTTGATCCATTGGACGTCTCTGTCATGAATTTGTTTGTCAGTAAGATCTTCTCCTGTATGCCGAGAGAGCAGACAACAGGTCTTATTGCATTTCAAAAAACGTGTACTAGATGTTGTTACTGCTTAGTGGTTATCTAAATTTCAGATGCCTGAGTATCAAGGTAGGAGTTAGACCTCAAAGTGGGTAATTTGTTTGTCGCTATGAAACTTGACATTCCATAGTCAAGTTTTTTGTCCTTATTTCTGGTGTTGATCGGCTGAGATGGGCGATGCTAACGTTCAGAGTCATCTTGCCCTGACTGAACTGACTCAAAACTAAGATATAGATTAAAGCGTTTTTTCAATCAGGAAGCTACAGAATCCTCAGCTACAATTGTGAGTAGAAATGTAGAAATACATGAAGCTATTAGCGATGTAACTGCACATGACATGAAACTGATCTAAATAGAATTTGGAATCCTTTTTTGCCTTGTACTGTCTGTTACACTTGTACTTATAGCCCTTTGCCACGATTGTATAGCCAAAAACAACCCTACCTGCTTGTGCCAGTTGTGGGTCTGCCACATGCACGCTCAGCACATTACCATAGCCCTGCAAAAGTGCTACAATCCTCTGATATTTTGGCTGATCACCCCTGCCTCCACTGATGCTCCCAGCAAAGTATATCTTCCTCTGCCTTTCTTCTGCCATCTCTCTACTATGGTAAACTACGACTCACAACAGTAAATCAGCTGGAATAGTGACTGTTAACAGTGCACTTTATTCTTGCACCAACCATATACGTATATACTTATATACAATGTATTGACTAAAGTACCAATGCTTTTTAAAGAACATTAGCGACGAATAGTCCTATTATGCAGGAACAATGCAATTTGCTACTAGTGTTCTGTGCATCCTACGCATGTGTCTGAGTCAACTAATGGGATATAAAAGCAATGGAATGATAAGCATAACATTCTAATGTGGGCGGAATGATAAGCAAATGTGGGCAGAATAATTGTTGTCATGGCAGATTGGCAGCCTAGCTGTCATCAACCTTGTCCCACACTTTCATTGTTTACAGTACGTTTTCACTTTACAAATGACAACAAGCTGGGTGGGAAAGCCCCGGAATGAGGTGACATTTGGCTATTCCAGAATACGTAGTTGCTTTGACCATTTAGTGGTTACTTGAGTTTCAGATGCCTGGGTATGAAGGCCTCAAAGTGGGTGATTTAACTTATTGTCAAGTTCCATAGCAAGGAACGAATTACCCACTTTGAGGCCAAACTCCTATCTTCATACTCAGGCATCTGAAATTCAAGTTACCACTAAATGGTCTAAACAATTACATATTTTTTTGCTGTGATATGAATTAAGTGCATGTTGAAGGTCCCATTCCCAAACCTCTTCACCCTGGATCTGGATTATGAAAGCCTGGAAGCAAGGCCATGTGCATTTGTACTCCAGATATTATGAAAGGAAACTACAGTGCTACAAACCTAGGGAGTAAAACATTTTAAACTCTTCGAAGTTAGAGGTTACAGCCACACTACCATACTCAAATAAGATTTTCGTAAAAGTTTTGTCCTTTACTAGCCAATGCAGAAGCACTATTTGTACCATTCAGATTTTGGGGAAATCCATAGAAATTGAATAGAAGTCGTAATAACTCAGGATTGAAAAGGAGTTAAGATTTTCAATTTTACGTCAAAAAGAACAAGTTTGACCTCTGTTGTTTGACCTCTGTTGTTTTTTTTGAGTAAATAATATCAGTCAGTTTGGGAAAACAACAATTGACCGACATGGCTAATTTGATAACTGGATTATCTGTGAACTAATAAGATAATTAAAGGTAGTTTGTCCCATGGGATTAGGCAAATTGCATCATATAATCATCTTATTAGTTCACAGATAATCCAGTTATCAAATTAGCCAGTCGGTCAATTGTTGTTTTCCCAAACTGATTGATATTGTTTTGAACTGTGATACTTGTGTACTTCTTTCGGTCATCTCTCTACTACCGATATGCTAAACAAACAACTTACAACTAGTAAATCATCAGGGATAGCGACTGTTAAAAGTGCACTTAATTCTTGCACCAATGACGTTTATACGCATACACAATGTATTGACTAAAGTACCAATGCTTTTAAAGAACATTATAATTAGCGACGAATAGTCCTATTACGCTGGAACAATGCAATCTGCAACTAGTCAGACTGCTACTAGTGTTCTGTGCATCCTACACGTGTCTGAGTCAGTTAATGGGATATAAAAGCAATGGAGTATGAAGGCATGACATTCAAATGTGGACTTGTCATGGCAGATTGGCAGATTCTTCTCTATCATCGACCTTGTCCTAGACTTTCATTGTTTGTGATACGTTTTCACTTTCAACACTGCAAATGACAACAAGCTGGGTGGGAAAGTCTGGGAACGAGGCTACGTATATTGCTAATGCTCCACTTAATGTCTTCTCTGCTGCCTCTACTGCTCTTGAATAATGCACATACGTAGCAACGATTTATATTGTGTCTTACATTATCACCATGTGGGTACTAACCGACATTATCACCCTGTAATCCAGCATTCCAATTGGTTCATACTGCTACAGTAAGAGTGATTCCTGTAAAGACTGCCTCTTCTCTGCTCCTCCAGAACTGACTTTGAGGAGCTGCGGACATCTTTGCTTGAGTTGGGGGCCAGTGAGGTCGTCACCGAGGAGGTAGCTGGCTCTTTCAAGATGAAGGAGATTGTGGAGGTAGGGTTGTTGTGTGTTTATATATTCTTGGAATCTTGCATTTTGAAAGAATGGTGTGTGTGTTTGTGTGTGTGTGTGTATGGGGGTCACTCCCATAGACTCTGTAGTCACTATTGCGTCCACATGTCAAGATCTTGACCAGCTCTTTCCAGTGATTTGACCATTGATTGTGCTGATTTTCAGCCTTTGGCCGTATACGTATACGCAATTATTGTGTTTCTAAGCACACTTTGACCTTCGTTGACTGTACACTTTTAATTGACTAACTGTGGTTGTCTATAGTCTAGAGTGTTTGACGTCTCAATGTTCGCTTCCCTTTGTGTGTGTGTGTGTGTGTGTGTGTGTGTGTGTGTAGAGGTAGTAGGAGGGCAAATTGAAAATACCTTCCGTGTCCACTGACTACTACATGTATAACCTGGCCTCTAACCCAAGCCTTCCTCGCCCAGATTTTTCTCCACAGCTGCGAGATAAAATCTGGGCAAGGAATGCCTGAGTTCGAGGCTATGTATAACCTCTGTGTACTCAAATCCTCATCCCAGGCCACATGTGCATTAATATTAGTTTACAGTTCCAAATGTGTGACGTGGGCTGAAGGATGGTAGAAATAAGAACAGGAAACGAGTACGGGTAGGAACAATACTGATTCAGGCAGTGGAAGTGAGTACAAGTTGCAGGCTTCTCTCTGTCATATTATTAGATCTAGAGGTACCTAAATTACAGCTGTAAGCACTATGAGAATTTTCCACCTGTCTGGCTTCTCCTTTGCAGAAGTACAGCCGGCCGATGCTGGGTTTGAACTGTGTGGGCGGGAAGAGCGCCACTAGTCTCATGAAGCAGCTGGCGTAAGTGTAGTCTCATTCCCATTCCCAAACCCCATTCTCAAATCCCAAACCCCATTCTCAGATGTACCAAGTGTGTTCAATACTCTTGTTCTTAAGCCTCCATTCCAACTTTTAGCCATACTACAAAAAGTGATATAATCTTTTACACAGTGTGACTACAAGATTAAATTTCATATCAGCCAGGCATATTGCATAGTTTCATCTCAACATGGTACATCATACAAGAGTGTTTTCAAAAAACTGCCACATGATGTACACATCACTATCTAACATCCTGCCATTCCATGTAACAAGCATAAGACCTGGTTGGAAAAATATGAAAAGATATAGGGATGGGGTCCATAAAGGTACTGTGGTGTCGTTCGTTCCTACCTTGTTTGGTTGCTTTTTGGGGATTCCATCCCTATATGTCTTTTCGTTGTTTTTTTTAATGTTTTTTTTGTGACTTTAATCTTCTATATTTGTGTCCGCATACGCAGGCCCAAGGCTGTGATGGTCACGTATGGAGGAATGTCAAGGCTTCCTGTGGAGGTCTCTACAGTGAGTTTTATTCTCATAGCCCAAAAGGTGGCTCACATGACTGGTTATGTGATTGCAAGAATGTGGCTCAAAATTGATAGTCTCCTGCATGGGAGTATCCAATCATCTCCTGGCTCCATATTCCATATTCCATATTCCCTATTTTTTGTGAACAGGGGAGAAAGCCTGGGGATGAGGGGAGCATATGCAGTATCATTTATGATGCAGTAATTTTCATGTATAGCTTTTATTCCCATAGGGTTCTCTGATCTTCAAGGACCTGAAGCTGGTTGGCTACTGGAATGGCAAGTGGCTGGAGACTAATGCACATGGTGGGTTACTAGGCGTTGCTAGGGGAAATTACACTTCTTGGTAGTGGGAAATGTGGTCACCGATTTTAGTTTTGGGACAGGTGTACTCTCTATTTTTAACGTTGACACTGCCGAGCAATAATTATTATAGCAGCACAGAGTGCTTGTGTGCTGTTGGAGGTCTATAGCTGCATCCCTGCTGTACTCCAAACTACCTCTGCGTGTTTAGAAGATCCATCAACTAGCACATCAATGTGCAACAAGAAACCACCATCTCTCTTTGAGATTTTTGCCACTGTACCAGCTATGGACTAGATGAACAAGTGACTACAATGACCACAGGCTTGATTACATTGTCATTCGGTAACCTTGGCTATTTCCTAAAAGAATTCCCCATTGATTCCATACAGGCTTTGGCTCTACATTGGTAATTGCCTTCAGTGAATAAATCGCTAGTAGATAATTGCCTTTATGCCACCCTCCCCACCATGCACACACACACACACACACACAGGTACTGAATATCTGACAATGATGGAGGAGCTCTGTAACCTTGCTCAGCAGGGCAAGCTCCACCCCCCACTCTGCAGCGAACATCATTTGAGGGACTACAGGGCAGCGTTAGTAAGAGCCATGAAACCTTTTGTGGGAAGCAAACAGCTGCTGGTTATGGACGTCTGATATGATCGGACTTTCCTTATAATTATCAAAAGTTTTGTATGATTTTTTCCAGCATTGCCAGTGCAATTTGGCATTGCATGATCCGTGTATGGACAGTTGTAGCTGCATGATTATTGCAGTGGCATACAATGTATTCTAAATTTAAGTTTGGAAATTGAGTTACGTGTGTATTTATTTTCAGTCTGAAGATTTTTAATATCTCTGTGATGGTGAACTTGCGAGATGCCATTTCCCTCACCAGCTATATATAGTCCCTTCTCTACCAGTTCCTCTGTATTATAGTCAAACTAGTATTATGTATGTTACACCTTCTTACTGACCCATCCTCTAAAGATTAATTAATATAACCATTTAATGGACCACTCAACAAAATAGCCAGGTAGGGCTATTGGCATGAGAATCAAAGTTCAAAGTGCAAAGTTTATACTATTTCGTGGATGAGGAGTGACCATTCATTGGACCTGATCTTCCATTTATTTCAACAACACACCATTGTCCAAGCTATAATAGTGTGGAATTGGCCCATAAACTAACTCTAGAGTATTTGAACATGACTGCAGAAAAACTGAAAGGCTTTCAAGAGGTTCAAGCAGGTTGTTGGGTTGTTTGGATTACGAGGAGCGAGGGCTATTGGAACGAGGATCAGGAACATGGCATTGGAACGTGGAGTGAGTGGTATTTGAACGTGGAATGTGGAGTGACCTCCAGGGCCACCATAGACAAAGGGCTATCTAATAGAATATGCCATGTAGAGGTGCTGAAATATGCAATTGGAAGGTCACAAACTAATTAGAATTGAAAGGTGATCTCATACAGTCTTACTCAGCATACGAAGTGATACAAAGATCATACTAGAAGATCATTGATATTACATGCACAAGCAACTTGAAGCAATCGACTTATGTATACTGTATGCAGCATTAGAATGTTCTAGCAAAACCAATTAAATAAGGGAATTAGCTAGCCAGTCTTTGACACCCTATAGTGTCATTCACGTGCAGTCTTCACTTAAGTTGGTACTTATGTTATCCTGGTATTGTGAAGGTAATGATTTAGCTACTGTAATGGCAAGTTAATTGACCCATCATAGTCAATAAACTTTATTTCTTTTTTCGATCCCATCACCTAAAGACACGTGCAATCTGCAGAGAACGCACAAGCTTCCCTGTAGCTACTCCCTTATACTTTAGACAATTAAATTTTGTGATGTGAAATAATATAGGTGTACAAAATTAACTGACTCTATGAATTCAGTGCTTGCCAAAAACAGTACACATCTGTATACAGTCAATGAAAGTTGTCCATACAAACTTAAGGATTAAATTAAAGATATAATATTATGTATTATAACATGAATAGTAAAAATATTAATGTAAGAATTAATTTTTGTAAAAAGTAATTAATTGAGTCCCGTTATAAGCAACATACTAATTATTATCGCTATATTGGTAAACAGCCATGGGGTCTTGGAGCAGAGCTGCACATTCCTCGGGATTAGCAAGACGGTCTGGTAGTGATTCCTCTGAGATACTCTGCCTCAATGCACTCTTACACAATAGTCGAACTCTGTGCATCAGCACTGTCATTTTTTTACATCCGAAGAAATGCCGGTAGAGTAATAGCACTATTATATAAATAAAAGGAATTGGTACAAACACGCAAAACATTGCATACATTAGAGGACTAAAGCCTGAGTGTTGTCCTCGGAGATATACTATTTTTATCGCAGGTATAGAAAAATATATTAGAGCGACTATAAGAATTAACATTGTGTTAATTGCATTGTGAATTGGCAGTTTATGAGGCTGTGCTACAGTGAACAAAATGGCAAACAATGTAAATATCACACCTACAAGATAACAATATATGAATATGGAAGAGCTCAAACTCACTGCTATCACCATGAAAATAGAGATTCTCACAAGGAGATATAAGGCTGAGAAATATCGACAATCCCTCGTGCCATTAGTACCATTCTTGTAGCAACCTTGGAAGGCATCCATTAATATATGAAGTGCCTGACATCTGAGCTTGCAAGCATTAAGAATCCTTTGAAAGCAGTGGCAGGGATAGAGACACAAAAGCAACAGTGGTAAAATGTTGAATATAGTGAGGACTACAATAGCCAGAATAGCATAGGGCAAGTGCTGTTTGCTAAAGTACTCAACTGTTCCATCAAAGTAGAGGTATGGTCCCATTGACTCCCCATGGGCATTGTAAAGATGTACTGGAACAAGAAAATCAAATGATACACTGAGAAACTTGACATATGAAAGGAGAAGAAAGGATGCAAATGCGTCAATTAAGGAGGTTTGGATATCCCACTGCCTTCGAAGGCGAGCACAACACCAGTGAAAAGGTTTCCACAACCATACCACAAGTTTGCAGTTGCGATTATGTAACTCAATTAGCAAATAAGTTAATACTGTCAAGAGAAGTGGGTATACTGCTACAACATAGTCAAGTGCTAATACTTGGAGGGTACTCATACTGGGGTGCAAACAAAATGGTGGGTAAAGAGTACGAAAGAAATCCAGATTCCAAAATCCATATAGTGATTCACCAACAGCAATCACAACAGCAGCTACATGGGTATGCGTACCACTGGACACTATTCTTACTTGCGGTGGCGATGTAAATACTTGGCAAGCTAACAAGAATGCGTTCATTGAAGGTGAAGTGGCACTGATGCGAAAGGTGATTACTAAAACAAAGAAAATCGTTAGAGGCAGAAACACGATGACACAGTACTTGGCCACATTTTTGAAAGAGCTGCTACACTGCACACATCGCCAGTCATAAGAGTATGCAGGAGGAGCAAAACCCTGCTTGCATCTTCCACACAACTGACCCTCTCGATTGCTCACAAAAGCTCCCTTGCCACACATGTTATCAGATAGGTCACTGGCGTTTTTAAAGACCAACCCACCTACTATGTGGTGACACATGTACATGCAGGCACCAATGACGGTGATATTTGGGTCCTTTTCATAAAATGACATACAGTAACATGGAATCAGTCGCACCTCTAAAGTACTTTCATCACAGAATATCACATCTCCCAAACGATAGCCACATCTGCACCGGCCAGTAGTGTTGTCAAACCTGCTCCACAGGCCAGGGCAGGAAAGAGTTGATGACTCCCCAGCAGTGCCATGTCCATGATCTCTGCCTCCTTTGGGATAGGTATACTGGGTGGCACTTTGTCCAATCAGTAGTAGTAGACAGATCACTAGCAGCATTTCGACTATCTTCAGGTTTATTAGAAGGGTGAAGTGATATGATGACTTAGTTTATAGTGAAAGAGTTTAAGAATATTGCCATTTTCACTGTTTTTCTTTTCTTCTGCTGACAGTATGCTTTCAATATGTGCGTGCAGATAAACATGTATGCTGTAAAGTTGACCCAAACATCAAACAGGATGACGTGTGATATTGACGAGGAAGTCAAGGCCCCAACACAGAACTTCCCATATATGTGGTACTGTTGACAGCCAGTGAAAACACAGAGTTTTGTCTGGTGGCAGAGAGAAATGTTATTGCCACCACAGAAGACTTTATGCATGCAAGTCCTCACAGGGATGGTAGCTGTATATTTCACCTTCAATATACAGTACCCTAAATCACTTTACCCCATATTTATCTTTGCACAGCACTTTGTATTAGGGCTGAAAGATGGTCAGCCCAGTTCCCAATTGCCTAATAAGACTTGTGTTTGCTTTAGATAAAATAAACAGCTGAACTCTAAATGTATAAGTCTACTTAGCAGTCCTAAAGGTTATCATTGTATATATAACTTTTTTTAGTAAATAATCTGCTGAACTCTGTAATTTTAAGTTGGTCGGGCACCGGGAACAGTGTCCTACCTTAGCTACACCACTGCCTTAAATTAGAGAGATAATTACGAAACATACTCAGCAATTAAGTCAAGTATTACATGGCTACAATTGAAAGTGCAGTTACACCCATGGCCTTCTTAGTTGCAGGAGCCATAGAAATGTTACAACTGCTGGTTCACCTTTAATTGTAGCTACCTGTAACTTAGCTTAATTGTTTACCTTCCTGTCTAAAATTGGAGACCTATAGCTAGTGGTCAAGAAACGTAATTGATCTGTTTGCATGTACATTGTTTTGCAACTCAGATAATATTAGTTGGGTACAGCAACCCGTTTGTTTTTGCAGTGAGGATACAGCCAATACACGCAAGTTTCTAGATTGAAATTACTCAAATTAAGAATAGATTTGATCCCAACTGCATGTAGCTAGCAAGCTGAACGTGAATTTGACTTCCTGGAATGAGGACAACCCCAGTAATCAGGACACTGGATCTAGTCCTGGGCCCAGTAATCAGGACACTGGATCTAGTCCTGGGCCCAGTAATCAGGACACTGGATCTAGTCCTGGGTCTATGGGTTGTCTGTGGCTAACTGAGGGTTCCACTGCGTATGCAGTACCAACTCGCAAGCCTTCCTTAGTAAGTGTGAGTCTGCATGAGTCATACAAGAAGAGAGCACACAATAATCAGGCTGTTTTCAGAGTATGTATTGTGATTAATATAGCCACTTCTTTGCTTCTTATTTTTCAAAATGTGCTCACAGAAATTATAACATCAGAATGCCATACCATTGGTTTGCATAAAGTTTAAATATTGATTGGTATGACTCAATAGACTAGTGGAGACTAAACAGCCAATCCCGTATAATTATTGTTATTAGCCCTACTGTCATTCATATGCAGTCAAGTACTACTTTTCTATTCTGGTATACAAAATAGTGATGACTAGTATTAAAACCTACTGCCACGTAACCAAGGATCCTAGCCATTACACTTACTTTTATCAAGATCATCATCCGAAGATATTTCAGTAAATTTTCTGCAGAGAATATGTAGGCTTACCTCCACGCTTTATACTTTAAGCTACTCCAACAATAAAGAGTCAATTAACAGTTCTGCAATGAGAATTAGGTGTGTACTAATTTGAAGCTAACTGCGTCTATATATGAATTAAGAATGCAGCAAAACAGTAATAATCAATGAAAGTTGCCCTTACAAAGAAAACTACGTATAATCATAAGACATGTATTAATGCTATAAACATGAGAATGAATCACTACCACTCCCATGAAATTAAAAAATTCTATTAATTACATTGGTTTAATGATGTATGTACAGGTAAATAGCAATTAATCACTGTTTGGTGTTTGTTGTGAGTCCGACGATAAGAACATTATATCTGTATGGGCCAATTATTGTCAAACAGTTAAAAGGACAGTTGATCAGGTGCATTATCAGTGTCTTGGTAAACAGCCATGGGGTCTTGGAGCAGAGCTGCACATTCCTCGGGATTAGCAAGACGGTCTGGTAGTGACTCCTCTGAGTTACTCTGCCTCAAAACACGTTTATACAGTAGTCGAACTTTGCTCAACAGTGCTGCCATTTTTGTGTGTCTAAAAACTACCCAGTAGAGCACCACCACTGTCATATACAAAAATGGAATTGGTAGAAAGACAGAAAACATTACAGACATCAGAGTCTGAAAGTTTGTGAAGTCTGCTCGAACCATTACTACTGTTTTAGCAACCATACAAAAATAAATCAGAGCAACATTGAGAGCTAATACTGTATCAATTGCATTGTAAATTGGTGACTTGTAAGGCTGCACTACAGCTAACAAAATAGCGAACAATGTAAATATCACACCTACCATAAAGGTAGCTACCACTGCAGAAGTGCTCAAACTCACTGCCATAGCTATAAAAACAGAGATTCTCACAAGGAGGTGTATGGCTGAAAAGAATCGACATTCCCTCGTGCCATTAGTACCATTCTTGTAGCAGCCTTGGAAGGCATCCATAAATACATGTAGTGCCTGACATCTGAGCTTGCAAGCATTAAGAACCCTTTGAAAGCAGTGGCAGGGATAGAGACACAAAAGCAACAGTGGAAGAATGTTGAATATGGAGAGGACTACAATAGCCAGAATAGCATAGGGCAAGTGCTGTTTGCCAAAGTACTCAACTGTTCCATCAAAGTAGAGGTATGGTTCCAGTGACTCCCCATGGGCATTATAAAGATGTACTGGAACAAGAAAATCAAATGATACACTGAGAAACTTGACATATGAAAGGAGAAGAAAGGATGCAAATGCCTCAATTAAGGAGGTTTGGATATCCCACTGCCTTCGAAGGCGAGCACAACACCAGTGAAAAGGTTTCCACAACCATACTACAAGTTTGCAGTTGCGATTATGTAACTCAATAAGCAAATAAGTTAATACTGTCAAGAGAAGTGGGTATACTGCTATAACATAGTCAAGTGCTAATACTTGGAGGGTACTCATACTGGGGTGCAAACAAAATGGTGGGTAAAGAGTACGAAAGAAATCCAGGTTCCAGAAGCCATAGAGTGACCCTAAGAATACAATTATAATAGCCCAATTATTAGGGTCACCTGATAAAGCAAATGACACTATTCTTACTTGCAGTGGTGCTGCCAATACTTGGCAAGCTAGTAAGAATGCATTCATAGAGGGTGAAGTGGCACTGATATGAAAAATAATTAGCACAACAAAGAAAATTGTTAGTGGTAGAAATGCAACAATGCAGTACTTGATCGTGTTTGTGAGAGAACTGTTTGTACATCGCACACATTTCCAGTCATAAGAGTATGCGGGAGGAGCAAAACCCTCCTTACACCTTCCACACAACTGACCCTCTCGGTTGCTCACAAAATCTCTCTTGCCACACATCTTATCAGACAGTTCACTCGCATTAGTAGGAACCAAATTGTAGTCCTGCCCATGACGACATGTGTACATGCAGGCGCCAACAACAGTGATATTTGGATCCTTTACATAAATTGACATACAGAAACATGAAAGTAGCTGTACCTTTGAGGTATTTTCGTTACAGTGCACCATACCTCCCAACTTAGCACCACATCTACATCCAACACTACCATTAGTGTTCTCAAACCAGCTCCACAGGCCAGTACAGGAGAGAGTTGATGACTCCATGGCAGTATCATTTCTGTAATCTCTACTTCCTTTGGAATAGGTATCCTGGGTGCCACTGTGTCCAATCAACAGTAACAGACAGAACACTGCCAGCATTTTGACTGAATTTTGTACAGCCAATTAATCAATGCAGCAGACGTACTTTAGAGCTTGTAGCTAAGTGCATAACTGAGCGTAGCTTTAAAGGCTACTTCCTAAGAACTCATTTTATTTTCACTGTTTTTGCTTCTTCTTGTTGATAGCATCTACATCTCCTGGAAAATGTATAAGGTATACCCGTGGATGAGCAATATTCCGTGAACTGCTGGCGAAGCAAATGCCATCAGGGTTTCATAACGGATATTTGGGGGAAATATTCAAATGCATGTGAAGTCACACTCCCCAGGAGGGCGATAAAATATGGATCTCTGAGATTGCTTCCGATGTCAAAGCCCCAAATGAACTTGTCTACAGAACATAAAACGCTGGAGCAGGAAAAGTTGTCCACACAAAGAAATAATAGTATTGCATGAAATAATGTGAGAGTAAATTTGAAATATTTTCTATTCCTGCAAAAGGAAGTGATGGGTGTGATAGATGGATGGTTGTTGAAGGAGTTGCTGGTGTGGTGGAAGAGGAGGAAAGAGTTGTTGGGTTGGTTATAGCTAAGCCCCGCTCTGAGTACCTGGACCCCAGTGTCCCCTGTACCTCCCCTCCTATGCATAGACACTTAGTGTTAGCTATCACTTTATTTGGTTAATGTGTATCATGTATGTGATGGCTCAAACATGAAGAGATTTAAAGATTAGTGCTAGTATACATGACATTGTATTAAGTTCAGACTCTTCCCTTGTGCTACCTAGCTATACACATCCTAATGGTGTGACTCAATAGACTAGTGAGGGAAGAACATGCCAAAAATGGTAAAACTCTTGTAAAGAGTTTTGTGATGAGAATTAAGGATGTACAAACTTAGTTTCTCTATGAATTAGGTGTGCACCAAAACAGTAATGAACTCATGGCGAAGTACGAAACAAACATCTTTGACAGTTTTGTGATGAGCATTAGGAGTGTACAAAACTATACAGTTGCCTCTATGACTTAAGATTAAGTACACACCAAAACAGTCATATAGTTGTCCACATGAAAATTTAAGCAAACTACATTGCTATAATACAATATGGCCAATATGTAGTGCACTTATGTACTAATAAAAAAGGTGCATCGAAGATGAGGGGTAAGAATATTGTATCTATGTGATGGAGTGTGCAGAGCAGCTGCGATATTGTAATAATATTATACCGGGGGTATGTGCTATTCTTTAAGTTGGAAAACACACACACACACACATACACACACACATGCACATGCACGCACGCACATGTGCGTGCACACACACACACTCCAGTTCTAAGGGAATTAGCTAGTCTCGACATCCTGGTGACCTATTTGCATGCAGGGTTTCACCAGGTACTTTTCTTATTCTGGTATATGTGAAGGTAATGATTTACTATGATGACTGGGAATAAAGCTTTAGCTTATTGTCCCATAGACACAGGAGTATAGCCAATAAAGTTTACATTTTTCTGACCCCATCACCTTATGACGTGCAGCTAGTGGAATCTGCAGTAATACAAAAATATATCAGAGCGACTATGTGAATGAATATTGTATCAAATTGACAATTTATAAGCTTGCACTGCAGCAAACAAAATGGCAAACAGGGTAAATGTCACACCTACAATAAAAAGAAACTATGACTAGAGAAGAACACGCTGCCATTACTACAAAAAAGGAAATTCTCTCTGAGAAATATTTACACTCCCTTGTGCCGTCAGTGCCGTTTTTATGGCAGCTTTGGAAGGCATGCATTAATTACATGACATCTGGGTTTGCAAGCAAGATTCATTGAACTATTTACATTTTCCCATGGCGGCAACCGGAATCAACAGCGGGGGTGTGTCACTTTGATGTGGAAAGCGGCACTTTCAAAGGCAAATTCGGCGCTTTGATGTGGCCGAGCGGTACTTTGATGTTCACTTTCAAACCTCTTTTTTTTTCTTTTCTTTTTTTTTAATAAGAAGCCGTTTAGGCCGCGTGTAGTGCTGAGTAGGCTGTTTGTGTGTAAAATCCAGCCTGAAGTCTGTGGTAGTGTTTGTGAGTGTAGCTGAAAGACTGGCAGGCAGCCTGCCAGACAGATGGTCATCCAGTCTTCTCTAGTCAGTTGTCTTTAGAAAAGTGACCTTTCTATCTCGTAGACTCCGCCCATTTTCGCGTCTAGCTGCCGTTTGTGGGGCCCTGGCAAAAAGCATGGTGAGTTGTAGCTAGGCTCTGTGCATGTGTAACGTAGCAAGGGAGGGGTTAGTGGAGAAAAGCATGCGTAGATTTCTTGTGAGTAGGCTGGCTGTCATAACCTTGGGGTCAATCTACTGTAGCAGGCGTGGATTGTTGCAATATTTGATTGGCGAGTCCGGATTGCGAAATTAGTGTAGTTGTGAATAGCAAGGTAGATTTGGCTGTAAAACCGGATCTGAAGTGTTTTTGTGAAAAAGCATGCGTAGAATTTTGGCCTGTCCTGTGTAGGTTGTGTGTAGGTGACGATGAGGGATGAAACTGTGTGGAGAGTGCAATATTTGGAATTTTAGCAAAAGAGGTCTTTTTGTGAATATTAAGCAGAGGGGGTAATTAGGTGCTTACCTATTGTCATGTGGGTGTAGGCTAGGATGTTGCCGACATAGCCATGAACTTGGTTCGGAGGTTCGGCTTCAACCCTACTCGACTTCCCTTCCTACCTTAAGAATCCTTTGAAAGCAGTGGCAGGGATAAAGACACAAATTTAAAGCAACGGTGGAAGAATTTTGAATATGGAGAGGACTATGAAGTGCAGTGATGAAACTTCAAGTTAACTACCCCATAAGTCTTAAAGATCCTTACCATTAGACTTCACTTTTATCCTCATCACCACCCTAAGTGAATTTTCTACAGACAATGTGTGGGCTTTCCCCCTCTCCCTTCAACTTTAGCTATTCCAAGAATAAAGAGAAAAATAACAGTTCTGCAATGAGATTTATGCAGCTAGTTACAAAAATGGTATTCCATATGAATTAATCAAGTGCACACCAAACAGTCAAATGACCATACAAAAGAAACTATAATCTCCTATGTATTGACAGCATGTAAATACAAGAGTTTATGTTTTGAATCTGTGATGCTATACCCACGAGTATAATGTATACAACAACTTAATCATGTATGTGAATAGCATAATATTATAGTAACCAATTATCGCTTTGTATTTATATGAGTAAGCAATAATAAATACACTGTGTTGGCCAGTTATTGTCATAACTTAAAAGGACAGTTGATCGGGTACTTTATCAGTGTCTTGGTAAACAGCCATGGGGTCTTGGAGCAGAGCTGCACATTCTTCGGGATTAGCAAGACGGTCTGGTAGTGACTCCTCTGACTTACTCCGCTTCAAAACACTTTTATACAGTAGTCGAACTTTGCTCAACAGTGCTGCCATTTTGTTATGTCTGACGACTAGCCAGTAGAGTAATAGTACTGTCATATAAAACAAAGGAACTAGGATGAATATAGAGAGTATGACATTTATATTGCTGTGGAATTCTGAGCGTTTTTCTGGGGCAGCCACGTGCACTAGTGTGCTGCCACTAATACAAAAGTATATCAGAGCGGTGATGAGTATTAATACTGTATCAATTGTATTGTGAATTGACAATTTATAAGGCTGCACTACAACAAACAAAATGGCAAACAGTGTAAATATCATACCGCCAAGAAAACAATATACAAATCTAGATAAACTCAAACTCACTGCTATCATCATGAAAATAGAGACTCTCACAAAGAGATATAAGGCTGAGAAATATCGACAATCCCTTGTACCATTAGTACCATTCTTGTAGCAGCCTTGGAAGGCATCCATAAATACATGTAGTGCCTGACATCTGAGCTTGCAAGCATTGAGAACCCTTTGAAAGCAGTGGCAGGGATACAGACACAAAAGCAACAGTGGGAAAATGTTGAATATGGAGAGGACTACAATAGCCAGAATAGCATAGGGCAAGTGCTGTTTTCCAAAGTACTCAACTGTTCCATCAAAGTAGAGGTATGGTTCCATTGACTCCCCATGGACATTGTAAAGATGTACTGAAACAAGAAAATCAAATGATACACTGAGAAATTTGACATATGAAAGGAGAAGAAAGGATGCAAATGCCTCAATTAAGGAGGTTTGGATGTCCCACTGCCTTCGAAGGCGAGTGAAACATCCATGAAAAGGTTTCCATAGCCATACTACAAGATTGCAGTTGCGATTATGTAACTCAATAAGCAAATAAGTTAATACTGTCAAGAGAAGTGGGTATACTGCTATAACATAGTCAAGTGCTAATACTTGGAGGGTACTCATATTGGGGTGCAAACAAAATCGTGAGTACAGAGTACGAAAGAAATCCAGATTCCAGAAGCCATACAGTGATTCAATTACAGCAATCAGAACAGTAACTACAGCAACATGGTCTGACTCATATGTACTACTGGATACTATTCTTACTTGCGGTGGCGATGTCAATACTTGGCAAATTAGCAAAAATGCGTTCATTGAAGGTGAAGTGACACTGATGCGAAAGGTGATCACTAAAACAAAGAAAATCGTTAGTGGCAGAAACACAATGACACAATATTTGATCAAATTTTTGAAAGAGCTGCTACACTGCACACATCTCCAGTCATAAGAGTATGCAGGAGGAGCAAAACCCTGCTTGCATCTTCCACACAACTGACCCTCTCGATTGCTCACAAAAGCTCCCTTGCCACACATGTTTTCAGACAGGTCACTGGCATTTTTAAAGACCAACCCGCCTGCTATGTGGTGACACATGTACATGCAGGCACCAATGACAGTAATGTTTGGGTCCTTTTCATAAAATGACATACAAAAACATGGCTCCACCAGCACCCCGAAAGTTTCATCACAGTGAACTACACCTCCCACCCAATAACCACATCTGCACCGGCCAGTAGTGTTGTCAAACCTGCTCCACAGGCCAGGGCAGGAAAGAGTTGATGACTCCCCAGCAGTGCCATGTCCATAATCTCTGCCTCCTTTGGGATAGGTATACTGGGTGGCACTTTGTCCAATCAGTAGTAGTACACTGCAAAAACAAAAGGATTGGTTTAACCCAACTTGGGTTACCTGAGTTTCAGCATCAATATCTAAGAATGTGCATACAAGGAGATCATTTACATTGTTTGACCACTATAGGTAGTAAACAATTAAGCTAAGTCACGTATGACAGGTGGCTACGCTAGAAGTGCTGCACTTATGATGTTTCTTAATTGCAGGAGCCATGGAAATGGCATAAGGGCTGCTTCACTTCTAACATTTCTTTAATTGTTATACGTGACTTAGCTTAATTGTTTATCTTCTGCCTGAAATTGGAGACCTGCAGTGTTCAAGAAATGTAACTGATCTGCTTGTATGCACATTGTTGTGCAACTCAGATAACCCTAGATGGGTTACATCAACCCTTTCGTTTTTGCAGTGTATGATGACTTAGTTTATAGTGAAAGAGTTTAAGCCATTTTCACTGTTTTTCTTTTCTTCTGCTGACAGCATGCTTTCAATATGTGCGTGCAGATAAACATGTGCATGCTGTAAAGTTGACCCAAACAGTTGACCCAAACACCAAACAGGATGACGTGTGATATTGACGAGGAAGTCAAGGCCCCAACACAGAACTTCCCATATATGTGGTACTGTTGACAGCCAGTGAAAACACAGAGTTTTGTCTGGTGGCAGAGAGAAATGTTATTGCCACCACAGAAGACTTTATGCATGCAAGTCCTCACAGGGATGGTAGCTGTATATTTCACCTTCAATATACAGTACCCTAAATCACTTTACCCCATATTTATCTTTGCACAGCACTTTGTATTAGGGCTGAAAGATGGTCAGCCCAGTTCCCAATTGCCTAATAAGACTTGTGTTTGCTTTAGATAAAATAAACAGCTGAACTCTAAATGTATAAGTCTACTTAGCAGTCCTAAAGGTTATCATTGTATATATAACTTTTTTTAGTAAATAATCTGCTGAACTCTGTAATTTTAAGTTGGTCGGGCACCGGGAACAGTGTCCTACCTTAGCTACACCACTGCCTTAAATTAGAGAGATAATTACGAAACATACTCAGCAATTAAGTCAAGTATTACATGGCTACAATTGAAAGTGCAGTTACACCCATGGCCTTCTTAGTTGCAGGAGCCATAGAAATGTTACAACTGCTGGTTCACCTTTAATTGTAGCTACCTGTAACTTAGCTTAATTGTTTACCTTCCTGTCTAAAATTGGAGACCTATAGCTAGTGGTCAAGAAACGTAATTGATCTGTTTGCATGTACATTGTTTTGCAACTCAGATAATATTAGTTGGGTACAGCAACCCGTTTGTTTTTGCAGTGAGGATACAGCCAATACACGCAAGTTTCTAGATTGAAATTACTCAAATTAAGAATAGATTTGATCCCAACTGCATGTAGCTAGCAAGCTGAACGTGAATTTGACTTCCTGGAATGAGGACAACCCCAGTAATCAGGACACTGGATCTAGTCCTGGGTCTATGGGTTGTCTGTGGCTAACTGAGGGTTCCACTGCGTATGCAGTACCAACTTGCAAGCCTTATCATCCGAAGATATTTCAGTAAATTTTCTGCAGAGAATATGTAGGCTTACCTCCACGCTTTATACTTTAAGCTACTCCAACAATAAAGAGTCAATTAACAGTTCTGCAATGAGAATTAGGTGTGTACTAATTTGAAGCTAACTGCGTCTATATATGAATTAAGAATGCACCAAAACAGTAATAATCAATGAAAGTTGCCCTTACAAAGAAAACTACGTATAATCATAAGACATGTATTAATGCTATAAACATGAGAATGAATCACTACCACTCCCATGAAATTAAAAATTCTATTAATTACATTGGTTTAATGATGTATGTACAGGTAAATAGCAATTAATCACTGTTTGGTGTTTGTTGTGAGTCCGACGATAAGAACATTATATCTGTATGGGCCAATTATTGTCAAACAGTTAAAAGGACAGTTGATCAGGTGCATTATCAGTGTCTTGGTAAACAGCCATGGGGTCTTGGAGCAGAGCTGCACATTCCTCGGGATTAGCAAGACGGTCTGGTAGTGACTCCTCTGAGTTACTCTGCCTCAAAACACGTTTATACAGTAGTCGAACTTTGCTCAACAGTGCTGCCATTTTTGTGTGTCTGAAAACTACCCAGTAGAGCACCACCACTGTCATATACAAAAATGGAATTGGTAGAAAGACAGAAAACATTACAGACATCAGAGTCTGAAAGTTTGTGAAGTCTGCTCGAACCATTACTACTGTTTTAGCAACCATACAAAAATAAATCAGAGCAACATTGAGAGCTAATACTGTATCAATTGCATTGTAAATTGGTGACTTGTAAGGCTGCATTACAGCTAACAAAATAGCGAACAATGTAAATATCACACCTACCATAAAGGCAGCTACCACTGCAGAAGTGCTCAAACTCACTGCCATAGCTATAAAAACAGAGATTCTCACAAGGAGGTGTATGGCTGAAAAGAATCGACATTCCCTCGCACCATTAGTACCATTCTTGTAGCAACCTTGGAAGGCATCCATAAATACATGTAGTGCCTGACATCTGAGCTTGCAAGCATTGAGAACCCTTTGAAAGCAGTGGCAGGGATACAGACACAAAAGCAACAGTGGGAAAATGTTGAATATGGAGAGGACTACAATAGCCAGAATAGCATAGGGCAAGTGCTGTTTGCCAAGGTACTCAACTGTTCCATCAAAGTAGAGGTATGGTTCCATTGACTCCTGATGGACATTGTAAAGATGTACTGAAACAAGAAAATCAAATGATACACTTAGAAACTTGACATATGAAAGGAGAAGAAAGGACGCAAAAGCCTCAATCAAGGAGGTTTGGATATCCCACTGCCTTCGAAGGCGAGTGAAACATCCATGAAAAAGTTTCCACAACCATACTACAAGATTGCAGTTGCGATTATGTAACTCAATTAGCAAATAAGTTAATACTGTCAAGAGAAGTGGGTATACTGCTACAACATAGTCAAGTGCTAATACTTGGAGGGTACTCATATTGGGGCGCAAACAAAATGGTGGGTAAAGTGTGCGGAAAAAAATCCAGGTTCCAAAAACCCTATAATTATTCTAACACAGCAATCACATTATGTTAGCTATTGCATTATGCAGGCAAGTTTCATTATTATGAGGTACGATGCACTAGCCTCATTCACCCCAACTTATTAGTACTGCATGGGACGAATGGTAGCAGGTGCATATATAGCTAGCTATACATGCAGGACAATTAAAGGATGAACTTCAAGAGTGAGAGCCAAAACAGGTAGCATGAAAACAAGCTATAGTGTGGAGCCTGGGAACAAGGCTATAGTGCAATAGCCCATTAATAATTGGTGCTTATAATTATTATTAATGGTGATGTAATTGAAGCAGTACTGTAATTTGTAAGCTGTATGTATTATATCATTTTAACTCCTGACTCTCGATGTACCAACAAAAGAAAGTAAGTCTGATAGTGCTATGTGAACCTATTGAGGTTCACCTCTTGAGGTTCAACGCTTTACAGGTATAACCTATTGAGGTTCAACTCTCAGACGGTTGGGGTTTATAATACTGAATTTGACACACATCTGACGGATTGTCGAAATGGTGCGCTCGTTTGCAGACTGGGGTTCGGAGCGTTATCTCCCCAAGGTGATCAAGTCGGGGATCGGGCCCCCTGTACACATATTGATCTTCGACTTTCTACGACCTAGTAGCAAGAACGCCGGTAACTTTCTTCTCCCGCGAGGGCTGAAGGATTCCGAAGCCGAATGGACGACTGAGCACGTTGCGGTGCCCACCGTGATTCCCAGTCTCGCCTATCCAACGCTTCTGGGGCAGCCATACCTCTACAAGTATGTCTGACCCTGCAGGAGGGATGGGAAGCTCATCTAGGCGTTTTTTTTTTCTTCTCCAACTAGGCCTGGGGAGAATTATTTATAAGTTTGGCTATCCAGGAGGGAGGGAGGCTAGTGTTTTTTTTTCCAACTAGGCCTGGTAAGAATTGTTTATAAGTTTGACTATCCAGGAGGAAGGGATGCTAGTTGTTTTTTTTCTCCAACTTAAGTTGTTTCTCTTTATAGAAATACCACGAATAGTCATCTCTCTATCAGTACTAAGCCTGGGAAGAATTATTTGACCGTCCAGGAGCTAGCTACAGGCTTCTTTCCCCCCTCCAAGTGAAGTTGTTTATCTCTAGAGAAATACCACAGATAGTCATCTATCTATCAATACTAAGCCTGGGAAATATGTTCAGAAGTTTGACCGTCCAGGAGCCAGGCTTTTTTTCTTCTCCAACTTAAGCTGTTTCTCTTTATAGAAATATCACAAATAGTCATCTATCTATTAGTAAGCCTGGGAAGAATTGTTTGTCTGTCAAGGGGCTATATAGGCTTCTTTTTTTCTCTCCAATTACTAGGTTAAGTTGTTTCGAAATACTACAAATAGCCATCTATCTCACTATAAACCTGGGGAAAGTTTTTCAAGTCTGACAGGCTGATGGCTACTGAATTAATCATTAGCTACAAGCCATTACACATACTGAATACTAACAAAATAGTTGGAATGGCAAATCATTAGGAAAGGCACACTAGCAGTATAAGCCCTAGCTTGTGGTGGGTTCGATGAGCTCATTTTTTAATGTTAAAGCTGAAACACGTACAGGCAAAACATGTACAGCAGGGTCCAGTCCCAATAGCATATGGTTGCTAGTGTTAAGGAACCACGAAGACAAATTAAAGAGCAAAACAAATAAAAACAGAAACAAAGAAAAGTTTAAGTACACAAAACAACACAATTTACAGCAGTTTTAAATGCATAAACTAGAATACGACAAAATTCTGGGGTAAACTGTTTCACAGTTTTACAAAACTACTATAAAGGAGTTTTAAAAAATTTAGTGCTTTTTTGTTTTCTTATCACTTGGCACTGTAACTATTGAAATTTATGTAACAAATGCAAAGGACACACAATATAGCACTATATTGGCTAATTTTGCATGTAGCTATGCCCAAAAATTAGTTTTAAAATAGTGATACAGAAAAACAAACCAAGGGAACATGTGAAGAAAATAATTATATATTCCGGTTACGAATAGTAGCTACGAGGTACAAAGGAATTATGGAAGTTACTTTTGTGTGCATAGGGACAGACATAATACTGTGATCTTGTGACTCTGGGCGCTTGCTCAACAAAAATGCCAGTTGCATGCTGTAGAGAAGACTGAGAAAACAACTTTAACAGATCCTCGTTGTACATTCTCGAGGGTCTTTATTTCATCGGTTTTGTAAGTGTTCCAGACTTGGCTCGCGGTGTCTCCATCAGATGTTGTAACAAGAGGTTCACAATATGCCTCTCCAGAAGTTTGCTCAATATTGGAATAGCAAAGAGACTGTTTGCCGGACTTGTTTTTGTCACCAGATTTTGGAATAGGTACTATATTTGATCGTTTTCATGTCACTGGGAAACATCCAGTTGAAATTAAACAGCGTAGTGACCAGTGATGAACTTCAACACCCTACCATAAATTTGGCCAGGGACACTTGCTTTAGAAACGTCAGATTGTAAAAGACACTTATATAACCTCCTCTTCTATACATAACTGGGCCTCCCTCAGGCAATTCCAGGTGTTCAGCAGACTCAAAGGAGCGGGGTGGCAACGAGGTAGTGAAGCATTTAGAGAAGTAATTGTTCAACAAGTTTGCATTGTCAAGCTTATTGTCTGCACAAGTACCATCAGACTGATTCATTGATGGTAGCTATTGTGGCTGAATCGTTCCTGAAGAGCTTCATTGTTTTCCAAAACCTGTTTTTGTTTTCAGTGTTAATGTTCCGATGACTGTTTTGAGTTTCTTAATATTGATTTGATGTCTTATTATGTTTGCCTTTACATTTTCTCCAGAGCTCAGTCGACCCTGTCGATGACTTACCCTTCGGAATAAAGAGTTTCTGCTTTTAGATTGCACATTTTAAGTTCTTTGATAGCCAAGGAAGATTCGTGTGTTCAGGTAGAACACCCTTTGGGACACCTGGTATAGGTTTCCAGGGTAGTCTTGAAAGCATATTCCAGCTTTGTAGAGCTTGATTTACATCAGGAGTATCCACCAATCAACATCGCCCAGTAGTCTGCTTGCTTTGTCAAAATCAGCTTGAGAATACCTCCAAACTGGTCGTGCATTTGGCTTAGTACAGTCAAGTAAAAGTCTCCTAAGAGAGAGACCATTGTGGTCATGGTCAGAGTTAACAATAGGGGGTATAATGGAGCTCTCATTCAGCTGTGCAGGGCTGGATACAAGGACAATGTCTAGCAACAATAGGGGGTATAATGGAGCTCTCATTCAGCTGTGCAGGGGTGGATACAAGGACAATGTCTAGCAACAATAGGGGGTATAATGGAGCTCTCATTCAGCTGTGCAGGGGTGGATACAAGGACAATGTCTAGCAAGTAAAAAGTAATTGTTTCCTATGTATGTGACGCTCTAAGATTTGGGTTAGCTACCACAAAAATTTTAATAACCTGACGGACAATAAAAGTAACCATTTAAAAATTTAAAGGTATACAAAATCTTAAAATATAAATGCCTATATAGGCCTATACATGCCTATAAGAGTCGTGGGGGGGGGTAAGCAATGAGTATTTAATGAACTGCTGGCTCAACAAAAATTTACTACCAGGGTTTAATAACAAAATAATTGGGAAAACTACTCAAATGCATGTCCTCAGATTGTGAAAGTCACATGCACTGCCATATATAGCAGTAGGAGGGTCATAAAACGCGGGTCTCGGCGTGAGGTTGCTTCTGATGTCAAAGCCCCATTGTGAGCTACAAAATATTAATACTGGAGCAGGAGAAATCCCCTCTACAAAACCCTGGTCACTGAATTTTAGCAATGGAGATTTTATTTTTTAGAAACATAATGTATAATATATTAGCACTTCTCTGCCAAGTTCTCAGAGGGGAGCATGTAATATAGTAAGTCACACTGGAAAAAACTTGAAATTTCCTATAGCAGGATAAGTTCATGAAATATACTGTGCAGTTCATATGCCCTGCAACTGTTTGTCATGTGTTCTATTGAAGGAAATATATACATGTCCTGAATGATTCCTGATGCAGTATAGGGCAGAATTTCCTGTACTCTTTCCTTTATCAGTCCTGTATCCCTTACATATCACATTTCATTCAGCTTTCATGTAGTGTCTGATGTATGGTATGAACTGCCCCTGTCCTGGTCCAGTGGAGGTGATGTGAACTCCCCCTGTCCTGGTCCAGTGGAGGTGACGTGCACTCCCCCTGTCCTGGTGCAGTGGAGGTGACGTGCACTCCCCCTGTCCTGGTGCAGTGGAGCTGACATGCACTCCCCCTGTCCTGGTGCAGTGGAGGTGACATGCACTCCCCCTGTCCTGGTCCAGTGCAGTTCATATGCCCTGCAACTGTTTGTCATGTGTTCTATTAAAGGAAATATATACATGTCCTGAATGATTCCTGATGCAGTATAGGGCAGAATTTCCCGTACTCTTTCCTTTATCAGTCCTGTATCCCTTACATATCATATTTCATTCAGCTTTCATGTAGTGTCTGATGTATGGTATGAACTGCCCCTGTCCTGGTCCAGTGGAGGTGATGTGAACTCCCCCTGTCCTGGTCCAGTGGAGGTTATGTGAACTCCCCTTGTCCTGGTGCAGTGGAGGTGACGTGCACTCACCCTGTCCTTGTGCAGTGGCGGTGACGTGCACTCACCCTGTCCTGGTCCAGTGGAGCTGACATGTACTCCCCCCGTCCTGGTTCAGTGGAGGTGACGTGCACTCCCCCTGTCCTGGTCCAGTGGAGGTGACGTGCACTCACCCTGTCCTGGTGCAGTGGAGCTGACATGCACTCACTCTGTCCTGGTCCAGTGGAGGTGACGTGCACTCACCCTGTCCTGGTGCAGTGGAGCTGACATGCACTCACTCTGTCCTGGTCCAGTGGAGGTGACGTGCACTCCCCTCCCGTCCTGGTGCAGTTGAGGTGACGTGCACTCCCCCCCGTCCTGGTCCAGTGGAGGTGACGTGCACTCACCCTGTCCTGGTGCAGTGGAGCTGACATGCACTCACTCTGTCCTGGTCCAGTGGAGGTGATGTGCACTCCCCCCCCCCGTCCTGGTGCAGTGGAAGTGACGTGCACTCCCCCCTGTCCTGGTCCAGTGGAGGTGACGTGCACTACTCCTGTCCTGGTCCAGTGGAGGTGCCCTGCCCTACCCTTGTCCTAGTCCAGTGGAGGGGACATGCACTACCCCTGTCCCAGTCCAGTGGAGGTGATGTGTACTACTCCTGTCCTAGTCCAGTGGAGGCGACGTGCACTACCCCTGTCCTAGTCCAGTGGAGGCGACGTGCACTACCCCTGTCCTGATCCAGTGGAGGTGACGTGCACTATCCCTGTCCTAGTCCAGTGGAGGCGACATGCACTATCCCTGTCCTGATCCAGTGGAGGTGACGTGCACTACCCCTGTCCTGATCCAGTGGAGGCGACGTGCACTACCCCTGTCCTAGTCCAGTGGAGGTGACGTGCAATCTACCTGTCATTGTTCAGTGGAGGTGACATGCGCTCCCCTGTCCTGGTCCAGTAGAGACGGTGTGCACTCTCCCTGTCCTGGTCCGGTGGAGGTGACATGCACTCCTCCCCATCCTGATCCAGTGGAGGTGATGTGCACTCTCCTTGTCCTGGTCCATTGTAGGCAAAGTTACATACTCTTGACATTTTCATGTCCAAACAATTATTAGCTATAGCAAGGCAATTTGTAAGATACTAACATAAGCATACAAGCAGTTTCAATTAGCAAGTAGCAAATAAGCACATAACAAATATATTTTAAAAAATAGCTAAACATATCAGTACTATAAGGTCTCTAACTAGTTCTTAAATACCCATGAGGGCAATGTTTCACCCTCTGGCCGTGGCCAAAGAGAAGGACACCCCTGAACCCTGTCCTTCATTTGCCGCCTGGCTTGTGGGCTCTTAGTTTTCAACCCAGCTTCATCCAGTTTGTTTTTGAATAGTGCAACATTTGCAGATAGCCATGGCAGAGGATGTGACACATTGACTTCCTTGTCATCATCTTTTCCACTTTCATCACTCGACATGATGTCGATAGTTATAATGCTTTTCCATGTTTCTTTCCCTTCCTCCAGGGCCAGATGGGCATTTTCAAAGGCCGCTTTCCTTTCTTTGAATTTCTAAAAACAAAAGAAAGACCAATCAATATAATGTACAGGCATACAATCTGCTGTCGAAAATTGGCACATAACTGTGTTACATGATAGACTGTCCGCTAGTAGCTAGTGGAATAAGATAGAGGATTGCAAAGGATCTATCACAGTAGCCACACAACAGTCTTTGTACTCTGGCTGGTACTTGAAGTGAGACCTGTGCACACCGGGAGTGTGAGGGATTCCAAGACTTGTTGGCCTATATACCTAGAGCCAGGTTACACTATCCCTAGGTGGAAGCTGATAACTTGCTAGCTACATGACAAGTGGTTTCTGAGAAATTGACAGAGGTTTCAAAAAGCTTCACCCTCACCGAGAAAATCAGTCTTTCATGATCAAGCTGCTAACAAGGAGCTTTCTTTTGAGATCTATGAAGAGAAATCCTAATAACGTTTTGAGTACTCATTTGCCGCCTCATATGCTCGTGGGTGTCTTGATATCATATATAATCTCATCCCCTTACCCTCAAGAGCCTCTCGTGTCGCCTTTTGGTTTTGTTCTTCCCCTCCAATTTCCCTCGCCTTCTTGCTGAAGTTTCTTCACTTCTTGATCGGTAAAACCTATATGCAGCATCTACAGAAGAGTATAGCTACTAGTAATTAATGCCATCCAAAAAGATATGACAAGAATGTATACGTACCTTTAATGTGTTCAGTTAAGAAAGTAGTGTTTATTCCCTTCACCTCCCGTACTAGACGATTTAGGATAGCCTGGTTGTGTGGGTCCCTATACGTAATCCTACCAGATGTGTGCAAAGAGGTGCAAAAGTACAATTTTGATATGCAATACAACTCCAGACTATTTATAGACCACTGCATCGGTGGTTCAAAGGACCTGCTATATTAACTTATAATGCACCTACTATTCCTGCATTATGCATGCATAGCTATATTCTTTTTAGTAGCTACAGATTTCATGCTGCTCTCTTAGTAGTCTGCCTACTATACAACCACCTAGCAATGTCAAATAATTTCTTTGGGGGGGGGGGGGGGTATCCCAGAACTCCCCCAAACCTTGTTTCAATTACATGTTATCCATTTACCCTGGCTCAATCTTCCAGCCATCAAAATTGTCGAGGTCTTCTTCCATTAAAAGACTGTAGACCCTCCTTGTCTCACGCTGCAGGGACCAAGATGTACCTTAGCTTAGCACAAGTCTTAGAGTATTGCACTACCTACAGGACTGTGGCTTTAAGAGTAGGTTTGTCCATATTATGCTGGCATAATTTTGAGCATAATAGGTGTGGTCTGGCACAAGGGAATTATGCTAGTGTATTAGGTAGCTCTTCCAAATGTGGCCATCAATAGTTTAAGACCACTCTTTCACTACGGGAAGCTACTGTTATGTGGAAATTGCTCAAAAGCATAATAGTCAAATTTTAAGCATAATGTGGACAAGCCTATTCAAATGTCAGGGCTGTGGCAACAGCATTTTCAAAATAAGGGCCACTCACACTTGTATGTCTCATGTGTGAATTAAGACTTCAAGGCCTACTAAGCCATGTTTGTATATGTTATACTATTATAGTTACAAGTTAGCTATGCTCTTTTTTCATGGAGAAATTCATAGAGCATATAGGAGCCGTAGGGATACAGGAAATGGCTCAGAGCATGGGCAGCCCTTGCACACAAACAGTAGCATGGATCAAATGGCTTTGTTGCCTATTGGTTGGTAATGTACATACAAGCTTCAAGGGCTGTGGCAACACTATTTGCAAAGTAATGCTTCAAGGGTCACTCACACTTGTATGGCTCATGTGCGAAGACTTTAATAAGTATAGCTTAGAGCATAGAGCTGCCCATGTTCTAGTGCGTTTTGTCATCCCTCAACTCTCCCTGGTAAGTCATCGGCTTTCAACAATAGCCAATCGGCTTTTGATACGGCTTTTAACCGGAAGCTTTGCCGAACGGCTCGAGTCTAAGATGTCAGCTACAGATGCAGAGCCTAAATGACACTGGGATATTTGTTTTGCCATACAATCATTCTATCGTGATGGCCCTGTACGGCGAAGTTTATGCTATTCGATATTTATCATAGCCGATCGGGTTTTACTAAAGCCGGTTGGCTTTTACTGAAGCTGATCGGTTTTTACTAGTTTTTTTCTAAAGCAGATCGGCTTTTACCATAACCGATGGGATAGTACTGAAAGCCGATCGAATAAAATCTAGGCCGCGCGGCATCTGAAATCAAGCAGCTTCCGTACCTGTTTGTAAATGCACATACAATTATCAAGCATTCGCTTGCATGACAGCGTTGCCACAATCCAGTAGAGAAGTTGTCCTTTTAATATACTCAGTGGGATCGTCACGTCCTGGAAAAAAAAATCGTCCTAGCACTAAAATTTCCACAGTAAAGTCGATCTCCCGACTAGCTAATACTCGAAAGACTATCCTCTATTCTCTCCAGCCCACAATCTGACAAGGCTAAAGATCACTTACAGTACTCTTCCCTGTGGGGACAAGACTAGCTATCCTCAGTGACAGTGTGTGGACTATTGGGGGGAAAAACAAAGGAAAATACTGCAATATTTCTGTATAAATACATAAGACATACCCTGACTTCATCTGGCACATCCCTCTTGGTTGAGCGTCGCCTGGAGCTCGAGGGAGTTGAGTCCACGTTACTGGCGTCTAATTTTTTCTCAACAAGCTTGAGCCTGCGCTCTGTCTTGTCCGCGCGATCAACAAGATCTGCCAAGAGTCGGTTGCTCTTCCGAATCGCCTTCAGGACGTCTTGACGATCGTCATTGCTCGCATGTCTCGGAAAAGTTGCCCTACTCTCAGGCCGCTTTTTGCGAGGAGGACTAAGTGGCATTTCGAATTCCTCGCTCAAGGAGGCATCAGATCCAGAGGTCGAACCTTCTACTCGCTCCTCTGAAAGTCGTTCCGATGAATCTTCTCTTGCTTCTGTCATAAGGAAGCGAGCCATAGCTGCGTCGAGATCAAATACAAATCCTTGAAGACTAGATTACTGGCTAAAGGGATATTTCTGTCAAAAATAAAGATTTTTATTCTTTATATACTCTTCTTTCCCGCTTTTTTTAGTACGGCAATCAGCAGTGTGCATGCGTGTACTCAATGTGGCATTGTATAGAGTATTGCACACCGATCATGTCTACCTCCGAGAAAAGACCTCTCCTGGCAAGTGGTATTGCCGAATTCGAATCGAGGAAAAGACACAAAGTTACTATCCCTCACAACCGAAAGGTCTGTCCCCACTGTAAGCAAAATCTTGCAATAAAAACATTCAAACAGCATCAAAAGTTGTTCTGCAGAACTGATGGTACCTGGATTACAGAGGGAGATGACTCATCTAATATACAAAGTGAAGGTATACTTATATATATATAGGACTAGTAATATAGTCTTTTAATTATGCCACATCTTTTTGTCTCATAGTCATAGCCACGAATATTCCACCGCCGACCTTGCCAACATTTACTATTAGCGAGGATGATTCCAACACTTATAATCTTGGAGAAGCTGCTGCATCAGATGATCAGTACAGCAGTGATGAAGGCGATTGTTTTGGTAATTTTTACTATTGCACAGTTCATAGCTATACATGTATATCCATTCTCCACTCCAATTTTATATAATAAGGGTATTGCAATTGTTAGCCGGCCATTCTTTATCTGATACAGAAAGCAGTGAAGAGGAATTATGGGAAGATGATGAAGTGGATGACCACTTTCACACTGATCCCGCTACTGTTACAGAAGCACCTAATGCTCCAGTATTTGAGGGAAATTCACCCGAATCTCAGAAGTCCGCTTCCCTACTGTTATGGTTAGTAGGTTTGTTGTTATCTCTTCAGGCTAAGCACTACATTCCTGATTCTGCTATTGACACACTTTTTAAGTTCCTGTACATTTTCTTCAATGTAATCGGTCGTTTTTCTCCTTTTGTGGCTCTGCTTGCCAATAAATTCCCCAAGTCTGTCTATATTGCCCGGAGATCTCTAGGACATAATGCATCTTTCACAAAGTTTGTGGTGTGTCCCAAGTGTTGGACGCTGTACGTGTTTGAAGATGCTGTAGAAAAGACTGGCTCACATGAAACTAGCAAATTTTGCAGCTTTGTTCGGTACCCTAATCATACCCAGCGTTCAAGACGAGAACCATGTAAAGCTCTACTTCTTAAATCAGTTGAGTTATTGTCTGGTCGAAAAGTATTGTATCCTTATAAGGTATTTTGCTACAAGTCTTTAAAATCTACTCTCCACGATTTTCTTTTGCGTCCCGGAGCGAACTAGCTTGATTCAAAAATACTCGGTAGGAAAAACATCTCTGCAAGTTTGATTGTTAGCTGGCTGTTTTTGGCAAATAGTCTTTTCGAGGAGGGCCTGAGAACAAGGGTAACTTCAGTGTACATAGCAAGAGCGTACCCTTCAAGTCGCAGTATTCCTTAAGTTTCTGATGTTGGCAGTAGGGGTGGCACTCCACCTGGTTCACAGCTGGCGTGATCTTGGCTGTCTGGAGCAGACGCTCCGTCTTTGTGATGGTGAAGTTGGAGATGCCGATTGCCCTCACCAGTCCCTTCTCCACCAGCTCTTCCATGCCCTGCACACATGGGTTGCCACATACATAAAGGACAGGCACACTCCCCCAAGCTGTACAGGCTAGCTACTTGACATCTCCAGAGAGCCATGAGACAGTGATAGAGAATTGAGGAAGGAAGGAAAGGACTACAGCAGTGTTTCCCCCAAGTCAAGAAAGAAAGGAGGAGGGGGGAGAGCACTCTGGGACCGGGAAACGCTGACTACCATACTAATTTAGTTGTTTGCATATGAAGGCTAAGCCCAATCAAAAGTGCAGAAGTATCAAAACTCATGACCGGGTAAGGCTTTTATCCTTACCATCCCATAAAAACTGCAACGGATGGCCACAACACTTACACACCACTAAGCACAGAGGCTGGAGAGGGTACAGATGCAAGAAATTACTGCATGCTCCATACACACAGGAGGTAGCCACTATGTCTCCATTCTCAATGTCTGGAATTCCTGAGCCCTTAGGAAATTCTTATACAACTACAAATCAGACTGATAAACGATCTGACAGTCTATAGCGAGAGGTTCTTCATACCGAGTCACCTTTGACATCATAAGATTGTGTCTTATCATGACTACCAAATGAAGTGTGGAGAGTCAACACTTCCAGTTGGGCCTAACCTCACTAACTATCACATAATCTTCCTCATCACTAACTACTGACTTTTTTTGGGTACAAATATTTGTGAGTTGGGAAAACTTAATAATAGTGCAAAATTATTATGTGTGTGTATGCACACAGGAAATAGAAGTGTGTACATGTTCACTGTGTTTTAGCACCCACCTTTTTGTGCATATTTTTTTTGCGTATATGCAAACTAGCGCAACCAAATTCAGTAGTTTTAAAATCACAAAAATTAAGTACCTACCATATCTGAATTATTCCCAATTCGCAAAAAAATTATACTCACAAATAATAGCTAGTCAGCTTAAGGTATCAATGTAGTCATTCCCAGGGGATGATCAAACAGATAAATGTCAGACCGACAAACCTTCCAGGTGTTTGCCATCCTGTCAGGATCGTACCCCAGGTTGTCTCTGTCCTCCGTACCCAAAGCTCCCTTCCTGAAGGAGACCGGTCCATGGACAAGGTAAAGGTCAAGGTACTCCAGCTGGAGGCTGGCTAGGGCCGTCTCGCAGGCTGGGAGGATATCTTCCATTGCATGACATGTATGCCTAGGAGAGATGATAGCATTTGAAATCATTATCACAACACCACCTCTGTTCTTTTACTGTACCTCAAGTCTTAGTTACTGCTGGATGCCTGACCTTGAGAATCAGGAATGGTGGGTAAAAAGCTTTTTGCCAACTCTCCCCACCCATCCAGCATTTATATTAATTTAGCCAGCAGATATCTAATCTTACTTGCATGCATAGTGAGTTGAAGGACCAAATATGACATATCTTACAAATACTATAATCACTGACATACTATCATCACGCAGCTATGTAGCAACTACCCTTGTTTTATGAACGCGTTTACCATAGCTTAGAAGTGATAAAGACTTCCTCCCTCTTGACCACACCCACCTCGAAGTACTTCTTTAATGCATCTCCGATCTCAGGCTCGTTATCATAGATGTAGGCACAGTCGATGTGTCGATAGCCGGCCCTCAGGGCGTTCTCCACTGCTTCACCAACTTGTCCTGCTGGTGACTCCCAAGTACTGAGGATCAATAAGTATAGGACACATCACTGTTTAATGGGATAAAGACCCATTATATCTTGGAAAGCTAAGGAAATGTTGAGGGGTCCCCCCCCCCCTCCTGAAATACTGAAATACGTCTGGTTCACTCCATCATCACTGCCATTTTCACTTTTCGGTGAGCAACGAAAATTTGGGAGGAAGAGACTCCACAAATTTATATAATACTTATTCCACTTCCTAATTATGTCAGTTACGTAACCAGATGACAATGTTGCTGTATACCTTCGCAGGTATATATTATCTATGATTGTAAGGACTAGCTGCAATATAATATACATGTAGTTCTCTTCACTCACCCAAGCCCAAAAGCAGGTATCTTAGAGCCATTGCTCAGAATAAGTGAACTCTCAGGCTATAAATACAAGGAGAAAATGTATAACTGCAGTGATTGACATAAACTTATGAGTATATACAAATATTATACTGTGGCGGATCCACAGGGGGGCGTGGGGTTTGCGCCTCCCAGTCAGAGTTCAGCATAGTTAATTAGTTAACTCTGGCTACCACATAGCTACACCGTAGATTAAATAGCTCCTATATTATTATTATCTATGGGTAATGTAACTCCTGCCAGCCATGATTCATGCTCGAAACCTTGTTTTACCTTTTCTGTGACAACGCTGTCGTGTACTGCCCTGCAGCTGGTCGGAGTCTTGGGAATGGCGCTCCGTGCAAGCAGCATAGAGAGACTTGCGCGTATGCATAGCCTAGACGCTGAGTACATAGTCAATCGCCTGCCTATACACGTACACACCACGTGCTGCACTAGTCTGGCGTAGCCTGCCCCTCGCGGCTAATCTGGGCGTGGCATGCTCCTCCTAGATCGAGCCAGCACCAGTGAGCCTGGGACCAAGGCTAGGCGCGGAAGGCCTGGGTTATGCTGAAACTAATTTGTGCTGAGGCGTAAGGAAACCCATAAGCAAAATTGGATGCTTTGCAATAACCAACTTGGCACAAAAGAAATTGCTTTAAAAAATAGTGGAATTGTTAATTATTACTGCTAAAGAACTTCTCACAGTAGTGCAAATAGACTCTAGGCAATCCTATAATTCAGTTACTTTGGATGAATAACGAATTTCTTGTCGTCTTCAACATCCCAAGCCTGCTCCCATGCCATCCCCAGTGGAAGGAACTCTGGCGCACTACGAAACAGCCGTAGCTCTCTGTCCACTTCACTCAGTCTCTTCATGTCCTCCGCATCCAGCTTGAGCTCGGTGGATTTGAGATTCTCGGTGATTCTCGCTGGGTTGACTGTCTTCGGGATCACCACCAAGCCTCGGTGTAGGGCAAAGGAGATGCAGATCTGCATACAATGTACACAAAGTTTCATTAACACTAGATATTGGTATCTCAATGTAAGGCGAAGGTACCTAGCTATACATACTATAGTCAACAATGAGCTGTGAAGGAATTTCTTATGCAGATTCAACGCATTTTAAAGTTGGCTAGTTTGTATTAGGATTACTGGAGTGCAAAGCTTTTTTTTTTCTAAAGAACTTTAGCATGCATAGATATTACTTTTATGACCATATGGGAGGTGCTGTCTAAAGAAACAGCTAACAGCCCCACCAAAGGGCGCAGCCAGAACTTCCTGTACCTGAGCACTCGAGAATACCTGGCTCTATTCTTACTCCACATACTTCATACTCCATATCACATACTTCATACTCCATACTATTTCTGTGTTCATATACAAAGATGTTTCCATGGTGACCATACTCCTACACAGCTTATATCTACAGAGGTTTGCAGGTCGTTGTTGTCCAGTGTAATAGTCAAAAGAGTTGACAGTTGTAACTGTAATCCGTTAGCCTTTGTTCCAGACAGCCTAACCTAATTAAACACTTGAGTAGCCACTGCCCATTTGCTCCTTCCTGTGGACCACCAACTTGCAAAACCTCTGTAGGCCTGGGTATGCAGCAGCCTCGTTCTAGCAAGTGATTAGGAGAAATATGTGTACCTAGGCCCGTTACACCACCGCAGCGTTTCAGATTCTGAAATGTTTCTGGAAACAATCCCGTGCCATCCCCTAACCATCCCCTAAACCTATCCCATCTATTCAGTGCCGAAGAATTTTACGTTCCCAAGCCTCGCGCTCCGTGTGTGTTACATAATGCGAGCGAGTCTCTTTTCGTACTGAAAGCGAGTGAGTGGAGGCCTGGGAACGAGGCTGGGTATGCAGCTATAGTCTAAGACAGGTTGTAAGCTTGTGGTTCTTCTCACCTGAGCAGCAGTAGCGCTATGTTTGGTAGCTATCTCTTTTATCACTGGGTCCTCCAACACCATTGGGTCTGAGGGGTTCTTCTCGGGTCGTGTCGGACTGCCCAGGGGGGAGTAGCCCTCGAGGACAATGCCTACAAAAAAGGTAACCGCAGAATTGCAACTCATATATTCATGCATAAGTGAAAGTAAACATATTATGTGGCAGTCCCGGGTAGAAAACAAGCATTATTCCTTAGTGTATTTCGACTGCGTCTCTGTGTTCAAAGCACTTTACATCGTATCTCTAAATTTCTGAGACACATATGTGATGAGTAGTTGCTGTAATATCTGCAGTAACTACATGTCAAGTATGAGCCCCGTCCTTACCACAAGTTCAGAGAAACAGTGTTTCGAATACAGCAACGTGATCAAAAATACACGGCAGAATAATGTTCGTTTTCTTCCTGGGACTGCCACATATGCAATTCCAGCATTGGTTACTGAAACCTGAATAGCCTGGGTTGGAGGCTATCAAGCCATACCCTTAGAGTCGCAGTATTCTTTGAGTTTCTGCTGCTGGCAGTAGGGGTGGCACTCCACCTGGTTCACGGCTGGTACAATCTTGGCTGTTTTGAGTAGATTTTCTGTCTTCGTGATGGTGAAGTTGGAGATGCCGATTGCCTTAACTAGTCCCTTCTCTACCAGTTCCTCCATGCCCTGGGGGGAGGGGGAAGGGAGGGGAGAAAGATTGTCAACTCTGCTAATTGTATTCATACTGCATGACTCAGCGAGTCAGCTATTCAATTACAGCATTCTTGCTGAAAAAAGCCAAGTGTATAAACAAATGTCAAACCAGACTTATTTAGGTGACTACACTAGAGTTATACACGGATTCGCAAAAACCATTTAGACGCTGAATTAGATAGCCACACCCATGTTTATTTACAGTCTGGGTGGCAATAAATCACTGTTGGACGGGAGTAGTGTACAGGGAGCAGGTTGCAGCGCATGCACCTCTCATCTTGCCATAGCCATACACTGACCACGAAAAGTATGATGAAACATACTGGAATACAGAGCTTCAATAACACTTACAATCAGAGCTGAGAGAACAAAAATGAACACCTCTGTACATGTTATAGTTATACCTTTGCCACCCGGTCATACATAAAAGTGTGTATGGCCATCTAATTTAGTGTCTAAACGGCGCCTAAACATTTTTGCCATGTATAATTATGCAAAGTCTGGATTTGATCCAGCCACAAACCTTCCATGTTTCTGCGATCCTCTCGGGATCATAACCCAGATTGTCATCATCCTCCGTGCCCATGGCTCCCGGCTTAAAGGAGACCGGCCCGTGGATGAGGTAGAGGTCAAGGTACTCCAGTTGGAGGCCTCCCAGAGTCATCTGGCAGGCAGAGAGGACTTCGTCCTTGGCGTGAAAGGTGTGCCTGAGGGACGTAAGCACAAGAGAGATACTGCCTCCTGACTCTTGAAATTAGCATCACAAGTACCATCAAGACTCAAACGGATGGATCTACGGAGCAGCCGCCATCTTGAGTGACAGTAATGCATTATGACAATACATGAGGAAGCCCCATTTCCAGGCTTATGTGGGGGGGAGGGTCCACCTCCAAAAGAGCCTGGGAACGAGGCTATGCACGAGGATGATATCTTTTGCCATGCTCAATCTATAGTGAAGTGTAGATTCACTAAACTTGCCCAGTCTAATAGCTACCTGGTACCAGAAATTGATTTACTAATAGAATATACTAAGCTGCCAAAGCTGGGTGGTGCTCCTTGTACTGCGGTTTTGCTCTCCCCCCTCCCCCCCGGTACATTCCTCATCATGATTAAACCTCTCTTGGTTATTCCCAAGGATACATACCACAACTTTGAGGTGATGAAGAGGTCCTCCCTCTTGACCACGCCATCGCTGAAGCACTGCTGTAGGGCGTCACCGACTTCAAACTCGTTGCCATACATGAGCGCACAGTCGATGTGCCGGTAGCCGGCCTTCAGGGCGGCCTCCACTGCCACACCCACCTCTCCAATCTGGGCCTCCCAGGTGCTGGACGTGGTAGACAAGAGGGCAAACATTCCGCCAAAGACTACATATCGTTTGGTCTAGGAAGTGATTAGTAGAAAGGGAATTAGTCCAAATATTCCGCTAAGATGACGTCACTGTGTCATTAAGAGGGGGAGGGGGGAAGGGGAACGTGACGTTATCACATAGGTACCTTGCTAGCATGGCTAGAACTATACAAATTACCCAGCTTCAGTGACATCCTTGCATAGGCCACTTTCTGTTCAGTATTAAACTGCTGCAGTAGGATGAACACTTCATTTCAATGCACCCCTGGGCGTAACATTATGAAAGGGGGTTGGATCAAAACTTAACATCATCGTGACATTATTTGGACCAAAATATTTTGGAGACGCCCACTTATTGTCAAGGGCCAACTCCCTTTGAGTGCATTGGCCTGTGAGATTAGGGAGGGAGTCTCAACCGTCCCCAGCCCTAGAGGGATGATGCGCTTACCCCAGTCCAATGGCTGGCATCCTGGCACCGGTGTTCAGTGTTACGGATCGTTCCTGCCGTGGGGGCGGAGAGATCACAAATTATCGTGACTACATCAAGCTCTCAATCTGAGCATCATGCCAGCCTACGGTTTGCCCTCTGCAGATCAGTAATCACTACCATAACTCAACACATAACCTACCTCTGTCGACGCCATGTAGATCTAGTAAAAACTACTACACTCTAAAAAAAATGCCTAATCATTGTTTAGTGGGCGTTGGCAAAGTTCAAAGGTGAGGTCGACCTACCTGCAGTGACTTTATACCTACTAGTATACAAAATGTTCATGCACATCAAGCATGCTGTTGCATGGAGAAAGTCGTGGAGAAGATCAAGTAATATTGATCTAATAAGCATAGTATCTATAAATATTCTAACAATATTATATAGGCAGGATGGATGGATGTATACCCTGAACTCAATAATTGTATTATGCATAATGTAGTTAGCTAAAAAAAAAAGGTTCTGCAGCATCGATCAAAAAATATACTTGAGAATTACAACCTCCAAAAGTGCAGGTAAAAACATAGTATCTAAACAAATTATAGCTATAGCTATCTCCCGTCCTTTCAACATGGAGCTAAGTCCTCTATTTTGGGATGACAAACTTCTCATCTGCTTCCACATCGAATGCTTCTTGCCAAGTCACTCCCTTGGCAAGGAAGAGCTCTCCCCGAAACAGCCGATGGTCCTTGTCCACATCAGTCAGCCGCTTCATGTCCTCTGCATCCAGCTTGAGCTCCGTGGATTTGAGATTCTCGACGACTCTTGCTGGGTTTACGGTCTTCGGGATCACCATCAAACCTCGGTGAAGGGCAAAGGCGATGCAGACCTGCAAAAAAAAGAAAAGAATAAGCATATTCACACAGTATATAAAAGTACATACAGTAGTCTAATTATGTGTACATGTAGAAGACGGCACATGAATGAAAAGTATAAAGAGTTTACGTATAAAGTAAGCAGGTGCACATGTAGGGGAAAATGGGGGATCCCCAACTTATATATCCCCCTAGGCTCCCCCCTCCTCTACCTTATTATTTTGTTGTGCTCTAGCTAACCTGTCCAGCTGTAGCACTGTACTTGGTAGCTATCTCCTTTATCACAGGGTCCTCCATCACAACTGGGTCTGCAGCTACTATTCCTGGTCGGGCTGGACTGCCAAGTGGAGAGTAGGCTTCAAGGACAATGCCTGCAGATATGTTAATGAGAACTATTTCATGATGCCTGTTCTTCATTTAGCTAATATCGTCTTGCTGGTCAATTGCGGAGTCATCTATCATGCAAAAAGCAATTAAACAAGGTGTAGCTATTTTGTTTACCCTTCCAGTCGCAGTATTCCTTGAGTTTCTTCTGCTGGAAGTAGGGGTGGCACTCCACCTGGTTCACAGCAGGTACAATCTTGGCCGTCTGGAGCAGACGCTCTGTCTTCGTGATTGTAAAGTTGGAGATTCCGATTGCCTTTACCAGTCCCTTCTCTACCAGTTTCTCCATGCCCTGTACAATGGAAGAGTAAAAACATCATAGAGGGAAAAGATGATTAGTAGCTACATAGGTTAACGCTATTAAGTAAACTCACAAACCTAACTAAGTTAAACATTCGGAATATAATGAACCACTGATATAGCAATGATTGTGTAAATCATTGTAAAAACTACAATGGCTATTTAATATTTTCCTATAGTGACTGCATGTGAACTAAGGTTCACCAATCTACTTCATATTCAGCAGTACTCTCTTCTCTTCTCTGTCCCATCGCATTTTTAACAGGAACGACATTATTATATCACTTGCTATTTCTACATGCATGTGTGACTCTGAACATGTAAATATAATATGGGACTGGAATGCAGGACGACTTGAATGTATAGACTAATCACATGGCTCCTAATATAGAGCTTGGCTAGTATTATAACATTTGGCCTGTGAGTTCCAGTTGGGACCAGACAAAACCATAGCCACGTGCATATGCCCTAGGCAATAGTATACATACCTCCCACGTCTGAGCCTCATTATCAGGATCATAGCCCAAGATATCGTCTTTAGTAAATCCAGGGAATTTGGCGTCTTTCTTCATGGCAAATGGTCCGTGCACGAGGTAGAGATCCAGGTAGTCCAGTTGAAGGTTCTTGAGGGACTCCTGACAGCAAGAAATAACGTCTTCCCTGCGGTGAAATGTGTTCCTAAGGAAAGAAGAATGAAAGCAAAGACCTGTTCATACGGCCAGCATCACGATAATATATGCATAGAGCTGTAAATTCTACTTTGTGGCATGCATGCACAGTTGATCCTGTATGAAGATGTTTTTACGCGCTAGACCACAAAGCTATACCATACCACAGCTTTGAAGTGATAAAGATGTCCTCCCTCTTGACCACGCCCTCCTTGAAACACTTCTGCAGTGCCTCTCCGATCTCATCCTCGTTGGCATAGGCATATGCACAGTCAATGCTATGGTAACCAGCCCTCACGGCAGCCTCAACTGCCTTAGCCACTTCACCAGGTTTGGACTGCCAAGTGCTGTATTAGAATTAGAGAGAAATTTATCACTGTGATGTGTATGATGTGTCTAAACACCACAGAGGAATGTCCACTACACACAGTGACAGGACATGGCATGGAGTAGCCATGCTTGTATCCATGTGAATCCTATAGCTCACTGTAAAAATCTGAAGGTTATTTTAGCCATTAAGTTTGTTACTAGAGTTGCAACAATTAGATATAATACGTATTGTCAGCGATAGCTGGTATTGCAGCACTTTGACATGTGTCAAAGCTGTGTACTGATCACCAGATTATCACTGCAGCACTTTGGTGTGTGGCCATGAGCTATCCATACTATGTCATCAGAGAGCCATGTAAGGTATTACAGTCAGCAGAAAATTGTTCCATTACAAAAGCTGTACTATAGTACAAAATGATAATGATGTAACTTGATCTAGTAACCAACCCATTGTTAAAATAACCTTTCCTTTTTAGCAGTGCTAGCTATAGCTAGTACTTGGGATAATACGATACCAGATAGCATTAGCCTTGCTCCCAGGCTCTGCAAGCAACAAAAAGCTGGGTGAAGGCCTGGGAACGAGGCTAAGATAGCATGTGTTGCTAGGAACCATTGCAAATAATATGGCTTGCAGTAGCTAGCCAAGTGTAGAGGGCTTGAGGATGCAATAAAGAGCACGGTTGGCTATTCCAACACTATCAACTAACTCCACAGTATGCCAGAGATATTAGCTCGACTGTTGCAAGTACCCCACCGTCGTAATAGCCCCATACCCCCAGAGTCATTTTCCTGCTGCTTTGCAACTCACCCCAACCCAAAAGCGGGCATCTTGGTGCCGGTGTTCAACGTTACCATCCATTCCTATATACCGGTAGACATACATGTACGCGATGAAATCTGGTAAATGCGGGTATACCGTATAGCTAGCAACCTACTTACCTTGGCCATTATTCTTCTTACTGGGCGTATTCAAGTGCTCGTGACCGTGTTATCAGCTGCTCCTTGAGTGGGAGGGGCTCGCGTGCACCCTACGAATTCTGGTCGCGAGATAATAAAAAACTATTGTCGCCTTACTGCAAGTTCAAAGCTCAAAGTGTGCACACTATGAATTACAATTCTGACAATGGAAAATGTTCTGCAAAAAATACAGCTTTTAAAAATTATAAGCACACTATGGAGCAACGTCAGTTCCATAACACTCCATTTACTGTCCAGTTTCCTCTGTTCGCTGCTTCTTAGCCTCTGGCGGCTTAACAACAAATTTCTCATCCTCAGCAACATCCCAAAGTTTTTCCAAAGTGTCAATTCCTTCCCTCAAAAAAATCTTCCCCAACAGTAATCGGTGGTTTCTGTTCAGTTCCCTGAGCCTCCTCATGTCCTCCGCATCCAGCTTGAGCTCGGTGGATTTGAGGTTCTCGGTGATTCTCGCTGGGTTCACTGTCTTCGGGATCACCACCAAGCCTCGGTGTAGGGCAAAGGAGATGCAGACCTATCAGATAGGATGACTTCTTACAAATTGGCCGGCTCACATATGCACTCACTAAATTTAATAGCTAGTCAGATCAATGGATATACATGTACACATGCTTAATCAGGTTTACCTTTGACGGCAACAAGCATGCAAGTTACATCGAATTCCACTAGTTATCTTAAGCTATATGACATTACCTAACTCATATTTGTTTCATGGATGTGGTCTGCATCGCCAAATTATTGGTCTGGTGGTCGTCCACTTGCTGAATATAGTGCTATGCCTATGAGTGACCTGGTTCTAGCTACTGTAGCATGTACTATATACAGCCAACTACATAAATGCTTCCCTGGAGAACAATATGATCACGATATATTGAAAATAACAATATCGTACCGATGTGTAAAGATTTTGGCTGCTATGTGAGTAACCGAATACTATATATATATAGCCTCGTACCCAAGCCTCCCCTCACAGTTTTTCTTGCAGATGGCTGTGAGAAAAGCTGTGACAGAAGGCCTGGGTACGAGGCTATATATACTACATGTACATATGTGGAGAAACGTTCTAAACCTGCAATCTAATTGGTTGGGCAATAATGCTACAACTCTACAGTTCAGATTTCTGTTTTTGGCCTAACTGGAGACTGCCAAGTTTGAAGGTTGATAACAATGTTATTACTTTCACGCTAATTGAAGTGATGTTGATATTCAAGTATCATGCTATAATGAAATAATGAAATAACTTATTGCTGTATAACTATATGCTCACCTGAGCACTGGTGGCATTGTACTTGGTAGCAATTTCCTTCATCACAGGATCGTCTAGCACCACTGGGTCATTAGCTTCCTTTCCCGGAAGATTTGGATTTCCGAGAGGAGAGTAGGCCTCTAGCACAATTCCTAGGGGAGGGAGGCAGGAGAAGAGAAAGGAGGTGAGGGAAGAGAGGGAGGGAGATGGCGAGAGGGAGAGGAATAGAGTTTATCCTTACACAATATCGTGCACAACAGAGAACTACTAGCAAGTGTCATCTGTATGATATCGTGGGGGCGGGCCTTTGCGAGAATTGTGAATATGCAGGCCACTATTGTTTCTTTGGCAATTATGTCAGTTGTAAAGTAGTAACTCTTAGAGAGAAATAATTAGCTGTAGCCTGTCTCATGCTTGAAATTAATTTTCATTCACATCGCTCGATCGTGGCATCTCCAGCGCTCATACCTCTACTTCTACAGAGGCTACACTAATCCTACTAACCTGCATGGGAGCTCTAGCAAACCTTCCTTGGTAAAGCTATGTGATGAACCTGTCCACATCTCTCACTCTTCGTGTGCCATATGTTTAAAGACAGCGGAAAGGCAACTTTAGACTGACGTCATTGCTGGAAGCGAAAGATTAAATTAGGTGAGCATATCATTATGCACAATGACAACGAGAGAAATTGGATAATTGCAATGGGTTGAATTAGGTGAAAATAGAATATGCAACATGATATACATACGACAATACAGAGAAAGTGCAGCATTGACATGATTAGTGTGGAGCTCGCTCAGGCTCAGATGTGGTCCCGGAATGGGGAAGTGTAGCAATTTTACCACTTTTATAAATTAACTACTTCAAACGTGCACTAGAACATTAGTGGGGCTGCTGCGTTCTTTACTCTGGGAAAAAGACCATCAGATGGTATGGTATGGCACACGTGATGTTTTCCAACCTCCCCTGGCTACCATCTGTAGCAGTATGGCAAGAGTGTATGTTTAGGTCGAGGTATGTGATGCTCTACATTAACACACCTTTAGATCCACAGTATTCCTTGAGTTTCTGTTGCTGGAAGTAGGGGTGGCACTCCACCTGGTTCACAGCTGGTGGGATCTTGGCTGTCTGGAGCAGACGATCCGTCTTTGTGATGGTGAAGTTGGAGGTGCCGATTGCCCTCACCAGTCCCTTCTCTACCAGTTCCTCCATGCCCTGGGGGAGGGGAGGGGAGGGGAGGGGAGGGGAGATCACTGGATCAAAGTAGTGTGAGTATCCAACTGACATACCTCCCAGGTCTTTGCCATGTGATCTGGGTCATATCCCAGCTTATCGTCATCAGCAAGATTGGGAAAAGAAGCTCCCTTCCTTATCGCCACTGGCCAGTGGACGAGGTAGAGGTCCAGGTAGTCCAGTTGGAGGTCCTTGAGAGTGGTCTGGCAAGCTGGAAGGATGTCCTCCCTTGCATGGTCGTGGTTCCTGTATGTGTGCGTGTGGCATTACCATTTAATGAGAGCCTGGGTGCATGTACGATTCAGCCAATCAGGTTTTAGGCAATACAGAAGTGACTATTACAGAATTTACTACAGTTAATATAATATTAGTACAGGATTGAAGGCTTGCAAGTAAACTGGTGCTGTATGAAAGCCAAACAGGTTACAAGCAATGCTCAAATGAAGTAACACAGCAGGGATCCTCCGAATGTTCTGCACATTTAGCGCCACATGCACTCCCGGGCCCTAGAAGACTGTCTTTGGGCTCCAATACCAGGTTGTACAACTAGCCAGCCAGAGGCATTGGGCAAGTTTCCATATGACTACTTGTTACTACTCACAGTACTGCGTTGTTGTGCGATTACACTATGTATAAATAAACTTCCATTGTGCAAAGCATACTTAATGCTTGTGGCAAAGGTCACTGTTGGGTTTAAGCACGCACAAAAAGGGGAAGAAACAATAACCCAACCAAAAAATTCTGCATGAAACCTTGCTCCTGTTGCTGCTGTAGTGCTTATGCCATTAACCAGACAGCAGAGGTCATTACATTTAATTTGTCATCACAAGTTACACCTGTAAGATTCTCCATGCAGTTTCATTTTGAACTTGGGGTAAACTTGGACAAAATGACCATGGACTGCCTCTGTTGGCTGTCTACTACAGACTATATAACATACCCCAGCTTGGAAGTGATGAAGACGTCCTCCCTCTTGACCACACCCTCCTTGAAACACCTCTTTAATGCCTCTCCAATCTCAGCCTGGTTGCCATAGGAATGGGCACAGTCGATGTTTATGTAGCCGGCTCTCAGGGCAGCCTCCACTGCCGCACCAACTTCTCCAGGCTTAGACAGCCAGGTGCTATTGCAGAGGATACAACCCCCCCACTAATTAACAGGTAGGAAATCGAAATGGCACCTACAGAACCATCACAGACTCATTTAAAACTGTCAAAATAGACTCACAGAATTGTACTAAGAAAACTTAATGAGATTCATAAAGTAAAAAATTGTGGGCTTCTCAAAACCAAAAATGCCCCTGATCACGTCATTTAACTTTGTCTGTTAGCTATGCAAATATACAGATTATCGAGCTCACCCTAGCCCAAAGGCAGGCATCTTGGCGCCCGTGTTCAGCGTGACGAACCACTCCTGCAGCACAGACGGTATTTAATAGAAGAGCGTGAGCAGGGTTATACAGCTAGTTTATACATGTAATAGGCATCCATCGCGCAGTGACATGCATAGTCTCGCGGCTAACTGAATAATTTGCAGGGCACACTACTCATACTAAAAGTATACGATCCAGCATGCATTTGAATTAAGCATACTGTACCTTAGCCATAGCTAGCTACAGATTTTGACTCTGCTAGTTCGGCGGCGCGCGCGCGGAGCTCGGAGCTGCTCAGATCAGGTGAGCGGGGATCGCGTGCACGCTGTGACTAAAAATGTGCTTCAAAAACATTTCTGCCTCGAAAAAAATTATAAGCACACTATGGAGCTAGCTCAGTTCCATAACAGTCCATTTACTGTCCAGTTTCCTCTGTTCGCTGCTTCTTGGCCTCTGGTGGCTTAACGACAAATTTCTCATCCTCAGCAGCATCCCAAAAATTTTCCAAAGTGTCAATTCCTTCCCTCCAAAAGATCTTCCCAAACAGTAATCGATGATTTCTGTCCAGTTCCCGGAGTCTTTTTATGTCCTCCGCATCCAGCTTGAGCTCGGTAGATTTGAGGTTCTCGGTGATTCTCGCTGGGTTCACTGTCTTCGGGATCACCACCAAGCCGCGGTGTAGGGAAAAGGAGATGCAGACCTATCAAACCAGAGGACGAGTGCTTTATAATTCAGCATCACAAAAATTTAATCGTCAGATCATTGGACATACACATACATGAGCTTGCTTGTCCCTTGATGGCTATATATAAGCTACTTAACCAGTACTTTAACAGTTACACCACACTTACATGAGGGATTTGAAAAACAAAATGGAGAGCCTGCTAATGCAAACCGCAGACAGCTGTTTCAGTCTATTTGGGCCTCATCAGTGTGGTTGCAGCACCTGGAGTCGACAAGCAACTCCTAGCTGACCGGCAGCTACTACGTTTGCAATATTATTCAGTACTGAATGTGCTCACCTGTGCACTGGTGACGTTGTGTTTGGTAGCAATTTCCTTCATCACGGGATCGTCTAGCACCACTGGGTCGTCATCTAGTTTAATAGGACGAGTCGGGTTTCCGAGAGGAGAGTAGGCCTCTAGCACGATCCCTAGGGAGGGGAGGGGAGGGGAGGGGAGGAGGGGAGGGGAGGGGAGGGGAGGGGGAAGGGGAGGGATGTGAAGGGGAGGGGAGGGGAGGGGGAGAGGGAGGTAAAAAAGCTTAAGAGCATATAAAATGGAGAAAAACTTCACTAATTGAGAGGAAGCAGTGCCTGGCCGGCTAGCAACAGTCTTGTTACCACATTTGGAATCGCCCCCTCACTGAACAAGCATGTAGTCCTGCCAAGTGCTAAAGCTGATAGTCGAAGGTTAGAAGACATCACGTGCGCCACACCCACTGATGATTTTGTTGCCCATATAAGGCAAGGCTCACAGGTTAAGAATTTGAAAGTGCATGCTTCCACATTCCGAGAGCACACCTCAGGTTGTCCAAGACGTTTGACTTGGTATACCAGTCTAGTTGATCATGTGATGCTTTACTCTAACACACCTTTTCCTTCGCAGTACTCCTTGAGTTTCTGCTGCTGGAAGTAGGGCTGGGTCTCCACCTGGTTCACAGCAGGCACGACCTTGGCTGTCTGGAGCAGACGATCCGTCTTTGTGATGGTGAAGTTGGAGATGCCGATTGCCTTCACCAGTCCCTTTTCCAACAGTTCCTCCATGCCCTGGGGGGAGGGGAGGTGTGGGAAGAAAGGTTCAGGTGTGAGAAAAGATACCAGATTCTCCCCATATTAGGGAGGCCTGGGCTAATCATATTCCCAATCATAGAATGCTAGTGCATACATGGTATGCGCACGTAGCCTCCCTAATCGCTGCCACCTCTGGCAGGCGCCTCCATTTTCTGGCTCTACAGCACGTGCAAGTAATGCTGCATGCATCCACAGGAAATGTTTACAATAATTGCATTCCTGTAGCGTTACTTGCATACATACATACATACATACACATACATACATACATACATACACATACATACATACATACATACATACGTGTACATACCTACAGTACATACATACATACATACATGCACACATACATACATACATACATTCACGAAGTCTCAATGCAACACGATTAGTTGCCTCGCTTCCAGCTTGAACTTCTGCTACAACAGACCTACCTTCCAGCACTCAGCCACCTCATCAGGATCATACCCCAGCTTGTCTTCAATGCTGAGATTCCGAAGCTGTGAGCCCTTCTTCAGCGCCACCGGCCAGTGGACGAGGTAGAGGTCCAGGTAGTCCAGCTGGAGGTTCTTGAGGGTGGTCTGGCAGGCGGGAAGGACGTCCTCCTTCGCGTGGTCAGTGTTCCTGTGTGTGTGTGTATGTGTGTGTGCGTGTGGCATCACCACTTCATAAGAGCTTGGGTACATGTATGATTCAGCCAATCAGATTTCAGATGATAGAAGCTAGTATTACAAAACGTTAATACAGTTTGTTGGTTACCTGTTGTTAGTGGTGGTAGGAGAGAGGCTACCAACTAGAATCTAAACTTGGACGAACGAGCACTGCCTCTATGGCCACCCATTACAATTATGATGTAATGGTGAGCACTAAATGGATAAAATATAAGAATATGTGTATACGAGAAAACTACATCAAAGCATATCTTCTCGTGTATTTTCTCCAATTAGTGCTCACTTTTACCCCCATTACATCATAATGGTAAATGGTCTATTGGCCATCTTTTTTTTTATCTGCAGGACACAAAAGACTACGTCAACATACCACAACTTGGAAGTGATAAAAATGTCCTCCCTCTTGACCACACCCTCCTTGAAACACTTCTGCAACGCCTCTCCGATCTCGGCCTCGTTGCCATAGACGTGGGCACAGTCGATGTGTACGTAGCCGGCTCTCAGAGCAGCCTCCACTGCCGCACCAACTTCTCCAGGTTTGGAAAGCCAGGTGCTATGGGGGGGGGGGAGGGAGGGAGGAGGGTGGAAGCAATCTACTACTGGGAAGTGTGCAGTAATGCCACCTGGACCAGCAAAAAAAAAATCTACAAAGTGTCAAGTAAGTTCTTTGGCAAAAGCTGATTGTTGTATTCCCTGTTCTTTCAAGGGTAGCTTGAATACGATGTTGAAATACATGTACTTCTGCGTTTGTAAGCTGCGCGGATGATAGCCTCCATCTCAGGAGAAGTCATAAACTCCCATCAGAGTGGCCTGGTACCCACTACTTGCACATGTATGGCTGCCTAGGGTTTCTGGAAACCCTGCATATGTACCACATAATTACAGTATATAGTGTTTGTTATCTTAGCCTCATCATCAGGCGCTCCCTAAAACTGGGGTGAGTCAGGTATCTCTTCTCACATGAGTGATGTTTAGGGTAGAAAGGACTTAATTGTGCGTAAGTGGGCACAGCTGTAGTTCTTCAACAACGAGGAAAGGCAGCGAATCAGCACTTCTTTTAGCTAGTCATTAGGCTTCATTGGTGCCATAGACTGAGCACTGTCACTGGTAAAGGGTAGAGAAATGCAGCTGTCTTTCGATCGGTCCCTGCCTACGCTTAATTAGTTCAAAAGGTACCAGGCTCTCCCGTTTTACGATATTTCAAAGGGAAAGCCTGGGGGTAAGGCTAAGGGAATCTGGTGTTTGCTACAGGAATTCAGAATTTGGTTAGCGGTAAAAAGCCAGCTTTTGCACTTTATGGTTTAGCCATGTAGACCCCACACGCCTAGCCTCTAAGCTATGCCTTAGCGAGCCCCACAAGCACAAACCGCGAAGGTCTGGTCGCAAGCCTATACAAAGTTTCGTATCGACTGCAGTAATATTGCAGAACGGCCCAACTCCAAACTACCAACTGCCATGAGGACATGCGGTTACACAAGAGAACACAGGCTTTCGTAACTAGAGCACTGGGTGGGTGAATGACTTGGAAGGATCAAAGCATTCCATATAAGGAAGGCTCTGTGCTCCACACCCTGCAGTGTTGTAAATCAGACCTCAGTTGATGCAAACGTTATACATGGTTACCAGTTGTCTTTATCAGACTAATTCCCTAATGGTCTTCTATCATAATATATGTCATAGTATATGCCAGTCTGTATGTTTATTTGTGCAGCTGTACTTACCATATGCACTAAGAAAGGTCAATATGGTTTAGTTTTGTGCTGCTCCGATGGCTAAGTGATAAGTAGCAATGATAATCCTGTTTGGCAGGTTACTGTAGCAATGATAATCCTGTTTGGCAGGTTACTGTAGCAATGATAATCCTGTTTGGCAGGTTACTGTAGGTGCTGATTAATAACGCAGAACGTTAATTTACTTTTTATAGCGTTAATGGGTTGTTACTTTTGTGTGGGGTGTTATATTTACCATAGGCGCTCCAATTACGCATCCTTCTAATTCTGCGTCAAAATTCAATTTTTGAAATTGCTAATTTCCAATTATGTGTCACTACCTTCGCTCCCTGCACTCATTTCCTATTATTGCCCCAGCTGCTTGCTAGCTATATAGCTAAGCACATCAATTTACCTATGTACACTACCCTGGTACCTTGCTTTGATGTTGGCTTGCTTGCAAATTAATATGGCAGATGCATGTAGGCCAGCTAGTCTAGACTTCAATCAAGCTTGTTATACCAAATTTGCAGCTGTTTTACCATTTTGTAGCTGTAAAAACACAACAGGTGTCTTGTCGCTGTCTTCTGTGCCATGATTGGTGCGTCATATTTCTAATTATGCGTCACTGCTGTGACGACCGAATTTCTAATATTGCGTCACCTTGCAAAAACAATTCTTTTTTGGGCAACGCATAATTAGAGCGCCTATGGTATATGGGCCGTCATAGTAAAGAGCACATGTTGTACATGTATACCACATAAAGCTATTTATGCCAAAGTCTAGTCACTGTCTTAAACGCTTTCCTTGCATCATTCCAGTCTCGTGAGCACTGTTTTACAATTAACTGACGTATGGTCGATCCAGATTCTCGTCGGCACATTGATTGCGTTCCATTGTTGCATGCAAACAAAAATATGGAGTTAGCTAGAAATAAACTGATGGAACTCGCTACGTCAGCAAGGCTCAATCAATGAATTTACATGTACTTACTTTCCAATAGCAAGACAGACCTGCGCATGTCACCTTGTCCTACCCTTCTCAGGTGGTATAGCGTTGTTTTTATATGGGTCATTATGCAAGCAAGTAAAGTGCTACATTGCATATTAATAAGAGGGTCTATAATAATTATTAAGGGGGGGGTTATTAAATCAGTTCCTATGGCATAGCTGCTATTAACTGAAAGTACACAACTTTTGATGTATATTCAGTTATAGCAACTCAGCTGCATTTTAGCTCAGCCTGATCTGTTGCTGACCACATGCAAAATCGCTAGACCATTGTAGACCCTCCCTAATGAAAACTGCACTCTTTCAGGATTACATCACTTGACCTTGTCCTGTTCTGCAAATTAGATTATCGAGCTCACCCTAGCCCAAAGGCAGGCATCTTGGCCCCCGTGTTCAGCGTGACGAACCACTCCTGCAGCACAAGAACAGAGTGAGCAGCACATAACAAGCTAGCCAGGTAGCGCAGTGCATGCCATGCATAGTCTCGCGGAGCGTGGTCTGGCTCGCGAGATTACGCTGCATACACTGGCTGGACTGCTGGGCGCATAAATCCAGCATGCATTTGAGTATATCTAAGCATACTGCGTAAATACCTTAGCCATGGCTACAGAATTTTGGCTCTCCTCCGGATCAGCAATGGCCCAGATGATCAAATCTCACGAGCTCGTGCGGTCTGAATGACGTCAGAAACCTCCACCCCTAAATTCACGTGCACACATTCACAACTTACATGCCGCATACATGCAATATCGATATCTTAACTGTACATACTTGCATTCAATAATGCAAATTGACATCATGCATGATCAGCTGCATGCAGGGATATATGCATAATTTAAACCTAGAGGGTCTATAATTAATTTATAGGAGAATGTAATATACAAAATATGCTGCATGGCCGTGGCCCGCTATGAATTGTTACAAGGATACATAAACAATCCTCGAAAATTATTAGTCTTTATATGCTAACCCCATGCTATATATCTAGGACTATTAGCCTCAAGTTAAGCCTAGTTAAAAAACATATTATTATTGTGCAAAGAAATTATAAAAAGTGTTATGAATATTAGGAAGTAGCTGTAATGAAAAGTCCTCTGATAGTCCTATGCCGTACGGAAATGATTGGCTGCCTTTGAGACCAGACAATCTCACGCCGATGGTATCATGGGGTTGCACTGTGATGCTAGATGCTTATTTTTAGATGGAGAAGGCATCCTTTTCTTCAGTCTGTGAGCTCCATCTTTTGTATTTGTGTTTACAAACGAGGTTCTGTTAGATTGTTCCAATACCCTATCTGAGGTTTTTGCTGTTCTCTGATTGTGGACGAAGGCACTTAAATGTCTGCTAGGATCGGAATCACGATCCTGGAGATGCTGTGCAATCAGTTTTCTGGTACTTTCTTGAGTCACTGGTACCACGGGAAGTTTCTTGTTAGCTGTCTCCAAATTTTCAGGCTTAAGAATACCCGTTTTCTTGAGGCGTTCTTTTCCCTCACGTGGCAGTTGACCAGGAATGGGCTCACCCCAGCACAGCTTCCTGCTGCTAGCTTGATCACTTCCCTCTGCTGCAGTCCTTTGTCTTCGACTGGATGCTCTTCTAGCTCCATTTTCCCATAGCAGCCCCTTCGGTGCCAATGCTGTCTTCGACAATAGTGCACCCTCTTCTTGAAGCATTTCATCTTCATCGCTTTCCCCAGGGATTTCTGTAAAGTACTTGTACTTAGGGTTTGGTGTGGAGAGACTAAATGCGACGGCTACCTCTCCGAACGCGGCAAACTCTCGCTCTCTCTTCAGTCGTAACTCTCTCTCCGCCAGAGTCTCGAATCTCGGCATTAAAGATCGTTTCTGCTCCTCCTCCAATTTAACCTTCGCCTCTTTCTCCTTGGCTGTCCGCTGTAGATCCCTAGTCTGCATCTCCAGTTTTCTCAGAGCTGCATCCACCTGGGTATCACTGGACCCGTTACAGAATTCCTGGTAGCTTTGCCAGAGGTAGAAGAGGTTCTTGAAGACGGCGGCCTGCCAAAGGAGGGTGGGAGGAGTGAGGGATGAGTGAGTGGGTTGGAAAGAGTGTGAAATTAGTGAGTAGGTAGGGAGGAAGGTGGGAGGAGTGAGGGATGAGTGAGTGGGTTGGAAGGAGTGTGGAATGAGTGAGTAGGTAGGGAGGAAGGTGGGAGGAGTGAGGAATGAGTGAGTAGGTAGGGAGGAAGGTGGGAGTGAGGGATGAGTGAGTGGGTTGGAAGGAGTGTGGAATGAGTGAGTAGGTAGGGAGGAAGGTGGGAGGAGTGAGGGATGAGTGAGTGGGTTGCATTGTATTATATATCAAACATAGGTCCGTGTGGACCCACAGAAATTTTCTGCTAGATTATATTCTTAGCCATGCAAGAGGCTAGCTATAGTGGATACAGATAATGTGTAAAGAACAACACTGTGAAAATTATAACCCGCAAAGAATTATATAGCCTAACCCTAGCCCTAACCTAACCCTACACCTCACACGAGTAAACTTTCACAATGTCACTCTTTGCACATTGTTCTGAGGATACTAAATCAGTCTAGATCTATTTGATAACCTGGGCCTCCCTGAAGATGTACGGTCCGAGAGATTTCTTGACGACCTGGTCAGCGATGGACTGATGGATGTCAATCTGTAGCTTTGGGGGAACTGGGGACTGGAAATAGCAGTCGATCATGGCCGCCACTTTGCACTGGAGGGTCTGTTCCGTGGTGTGGGCGTGGCACATCTCCTGGAGGAAGGAAAAGAGGTGGGGTTTAGATTATCAAATAGTTATTGGCCAACACATAGTACAATTATATAGGAGGTACGAGTATACCCAAAAAGAGAGCCTCGTCTCCAGGCTCTCCCCTCAAAGAATCGAAAAGAGGGAGAGCCTGGTATCACTCTCACGTTGTTGTGTAAGTACATGTAATAGAGGTAAACTGAGGTCGGGGATAAAGAAGGATTTCAGTGGTGCAGGGCGTCTCACTCATCCAAAGACCACTCTATTCTAGGACTGTGTCCTTGTCTCTGTCATTTAGGACAACATTCATCTCTTTAGGCTGCATCGTAGCTAGTCTCTTTATCCAAAACGTTTCGAGTTCTTATCAGTACATGGATCTCAGTTGTCAACCCTTAACAAAAACTTCTGTATGATGCAAATCCTACCTTGTATCGCTGGCACTCCACCCAAAACTCCACATTCTCCCTGGAGTGTGAGCCACCCATAGCCATTGTCTTGGAGTAGCGCACAAAGTGTTCTCGACTAGAGTGCTCTTGTAGGGCTTTGCGGAAGAGGAGAGCTTCACGAGAATTGGCCAGGGATTTCTGTGTGTGTGTGTGTGTGTGTGTGCATGAGTAAAGCAATAAATTCGACCAGAATCAATACTCCTAAATTGACAACTGCCTGTGGTCAAGCTGTGATTGTGATGTAGCCAAAAGGTTAGTATCTATATGCACAGTCTCATACCCAGACCTGAGGTACTAGGGCATTCTCAAGCAATCTAGTCTCTTACCCATGCCAGTATGGTTATGAGACCAGTCCATTGGGAGTGCCCCTCTAATAATTAATGCACTCAAAAATTTGTATTCCTTCACTCACCTCATATCTTTGTGCAGAACCAACGGCCCTAGAGTTCTTCCTCCCATTAATGTTAGATCCCCCATTCCTCGCAATGAACTCTGGAGTGGCAATGAACTCGGACAGCCACTTCTTCTCCAGACGTCCCCTCACATGCTTCTGGGCCTCCCGAAAGACAGGAGTCTTGGGTCGGCTCGGGAGGCGCCCTCCGTACCCGCTCCCTCCTGCTGCCACCACCTGCCAAAGAAGACACAACGATCATCACCTGCCTCAAGAGTTCGAATCCCGGGTCGGAAAACGTCAAAGCAATACAGCAGGCAGTAGCACTGATGCCGTCCCACTCCTTAGCGAATATAAACACCTCATTAATTATGCATGATGTCTTAGTGATATATATAACAACTTTAGGTGTGCCAAAACGGCAAAGATTCTGCCTCATTAATTATTCATGAGTGGCCTAAGTGCATGCTAGTAGGAAATCTGTGATTTGTAAACTTTGTGAGCGAGTTCTAGCAACTCACAGACTGACTCTCAACTTATGACTACTTTCTAACTTAAATTCAGAGACCACGTGCTACAAGAGTATTGGCTACGCATATTGCCGATACTGATCATATCACCGGTAGCGATAAAGGATTGGTATTGGAACAGCCCTAGTCTTGTTCCCCGCCGACTTTTCGCCCTCCGTCGGGAAAGTTTTGTCCAGTAGCCCCCCTATTTCAAGTACGCCGGCGTATTGTATTATTTTGATTTAACGTGTGACGTCACGTAAGTTTGCATTGCTGTCAACGTGCAGTGTACAACGTGATGTAAGCAATGATTACGTGACGCAAGCAATGATTGAAATACTGTGAACCGAAACATAATAGGGGCCGGGGTTACCAGACGTACTTTTCTCGACGGAGGGCGAAAAGTCGGCTGGCAAACGAGACTAGAACAGCCCTAGAAATCAGGGGCTCACCTGTCTCTGTGCGTCCTTGCTGGCAGGACTGCTGGGCCCAAAGAAGTACTTCTTGCAGAAGAATCTGCTCCGGAGTTGCTTTGCCCGGATGTCGCGGACGGGTTTGTCGGAGGCAGGGATCCCACGGAACGCCTCAATCTCCATCCAGCACATCAGGTCCATGGCTGCAAAGTGCTCATTCAAGAAGACCTATGCAGGCAGCAAGACAACAGCATGCAAGATCACCAGGGTTTCATACAGGGGGCACTGGGATTTCTCCCTCCCAGCAAACGTTTCCCTCCACCCCCCAGAATTTTGAAGTTGATTTTGATACTCAGTAGTTCATTAGTAGCTAATTCCAGCCTTTTTGGAGGGTTCCATCTTAATTGGTTCCACGGTTCCTCTCATATATGGTCATAAACCTCATTACGTATAGGCCATGCTCCACAGAGCCAATGCTGATCAACACTTGCAGATTGGGTATACCCACAGCTATGATACGTTACTCTGAAGCTATAAAGTCTATGAGTCTACGGTCTGGTTCTCATAATTTGGATCTTATGGTCTGGTTCTGGTATCTGGGCTCTAATCTTGAGTTTTGCTAAGGTAAGATTCGAGGCTGAGGTCAGGTTCTGATGTCAGAACCTGATGGGATTCCGATGTCAAAAGAGACCCACCTTAAAGTGCTCCACCTCAATTGGATTTTCAATGATGTCATTGAGGCTGATGGCCCGGGATTGAGAGGGTGTGGGTGTGCGTGTGAGCAAAGGGGTAGAGTGCCTCGGGCTAGCGCGGCTGGAGGTGGGGTTTGAGGGGTGAAGGGTGTGCTTGGTGGGGGAGGGCGAGCGAGGGGTAGGGAAGGTGCCATCTTCGCAGTCATACTGCATCTGTGCGTGTGTGTGTGTGTGTGTGTGTGTGTGTGTATGTGTGTGTGTGTGTGTGTGGGTGTGTGTGTGTGTGTGTGTGTGTGTGTGTGTGTATGCATATGTGTGTATGTGTGTGTGTGCATATTTGGGGCATGGGGTGTGTGTGTGTGCATAATGTCAATTAGTGTCATCCCCGAGCTTTAAATCTGGCATGGGAAGGATACTATCGTCACACAGGTTATCGAGGATACACATGGAAGGCCTGGATATGAGGCCAGGACACATGCACGCAAGGTTATATAGTGATAACTGGCATATATTAGTGAACTGAGTTCACACACAGACTTTGAAACCACGTTAGCAGGAAGTGATGAAATAACAATTATATTATTGTATTCATATTGTTAATTTATCATGTGATGTGCTATTACTAGATAGTTCAAAGGTTGGGTTACCAACAATTGAGACATGGCCGCTTCTAGCAAGATAGGAGGCTACCAGTGTGAGTTTGTGGGGACTGTTTCTGAAGACTTTGTGTGTGGACTCTGCAAGCATGTAGCCAGAGAGCCAAGGCTCACTGAATGCTGTGGAATGACAGTCTGTAGAGTGTGCATCTCCCCAGTTATAGAAGACAAGAAGTCGTGTCCTACCTGTGAAAAAGCTGAAGTAGTGACTTTCCTTAACGCCAGGGATAACCAGAGGATTCTCACCCTCGAGGTTCAATGTATAATGAAAGATCGAGGCTGTGAGTGGACTGACAAGCTGGAAGGACTTGAGGCTCACTTGGATGTGAACGCAGGAGACTGTGAGTATGTCGATGTCGAGTGTCCCAACAGATGTGATCAACCAATCCAGAAGCGCAGTCAAGCCACTCATCTTGCCAATTCCTGTCCCAAACGAGAGTATGCCTGCCAGTACTGTAACTTCAAGGCCACCTATGCGATTATCTACAATGACCACTGGCCTCAGTGCTCATTCTACCCCGTGCCATGTCCCCATGGATGTGGGATTCAAGCAATCGAGCGAGGTGATGTCAAGGCACACCTGCTGCAGTGCCCCTTGGAGGAAGTCGAGTGCAAGTTTTGGCATGCCGGCTGTAACACAAAGCTTCCACGTCGTGATCTAGAAAAACACATGGAAGAAAACACCCAGAAACACTTGGCCTTGATGTCGGAAACGAACCTCAGGATGCGTAGAGAATTCGAGAACAAGCTACAGCAACAACAAGATGAGATTCAAAGGTATGCTGAAGGAAAGATTAGGGAGACCACTGAAAAGTTTGAAGAAAGGATCCAACAAATGCAGAGAACACTAGATGAAAAACAACAGCAGATTAATGCACTTGCACAGAACAGCCAACAATCGTTTCAGATGACAAGCCAGGAGTTCGATAGAAAACTAAACGACGAGGTTCACCGGGCATCAGAGGTAGCAGAGCAACTGCAGGTGAAGACCCAAGAAAGCGAAACAAAGATACAAGATCTCCAGTTTCAGCTGCAGCAGAAGACACAGCAAGTGGACCTGCTCCAAAATCACATGAGCACAGCACTCATTTGTCCATCCATCTCCACCAATATAGTGTTTGAAATGCCCAACTTCAGCCAGCATAGAGACCAAAAAGACTACTGGCACGGCCCACCACTGTACACACATCCCTGTGGCTACAAGTTCAATATCACAGTGTGGACAGGGGCTTGCCAAGGCTCACACGTGGCAGTGTATTTAGATGCAATGAAGGGTGAATTCGACAGCCAGCTACAGTGGCCAGCAAAGTGGACCGTCACCCTACAGCTCCTCAACCAGGAGAGAGACCAGGACCACGTCACTGTGACTGAACTTTTCTGCTGGGATAAGCCTACTCAGGAAAGATGTGGAGTGAAGTGTTTCCGTGAAGAGTTCATATCTTACAAAGATCTCGAAAATATCTACTGTGGTAACACGCCTGCTGCGAAGTTGTGGTACGCTCACCAGTCTTTGATCCACAAGAAAACCCAATACTTAAAGGACAATAGACTCTTGTTCAAAGTTGTTAAAGTGGAGCGGAATAGATATTAATACTATCACTGGATGCATACATGCTATAACCCTATGATTAAGTGATTTTACCAATGTATTAAACTATACTGAAGCACCATGTGAATGCATGTGACCATGTAGTTACTAGCCTCATGCCCAGGCCTCCCCTCACAGCTTTATTCACAGCTTTTCCAACAGCTACGAAAAAAGATGGGAGAGGAGGCCTTCATGGGTATGAGGCTACATGTGGATGACTAGCTATAGGCCAGTTACAAACATTCTTCACATGCCATGTATCTGCCTAGTAACAGTTCATTTGTGCACAGGTCCTATAGATGGTACCGTAAAACCACTGCATGATATTGTATACACTACATGCATGCATACACTCATGTAATAAAACTCTTTGCATACTGTATGAGGCAGCAATCCACCAAATTACAACACCGTGCAATTATACGTAGCTACCTGTATATACTAGCTATAGAAAATGGGGTTGATTCCTATACTGGTGCTACATGCATGTATACAAAGATATGTCTCCAAATGTTAATTAAACCTTGGTCCCTTCTCCTTCCCCATACCTTGTGTTGCCTTTAGTTTCTAATGAAGATAGTCACCTTCTCATTGCCTACAATAGTGCCAATCAACGTAATCTTGGGAATGATGCCTAGAACAACAATTGATAAGCTTCTCACCAGATAGTTGGATTTTTTTTGACTTTGCTAATCTTGTCATGAATCTCTTTTCCAGTATACAGAATTCACATGTAGGAGCAATACAGTCAAGATAGGTAGAATGGCCAAGATAAGATCATCACTATTCAATTTACATATTAGGCCACTATGTATTGAATGTCATTTTCTCATCGGGGACTCCCCACAACAGGATGAGGGTAGATGCCCACAAATTACAATTACAAGTCAGTGCCCATGCAAGCTCGGACATCCTGCTGCTGAATGAATCCTTTCATTTTTGGTGGTAAAATCCTTGGAAGGTAAGACTTGGAAGGTTCTTAGCATTGATTCTCCAAGGAACCAGCACTTTTTGCTTTTTTTATAGTGTCATTTCAGCTACAAAATAGCTACCAGTAAGTAAGTGTAGTTTTTTCGTACATGTAATGGCATGTGATGCAGGACAAAAATTGATGCTGGCAGCAGATGAGAACTGAATAGCGGCCTGAGCATACATGTATACAGAAGAAGCTACAGATTGCACTCATGCAGGCACACCCAAATAAGTCCCTATAGCTGATGCATCACTAGTATTCATGACTACAGCCTCATTCCCAGGCCTGGGAACGAGGCTATCGTGACTAAGAATGGTATGGTGGCTACTAATTATGAGATGGCTATTGCCATGTAGACAGTTCATGGTCACATGTCAAAATGTGGCAATTACAGTCAGCATAATAGTACACAGCTTATACAGGGAACAATGCATTACGCACGGCTCAGATAATGCAGATAGCTCATACGATCACATGCCAAAGTGCTATAACAATGTATTCACTATATATCTGGCCTCATTTCCAAGTTGACTGTGTATAGCCCATAAATAAGGCCCATAAATGAGCTGCAACCTATCGTAACTACAAGTATAGAATTGATTTCTAACAGTCAACTACAGTATAAGCCAATTGTAGTCCATTGACAGAGCTTCAAGAATGGATTCGGACAAAGCACAGAGCTCTAAAGATGCCCGTTCTGATCAAGATGAAACCGATACTGGTAAAAGTCCTAGACGCCAAGGATGGGTGTACATGATTGCGGCGAGAGAGACGGACCTTATCAAAGTCGGTTTAAGTGAAGATCCATCTAAAAGGCTAAAGGAACTTCAAACCGGAGATCCTCATCAGCTAATAATCGAAGGACAGGAATGGGTACATGACATGCAGAAAACTGAAACTCAGCTGCACCATGCACTGAGGCAATACAAGTCTCCACTGGGGGGAGGGACAGAGTGGTATTCTGTGCCTGCTGAAGAAAGAAACGAGTTCAAAACAATTTTTCGCCAGGTAGCTGCACAAAACTAAATGCAGCCTATCTGAACTTAATTGTGGATGGACAAAAATTATTACTGCAACAACTATTGCACCACTAATGTGTATTGTATACGGTAGGTAAATGAGCTAGTCATGTCATGTAAGTACTGCCTGTTCTACATTATTGTGAAATACTGGTATGTAATTTTGACTTCCTTGTTTGTTTATGGTTGCTGTACTCTTTTGGTTTGTTGTGTTGGTTATGTAACAGGGGTCAAGGGTTTGTGATTACAAACATTGAGGTAGGGGGCGCCCTCCCAGCGTGGGGCCTCACTTTGTTCTATTGCGCATTGTTTCTTTTATTGCTTTTGTTTCCTGTGCTGCTATATATAGATATCTTTTATAGGCTATGTATCTGTGAGTGAGTGTTTATAGAGTTGTGTTCTGATTATTAAGTTTGGTCTCCATATTCCATCTACGTCGAAAAGTCTCTTCGTGGCATCTATCGTTACTAACTATAGACATACACAATTGTAAAAGGCTGAAGACTTAGAGGCTTCCTGATTCCATGGAAACAATAATGCAACAACTTTATAAAAGTGAAGTACTATAACCAAGGTGTTATAATCAGGGTTTCATACAGGATTTTTCGTTGGAGGTGGGAAAATGATGTGAGTGGAACCACACCCCCAGGAAATTTTGAAATTTACGTGCTCTGAGGGTACCTGGTTACATCATTGCTACACCATGCCCACCTTTCCACTACGTCCTCAACCCCCCACGGCCTACCTCTTCATCCACGTCCTCCAGTCCTATGGCGTGTCTGCTGGAGCGGGCGGAGCACAGGCGGGACACTGAGACTGGGAGTACGTCCAACTGGAGCCGAGGGAAGGGGGGGGGGGAGACAGTGGAAGAACTGTAGCCCCTATATTTCAATCAGCAAATCATCCAAAGCTGTGCTACATGCTGTAGAATTGGTTGTGGGCTACTTTAGGTGTTCCAGGTTTGCTCTACTCTAGTATCGGCCATGTGCTCTACATGTCACAGTTAAATATGTGCAGAGACAGGGGGGCTATATGTACATGTTTACTACATATACCTGTATATGGGGCATGACCTAAGATGGAGATATGATCTCCAAGTTAACCAAAGCCTTATGGATCAAAGGTTGGTGCTTAGTACAGAGTCCTATGCTACCTGTAGCGTTGTTCCCAGGCCCTGCAAGCAACAAAACCTGGGTGGAGGCTTGGAAACAACCTGCATGCATTGGTGACCTGTGCTGAATTCTTGATCAATTTATGCTGAGGGGTCTGACATGGAAGTTTCTTGCCTTGTACTTGAAATCACAGCTGAAATCAAGTAAATGAAATCAGACATCATCTGTGTTTGTCCACTTGCTCTGCATACACTATATTTGTCTTGCTTATTATTAAAAAATCAGCGAAAATTATTCTAATTAAAAAATCTTGTATGCTTTGCGAGCTTGTGTCAGACCCCTTGCTTCACTCCATGCTTATGTATGTTCTAATTATCCGTAACTCCATTGCCATTCTACACACAAGAAGCTCATATTTAACTTTTGGCTTAGATGTACTGTCAATATTACAGGTATTACCATAGCGAGAAAATTTATGGGTGGGATTATAAAGTGGGCAGAGCTTGCAACATACATATACATGTACCCATCTTTACACTGTGCTTGTGCGCTGCTCCATCTTATGGTTGTTCCACAAATACTACCCACTTTCTGGAAGATCCTGTCATCATGGCAACAGAGCTCCATCCACTGTTCCATGAGCACCCCCAGGGCAAACTCCTCTGTACCGTCAAAGAGGTCTTCGTAGGCCGGCCAGAGGTTGGCGGAGACGCTGCTGGCAAGGAGGGTGGGGCATCCGATGGACTCACCACTGCTGTCCACAATGTAGTGGCCGTAGATTGCCTGTGTGCGTGTGTGTGTGTGTGTGGTGTGTGCGTGTGTGTACATGTGTGTGTGTACGCATGATAGTGTGTGCATGCATGTGCAGATAAAGTTACAACAGCTGATGGGAGGGTATTGACAGGTAGGAGTCGATCTCATCTATCTTGACTTCGGCACCAATTTTAGGTGCAGAACAGAGAACAGATTAGGATTGGTATACATGAAAGTTAAAAGGTATTACATCGATGCATTCATTAATATATCCCTAGGCCTAACTAACTCACACCTTCTTAATCCCATAGCCCTATTCCAGTATCTCCCTAACCATTAACTCCCACATACCCCAAATTACTTACACTACACATTTATTGTATGCATTGCACCGGTTATACTGTTAACTTTTGCTAATATCTAGAGCATGCATAGGGCCATTGATATGATGTCACAGTACATCAGTGTTTCCACACTGAGTACATGTACAAATTAAAGTATATACCTTGGCCTTCATCTCAACGGCACAAGGACTGAAGGAGGCCCCTACGAAGAGGGTCTTGTACTCCTGGACATCCCGCCAGAAGAACAGACAGTGGAGGTACGTCTGAGAAAAACATAATGGAAGATTACAGTCAGCACTTTTACTGAGAACATTAGGAGCTCTATTCTAGCGGTACAACACTCTAATCTACACCTAGCCTCGTATCCAGTTCTAAGGCTTGGTAGGAGGTTAATCTTAGTAATTTCAAAATGCCGGAGGTATCTAGGCTCAAGGTCCTTATATTATGGTTACGTATGTTCTAGCTTATTTGAGCAAGCCAAGCTGCATCGTAGAGACCTTGTCTTCCAGCCCCTGCAGGTGCTCCTGGAAGTACCCTCCTGCCTTTCTCTGCTCTGTGGCTAGGCAGTTCACCAGCGAGGGGTAGTCGATGGTGGGGCTGTAGGAGGGGGTGCCAGGAGAGAGAAGTGGGGTGCCGGAGACTGAGAGGATCTGACAGCGACTGTCGCACATCCTTGGAGAGGGAGCATCGTAGGAGTCCTGGGGGAGGGGAGGGGAGGGGAGGGGAGGGAGAGGAGGGTATCTCCAATATATCGTAGATATACATGTACAGGTATATATATCACACAAAATCTCAATAACATAATTAAACAAACCCACCCATCCTGATTATTTAACCCCCTAAACCCTAACATATACTTCCACATACCCTAAATACTAACACATTCACTAATCTAATTAGGCACATAGCAACATAATAAATGAAGTAGAAATTTAAAGAGCTCTGAGTGCAACACTTATTTAGATGGCCAATATGGGCTTTCCCCCCAGGAGTGGACTTACACACATGGACAGTACATGTAGCATGTTATAAGTACAGTACAACTGAGGGGTTACCATAGCAGAGGCACAGCGGCTGCTGACGTCGGGTAGGCGGTGGTTGGTGTACTTGGCCAGCCGGCTGTGCCTGGCTACGGAGGACCTCCCTCCCCTGGACTCCTTGCGAGAGGACAGCCTCCTCCCTGATGCACCCCTCTCCTCTACTCCAACTTCATCCGACACACCCCCAGATGTGCCCCTCTCCTCAATCCTCCTGTGACTGGACACGCCCCTTTCCTCGACTCCACTTTGACAAGGTTCCAAGTCTGTGGTCCTGGAACTGCTCCACACCTGCAGGACCTGTGTACACATATAATTGAGAGGGTGAGAAGCCTGACAAGTTGAGCCTAGCTGGGTGGTGGGGGATTGAAGCCAGGGCCTTCCGAATACTAGACAGCTCCAGCCATGTTCCCAGGCCTTTGCTCAGATTTAGTAGGGGGCAGCTGGGAAGGAGGCTACGACAGATCGATGCTCTAACTCGCTGAGCTATTGGAAAGCTCTGAGAAGAGCAGTAGGCAAGCTACTGAACCTGCTAAAAGCACTTGCCAGTAGGGCATAGTACATGCAAATACACATGCACACGCACACACACATGCACACACACACACACACACACACACACACACACACACACACACACACACACACACACACACACACACACACACACACACACACACACACACACACACACACACACACACACACACACACACACACACACACACACACCTTTCTACCACTACCCCTGGATGAGGTGCAAGGCCTAGAGGGAGAGCCCTCAACAGTTAGCGTCCAGCTCGTCTCTCGGGGCTCTCCTCTGCCACGCCCCCCAGCCCGGCCAGGATCAGGATCATCAGGAGGCTCTGTTCCCTCCCCCTCTCCCTCCCCCCTCCCCTCCTCCTCCCTGTTCGGCCTCTTATAGCCAACAGGAGAGGAATTAGATCTCGGTCGACCAGAAGTCAACCTCCTGTTGGACAACAAACGAGACAGCAAGTTAATTGAGCAAGAGTCCAGAAACCAGAGCATATGGCTGCAGTAGTTTGGCACAGCCTTGTTGCCAGGCAACATGACATAATGGGGTGTTACTATAAATAGAAAGATGTTTTTATCTTATGCTGCTAGTGCTCACGTGTAGGCCTAGCCTAACAATGCTCAAAATTCCCCCCATTATGCCATTCCCTAATTCCCAAGTTTTGCTGCCATTATTCTCTCAACCAGTGCCCATTAGCGTATTAGCGGTCAAGTCCACATCGCTGTTCACAAATAAAAATTAAAAGCTTCACTGCATACAGGAATATTATTAAAAATGTAGCAGTGAAATATTATGCTCCAAATTAAGTCAATTAATACTCCATTATACCAAGGCATAGCTATGCCTGAAAATACGCTAGCATAATTGGGCTAATCTTACTATTGTGTTACTAAGTGCCTAAATAATAATTGAGGCACTCATATTTATTGCTAACATGTCAAGGTGCATTGGACCATTTAGTTACATGCTCACAAGGCTCCAGTTTCACTCTACCTGAATGTTGGAGTCTGTGAAGGTGTGAGTGGGTGTGGCAGCCGGGGGTAGTTGATGGCGAATTTGCTGTTGCTCGGTTGAGTTTGGGGGAGGGGCTGCTGTTTGTGACGGTGGTGGAGGATAAACCGGGGACACCTGGAAGAGAGAGAGAGAGGGAGGGAGGAAGGGAGGGAGGGAGAGAGAGAGGGAGAGGGAGGGAGGGAGGGGGGGTGGGAGGAAGGAGTATATCACATAATTCATACAAACAGTCACAGCCCTGAGCCATATTCCCACTGATCACACATGCACATTGAAGTAACTCACCAGTATTTCTTTAGTCCATTAGCGAGAGTGGTCTGTAGCATGGCCACCTGATGTAGGGAGAGAGAGGCCCCTACCATTCCTCGCCGGGCCTCAGGGGACAGCTTCAGGGGACTACCCGACTGGCGGTAGTGCTCACGAAGCTCTCGGAGGAGCCTGAGAAAGGACAGGAGATGACTTCTGCCTAGGTCATCTTCGTGACACTTATTTTATTGCTGAATACATTTTCAGTGGTAGTAAAATTGCTTAGATCCAACCGCTGCTGGTGTCAGTAGAACACCACAGCTACTAGAAGATAATTATTATGCATGTACAAGTACAGCATCCATACTAAATGTACTAAAATTCTACGTAACCATTAGATAAATCAGGGTACTAGAGAGATCAGAGAAAGATGCTACAGTACTTCATATAATGTTAGCTGCTAATTTCAGTGCATAGTACAATGTACTCCATGCGTAAGTGGCCAATCTCGAGGTTACCGCAGTACTACCATTATTGGCTTCAGACTGCCACTAAGAAAACACTTACACAAACATTGTATAGCCTCGTGTACACCCACTCCAGGCCTTACTAATGGGTACAAAGACAAGTTCTGAAACATGGAATCTTGGGTATGAGCCTGCACTCGGCCCCAAGCCTTGGCCATGCCCTCGTACCTCTGCTGATCGGTCGGCAGGCTGTAGTACTTGATCCTCTCGGCATCCAGCCAGAAGAGCCAGTTCTTCTCCCCAGCCTTGCCCCGGAGGAACCTCCAGAACAGACCCATGCCAGTCTTGGTGCCCAGGAACCTGCCAGCAAAACCAATGGGCTAGTATGTAGTCCTTATTTAGGGTTCTACCTACTGGGGGGGGGGGGGGGGGAGGGGGAGGGGGAGCTTCCGGCCCCTTCAAAACTTTTGGCCAATTATATCTTTTAAAATGTATTGGCCATTTTGACTATGGTAAAAGACTTAAGAACTGTGAACTACTAGAGTTGTTGATTGAAATAAGCATACGGACCTGTTTGTATTCATACAATGGAGGCATGGGTAATTAGAATATACGGTGATTGTAGCAGACTGACCACATTTTTCTGCACGGAATAGCAAGATGCACAGTAAGTTGCTACAGCGTTACTTTTTTACTTAAAGTTAACGGGTAAGACCTTAGCTGTGTCCTGTCAGAGTGCCTTTGTTATCTGCTCCACGTTGGACTCGGTCACACATGTAAATCAAAAATTCTCGTTTGGCTAGTTGAACGATATATCCTCAATTCCGATCCAAATAGTTGTCTCGAAATATCATCAAACTGATATTTCGAGACAGCTGTTTCAGGTTCGAATTGAAAATATTATTCAAGGATAGTAACGCAGAAAGCTGTGTTGCAACTATTAATATCACTCACCTGTATTCCTCTGGCATTAACTTAGTTGTGGGTTTGTCTGCAGAGCTGCTCTTCTCTTCAACCCTCTTGCCTCTCGGGGATTCTAAAGCGGTCAAGACCGTATTTGAAGACAGACTTCTCTTGTGGGGGGACCTCTGTCCCCTGGAGAGCCGAGAGCTACTGTTGCTACCCAGTTCTACGTCAGACTTTGACGTCGAAATATTGACGGCAGCTCTGGGGGCGTGCCTCTCCTGGCTGAGAGCCGTCAGACTGCTTCTCCTCGGTATGCCACCACTGGATGGCGAGAGGGGTAAGGAGGGGAGAGTGGCTGCGGTAGAATCGCCTGTTTCCTTTCGACTTTGCAGTTGTACATTGGGTGTTGGACTATCAGTCGGCTTCGGTTTAGAAACTGACGTCTGGGGTAACTTGGAACGTGAGTTTTCAAAATCAGAATCTGAGCTAGTGGCAGTGACTTCGCTAGGCTTACACTTTAAGGGAGATGAACTCTTTTCACGATCAGAGTCAGAGCTAGGCGCTGAAAGTTCACCGACTCTAAATTTGGCCTTGGAGGGAGTCTTGCTGGCGGTCTTTCTCGACTTTAATGTCCGCTCGGACTTCCCCTGACCCGGCTCTGCCGCCAGTAGCCTGCTGAGTTTGTACTCCGAGTACAGGTCACTTCGGAGGAAGAGGGGGAGGCGATGCTGGGTCACCCACGCCCAGCTCTGCTGGCGGTCCAGGGACTACATGGGCGGGGGGAGACAGGTGCAATGTAGAGGAACGATGCTACAAAGTCAAAAGTACATAAAGAGTGTGGAATCTTTAGAGTTGGGAAGAAAACAAGGCTAAGAATTAGGGCTATATAAGGTTAATTTCTGAGCGGGAAGCACGACAACTAATCGTGCTGCATGGAGACTCTAGGTATATGCGTAATGCTACATGCAAATATGTTCCTGTGGGTGTGGCATTGCTTACACGTGTAGTGCACTGTGCAGTAGAGCCAGAGAAAGGAGAGGATGCACTACAATAGCGTCACCTGCAGAGAGGCGGTGGCGATTAGGGCGGCTACGTGCGCAGCAACACAGGAGTAGTGATAGCGAGGAGAGGAGGGAACATCAGTGGGAGGTTCATTGACAGTGGGTAAGACTGATTCAGCAGGAAAGTGATGACCGCCGTTCTCAAAGCCTCGGACTGGCTGAACGGTCAGCTGAGCAGCATAATGCAATTCGATTCCCACGACGCCCTCTGCATGGAATACCAGTGCACTTACCGGGGGTAGTTAACAACTGACGCTTTCCCCATGGATTTACATATCCTACTGAGGTTCAGGTAAGACACGGCCAAAGTGGATCAGGAAAACATAAACATACACACACACACACACACACACACACACACACACACACTCTCACACGCACAAACACACACACAGACACACTCATACACATACACACACACACACACAGACTCACTCACTCACTCACTCACCGGACCAACAGCGTCATCAGTTAGATACAGGGTATCCGTACTGGCAGAAGACATCACACCGCCACTCCCCCACACCATCCCACCCTCACCAGCACCCTGCACCTGTTCAAACAACCCAGTATCCGCATTGTAGAACACATGACTAGAAAAAGCCTGCCAATATTGGGGAGAGAAGTGCAATACATAATTATACTGACTCAGAGGGCACTGCATGCATTGCTCTAGCAAGTACATTATAAATTGAGAAATGTGCAGAATTCAAAGTATTACACTGCTAGTCAGATGATTGGATTCGCGATTGCAAACAACTCTGTGTGTTTACGTACAGTGCATGCTAACTCTCCCAAAATACTTGGTATTTGTCTCTCAAAGTTATAATTGGAAGTTTTAACCTGTTGGCTACTGTTACACGACAAACTAGCTCAGATTACCTATGAGCTTATTGCATAACCCAACCCACTTATATTTATACATATATGTGGTTACTACTCTATGTGCAGTAGTAAGAGTACTTTTGATCGTTTAACATGATAATGGCTTATTAATTGGTGCTAATATCATGTACATGTTTATCGTACTTGCTGTGCCCCCAGACTTGCATGGCTGCAAGCGACAGAGGTGGAGTCTAGCCTCAAGTATCCGGACTAGTGAGGGTCTGGGTTAGTCTCGCGCGCCAGACCCTCGCACCCCTGGAGTAGGGTCTGGTCTGTTTGCGATATAGCAGTTGTGTCCACACTAAGATCTTGGCAGGGACAATCAGATTTGTTGATTGCTATGTGACAGTCATCCGTAGGTACTTCCGCTCAGAAAATAAAATTCCGCGATTGTTATTTAGTTATGTCACTTAATTATTTGACCACGCTATATAAACGTTACGCATTCAGCAGCCACAACTTTACTCATTAATTGCATTCAGCAGGCACAACTACTGTAGCGCAAGCAGACCAGACCCTACTCCAGGGGTGTGAGGGTCTGGCGCACGAGACCAGGTCTGGGTACCCAAGGCTAGGTTGAGTCTGGGGACAAGCCTACCATAAACTACAAAAATGACTAACCGGCAGTAACAGGAATGAGTTGAAGTATTCCACAAACGTAGGGCTCTTCAGGTACAAGTGCTGAGGACAGGGAACAAGTAAAAGGATGGAGGTTATTCCAAATAGAGCACAAAGCCAAAGCAAAGAGAATGTCACATGCTGTCGATGGATTTAAGGACTAACCAGAGTTGCTGCACTGAGATCATCTCCGAGTAGCTCAGCTGATGGCATGGCAGTCCCTTTGGGAATTCACTATACGCTGTGTACCAGGAGAGCCATTGCATGCCGCATGCCTCGTGTGTTTACGTTTTTACCGTTGCTAGGCGCTAGGCAAGTCTCAATCACGCGATTGTCACACATATTGCAAGGGGCGTACCCCCCAGGTAGCGATAAAGCGAGCAGCTATTTGAAGCGTTGAGAGAAGAGGACAAGCACTTTTCCAGACATCAAGAGGAAGCGACAGCCATGGATCTGCTCGGATCCATTCTTACTAAGATGGATAAACCTCCAACTGCCAGCGAGAAGGAAAGAGAAGAGGCAAAAAGTTTGTTTACGCATAATTTGCGTATTGGTTCTCTGCATGGATAATATAGTACGCGTACTATATTATCCATGTTCTCTGCATGCCATGGTTGGTATATCGGTCGATTATAGTCTTGTGTCCGGTACCATTCCCTACTGGGCAGTACACTTAGCCTCAGTCCCAGGATCACTATAAATTTTGTAGCCGTGTACTAGGCCTTCCTTGCCCAAATTTTATCTTGCAGCTGTTGCCCTGAGCTCTACAGGTACGAAATAAACTCTGGGCAAGGAAGGCCTGGACATTGTTTTTCAATAACTGCAAGATGGTGTAGAAGGAAGGTTTAATATTACATGTACACATATGAAGATCGGCTGTCATCTTTGCAGAGCTAAAAGCAAAGATGGAGCGAGAAGAACAAAAAGAGAAAAAGAAGAAAGAAAACTTTAAGAAGGAAGTTCGTAACTTTTCAGTGTGTGTTGATTTGTCCATTGCTCTAAGCATGTACATCAAGGGGTAGTCACTTATATATCGCCTGTATAAGCATCTGCGAACGGGATCAAGAATCATGATCGGCTAAAATCATCCTTGATCGTTTGATTTTGCCCAAAATGGTACCTTGATCGCTTGATCGTCCATTCTGAAGTTCATGATCGCGTGATGTATGCGGAGTCAAAGGTCCATATTGTAGCCACGCCTCCGTAGTATCTGCGCACGTTTACAGTTGCAGTCCTAGTGAAATGATGAATGTCAAGGAGCTAGTGTCATTTACAGCTGATGTACGTGGCATTAAGTTTTATCCAGGTCACACTGATTAATAGCAAGCTGTAGATTCCTTAATGTGTATTTGGTACGAGCTCAGCCTCTATGCCTACACGAACATGACGAACTGGATTGAGTTGGTGTCAAATCGCCACACTTTCTTTACATCAGTACGACGACTACACGTTCTATTTCCTGTCAGTTGCAGCTGTAAGATTATCTATCGAGGGGGCGTAGCGTAATCTCGTGCCCCGACCAGCTCCTCCCCCTCGTTTGGCGAGGGCCTGGGGGGGGGAGGAGCTGGTCTAGGCAAGATGGAGCGAGAAGAACAAAAAGAGAAAAAGAAGAAAGAAAACTTTAAGAAGGAAGTTCGTAACTTTTCAGTGTGTGTTGATTTGTCCATTGCTCTAAGCATGTACATGTACATGCACCCATAGATAATAGAGCACACCTAAGACGTTTCATAAGTGGTGATGTTCGTTCTTGAGCATGAGACGGAGGTCATGCATTAGCCAATCAGATTTATGACGTTTGATGACACTGAGTCACAAACGTGTGTTTAACACGGAGTAACTTACTGAATAGGTGACCTCAGTAGCTAGCAGCCTAGGATCATTGCTGGAGGGATGAAATCTCATGCACATGTTTTAGATTGGCCACTGTCCTTTCTTTTTAGGCTGATAAACAAATTGCACAGTTCTTGGAGGACCCAGAGAAGAGGAAGTTGAAGTTTTCACCAACAGACAAAGTCTACCGTGCAATCCTGTGAGTTGGTTGGCTCATTCCCAGACCCATAATGCTATAATTCCAGTCTTCTATCTCATAAGTTGAATGCTGCATTCCTGTAATATATCCACACAATACTATCAGTCTGTAAGTTGGTTGGTTCATTTCCTATTTTTGAGTTGCTAACCTCATTCCCAGATCCTCTTCCAGTTCCAATCCTAGGAATCGCTATAACCCATTCCCAGACTAGTTGTGCTCTGTTTGATTGCTTGTTGGAGAATAGAAGGGACTTTTGAAGAATTATTTATCGTGCCACTATACAAAGGTGTTCTCCCTTTTCTATAGCCATGAAATAGCTGAAGCTGCTGGTCTTCTATCTTTCTCCTTTGGAACTGAGGGACTTGATAAACATGTCGTGCTGTTCAGAAAGGTTGGATGACATTTTGATGACATCCATAGTTTGCCGGAGCAAAGGTTGCACATACTATTGTATGCCTGTTGCTTATGTTGTGTTTATTCTTCTCAGGAACAGCCACCATCAGATGCGGAACTGGAGGCTTTGCGTGCCGGCGATGAGGTAATGGCATGTTTTAGCAGCTAGTACAGTGTAGTAACCTTACTTTTAGCTTTTGTCTCGTAGTACTAACAGAAGTGGAAGCTAGTAGTAATGTTACTGGTACTATAATAAGTACTGCTATGTAAGTGGGTGAAGTAATTTTGGACTTTGTATTGTGTGCTGATAGGACTATGATCCTGCGAGACATAAAGCAGCTGCTGATGACGTTTCCATGACAACAACCAATGAAACACAGGAATCGAGACAGCCAGAGGCCACTCCCACAATGGGCCACTACCAGGAGAAGTACAAGCACCTCCTGGGAGGCCTGGAGTGTGCAGAGCAGAGTGCTGTCAAAATGGAGCCCAATAAAACTTTCGGATATGGTGAGGCTGGCTTGTATACCGTGCTGCAGAGTCTGGTTTCAGGAGGATGTCTGAATGATGCACAGTGGAACCCCTCCATTGCGGACACCCTTGGGACCAGCTCCAGTGTCCTGATTACTGGGGGTGTCCTCATTTCAGGGGTCAGATGGTACACATTCATAATAATTTCATATGCGGTTGTGGCGAAAAAAATCATGTCCTTATTAGGTGGTGTCCTTATTTCAGGGGCTCCGGATTAGAGGGATTTCACTTAACGCACATTGTTACTCATTGCATGTAGTCTGTTATATCCTGCATCAAACCAGCTTGATGTACTCCCGCGGACCGTTTGCATAATCATTTCAAGTGCACTTCAGTTACAGTACATTTGGCTACATGCCAAGTATTTTGGCGAGCCTGAACTTGAATTATGATAATGAAATTAGTGCCAAATATAGCTATTGTGATACTACAACTAGCAGTGCTGCTATTGCACATCTTCTTTTATCAAGGAACCCAGCAAGAGAATGTCCTACCAGAAGGACTGAAGCACAGACTCCCACAGGCTTTGCTGTCTGATGTCTTACTACATAATTATATCTGTCACCACTATAGCTTTATTTAAAAACCCAGACTAACATAAATATAGCAGATGCTTCAGAGAGGATCTCGGTTGATTCTCTGTGTTCACGTTGATTGGGGGTTCTCTTTCTACCAACCACAAATTGGCTTCAAATAATATATATTTAATGCTCTGTGTTTCTTGCCTGTACTCTCTATATGGATGTCTGCCCTGATAAAGACTGTAGCCCAATAATTGAAACATCGGCATTGATGATATGTTTTGTAAAGCCACAATTTGTGGTTGATAGAAAGAGTACCCCGAATCCCCGATCAACATGAATAGCAGAAGCTAAGTACACCTTCCAAAACACTTCTCTGGATATCCACTAAGCTATATATGAAGCCTAAACATCATGAAGCAACATTATGTATTTTGACTAGATAGAAGGATATAGGCTACCAGTGTATGGAATAGTTGAAAATTCGTGGTTTTAAGTTTTTTAGGTGTCATTTAAGATTAAAGAAAGAGAAGTGACAACGAAGGTCATTTGAATGCTCTCTACTTTACTTTACCCTTGCAGTTCCAAGCTCACATAAGAGAGATCTTCGCTCCATAGAACAGACTTTAAATGATATGAGATCGAGAAAGAAGCCAAAACTAGATGCCAGTACAAGTGATGGGATTGGACAGTCTGATACAAATTCAGCAACTTTAAATTCTGATGGATACACCGACACAAACAGTTGATACACTTGGATCAAATGTACATGCACTGTTTGCATATTTTTTATTATAAAAATATTATAATGTGCCATTATAATGTGTGAGGGACTACTTTACTTTACCCTTGCAGTTCCAAGCTCACATAAGAGAGATCTTCGCTCCATAGAACAGACTTTAAATGATATGAGATCGAGAAAGAAGCCAAAACTAGATGCCAGTACAAGTGATGGGGTGTGGGGGACACTCTTTGACCCCTTCTTACAAGGGAGCAAAGAGTGTGGGGGACACTCTTTGACCCCTTCTTATAAGGGAGCAAAGAGTGTGGGGGACACCCCCTCTTGCTCCCTTGTAGAAGGGGTCAAAGAGTGTGGGGGACACTCTTTGCTCCCTTATAAGAAGGGGTCAAAGAGTGTGGGGGACACTCTTTGTTCCCTTATAAGAAGGGGTCAAAGAGTGTCCCCACACTCTTTGCTCCCCTACAAGAAGGGGTCAAAGAGTGTGGGGGACACTCTTTGCTCCCTTATAAGAAGGGGTCAAAGAGTGTCCCCCACACTCTTTGCTCCCTTGTAAGAAGGGGTCAAAGAGTGTGGGGGACACTCTTTGCTCCCTTATAAGAGGGGGTCAAAGAGTGTCCCCCACACTCTTTGCTCCCTTATAATAAAGAGTGTGGGGGACAAAACTTATCGCCATCTTTGCTCCTTTTCTTCTGTAGTTTTGGCGGCTCTCCTTTCTTTCTACAAGAGATCACTTGATGGTTTTATTTAATATGGGTACACGTGGGTAATTAACTTAACCCATGTATACCCATGTTAACCAAGGTATGGGTATACATGGGTTTGTTAACGTGGATACGTGGGTTAATTAATTAATTAACATGGGCAAATATTATAAGACAGAAAGGCTCCAGAGTACCAACTTTAATTCAGAAAAAACTGTGCCGACTTTTCGACTAGATGCTCTAATCTTCTTCAGGTCGAAAGTGAAGTTAACGTGAGAACACCTGCTATTTAATAGCCTCGCACGTCACGCCATGTCACTGGAGGTCAGGGGTCGACCTGAACTAGCTCCGCCCCACAGTCGCCTCAGAGTCACTGTCCAGCAATCAGGAAGCTCCAGCCTCCGTCACGGTTGAAACAGTTCTTTCCTACTTGTACGTACATGTCTATCAGTGAATCCCTGGACCTGGAGATGTCACCACTGTAACTATACACTGCTCTGCCCCCCCCCCCTTGTATTAGTTGCTAATGAACAAACTTATCCATAAATTAAATTACGCATGCACGTGCCAAGTTTCTTTTATCGAGAATCTACACAGCTCTTCAAACAGCATGCTACCGTAAATTATATAAAAATGGCATCATTACAAAAGCAGGAAAGTGCATGGCCTCACTTTGTACCATTAAGGATTGCCACAAAATCATAGAAGCAAAATTGTTTCAGTGCATGACGTACATTTTCTAACTGTCCAACGGTTTCCGTCCAACCAGCCTAAACATGGGCGTAAAGATTTCCTTCTTCCCGCCGGCAATCAACCCTCGGGCGGCCTTGATGAGAAGGGAGTGCGCCTGGGTGGAGCCTTGCGGAACCAGACCTACACACTGTAGGACCGAGAGCACGGCATGAGTCGTCCAGCGACCGATGGTGGAGACCCGGAAACTCTGTAGCGAGCACCAACCTTTGCCTTCTAGAAATGTATACCTAAGGAAGAGAAAGAAAATGTCATCACGCGGCCTTGTTCACAGGCCTTTGCTCCAGCAGTTTGGTATGAAAAAGCTGTAGAGTGGAATGAGGTTAATCACTAGGCTCGTTCCCAGTCTCTCCGCTCTAGTTTTTACATCGCTTGCGGTACGGAAAATGAAAAAAAAAACACGATTAAACTGACTGGTGATATTTTGGTGTACAAGAATACATGTGGTCAGTTTAGCACAGAAATAGTCAGATGGTAGCCAGGACACAACCTCATCTTCACCTCGCTCGCTCACGTGGGGGGAAGGCCTGGGAATGAGGCTAAGATCGAACCTTAACAAGCGTATGGCATGCCGATACCAAAAATGATATTGCAGTACATGATAATGGAGACAGACCACCCAGCAACAGGTCAGTCCAAGCTTAATGCAATTGTAGAACAAATCTAGCCTCGTTCCCAGGCCTTCACCCCAGCTTTTGTCGCTTGCAGTATGAAAAGCGGGTGAACCATGCACGGCCTACAGAAAGTGCTGACTCAGCAATTTCATAGTGCACTTCCATCCAGTTAGCTGTCAGAAGTTACACTACCCACTAGGCAACACAAAACTACTAGCTAGTTGACGTATATACCAGCGTCTCAGTCCCAGCTATAAGCTTAATGCATTCTGTAGTAACTAATTGCCAACCAAAGTAATTTTGTTCATGAATACACTCACTACCATGACAACTTCAAAATATGTAATTACGGGTTCCCAATAGCAATGAATACATGCAAATGGTCGAAACCCACAAGCGTTTCACAACCACTTCCACTATAAAAGCAGCTGCTCCCGACCACTTCTGCACTTACTCTGCTACAGTCTACATATCCTAATCATGTCACAGTAGATTTAATCAAATTTTTGGAGAGCCTGGTTTCTCGGGAGGACTCCCCCTGGTTGTTCGGATCAGGGGGAGGGTTGCAAATTGCCTGGGTCAACAGGCTTACAAGAGCAACAAGCAAACAGTACACAGAACATTACTAGTGCATACATGGTATTCCATGCAGAGAGCCTCGATGGAATCGAGTTGCATTACGTTGCTCAGCTGACCGTTCCGCCAGTCTGAGGCTTTGAGAACGGCGGTCATTACTTTCCTACTGCCAGGTCAGCCTTACCCGCTCTCGATGAACCATCCGCCGATGTTCCCTCCTCTCCTCTCTACCACTACTTCTGTGTTGTAGCGCACGTAACCTCCCTGATCACCACCGCCGTTCTGCAGGCGACTCTATGTTCGCACAGCTGGGTTTCATACAGAATTTTTCAGTGGGGGTGGGAAAAAAACATGTGCATAGAGCCACGCCCTCTAGGGGTGTGTGGGGTGATGCTCCCCCAGGAATTTTTCGAAATTTACATGCTCTGAGGTTGCTTCTGGGGCTCCAAAATGGCTGGAAATTAGCTACTAATGAACTAGTGAGTATCAAAAAAAAAAGTCAACTTCAAAATTCTGGGGTGGAAACTCATGCTGGGGGAATCCCAGTGCGCCCCCCCTCTGTATGACACCCTGCACAGTGCAAGTAATGCCACGTCCATAGGAAATATGTCGGCAATAATTCTCGTAGCGGTTTACGTACATACATACATGTACATACACGGAGTAAAAAAACAAAGCCTATTTCTACTTTCTGTGCTGGTGGAACAAGGTTGCTGACTTTCCACACGTGTATAAGTCTGCCTGTCCATAAGCATTATATAAAAACAGTTTGTTTTTATGCCTGGATATGAATATGCTCGTTACCGTAGCAATCTCATTAAGGCTCCTTATTGCCATGAATACTGTCAAATGATCAAAACCCACAAGCGTTCCACAACAACTCCAGTATAAAAGGCAGCTGCTCGAGGCCACTCAGTGGAGCACAGACAATCCCTCTCAGTTCTCGCAGTTCTCATTTGATGAAGTGAAATTTTTGGAGAGCCTTGTCTCTCAGGAGGGACTCTCTCTTGCTTAAACGGCAGGGGAGAGGGTTGCCTGGGTTACTAGGCTTAACAAATCAATTACTGTCATCTCCCAAAAATAAGCACACTGGAAAATAAACCCACCCCCCTTTTTTTGCAAAGAGTTATTGTGTAGGGGCATTACTGCTCCAAACAATGCCCTCCTATTTATGTTGTAGGATAGCACTGGAGTAGGCTCTGAAAAACTTCCTTTTTTTGTAGGCTCTGAAAAACTACTGTGGAAGACAGTGGTGACAAAGGTCAGGTGACTCACTGTACACACCCCCTAAGGTCAGGTGACTCACTGCACACACTCCCTAAGTCAGGTCCCCTAAGGTCAGGTGACTCGATCACCCTAAGGTCAGGTGATTCACTGCACACACCCCCTAAGGTCAGGTGACTCACTGCACACACTCCCTAAAGTCAGGTCCCCTAAGGTCAGGTGACTCGATCACTGTACACATACCCTAAGGTCAGGTGATTCACTGCACACACCCCCTAAGGTCAGGTGACTTGATTACGGTACACACCTCCTAAGGTCAGGTGACTTGATCACTGTACATACCCCCTAAGGTCAGGTGACTCGTTCACTGTCCCTAAAGTCAGTACACACCTTCTCAAAATAATATGATTGAGACGTGAGATTGAGACTGGGTCTGCAGTATGGGACTGGGACTAACCAGGGCAAATCTCCGTCTCGGTGGACATTCTTGAACTCTGTGACCTCAAACCCCACCTTCCTCATTGCCTTAACAAATTCTTGTTCTGTTCTCAGGTCAGCAAGACCATTTCCGACCTATGCATGTGTAGTGTGTGTGTGTGTGTGTGTGTGTGTATGTGTGTGTATGTGTGTGTGTGTGGGGGGGGGGGGGGAGGGGGCAAGATGATGTCATCCACATTCCAAAACTGTGCAGAAACCACACGTCTGTCCAATAATATTATGTGCAGAAACACAATCATTCTGTGAATAAATTTTCGTACTAAATAAGGATGCTAACACTCATGCAGTTTTTGCACCACTCCCCCTCATGAAGCCTTTTCTCACCAGAATCTCACTCTTGATGTGTTCGTGCTCGGGATTCTGTGGGTCATAGCCGTCCATCATGGCCCAGGCCAAGTCCACGAAGTAGGCCCCGGGTTTCAACACCCGATAGACCTCGCTGTACACGTCGACGAGATCGGGGGCGTGGCACGTCGCCTCAAAGGCGTAGGCTCCATCATACGTGTCATCTTCGATGTCCACCATGTTACAGAAGTCACTCTGTGAAAATGGAATGTGATGCATACAGAGTAGCTCCACTTCACAGCACTTTTTCATATCATGGAAACTGAGATCAGGATATTAGATAGCACTAGCTGGGCCTGCATGAGTGAGGTAAGATTACCGACCCCTTCCCTCACCTGGATGTAGCTACAGCTCTCCTGCAGCCCCTCCCTCTCCGTGTGCAACCGAGCTCTCTTCAGCTGGAACTCCTGGAGGTTCAGTCCCACCACGTGGGCTCCCGAGAACCTGACGATCTCTCGCTGGGGACCTCCCACCCCGCAGCCGACATCCTGTAAGAGAGACCAAGAGGGCGGGGTATCACAGGGCCCATACCCATACCACTGTGGTCTTATTCGCAACTGGAATCAATCTGAAACTGGTAATATTGTGTGGTCAGTTGATCACAATGATGTACGTGGTTATTCTACAAGTCTGTTTGTCACAGATTGCCATTCTGTGGTGATTGGCTGTGCTTTTGAGCGTGCTGTAATTTCTAACGACACCCTTTTGACCACTGACTGACTTAGTCCGGTGTGGCCTGGGAGGGCACTTCCTCCATGCGAACGGTTAGCCACGCCGGACTAGTCTCGTGCACTGGACTATGCCTGACAGTGGTCGCAGTTGTGACTACAGAGTTTATTGGAGTGACCCCTCCTTGTATTAAATAGTACTATCGTAAACCCGTTTACACTGTACTATACAAGCAGCAGCTGCTAATCGAGTCAACTGCAGATACAATCCAGATTAAGGTTCAACCCACATCCTGAGGTGGGTTACGCTAGAGATGTGTCTATTATGCTGGCATAATTTCTGGAATAATCGGGCCGTAAAAGCATAAAGCATAATTTGGGAATAATCAGGTAGTTTTACGGGAATAATGCACGTGTACTGCTCGTCAAATAGAGTCCGAGCAGCAGTGCTGAGTCCAGGCCTGCCGAGTCTAGTGCTAGTGGGCCTAATAGTAGTGGCCCAGCAGCTGTCGACAGCTCTGAGAGCAAGCAAGACGATTCACAGGATTCCGGCCAAGAAGTCGTCGTTTCCCTACTGAGCAAGTGGGTCGCCTAGGCCTTCTGACTTCGTACGAAAGCGTAAGAGAGCAGTTAACCCTCCTTGTGGGAAACGCAGAAGCCGTGGGACAGACAAGCGATACTGATGTGTAGCTGTGTACTATATACATGTATGTGTTTGTTAATTGAGAAAAGACAATTTTATTGAGAAACAGCAGGAGCATAATGGGCACTTTCTTCAGCATAATCGGTACAATTCTTGAGAATTGCATAATTGGAAGAGAAAAAAGCATAATAGACACATCCCTAGTTACGCTTACGCAACCGAATTAGCGCGTTTACATGTATCCGGTTCGTTTATACGAATGAGCTAAGCTGGCTTCCCCTTAGGCGTGTAAACCGGTTTACTACGTCTAAACGGGGCTAAATACTGAATGAGGAAGTGTGCCAGCATATAGATTTAGATACTAGTACAAGAGAAGTGTCTTTCACATGGAGCACTGCAGCTGCAGTCACGGCCACGCCCTTTTATCCAGCATACCATTTCTGGAAATTTTTGGCTCTAAGAATCGCTTACCAGTATCTTCATGCCTGGTTTTGCTTGGATGGTTCTCGAGACTGCCTTCTGGTATTCAGCAATGCACTCAGCGAGGGTCTGCCCGTCAAACACGGGAGCAAAATGGAACGACCGACCGTAGCCATATTCGTAGAAATCAGTGGCAAGGTCGTAGAAAGAGTTGGCGATTTCTTTGGCGCTCTCGATTCTCTTCTTCTGCTGCTGCGGTTCGCTATCTTCCTGCTGCTCAAAATGGGTTTCGTATCGCGTGACGTTCTCTTGGATTCGTCCGCCAAATGGTTTCTTTCCTAGTATGTCAGTGAACCCGGGTACCTCTGGATCCGTGGATTCCGCCATTCTGTGTGCAGTTTTCGTCCTAGCTACAGCCTATTGTAGTATATACTGGAGCTGCCGCCGGCCGTATGGCGCGGGCTACGGGCTCTGGTGATAGTAATTAATCGCGTCAGTATCGATCAGCTGATGAATGCACCATAAACCTACGGTTTATAATATCAGGAGCTTATGAGCTCTATGAATGCACGCTATAGCGTTGAATATTGACACACCCATGCTTTGGATGTCCACAGGACTACACTAGTCTTCGGTTATAGTCACAATAACAGTAGCAAAAGCGACATCAACATGCATTCAAACAGCGGCTTTCAAACAGCGGCTTTGCATTACCAGAAAATAGGTCCATAGCTACATACACACATAACAAACATGACACACATACACGAATAGTTTACTAGGCTACCACACTTCAAAATGAAACTTCCGAGTGAGTAACACTCTTTGGTCTCAATTCATCCTCCAAACTGTTTGTACTATCACTCTCCAGAATTTCTCCTTTTTTCACTCTTTTAGTCAGCACAGCACTGCTGCCATCTTTATCCTTAGCCATCTTCCCATCTATGTCTGAGAACACGTTTGGACCATCGTACCTCTTCATCCTCTCCATCTCTTCCCTTCTCTCTCGCTTCACAGCCCTGCCCTCAAGGTATATGCACAATAATGTAATTCCCAGCACGACTGCCGATGTGCCAACGAATATGATCACGATGACGTAAGTCCTTTCCACAGCTGTCACAAATCCAGATGGAAGCTTCTGTCGTGATTGTGCACTGTTGCAAGAAGGCAGGTCGAGATCATCCGAGCATATTAGTTCCGCTGCGGCTTCTGATAGAAACTTATGAGTTGGGACAGCCATTCCGTAGAATAGTTCGCTGATGTTTTGTGCTGTGGTTGCTCTGACTGAGGCATACACGCTAGGCATGTCTAGCAGAGAGCTGGTTTGAGTTCTACCGGGCAGCAAAATGATCCTGCAAAAGTGAATGGCAATTTATTCAACTTTAAGAATGCATGGCAAAACTGTATGTGACCACTGGGGTTTACCTAGTCTCATGCCTAGTGTGACCGAATTTCAAGGTTTGTTTACAGAGGGGGGATCCCCCCACCTCCCATCAGTAGCTATTTTTAGCCATCTTCCCATCTATGTCTGAGAACACGTTTGGACCATCGTACCTCTTCATCCTCTCCATCTCTTCCCTTCTCTCTCGCTTCACAGCCCTGCCCTCAAGGTATATGCACAATAATGTAATTCCCAGCACGACTGCCGATGTGCCAACGAATATGATCACGATGACGTAAGTCCTTTCCACAGCTGTCACAAATCTCAGATGGAAGCTTCTGTCGTGATTGTGCACTGTTGCAAGAAGGCAGGTCGAGATCATCCGAGCATATTAGTTCCGCTGCGGCTTCTGATAGAAACTTATGAGTTGGGACAGCCATTCCGTAGAATAGTTCGCTGATGTTTTGTGCTGTGGTTGCTCTGACTGAGGCATACACGCTAGGCATGTCTAGCAGAGAGCTGGTTTGAGTTCTACCGGGCAGCAAAATGATCCTGCAAAAGTGAATGGCAATTTATTCAACTTTAAGAATGCATGGCAAAACTGTATGTGACCACTGGGGTTTACCTAGTCTCATGCCTAGTGTGACCGAATTTCAAGGTTTGTTTACAGAGGGGGGATCCCCCCACCTCCCATCAGTAGCTATTTTTAGCATGTTTGGGGCCCCAATCAGTAGCAATCTCAGAACATGTAAATTAAAAAAAATTCCAGCAGGAGTACCCCCCCCCCCCCCCCACCACACACACACCCCTAGAGGGCATGACTCCACTCATGTACACATCATTTTTCCCATCCCCACTGAAGAATCCCCTAAATATCTGGCATCATGAATGAAATTTCTTGTCACTGTACTTGCTGCTGACAAATCTCAGAATAGTATGGATTGGTCACTGTCTAATTCACCAGACTGACTAATAGATTTATCGAGGTAACTTCATGAGCTGCAAGCTTACTCATTCCAAATTTCATTCTTGACACCAGACGATCTCTCACATGGAGGGCGTGAATATGAGACTAGGGTTCGCCATGGTAACACAGAAACCTGACTTCTCACAGATAATTGCTAGCACTTCCCATTGTAATACTTGACATGGTAACTATATAGCCTCGTACACAGGCCTCCCACTCGCAGCTTTTTTCGCAGTCGTGGAAAAATGCGCGCTGCGAAAGAAGCACTGCGAAGAAAGCCGCAACCGTACGAGGCTAGTAGTTATATCAGTTACACTAATTAGTTACTTCCTGACGAACAGACGTATGTTCGTCAGGAAGTAAAGAAAAGCGCATCTGATTGGCCATTCATTGTACTTTCGTATAATAAGAGACGTCACCATGACCACACCCATTTTTCAATATATTTACGTAACTGTTATATACACACCTCGGATACTCTGTTGTGTTCCTCAATGGCGAATTGAGTAGGGCTTCATAATACTGTAGTAGGGGCGGGAATAATATCATTTGATTTGAACACTTTTCCGGTATAAAATGTACCCAGTGGCATACCTTGAATAATAAGGACAAAATTCTGGCAAATTTGTGTCTTAATTGTATTGTACCGCCCCAGCCTTGTTCCCAGACCAGTCTGGGGATGAGATCAGCACCCTGGTTTCATCCCAAGACCAAAGGCAAGTACTGGGAATGAGACCAGGGCGACTAGTATGAGAGCAAAGCCAATCCCCCAGCAAAGGACCAACAAACTAAAAAGGCAGGTCCTATAATTATACCTAATGCTGCGTGTATGCATACACTGGTAGCCTACTTTTTTGCATGGTGAAGAAAAATTAATGTGCTTGTGTTTTCCACCATGCAAAAAAACGCTGGGCGGTAGTAACTGGGAGCGAGGCTATGTACCTGCACAATGAAGCTTGCTGGTCTGGCAAATGGTTCTAGTTCAACCACAACTCTAATTGTCTGCCACTCTTCCACTGTGACATTCTGGTCCCGCAGCAAGGCTGTGATGGTCTCGTTCAAACTATGGATGGAAGAGGATTCATACTCATACTGGAACAACTACAGACGGGAGAGGACTCATACTGGTACCCCATGCAACTACAGACTGGAAAGGACTCATATTGGAACCAAATGCAACTACAGATGGGAGAGGACTCATACTGGTACCACATGCAACCACAGACTGGAGAGGACTCATACTGGTACCACACACAACGACATGGGGCAGGGAGGCCCACAACCCTCTCCTACTGAGGTTCAGCTCAGGAGAGATTATAGCAGATCCTACTGCTACTCTCCCAGCCAGAGAACTGGTGACAAGGCTACTCCAAGCTTCAATTTTCAGGCACCTACAGTGCAAATGCTCTCGGTTTAGAACTTATCGTATAAGGTAGTCACTTACAGTTTACCATATAAGGTAGTCGCTTACAGCTTACCATAAAAGGTAGTCTCTTACAGCTTCTCTCGCATTCTCCATCAGATTTTTGTTCAGTGACTTGGAAAAGTTACTCAGCATTGTCATGGAGACCATCTCCTCATTGTCAATAACACTGGACACAAACTGGGAAGTAGTCTCAATGATTTCCATCTGTCTAGAAGTCTGAAAAAGAGAAAGACAGGAAGCCACCATTAAAACATATAACCTAAATAATTATGTCTCATTTCCAGACTCCACCACCCCAGCATATTCAGCATGGTAACAACAACACTAGGCAGTGGAACCTGGGTAGAGGATATCACTATCTTTCTTTGACTCCCAGCTTGATCAGCAATACTGGTGCTTGCAAAGGCTACATAGCAAAAGCTTTTCTAGACCCATAGTTGTGGGGTGGGGGATTCACAATGGTTTAATTCCAGCTCAGCATAAAGCTAATAATTAAGAATGCATTAAAACTTACTTTGCCAGTTCAGATTACACTCAAAAATCTCAAATAGACATTGAACAGCTACGTAACAGTCTAGCAGTGGGGGTAACAATACCCTACCTGAGGTCCTGGTTCAAAGGCCCCACCATCTACCACAGTGGAGCTCTGTTCCAGCACTTGCTCCAACAGCTGCAGCCTCTCTTGAGCTTCGGAACTCAGAGGAGCTGGCTCTTCTGTAACGTCAGGGATCAGCACAGAGACCACACTCACCGGCAGATGAGTGACAGCCTGTGACGGTAAGAACGATCCTCAGTTGAATGACTGAGCTCGGATATGGACAAGAAACAAATAGTTTCACCAAAATGTCTCCAAGTGACCCGAGAGTCTCGGGGAAAACGTGATCTTCACATGACTGCGTTAGCAACTACTAATTAATAATAACATACCAACCCCTCCCCTAGCTGATTAAACGACGCTTATCCGTGTAGCTACTGTAGCGGCATCCTTAAGCATCCTTCTTGCTGATCTAGGCCTTGAACGTCATCGCTTTTGAGTATCGAATTTCGATGGCAGGCTGCGTACAGCGAAACTAATAAGTTAAGTAACTATTTCTCGTTGCTATGCGTACCTGATGGTCGGATATTTTGGTGAAACTGAAATAGGGTGATTCTTGACACTTGAATGCTTATTTTTTGATGCTTAGACAGAGCTTAGGAGATTATCATCTGGTATACAAATAAAACTCAACCATCAAATGCCAACAATCACAGAGTCATAGTTTCTAAATATTACGTTCAACGGCCAGTTCCACAAACGTGGTCTGGCTAGCGAAACCATGTTCGCTCTGCCGATGATTATAAACCGTTCCATTGCCTTTTGGTCAGCGGTTTCCCTGGACCAAGCTTAGGTCTAAGTCTTCCATAATTTTTGCCGGTGGCCACTCAAATATTGGTTCAGCGGCCGTGGTAATATAACCCCAAAGGATCAGGTAGGTAGGGTCTGCAGGTCACTGACCTTCAGATTATTGTAGGTGTGTATCTGTAGAGGGATGGTGACATTGCTGCTGACTCGAACCAGCTTCAGAACGTCGGTTTCCTGAAGGTACAGACATGTTTAATACCAGCAGAGTACTAGCGGAGAAATGTAAGACCAGACCAATACTACTATATTAGGCCCTGGTAGTTAGATATTAGGTTCAAGAAAGAAGGTTATCACATACGTATCTCCTGTGCTAGATTCTCGAGACCGAGCTAAATTTTATTCCTTGAAAAATTCAGAAGGAGTATCTGGGCGATAGGCTGGGGCGGAAGTGTACCGTGCGCCCGGTATTTAATAAATACATTCTAACATGGAAAAGTCTTTTGTTTTTGAATCGCAATTCATGCGTTTAGGCACTTAAAGCGCTACTGTGCTTCAGAGAGTCAACCTTTTCTCTGACATCAAGGTACAGCCAGAGTAGTTACTAGAGAGATAATAACATTCTGGAGTGTACATTTCCACCAAGCCTATTGCCCAGATCCTCCTTCTGAGTTTTTTGGGGTCTGGGTACCCAAGACTAATTTTATAGCCAATCTCACAGACTGGGAATGAAGCCGTATACGTTTGTGTCCTCAATTAACGCAGCCCTACTGCCCCGCCCTCATAATCTAGCCCCGCCCCTTCTAGCTCCAGGCTACAGCTACTATCTGTGACTCACCTCTTCTCTTGTAAGAACCAGGATGGGAGAGTGAGAACCAATCAGACGTTCTAAAGTCGCATCTGCAGTCGCTACAAAGCTATCGTGAGCAAAGCGCAGCTGGTAGTCCGTATCTCCACCCGAATTTCTCCGGGAAACGAATCTTAATAGCTTCTGGGTTTCCTCTTGTTCGCCCAAAGATCCTTTGTTACAGGTACCCCGATTTGTCAAGTGGCAGAAAATCACACACAAGACGAAAGCTATCCGATCCATGGTGTATCGTGGTCTCGTGCCCAGACGTTCACGCCCCCTGGCGGGTCTCTAGATATTAGTCTCGTGCCCAGACCTACGTATATGTTCTGGGCACGAGACTACTATATGGCGAGATAGGTACAGAACTAGAAGTAGTCACGCGTAGCGCTAGTGGTACGTATACGCGCGAAGCCATACATGTACAGTGCATCAAAAATTGCTATATCTTGATATTGATAAGGAGTTAAGATTTCATATTTGGATCAAATATAGGTTAGTATGTCTGTGAGCGGTACTCAAGGTTTCAGGCTTGAAGACAGTTAGCTAACGTTATTCATGTGAGAAAAATTTTATGCCATTTGAAACACTCGTTTTAGGCCCTACTGCCAAAAGTACAGGGACTTAGGCTTAGGTTATAATTACTCCCCTCCAAAGAAAAATACCTCAGTTTAAGGTCTGAATTTCCATGATCTCAGAAGAAAAATGCTGTTCACCAATAATTGAGGTTACAGTGAGTCCTGTAGCTTCAGTGTATGGCAGATAAAATGTAGGGGATACAAATAATATTATGGGGTGCCAGATTCACTAGGGATTTAGCGTGAAAATGCATGTTAACGTTGCTTGGATCTAATAATTGCGAATTGCGAATTTCATTGCCAGGTCGCAAAGCTTATAAACGCAATGAATAAACTATTGTGTGTGTGCATCCTATAGCTGTGTAAACATTGCTATATATCCCATCAGGACTCCCATGCATTGCAATTATTACGAACGCAATTAGCTATTACCTTTCAAAATCAGGGAACGCTAAATTTTTACTACGCGTTTAAAACCAGTCCTACAGTAGATCTAGAGGCAAATCTTCAAGCTGCGACAGATGTATATATACAGGGTTGCAACCATGCACCATGTGGCGATGCTCAGATTGTCCTATTCAATGGCTCTGACCTCCAGGAGATCGATAGAGACGAGAAGATTTGACCACCTTTCTGAAGCGATCTCGTAAAGCAAAATCACAATTATATAAAGGCAAAAAAGGCAGGTCTATAAAGCTAATTTGAAGCTGTCTGGGCACTGAAAGGGTGGCACATGGTGAAGGACTTTCCTAGCTAATATCTGTTTTATCTCCTCCCTTGCTATGAAATCTACTGCCCACGTCCTGTAAAAATGGAGTGGTCGTTTTAACCCATATAAGGTTAACTCAGTTGCATGGCACCACAGAATGTACAGTTAAGTGCACATCAGTAAGACCACTTTACTCAGGGAAACCCAGCTGGATCATATTTGTTTGGTGGAGATAGCAACAGGCCTAGGCTGCACGGGAAAGGTATGCATTGTTAATTGGCCTTTATATCCTTTTGAAATTGGAGAAATATTCGTGTAAAGTGATCCACTTGTTTACACATTATTTTGTAGACATGCAGCAACTTTGTACCAACCTGTTACTATCCCCACAAAAGAAAAATGATATCTGGGTTTCTCTGAGTAAGTGACCTTACTGAACTGCACTTAACTGTGCATTCTCTGATACTACTACTGCAACTGAGGTAACCCTATATCGACCATGCACTCTGTTTTTGCAGTGAATTAATATATGTGTGCATGCATGCATGTATGTACGTACTAGCTAGGAGACCAGACTGCTAATGTGCCACTTTGAATATATTAATGGAGGTCAGAACGAATCTTGCAAGGTTGGAATCTGTAAAGAAGAGTATGAGGGGGAGACACGAGAAGAATAGCTAACTGTGGATTGAATGCAGCACATGCAGCCATGTTGTGGTTTCATGGAGACTGTGTTGAGATTAGCTAATCCCTCCCCTCCTGAAGTTTTTATTTGCAATACAGTGCTAGACAGAGAGTAAAAAAAGTGGGATTTTCATATTTTTGTTTATATCTCACATTGCACTTTTGATAAACGCAATTCAATGTCACATCATTAGTAACCAACTTAATACTGTTGTAACACAGTAAGTTTATCTGCATTTTATTAATTTTGTGCCTGAATTTTAATAAAATGGGTAAAAATAATATTATGGGGTGCCAGTTACATGTACTGCCAGATTCATTAGGGATTTTAGCATGGGGATGCAGGAATAGGATTCCTATAGGACACCATATATATTCCCTAGGGTATTTTACTTGAGGGGGGGAGTTGCCAAATTCCCAGGGGTGCCGGATTCCCTGTCATCTGTGACACCAGGCCACTTTAGGACCTTAATTTTCATGGTTGGCAAATCACATAATTAAGGTCATCGCGCAGTACCGTATTCATTCTAGTCACACTGTCAGGTGGCGCTATTATATTATTATTTCAACCGTCTTTGAAAACGGACTGATCCCCAGATCGCCGATCTTCCACAGCGGACAGGGCTCAAACTCGGAGCATTTATAATACTAGACACTAGACTTTCAGCTAAAAATAGCTTTTACTTTTTGGTTTGCAAGCGCCACTTAGAACAATTACCTTTGAGGTCCAAGCGGCGCTTATAAGGGTGGCGCTGTAATTACAACAAATACGGTATGCACTTGTAATTGCAGGCGGAAAGGCTACGTGTGCCGCTAGTATAAAAAGCGCATGCGAACGGACTGCATAGCAATCAGGGCCAGTTCTGAGGGGGTTACAACTGGAGAGTTGCGTGAGTCTAACTAAGAGTAGATACGATATGGAGCAGGGTCAGTCTGAAAGTCGGCCGGAGGGCCGTCAAGCATTCAACAGCGTGTCTGTGGAAGTGAAAGTAGGGACGGAGTGTTTACTTAAAGGAGCAAACGACCAGATCACGACTGTAATTGGCTCGCTGAACACGCATACAGCGACCAGTTCTCACCCCATCCAGTCAGTGCAGTGGACTATTGAAGGCAGGCAGAATACGGTCGCTAACTACGTGACCTCCACAAATAGTGGTACAGTGACATTGCTGACGGATGAAGACCTGACGAAAAATCCCATCACGTTTGCTTGGTGGCGATCTGGCACGTACAAAGTCACTGCTACGATTACCACAAGTGACGGTACAGAAGTGGTCACTAATACATTTGTTGTGACTGCTCCTCTCGTCAGAGATGTCAATTGGAATGAAGGCGAGGGCGTCGTGGCCGTGGGCTCCTACAGAGAGGAAGGGCAAATGATTCGATTTGCTGACGAGTCAAACTTCAACAAGGATGGGTTGTACATGAATTTCGTTGTTGGAGGCGTCCAAAGTTCTCCAGGAATCCTGGCTGGGATTCAGCTGGCCTGCAACCAACGTGTAGCGGAGTACAATGATGGGAAGTTCTTTAAACGGGCCATTAATGGAATATTTGTGCTCGATGTGGGTCTAACGAATACGGTGTTGTATCAGAATTACACTGAGCCACTCGATAATACTGGTGGCACCGCCACCTATGACCCTCATGATGGTCCAGGACAGGGTTTGAACATAACTGATTTGAAGGCCATGTATATTGGAGATGGTAATCCTGAAGTTGTACCTGAAACATACCTCATGTATGCAATGTTCAAGCCCAATCTCCCAGCAGCTATATGGGTTCCAATCAAGGTGCTGAAGTGGGGTTGGGAAGGGTACACTGACTATATCAGTGGAGCTTGGACATCTGCTAAAGACGGGGAAATTCCGACACCAGTTCCTTCTGACCCATCCAATTTCCCTGAATGGGATAAGAACACAAATGACAGTGACTGGGTGCCATATGGTGGGAAGGTGATTGCAAGGAAGCTAGCGAAGAAGATACCTTGCAAGAAGTGAACACTTAATTACTACGTATCTGCTATCTGCGATGTAGCTATGAGTATGAGTAATTATATGGCTATTTGGGTTTGAGAGTTTGTGACATGTATATGTGAATTTTTGGATATAGGTGAGTTATCCTTGTTGATCTTTTATTCCCTGTAAAATTAAATCCATGCAAGGTGGATTCAACCTATATAGAGTTACATTCCAAAATATTGTCTGCAGTAACACACAAACATTGTATGCTTTTCCGATATTGCTATCTAGTTTACACACAGTACTGAATACGAAATTGTTTATAATTTTTATACTATAGCTAAGCAACACTGAGATGTCATGTGAATTGCAGACATGCATATATATATAGATATGATAATGGGGCCAAGTGAGCAACATGCAGTTGTCCAGATGTTCCACTATCGCAGTAAAAATAACTGTTGATATTGTGGCCAGCCACACTGTCTTGCCAGTGTCACAACCGTCTGCCTGTCTAAATATTTCCACACAGCTGGACACGTGCCGATAGTATCCTACGCTGCAAAAATTGAGTGGTCATTTTAACTCATATAACGTTACCTCAGTTTCAACCCCAGCACCAGTGGATGTATAGTTAAGTGCAGATCAATAAGATAACTTCACTGTGGTACCGGTGTGCCATATGATACTGTACCCCAAATAGAAGTACATCACCAATAATTGAAAGCTTTTAAGAGGACATTCAAGTTGCCTCAAAAGTACAATTTTTGAGGTCATTAATTTTGATCATTCATTTACAAGCTTCCAATTACCCAGATGTCCTTTTCAAAAGTTTCAACAATTATGGTGTACCATATCATGCACAGTACGCATAGTCCATTCATGTTTCATGCATGTTCCATGCATACCCATGCATCTCTATGCTGCACTATGCATATTCCATGCATGGATTGTGCGTGTTAATTTATGCCCATGCTTGTTACATGCAGCACAGTATATATACCGGTATGTTTCATGCACTCTATGTATATTGCATTCATTATGTGCATGCAGTCCTCCAATCATACATGGAACTAGCCTGGTTCCCCGGCGCAGAAAGTACCTGGTGTCTATTGTATGCACATGCGCGTAATTAGTACACGTATATGGGAGGGGAGGATGACGAAATCAAATAAGTAGGCACGGCGCATGGATAATACACACTCTCCATGGCACGGCGACAATCCTCTAGGTTTCTCGAGTGCATCTCTCCATCTGGAGCTCACAAGCGCCTCCGAATTTTCGTCTTGTACTTCAAAATTTTACTTGCTGAAATCAGACTCAACTTTTCAATGCATACATATACTCTCAGTACCCGAGACAGCCAATCTCAAAGTAGGCGGGGCTGCGAGTAGCATGACGTCATATGGCGTACTCGTACATAACCTCGTGCTTTTAATAGCGTATAGCGTACACGTATTGCTACTCGGAATCTTGCAGCCTCTGTGTCGCAGTGACAATGTCTAAGGTATGAGTGGTTGCAGCTGCATAGTGTAGTGCTTGCTTTTGGCATTCTGTTGATTTTATTAATACCTACAGGAGTTGAGCGTTACCCTGAACACTGGCGCCAAGATGCCTGTCTTTGGACTGGGGTAAGAAGAAGATGCCATTGTGGCCACAGTGGGCGTGGCTCTGTATATTGTATTGTATTTGTAGGGTACTAGAATTACAGAAACGACACAGGGTTTAAGGGGGTGGGGGCATTCGCCCCCCTTGTGAACTTTGTGCCCCCTCCCTGGGGATTTCAACCCCTGAATGCTGCACTATACTCCCCCCCCTGCCCCCCTTGGGGATTTTTCTAAATGAACACTGTTAGCTCCCTACCAGCAATACTGGCAGCTGGATTGCTTAATGGCTCACGTATGTTGTAAGGCCAGAAAGAGTATGGTCTCTAGGGAGTCTTTGTTGTTACCATACCTCAAGGCCACCCACCTCTAGTTTATTATATGCAAAATAGGTAGAGCCTTGTTTGAGAGTGTCACTATAACCTGCAGTCTTTGCTCTCATCTCCTGGTAGCACCTGGCTTTCCAAGCCGGGGGAAGTTGGTGCGGCCGTAGAGGCTGCCCTGAGGGCTGGCTATCGTCTTATCGACTGTGCCCACGTCTATGGCAACGAGGCAGAGATTGGGGAGGCATTGCAAAAGTGTTTCAAGGAGGGCGTGGTCAAGAGGGAGGACATCTTTATCACTTCGAAGCTATGGTAAAATTTTATTGTTTGTTTAGCTACCACAATTGCTAAATATGATATGTGTAGGTGTATACTAGCATGCAAGAGCATACATTAAAGTTTCTCAGTTAGGACATGAATTTCACTACACTCAGCATCTTGCAAGGCTCTGTGGTTGATTATCAGACAGGACATGATTTTGTGGTATCTTATGGGTAGCCTTATCAAGGACCTACAGTAGTGGTGTCTGACTAGATAAGACTTCCATTTCACTTGTGGCAAGCAGGAGCCCTGTTATGAGCTCCTGATTCTACTCATCACTGTGTTTCTCGTTATGGACTAGCTAGATCTTCTACAGTGGAGTTGTGAGAGGGTCTAGCGTGATACACTAGGTATGGACTGATTGATTGCTACTTGGTGCCAGCTACAGACATAGTAGTGGAAACAGTTTTGGGTTTTGTCATGTTTGAATGGGATTCAAGGAAAGGTGAAGTTATTGTTGTCTGTGTCTGGTCGTTTTTTTTCCCCTCTGTGAATTAGGATCTTGCATGGTTCCTCTGGAGTTGTAGTCAGTGGCATGCATGGTATAAGCATTGTTGCAGCAGCATGAGTACAATATTATGGTACTCTATCTTTAATTCCTTCTCCTAACCAAATCATCTAAGACCTGCTCCAGGTATGGCCTGTACAAATTACAATTCTATTTTAGCTGGTACTTATTATGTTATGTGAAGGAACACGGACCATGCGAGGGAGGACATCCTTCCAGCCTGCCAGACCACCCTCAAGAACCTCCAGCTGGACTACCTGGACCTCTATCTGATCCACTGGCCACAGGCGTTTAAGAAGGGAGCTTCTTTTTCCGATCTTACCGAGGATGATAAGCTGGGATATGACCCTGATCGCATGGCAAAGACCTGGGAGGTATGTCAGTTGGACATTCACACTACTTTCATTTATCTAGTGCCCCTCCCTTCCCCTCCCCCAGGGCATGGAAGAGCTGGTAGAGAAGGGACTGGTGAAAGCAATTGGCATCTCCAACTTCACCATCACAAAGACGGATCGTCTGCTCCAGACGGCCAAGATCCCACCAGCTGTGAACCAGGTGGAGTGCCACCCCTACCTCCAGCAGCAGAAGCTCAAGGAATACTGTGGATCTAAAGGTGCAGTCTTGATGTTGCTATGCCATGTGCTTCATCGAGCTATTTAAATTTTTTTTCACGGTGTGATACATAGCCTTGATTCATTCACCTTGGTACTTTTTTACCAGCCAACCATTGCTTTACGTTTGTGTTTCTGTTTGTTTGTTAGCGCATGAACACTTATAATGTGCCTAAAAAAACAGTCTATTCTACTATAGAATATGCTCTGTCTACATTAATTTTGTGGGAAGGTAGTCAATGACACAAGCGCTAGGCAGCAGTATGAGTAATCTAATATTAGTTAGTCAACTGGACTAATGTAGGCTACTGGAAGTCAATCTGCAGGGCAAACTACAGCAATCTAGCTAGTTTAGTGTTGAAAAGACTGAAAGAGTGAAAACATTTTCATATGAAGTACGTATCCAAGGCAACAGGTAATATGCAGCTGCTGAACAAATCAGCTTTGATAGGCTTTTTCATTTTAAATAAGCAACTGGATTTACAGTGAAAGTGCTGCCGAGCAGTTTCATAATGCTAGCAGCTGCAACTGGGTTATTATCGTTGCTATACCTACAAGCATGTTTTATGGTATATGGCATTAATCTTCTTGTTCTCCTTGATGTCACCATTTCAGGCTGCATGTTGGTTGTGACTCTATCCAGGTATCATACTGGAGGTCTACTCCCCGATGATGAACCCCGGCAGTCCGTTCAGGACATCTGAAGTACCCAATCTTCTGGAGGATCCAGTTGTCAAGGAGATAGCCACCAAACACAGTGCTACTGTCGGACAGGTAGGAATATTTGGCGGAAACATGCTGAGTCTGGCTATATAGTTTGTATGTTCTAAAGATGTGTTTCAGCCACTACCAGGCTTTATCGGCTGCAGTGTGACCGATTGCTTGCTGAGTAGCAATCAAGTGGCTAGCCTTATCTATGTGTGTTTGGGCTTAAGGGTTTAGTTGTAGCCTCTATAACAGTAATGATTATTGAGGTTTTATAGATGAGTAGTATTAATTAATTGTTGTGCAAGGGTAGAGTTTTTTATTTTTCTACTTTATATATACAGAAGACATTTTAATAGAATTAAGTTTAGAAGGGCTATATAGTAGGGGTGGTTATAATAATGGTTCCAGATGTACATTTTGTACACACGCACACACACACACGTGTGCACCAAACATGCACACACACACACACACATCATAATGCACATACACCATACACACATTACAGGTCTGCATCGCTTTTCCTATTTTCCGAGGCTTGGTGGTGATCCCGAAGACGGTGAACCCAGCGAGAATCACCGAGAACCTCAAATCCACCGAGCTCAAGCTGGATGCGGAGGACATGAGGCAACTCAGGGACCTGGACAGAAATTACCGGATGGTCAAAGCCACATTCCTCTTGATAACCGGAGAGACTGTAGATGATCTATGGGACGTGCAAGAGGATGAGAAATTTGTTGTGGCACCCCCTGATGCCAAAAAGCAGAAAACGCAAGAGTAGAAGACTTTAATACATTCTATTATTTTTTGTATACATGACAGTGTAGTTAATTCTGACGTCATTGGTGGAATCCGACTTGGAGTTAAAAAGTGGGAGGGGCTGCAAGCAGCATGGAAACAAATGACGTCGTGTGAACTAATAAGTCGTGACCACGTGCATGTTTTTATAAAATTATAGTAGTATCTGTCTCCCAGAAAGCAATGGCGATGTCTAAGGTATGAGTGGTTGCAGCTGCATCATGCTTGTTTTAGCCGTAATTAATTTGACCGCTATTTGCAGGAGGCGAGTGTTACCCTGAACACTGGCGCCAAGATCCCTGTCTTTGGACTGGGGTAAGATGGAGATGCTACTGGACAGCCACTGCGATACTGTTATGTGATGAATTTACGATTTAAGTATGGCTACAGAGTCCAAACCATACACTATCCAATGTCTTGTCTGTATCAGCCCTAGTTTGTTGATTAAGCCCCGATCAGGAGTGCATAATGACACCGCATAGTGACGTGAAAAGCTTTTTGTGCTCCTGGTAATATAGTTATTTCTTGCCCCTCCCCCCCCATGTGCATTTTTAGTTCCTGCATTCCTTATTGTACTGTATATTGGAAAATTTGCTGCTCTGAGGTTAACCTACCCCGTGTTAAGGCGATTATGGTATCATTAAAATTTCAGATTTCTGTGGAGGAGAAATCCCAATGCTCCCCTCCCCTCTGTTCATTAAACCCTGTTATTGGACAGTGGAGCTCACAGTCTTTCCTCTCATCTCCCCATAGCACCTTTAATTCAAAGCCGGGGGAAGTTGGTGCGGCCGTAGAGGCAGCCCTGAGGGCGGGTTATCGCCTCATCGACTGTGCTCTCATCTACGAGAACGAGGCCGAGATCGGGGAGGCATTACAGAAGTGTTTCAAGGAGGGTGTGGTCAAGAGGGAGGAAGTCTTCATCACTTCCAAACTATGGTACAGATTTGTGTGTTTTATTTGCTAGCAACAAATGGCTATAGATACGATATGTGCACATGTTCATAGCATGTAAGAACTAGCGTTTGCCCCCCCCCCCCCCTTGGAAATTTTGTGCCTCCCCTTGAAGATTTGAACCTTTTATAAAATTGAATGCTGTTCACTATACGCATGTCCCCTCCCCCAAAATATCCTCTGATCTGCTTTTGTCCCCCCTTGGGGATTTCTCTAAATGAAACACTATACTTGTTATTATTCACTTGAAATATTATGCTCAAACACTAGCATGCTTAGATGCTAATATACAAATTATGACCTCTTTGGAGCCCTGCATATAATGTACACATCCGGCATCACTTGATATTATGCCAGCATAATGCTCAAATGCTTCTTTCTACAATTATTCCGCCAGTATAATCCACACGAGCTAATCCACACGAGCCTATCAGTAGGGCTCTACTAGCCGCAAACCCATGCCTTCCTCGCCCAGATTTTATCTCGCAGCCGTGGTTAAAAATTCGGGGAGGCTAGGACTCCACACTCAGCATCTTGCATGGCCCTGTGGTTGAGCAGTGGCGTAGGAACCACGGGGGTGCCGGGGGCTGGCGCCCCCCCTAAAATTTCTGCAAGTACACATACGTGGGCGTACCTTCATGCACGTGCACGCACATGCGGTGCACTCCTGCACTACACTGAGACCGAACAGACAATCGGGACAGGCAGTGCTGTAAGCTACTCTGCAAGAATAGATCAGAGATAGATCGAGTCATTCTTTGGCCAACAAACTTCTCAGTTCGCGGTAAGTATTTTCTTTTTTCGCGTTTTAATGTTGTCTTAAATGAATGCCAACCGGGCGACGTAGCCGTAACAGCGGCCCTGGCCACTGCCACAGAGAGCAACAGTATAGTTAGTACATATCCTTTAATACAGGTAGATGCTACGAGAGCTGCTTCTTCACAGTTGAAAAATAGGGCTAAAAAACTGTTTTCCGCGCTTCGCACGGAAACACTATCGGCCGCTATGCAGCCTCTATGCCAGCCCCCTTATCCTCAAACATCTTCCTACACCACTGTTGAGTATCAGTCAGAGGAAGTAAGGACATGAATTGTTTGCAGCATGGTATATTATGGTGCATACCTTAGCCTATCAAAGACCCACAGACACAATTAGGTGGTGGTGTCTGCCAACGTTGGTTAGTAATTAATCCTCACTTGGCTTCTAATCTTAATTTCATTTTCTGCAAATGGATTCCTCTCAGCAAAGTACTTGTAGGTATGAGGACTGATCCATTGCTACACAGTGCCAATGTGATCTCCACAGCCATAATTTGGGAACAGTTTTGTCATGTAATCAGTCTCTGCACTGTGAGAACTAGGATCATGCAGGAGCCATTGTCATATAGGGATTATACGTGGTGCTAGCATTTTCCCCAGGCTCTCGTGTGCATTGCTGGAGAGCCTGGTACATTTTCTCATGTGATTTGGTCAGAGCTAGTGTTCAAAAATGTATGCTTTACTGAGTGTCATAGAATAGTAAATGAAACACGGGAAGTTCTCCCGTGCCCCATGACCCCAGGTGCTGTACTCATACATTATTTCTTGGACAGAATTTTAAGAGCAAGCAGAATAGCACCCAGAATCAACTTCAGAGGATTTGAAAACCCAGGTGGCATGCCCCCAACTCAACTTTTAAACAACCATCTTTATTTCATTCCCCTAACCATAAAAACCCTAGCCTAGACCATCTCTGAGAATGGCCCAAACAGATTACATATGCCGATATTTGTTTTGCTATGTGAAGGAGCACGGACCATGCGAGGGAGGACATCCTTCCAGCCTGCCAGACCACCCTCAAGAACCTCCAGCTGGACTACCTGGACCTCTACCTCATCCATTGGCCGATAGCGCTGAAGAAGGGAGGCGGTCGACACAAGCTTACTGATGATGACAAGCTGGGATATGACCCAGATCGCATGGCAAAGACCTGGGAGGTGTGTCGTTTGGGCTTTCACGGTACTCTGGTACAAGTGATCTCCCCTCTCCTCCCCTCCCCTCCCCTCCCCTCCCCTCCCCTCCCCTCCCCACAGGGTATGGAGGAACTGGTGGAGAAGGGACTAGTGAAGGCGATTGGCATTTCAAATTTCAGCATCACAAAGACGGAGCGTCTGCTCCAGACAGCCAAGATCCCACCTGCTGTGAACCAGGTGGAGTGCCACCCCTACCTCCAGCAACAGAAGCTCAAGGAATACTGCAATTCTAAAGGTGCAATCTTAATATTGCCGTGTTCTGTATGGATTAATTGAATTTCTCGTTCAGCGTACGATCTATAGCCTGGCTCATTTGCCTTGATACTTTTTTTCCAGCTAGCCAGCCTCTTTACGTTTGGCGTTTGTCTTTCTGTTTGTTTGTTAGTGTTTGTTTGTTTGTTTGTTTGTTTGTTTGTGCATCCACACACAAACAAACATCGCCTGCATCTATGGGTGTGTGGTCAATGAACAGTTAGTGCTCTGAGTAACAGAAGCTACTAGAAGTTGATTTGTAGGCCAAATGCTACAACAATCTAGCTTAGTTCTGTCAGCTGCTAATATTATGAAACTGCTGAGTCAGCATTTTGCTTTAAGTTCAGTTAGTTAGCTATGAGAATGAAATAACTCGCAAGGCTGATTTGTTTTGCAGCTGTATTTAATAGCTTGGCCTAACTAGTTGCCTTGGATATTTCATGTCAATCCTTCTTCTTCATGTCACTTCTCCATATTATTTCAGGCTGTATGTTGGTTGTGACTCTATCCAGGTATCATACTGGAGGTCTACGCCCCGATGATGAACCCTGGCAGTCCGTTCAGGACATCTGATATACCCAACCTTCTGGAGGATCCAGTTGTCAAGGAGATAGCCACCAAACACAACGCTTCTGTTGGACAGGTAGGAATATTTTGTCAGAAACATTATAATGAGTCTCGCTATGAAGTCTGTATGTTCTACATATAAGATGTATTTCGGTCATTACCAGTTAGGGTGTGGAGTTAGGGTTATGCGTATTGTGGTGTAGGGTTAGGGTTATGCGGGCTAATTAGGGCTAGGGTTAACCCTAACCCTACACCACAAAATCTATCCTAGCTTCTGGTGCGTAGCTGTTATATCTTAAGGCATGGCCGCTTTTTGCCGTTCGGGCTCCAAGAATGCCCTTCACTGCCTTGTTTGACGTCCTTCCTGGAGAGAGCGAAATTACTACATGTACGTGGAGTGGTCTTTTTATTCGCCAAACCACTAAAGTAAAGTCCTCACCAAATTGTCCTGCGATATGGTTTATAGCTTCCTGCCATGATCACTAGTTTGATACACTTCTGGTAGAGCATGCGCACTGAATTAATTCTTGGTGTCTATATTAAATTCCTCCCACGTGCATGCACACTTGCACATCTGCGTTGCAGATCCCAGACAGGCCAGCATGAGGGGTCTGCAAACTAATTTGTTGGTATAGCGTAAAGTAACCAGTAATAAATGATACTTCATACAGCTCTGTTACTTAGTAACTACTAACAAACACATACACACATTACAGGTCTGCATTGCTTTTCCTCTTTTACGAGGCTTGGTGGTGATCCCGAAGACAGTCAACCCAGCGAGAATCACGGAGAACCTCAAATCCACCGAGCTCAAGCTGGATGCGGAGGACTTGAGGCAACTCAGGGACCTGGACAGAAATTATCGGATGGTTGCTGGTGGGTTCTTCTTGAAATCTGGCGAGAGTGTAGATGATCTATGGAACGTGCAAGAGGATGAGAAATTTGTTGTGGTACCCCCTGATGCTAAAAAGCAGAGGACCGAGGAGTAAAGTATTCCTTCTTGTGTACATATGACGCTGTATTTAATTCTGAAGACGTTATTTGACGACGACATCTCCAGTATTAATCACAGGTTGTCAATGTACTTGTACAAACAGTAGTAAGTGTATTCAAAATCAGTTTTGGCTGAACACCAGCACATAATAAAATCTTTTCAGTAAATTATCACCGCATGCACTGCCGCCACTGCATGTGGTGAACTTAAGAGATACTACATACTTTGTAGCTCACGAAGTTAGTTCCTGAGATGGCCTATCTAGTGCTGTCCTTATGTCATATTCTCCTCATGATCAGCGGCCTAGCTTGAGATCCTGTTCTGTACGTGGTGGCCTGTCCTGATGTCATGTTCTCCTCAGCGGCCTAGCTTGAGATCCTGTTCTGTACGTGGTGGCCTGTCCTGATGTACGTCTTGTTCTTGGGGCCTAGCTTCAGGTCCTGTTCTGTGTGTTGTGGCCTGTCCTGATGTACATTACGTTCTCCTCAGCGCCCTAGCTTCAGATCGGAGTATCCTTTTCTGTATGTGACAATCATATGAAGTGGATGAATGAGGTGACGGTGGTGGTACATATATGATGTGAGTGATGGTGATATGAAGTGATGTGAAGTGGGCTATCGTCGGACATGAAAATGAATGAATGATGAAAGTGACATTACACTTGATCAATTAGATGTCAGCGAAAGATATATAGCTAGCTACAGGGTCACAACTGTATATAACGCGACGTCAGACGTACTGTATATATTAAACGCGACGTCAGAGTACTCGGAAAGAGTTGAGGTGGGAGGGGCTCCAAGATAATGACATCATCGTAGGCGGAGGCGTCTATAAACTGAGCTGAAATTGGAAGCAGCCATGTCTACGGTACGAGTAGATGTAGCAGCATTAAGTGTTTACGATCTTAGCCTCGTCCAGTCCCCTACCGCCCATATTTTGTCCACTGCTACGAGATCAGATGAAATATGGGCGGATGGCCTGGGCACGTGGTTTAAGGTACCCGACACTGTGTGCGAGGATACTTAATTACTAATTAAGTATCCTTGCTGTGTGAAACTCAGTTTTTTTTGATGGTCCTGCAGAAGTTGAGTGTTGCCCTGAACACTGGTGCCAAGATGCCTGGCTTTGGACTGGGGTAAGCATATTGTTGGGAGCAATAAGTTTGCAAACACCGGGATAGGTTAGGGGGCGTCTCCAAACTATTTTGGTCCAAAATAATGTCATGGTGATGTTAGGTTTTGACCCCCCACCCTCCCTCATAACGTCGCGCCCAAGGGTGCATTGCAACGAAGTACAGATTATTTCGCGGAATGCATCCAGCATCGTATTCAATTTAACATGTTACATCACATAAGATTGCATTCCTGTCATCATGCACTGTACAACATGACGTAGAAATGATTACGTGACGCAATCAATGATTGCTTATACCGTGCACTGAAACGGAAAGGGAGGGTTACCAGACGTACCTTTTTTCTACGGAGGCAAAAAATCGTCTGGAAACGAGACTAGGATAACGTTATGGCCCTTACCCCCCTTCCCCCTTAACATCACAATGACGTTATCTTAGGCAAAATAGCTCGGAGATGCACCCCAGAACTTTAAATTTTGAGGACCTGGCCAAAATGTCAACAGAAGGAAGTTAATTGGCCATTGGTCTATACGTTTGACATGGCACAATTGAGATAAATTTGGGTGGCCATTGCAGAGAATTGAATGGAAATGTTTAGCTGTTATTTCTAGCTCTGATGTGTGAAACTGACATTATGCATTAAGCCAAATCCCGGCATTACACAATCTTACCTGCTGAGAGCTACTGAGAAGTTAAAATGAATGAAAAGGTATGTTTTTTTTGCAAAGCCATCAGATTGGTACTGACCTTGCTACAACACAACAGGCACACACTCTCTCCCTATAGCCCCTTGTAGTGTGTAAATATAAATAGTGGAACCTATAATGGCAGTCTTCACTATAGCTGCATCTCCTTGCAGCACCTACCTGTCCAAGCCAGGGGAGGTTGGTACAGCCGTAGAGGCAGCCCTAAGTGCTGGTTATCGCCTGATTGACTGCGCCCACGTCTATGAGAACGAGGCTGAGATCGGAGAAGCACTGCAGAAGTGTTTCAAGGAGGATGTGGTCAAGAGAGAGGACGTCTTCATCACTTCCAAGCTATGGTAGGGTTTATGATTATTTTTAGTAGTTAGTACAATAATTGTTTGTTGTCAAGAGGGAGGATGCATGTTATAAAAGCTCAGTAACTAATTGCATGATCAGTACAAACCTATACCTGTAATTAATAAGAATATCTCTACCAGTAACATTGGCATTAGTAGCCATTTCCAGCCTTTTGAGAGCCTCAAAAGTACCTGTGTTGTGAAGAGCTCCTTTAGGTATTGCTCCACAGGCTGGTTTAGTTTATTAATGTCTTGTCAGTGCAGTGTAGTAAATCAATAATTTCTAGCTAACTAGTGAAGGGTTTTGTATGTATTTTTATTTGTATGGTTTATGTAGGAACACTGAGCATGCGAAGGAGGATGTCCTTCCTGCCTGCCAAACTACCCTCAAGAACCTCCAGCTGGACTACCTGGACCTCTACCTCGTCCACTGGCCAGTGGCATTCAGGAAGGGAACCACATACCGCAATATAACTGAGGATGACAAGCTGGGATATGACCCTGATCGCATGGCAAAGACCTGGGAGGTGTGTCGTTTGGGCTTTCATACTACTTTGATACAACTAATGCAAGTGTCTCCCCTCCCCTCCCCTCCCCTCCCCTCTCCCTTTCTCTTTCCCTCAGGGTATGGAGGAACTGGTTGAGAAGGGACTGGTGAGGGCAATCGGCATCTCTAATTTCACCATCACGAAGACGGAGCGTCTGCTCCAGACGGCCAAGATCCCACCAGCTGTGAACCAGGTGGAGTGCCACCCCTACCTCCAGCAACAGAAGCTCAAGGAATACTGTGATTCTAAAGGTGCAATCTTGATAGTGCTATACCATATGCTATCACCTTCTAGTCTGATGAGCTCAAGATTTTGTTCTTGTAAGGTAGTGGTGCAGAAAAGTGCTCCAAAGAAGCAAAAATAGATCTGAAAGAACAAAACATTTCTTTTCCCCACTAATTAGCACTGATAGACCTGTGTGATAATACTAGCAGTGATATTAACCATATTGAGTTCCTAAAAATTGATGCCATACGTATTTCACTTGTGATGCAGAGATCTGAGTACATATTCTGAGTCCAGTAATGGGTCCATGAATTCAAGTGGCACAGCTAGTCTCTCCACTAGCCGACCAGTCCTCTCCTTTTCCAGGAGCCTCCTGCTGTACATATTGTCGTCTTCCCACATGTACAGGAAGGGCAGTCTGCACATACCTAATTATCTGTACATCACTTTAATGGGCACACATTGTTACGATAATATTATGTTGTTTGTTAACTTAACAAACGAACAAATAATGCTAGCTAGGCACTTGGTAACTGACTTGTGTTATACTGAAGTGTTTGTAAACAAAATTGTACCAGTTTTTGTTAACATAATAAACAAACAAATACTGCTAGGTAATATCAGCTAGGCACTTGGTAACTGACTTGTGTTACTGATTCAAGTGCTTGTAAACAAAATTGTACCTGTCCAGTTTTTGTGTGGACTTCTTGATCATGATATATTAATTGAACACTGTGATCTTTTATTGATTGTAGCAGGAGCCCTTTGGGTTATGGGCTCCTGATTGTAGCTATCATGATAAAATTAACGTGTTCGCCCAGGCTGGTTAAATTTGTTTTGTACACCTCCTGTTTCTACCCATAATCACGTGCTCCATGCTCAACTTGGTTGTAACGTACTCTCTCCTTATGCAGGTATAATACTGGAAGCCTACTCCCCGCTGATTAATCCCGGCAATCCATGGAGGGGGAGTGATGCACCCAATCTTCTGGAGGATCCAGTTGTCAAGGAGATAGCCACCAAGCACAATGCAACTGTTGGACAGGTAGGAGGATTTGGCAGAACCTGTAGACTTAGTGAGTATTGGGCAGGTAGCTAGGAGTGAATATGTATTTTCCATGAAAATTCTGCATAATGAATGACAATAGTAGCAAGTGACTGGGACAAAGAATAACTGCAAACTGGAACAACTGCATATAGCGCATTGTCGGAACAAAGTGTTCATAGCTAGAGTGAACAGAGCCATGTTTGACAACCTCATGAATTCGCTTGCAGCAAACCCTGCTGCGCATGCTATGCATCACTATCTGCAAACACGATACAGCCATAAGAAATAATGACCAGGTGGTGGGGTCTGCTGGCCAACACTGATGCCTTGTGTGGCCAAACTGGATGCCAAAATGGTTGGGCTATGGCTACGCACTTCTTGATTACGCAGATATGGTCTTAGCCTCGTTCCCAGGCCCACGTGCGCATTTCACTTTAGCGGTGTGAAACACGCGGAGGGCCTGGGGACGAGGCTAGCATGTTCTAACTGCATGGCAGTTGACAATAAACTATATAGCTTCTTGTCAGGTGAATATTGTAGATAAGTAACTTATACGTGTGTACACATACACATACACAATGCCACACACAACACACATCATAGGTCTGCATCGCTTTTCCTATTTACCGAGGCGTGGTGGTGATACCGAAGACAGTGAACCCTGCAAGAATCGCTGAGAATCTCAAATCCATTGAGCTCAAGCTAGATGCAGAAGACATGAGGCAACTCAGGGACCTTGACAGAAAATTTCGGATGGTCACCGCGGCATTCCTCTTGAAAACCGGAGAGACTGTAGATGAACTATGGAATGTGCTAGAGGATGGGAAATTTGTTGTGGTGTCCCCTGATGCTAAAAAGCGGAAGACGGGGGAGTAAAAGAGTTTATGTAATTGTAAGGATTACGTCATGATTACGGAAAGCTCGCTAGCGGCGAACGCGGCGCGCGCGCGGAGTCTGACCTCCACCGTCTCGTAACGTACAGCAGCAATGTCTAAGGTACGACAGCTGCTGAGTCTGCTTGATATACTATAGACTGTAGCTAAGTACTCTATAATTCCTGCAGGTAACGCTGAACACTGGCGCCAAGATGCCTGTCTTTGGCCTGGGGTAAGAAAGCAGTACTACAGATGAACAAAATAGCTCAAATACTGATTAAATCTAAAGCTCCACCTCCCCTCTAAGAGCAGGCCAGGCTGAGAGGACATTCATGCACATACACTCAACATTTGGCATAGTAAGGAGCCGTTCACAAACTAATTGTGTCGCATTAGAGTCATTGTAACGCTGAGGGGGTGGGATAAAGCCGGCTGTGACACTAAGGTGATTGTTGTCATTTGCTATTAATAGTTATTTGTATTAACTTTGGGATGCTGTTATGACTATTGGCAGTTGCGTTTGCACTGATCTTCCAACTTCGGTTATGTACAATGAAGCTATTATTAAGAATATAAAACTTTACATCCTTGTAGCACCTGGCAGTCAAAACCAGGAGAGGTTGGTGCTGCAGTGGAGACAGCCCTGAGGGCTGGCTACCGTAGCATTGACTGTGCCCACGACTATGGCAATGAAGCGGAGATTGGAGAGGCGTTGCAGAAGTGTTTCAAGGAGGGTGTGGTCAGGAGGGAGGATATCTTTGTAACTTCCAAGCTATGGTACAGATATTATTTATAGTACCAGAGGCTGAATATATAGTGTACAAGAAACTATGCTTTTGCAAAATATGATTGTATCGAATAAGAAATAGATGCAGTAGAATGTCTCAGTTACACAAATGTACTCGATCACTTCTCATGCAAAATACACCATGCGTGTACCTAATCCATATAATTTTTGCATGCTTTGAACCTCACGCACTAGAGTTTGGTTCCTTGTTTTATAGAATGACCTGTGGGCAGCTACTATATCTCATGGGTATATAAAGTGTACAAATAATCCAAGTGTAAAACAAACTGATAAGCAGTACGTAGTAAAACCTTAGTGTAGCCGATTGTTAGATGTTGTACATTATTCCCTAACCTATAGTCAATATTTACATAGTCTGGACATAGAGACATATAGGGAATAATTGTCTTTTGCAAAGGTCAGATATACTTATATGCAACTCTAAACTGGGCCCAAAGATCACTATGGCTTAAGTCGTTTGCGCAGATTTTTTTCTAAAAAGACCTAATGATAACATTGTATTTATACAGCAAGCAGTAGTGAAGGACCTGCATGGTAACAAGGCTGCGTGGCTCTTTTAAGCCTTTATTTTGACCACATGCTTTCAAAACTAGACTTGACTGAACTGCATACGGAATAGAAAATTCATGACATAATTATGACCGTATATGCATGACAATTAACTAGGCACTTCTGAATAATTTTTTGGTGGAACGGATTCTTTATGCGTATTCAAATTTAATTGGTGTAACATGCACAGATCTCTGCCATATTCCACTGAAGGTAACAACTCTATATTATACGAAACATTGTGACAGAGATTAAAGAGTGGCCTGTTCCTGATAAATCTATCAACTGTTTGGTGTTCACTTTTGCATACACAGGAGCATAGAGCATGCAAAGGAATGTGTCCTTCCAGCCTGCCAGACCACCCTCAAGAAGCTCCAGCTGGACTACCTGGACCTCTACCTCGTCCACTGGCCAGTGGCATTCAAGAAGGAAGTAGCAGCTGGTGCAGAGATTGTTGCTGATGATGATATCCTAGGATATGACCCCGAAAGGATGGCAAAGAGCTGGGAGGTGTGTTGGTTGACTTTATGTGCCTAGTTAGTGCTACAAACATTGCAACTTCCCCCTCCCCTCCCCTTCCCTCCCCTCCCCTCCCCTCCCCCAGGGTATGGAAGAGTTGGTAGAGAAGGGACTGGTGAGGGCAATTGGCATCTCCAACTTTACCATCACAAAGACAGAAAATCTACTCAAAACAGCCAAGATCGTGCCTGCTGTGAACCAGGTGGAGTGCCACCCCTACTTTCAGCAGCAGAAACTCAAGGAATACTCTGACTCTAAAGGTATTACATATTTTATCATCCAGTCGAGATAGTACATAGTGTAGCCCTTATCTATGTAGCTACCTAGGTTGGAGACATACCGGGCCAGGTCTGCTTTCTCTCACCTGCTTGCTTTTTGAGATTGGGGATGAAGAGTGAATGATTCATCCTTCACCTGGCCCAGCACTGATCACGCATACGCTGAAGGTATCAGCAGAAATGCTATAGTCTTATGGGGTGGGATTTTGGGGTGGGGGAAGAATAGCACAGCTATCTAGTTACTAACCTCCTCTACTTCAGCAAAACCCAGGCTGGTATTGACACGCTTTGGTCATGTGCTTTACACCTGCTTCTTGCTGAGTCCCTCTGTGAATATCAATATACATGCAAAGTCAAAGAATATGTTCGCCCGATCACATATATATGTTGTATATACGGCGGTGTGTATTCACAGTAATGTACGGTATATGTACACTGAGTGTAGATGCACATTTCTGCAATTAGACACTGCCATTGAATTTAGTACTAGCCAACCGAGAGAATCCCTGAGGAATTACACTCTTTCCTACTGTACCCATGCAGGTATCATACTGGAAGCCTACTCTCCACTGATTAACCCTGGTAGTCAGTACAAGGACAGTGACGCACCCAATCTTTTGATGGATCCGGTAGTCAAGGAAATAGCTGGCAAACACAATGTTACGGTCGGACAGGTATTATGAATTAGTATACGGTATTATTATAAACTAGCAGGGAGTATTTTGGGCGGGGGAGGGGGGGGAGCAATGGTGTATATAGATATATATTGAGCTAGACTTACAATCAGCTTTAATTTGCTGAATTTATCCACTTTCCCCCCCTCCCAGGTCTGCATTGCTTTTCCTATTTTCCGAGGCATGGTGGTGATCCCAAAGTCAACAAATCCAGCGAGAATTATTGAGAACCTCAAATCCACCGAGCTCAAGCTGGATACAGAGGACATGAGGAAGCTCACGGAACTGGACAGAAATTACCGAATGCTTTCTGGGGATTTCTTCATGAAGACTGGGGAGAGTTTGGACGATTTCTGGGACGTGCACGAGGACAAAAAATTTGTTGTAAACATTCCAGGTGCTAATTAGAAAGCCACTGAGTAGATAGATTGGTGAGAAACTTGTATCCCAGTGTGCTGAATTAGAATATGAGGAGTGGGCTTGCTTTGAAATTAACTATACCAAAACTTCATTAAAGAAAACAAACTGCACACACTCAAGAAAAGAGATCATATAGCAACCTTACGGTCGGATGGAACTTTATCAGAACGTCATTTCTGGTCTTCTCTATTTGTTGGTGCTGCTGCCCCTCGGCTGGTGAGTACACGTGTGATCTGAGTGCAACAGTGCCAAGACCACTACATGTGTACTTGCCAGGGGCAGCGGCACCAACAAACGGAGGAGACCAGGGACAACTGTTGCTTTTGCGTCTTCATCTCTGCTGCTGTTTTCAAATGATTCTTAGTATTTGCCGATTGAGATGTCAGGTACTCGATATATTCGTGGATTCCTTCCAAGGCTACTATAAGAATGTTACCGATGGTATAAGGGATTGTAGATATTCTCAGGCATATATTTGTAGTGCTGGCAGTGATTTTGCATTTATATGTAGTGTGTGTGTGTGCTTTTGACTGCAGAGGATAGGATACTACATACCTTCCACAGCTCTATACAGTGTGCATTATTACATAGAGCTTATTTTATGCCCCCATCTTTGATACACCATGTGAAATTCTATATATATACTGGCCCAGGTAAAGTAGTTTGCTTCAGTAATCTTTTGTGTAGACAGCTATATGACGGTTTTGGTGCACACTTGATTTATAGAGGCAACTAGCTAGATTTGTACACACTTAATTCTCATCACAAAACTACCCAAGATGTTTGCTTCATACTTTGTTTTTAGTGCATAGAGCTACAAGCAGATTAATTGTTAAGCTTGTAACTGCAGAGGATTAAAAAAATAATACAATGACATTTCAGTGACTCTCTATAGCGTACTTGACTACACAGAAATAATATCTTTAACCTAGGCCTTGTCTTTGATATTCTATGTGGCCTTCTATGTATTGGTCATAGCAAGTTTGTTTCAATTCTGTTTTGGTGCATGCTTAGAGTAATTCGTAGAGGCAACTAGTTTTGTATACACCTAAATCTCATCACAAAACTGTCGAAGATGTTTTGCTTCGTAGTTTGCTCTGTTGCAGTGAACCCAGGAAGAGTCATTGAGAATCTCAACATTGCTGAGATCAAACTGGAAGCAAAGGATATGAGGAGGCTCAGGGACATTGACCAGAGTTCGTTCCCAAAGGGCTAACCCTAGAACAGGCAGAAGACATTTGAAGCAGAAGAGAAGTGTATTACTTAGCTATTTTATTATCTGAATGTGTGCAATGACCACTGACATTGTTATTTAGCCATACCAGTGTCATCCATGTGCATGCCATTCCTGTAGACAAGCCATTACACCAGGGTTGAAGTACCGCATGTGGTCCTCAGCTGTAATTAAGTTCCTATTTCTACTTGAATGGGTTATACTGAGCCTTACTTGGCTAAGGCATGAAGATTACGTGTCACATGTATACCCAATTTGAGAGGGGGGGGGAGGGGGGAGGGAGGGAGGGAGGGAGGGATACTTAACGTACTATATGCTATATATGTGATAGGCTTACTAGACTAATGGCTATCCTTTTTTCATTCAGTAAGCCTGACGTACTGTTTTATATGCTTCCCTTTCAGAACTAATTTAATTGAGTTATATCTTCACTTGGAGAGAACTGAATACTAATAAAGAATCAGATATATTCTCTTACTTTATCATGTTCCTGAAAAACTTGGAGAAAATTACCAGTGAAATCACATCATTGGCCAGAGTTTCATATGTAGAGGGTGCATGGGGATTTTCGTTGTTCCAGCATTTTTATCTTTTCATGTTCCACAGCTCATTTGGTGCTTTTATATCAGAAACTCAGATATCCATGTAGGAAGTGTTAGCTACTTCGCTGCATTTGATAAATATCTATTATGAAAATCTGGTGACATTTATTGAGCCAGCAGTTACCTAAGAAAATTTCCCAGAGATTTATATGCTATCAACAAAAGAAACAAAAACAGTGAAAATGAAATCCGTTCTTAGAAAATAGCCTTTACAGCTAAGCTCAGTTCTGCACTTACAAGCTCTAAAGTGAGTCTGCTGTATCAATTGGCTCTGTGGAATAAATGACTGCAGTCAAAATGCTGGCAGTGGTCTGTCTGTTACTGTTGATTGGACACAGTGGCACCCAGGATACCTATTCCAAAGGAAGTAGAGATCACAGAAACGATACTGCCATGGAGTCATCAACTCTCCCATGCACTGGCCTGTGGAGCTGGTTTGAGAATACTAATGGTAGTGTTGGATGTAGATGTGGTGCTACGTTGGGAGGCATGGTGCATTGTAACGAAAATACCTCAAAGGTGCAGCTACTTTCATGTTTCTGTATGTCAATTTATGTAAAGGATCCAAATATCACTGTTGTTGGCGCCTGCATGTACACATGTCGCCATGGGCAGGACTACAATTTGGTTCCTACTAATGCCAGTGACCTATCTGATAACATGTGCAGCAAGGGAGACTTTGTGAGCAACCGAGAGGGTCAGTTGTGTGGAAGGTGTAAGGAGGGTTTTGCTCCTCCTGCATACTCTTATGATTTATGATTTGAGATGCGTACAATGTAACAGTTCTCTCACAAACACGGTCAAGTACTGCATTGTTGCATTTCTACCACTAACAATTTTCTTTGTTGTACTAATTATTTTGTATGTCAGTGCCACTTCACCCTCAATGAATGCATTCTTACTAGCTTGCCAAGTATTGGCAGCACCACTGCAAGTAAGAATAGTGTCATTTGCTTTAACAGGTGACCCTAATTTGTCTATTATAATTGCAGTAATTGAGTCACTCTATGGCTTCTGGAACCTAGATTTTTTCCGTACACTTTACCCACGATTTTGTTTGCACCCCAATATGAGTACCCTCCAAGTATTAGCACTGGACTATGTTGTAGCAGTATACCCACTTCTCTTGACAGTATTAACTTATTTGCTTGTTGAGTTACATGATCGCAACTGCAAACTTGTAGTATGGTTGTGGAAATCTTTTCATTGGTGTTGTGCTCGCCTTCGAAGGCAGTGGGATATTCAAACCTCCTTAATTGCGGTATTTGCGTCCTTTCTTCTCCTTTCATATGTCAAATTTCTCAGTGTATCATTTGATTTTCTTGTTCCAGTACATCTTTATAATGTCCATGGGGAGTCACTGGGACCATACCTCTACTATGATGGAACAGTTGAGTACTTTGGCAAACAGCACTTGCCCTATGCTATTCTGGCTATTGTAGTCCTCTCTATATTCAACATTCTTCCACTGCTGCTTTTGTGTCTTTATCCCTGCCACTGCTTTCAAAGGGTTCTTAATGGTTGCAAGCTCAGACGTCAGGCACTACACATATTTATGGATGCCTTCCATGGTTGCTATAAGAATGGTACTAATGGCACAAGGGATTGTCGATATTTTTCAGCTCTATATCTCTTTGTGAGGATCTCCATTTTTATAGGATGGGCAGTATTCTTGAGCTCTTCTGCAGTTATAGCTTGTTTTATTGTAGGCGTGATCTGTGCTTTGCTTGCCATTTTGTTTGCTGTAGTGCAGCCTTACAAGTCACCAATTTACAATGCAATTGATACAGTATTAGCTCTCAATGTTGCTCTGATTTATTTTTGTATGGTTGCTAAAACAGTAGTAATGGTTCGAGTAGACTTCACAAACGTACAGGCTCTGATGTCTGTAATGTTTTCTGTCTTTGTACCAATTCCTTTTTTTTATATAACAGCAGTGGTACTGCACTGGCTATTCTTTAGACTCACAAAAATGGCAGCACTGGTGCTCAAAATTTGGCTTCTGTGTAAAGCTAGTTTGAGGCAGAGTAACTCAGAAGAATCACTACCAGATCGTCTTGCTAATCCCAAGGAATGTGCAGCTCTGCTCCAAGACCCTATGGCTGTTTACCAAGACACTGATAATGTACCTGGTCAACTGTCCTTTTAATTTGTGACATTTAATTATGCAGTGTATATAATCATCAGACTCGTAACATAAATAGTATCATTAATCAATTGTATGTATTAGAATGTCTAGTTGTGTGGGAGTGGTATTGTTTATATGGACAGCTTTCATTGACTATATGACTGTCTGCTGCACACTTAATGTATAGAGACAATTAATTTTGTACCCACCTAATTCTCACCTCTAAACTGTTAAATTGCGCTTTATTCTTTGGAGTAGCTGTGTTTTTCTGCCACTAACAATTTATTTGTTTTAGTAATCACCTTTGTATTGGCCATGTATAGATAAAGTTTATTGACTATATGACTGTTTTGATGCACACTTAATTACCATGCTCTTTTCCTACTAGTCTATTGAGTCATATCAACAGGAAGTGTAGGTAGTACAAGGCAAAAATCTGAACTTATAATATATCACTGAGTATAGGTGTTTTTACTACTTAGCTTAGTGGTTACCTGAGTTTCAAATGCCACTGCTTTCAAAAGATTCTTAATGCTTGCAAGCTCAGATGTCAGGCACTACATAGCTATATTTATGGATCAGCCAACATTCACTTTACTTACAGGCTGCTTTGAAATGAAGCAAAATAGCCCAATTATGATATTTTTCATGACCTGTGACCTGTAAAAAAAACTCCAAAAATGTGACAAAAATGGAGTTGTGATTTTTTTTTTTAACTTGATTCTCTTCTACGAATGTGCGTAGAAAATTGCGGGATTAGTGAACATTTGCTGTGCTTACAAGCTGCTTTGAAGTAGCCAGATTACGATTGTCAAAAACTCCAAAAAAATGAAGGTTGTGATTAAATTTAGTCTTATTAATAATTGATACTGTTGCACTCAGGTGTGTGTGGAGCATTGAAGTTCTGCTAGCTAGGCTCTGACCAGGTGTAGCTACTACTCTCCAACTAGTCTCGTTCCCAGCTGACGGAGGGCGAAAGGTCGGCTGGGAATGAGACTACCCTCAAATTATCAATTCCTACCTGGCAATGTTCACAAATATATACTTCCCTGGAAACTGACTACATGTAGTAAGAAGGCATATAGCTACACCCACTCCCAGGTCTACACTGCTTGTTCTATCTTCCGAGGTAGACATGGTGGTGATTCCAAAGTCAACAAACCAAGTGAGGATTGTTGAAAACTTCAAATCCACTGGGCTTCAGCTGGATGCGCTGCAGCAGAGGGCGTGAGGGGCTCAGGGAACTGGACAGAAATTATCGAATGCTTTCCTGCGTCTGTGGGTGCGTGGTCAATGGCGTAAGCGCTACGGCAGCAACATGAGTATATTATTATTCTGGGGATTACTGAAGACTGGAGAGTTTGGATGATTTCTGGGATGTGCATGAGAACCAAATTTAAAGATTGTTGCGAACGTAATGTTTCAGATATTAATTAGAAAGCCATTGAGTAGATTTGCAAGGAACTTGTATCCCAAATTTCTGTGGTATGATGATTTGATAATATTAATATTATATTATAATAATAACATAATTACAAATTAATATTTATACACTAGTACTGATTCAAGATTCGGTTCTCTTTTCTTGAGCATGTGCATGTGGGGGTTTAGTTTACTTTTTTGACTATTAAGCTGTTGCCTTAGTTTAGCTGGGTCCGAACGGTGCATGCAGTGCACTCGTACTACTCAAGTCATGTGCTCTTAATTGATACGTACGTGATAGTAAACCTGGATAATAGAGCGCGTGATACGAGTGACCTCTGCACGTTTGCTGCAGGTAATTATGTCGACGCCTAAGGTGTGTAGCTGCTGAAGTTCTGATATAGCCAGGCTCTGACCGTGCTACTCTCTTTCTGCAGGAGTGGATTCTGACTCTGAACACCGGTGCCAAGATGCCTGCCTTTGGGCTAGGGTAAGGAGATCTGTATGGCTAGTAGCTACTACCTAGCTAATCATGATTTTGAGGAATTGTTGCCAAACAATTTACCTGTAGGATGTAGAGGATTAGGCAGAGAACTCAAGTGCCTGTACTCTCGTGGACAAATCTGCATAGAGTAGTGGAGGGAATCCTAAACAGAAGTAGTTGACGAACAATTCACAGCGAATTCAGGAAAAAAACAAATGTAAAACCGTATAGACACCACTACATGTAGCTACAATATTTTTTTTCAAATTGTCCGTTATCCAGGACTTCTTCCTATCACTCTACCTGCATGTGTGAGAATGCACAAATTTCTACCTGAATAGTTAGTGTCGTACCAGTACACATGCAGCTTTGACTCAACTTTTATTGCACATGCCTCCGTGATATGAGATAACTATGGGAGGGTTCACATGCAACATTCAATCTTTAATGACTTCTATCTAGCCCCGCTTAGAAACAAAACTAACAGCACAACTCTGTTTCTGTAGCACCTGGCGGTCCAAGCCTGAGGAGGCTGGCACGGTGGTTGAAGCTACCCTAAGGGCGGGCTACCGCAGCCTTGACTGTTCCCCCTTGTACGGCAACGAGACTGGAATCGGAGATGGTCTGCAGAAGTGTTTCAAGGAGGGCGTGGTCAAGAGAGAGGAGGTTTTTATCACTTCCAAACTATGGTATTGTTTCACAGTGGATACTTTATTTGACATTCAGTTGATTATTAAGCCTTGATCGCTGGTTTCTGGGGGAGGGGGGTGGGGGGGGTCTGTAGTATACTGCATTTGTTTACTTCCTATTTATTGCCATTTACTCCATTGAACTCGTGCACCCTATTTCCTCTCTTTGTCTTGCTATAATAGCCTTTGTCTTGTTCTGCATATGTCATTATCTTCGTGTTGTTTGCCATGTACATGTATTATTATATTTCTCAAGAATATTATTTTACTGTGAATTAAATCACTGTAATTCCCAGGAGCCACTCGTCTCCCATCCTTTTTTAAAGCATTCTCTACCCAGCTTTTCTATATGGGGTGAAAAGGCTGGAGAGTGGAGCTAGGAAATAAGGCTGTGTGGGCACCTAATACAGCTTTAGTGGTCCTGCTGCTAAGAACATCTGGGCCACCCATGCAAACCGGTTAGCTGATGTTTGCTTTGTGTATTTAGGAACACTAACCATGCGAAGGAAGACATCCTTCCAGCCTGCCAGACCACCCTCAAGAACCTCCAGCTGGACTACCTGGACCTCTATCTCATCCACTGGCCGGTGGCGCTGAGGAAGGGAGCTGATTTTTCTAATCTTACTGAGGATGACAAGCTGGGATATGACCCAGATCGCATGGCGAAGACCTGGGAGGTATATTGGTTAAGCTCCAAAGCTATTTTGGTTCAAATAACTACCTGCATGCTCCCCTCTGCTTCCTTCCCCCCAGGGCATGGAAGAGCTGGTGGAGAAGGGACTGGTGAAGGCAATTGGCATCTCCAACTTCACCGTCACAAAGACAGATCGTCTGCTCCAGACGGCCAAGACCCCACCTGCTGTGAACCAGGTGGAGTGCCACCCCTACCTCCAGCAGCAGAAACTCAAGGAATACTGTGACTCTAAAGGTAGATACAATTTGCTTATAATGATTGTTGGAGTGCCCCCTTTTCCTCTGGAAATATTCATGATTTTTTAATTGGCACAGCCAGCTAGCATATGCCTCCGGCTCATGGCTAACGTTCCTGAATTTATGATAAGAAACTTCTGTGAATTTTGATAATCACCTCTACAAATTTAGAACCCTGTAGAAGTAATTTATAAAGCCACCACGATTACTGCATGTAGTCTGTATTAATCTCTCTCTTTTTTTTTTTTTGCGAAAAAACCTTTCTTGCCGTTTAGGTATCATACTTGAAGCCTACGGCCCACTTGGTAGGCCCAATGACCCGTCCTTGCCAAGTGGAGCACCCATTGTGTTGGATGATCCAATTATCAAAGAGATAGCTGCCAAACACGCTGCTACAGTTGGACAGGTATGAATAGCGGCAATAGCAAGCTAGTAAAGTAAATGAGGGAACATATAAGCCTCGTCTCTAGGTTTGCAATGTGTCATTCACGCACATTGTACATATTTGCATGCACACACACTTATACCAACTATTCACAATCAGGTTTGTATTGCTTTCCCTCTCTTCCGAGGAATGAGGGTGATTCCAAAGTCATCGAATCCAAGAAGAATTGCCGAGAACCTGAAATCCACTGAGCTCAATTTGGATGCAGAAGACATGAGGAGGCTCCGGCAACTGGACAGAAATTACCGCCTCCTCCCTGGAGAATTCTACTTTAAAACCGGGGAGAGTTTTGAGGATTTCTGGGATGTGGTAGAAGATGAGAAATTTGTGATATCGTGAAGAAGCACAAAAACAGAAGAATGGAATTAATTTATAGAGCTTGTGGATGTGTGTGTGTTCTTTTGTACCTACCCTGTACCCTGTGGCCTCCTTACATTTGGTGGAGGGTCTGCCAATAAGACTAGCTGTGGGCCTTTCAGTTGAGTTGTGATGATAAAAGCCGTGCCACATGCAGACTGACAAGAGTATGGTCGACCCATCCTAGGCCATCTGCATGATACAAAGCCTGTAGGATGCTACGTTACCAGACCACATGAATACATGTTTTCACGTGATCGTGTACATGTATAAGGCCAATGCTGCGTGCATGTTCATGTACATGTAATAATTTTTTACGTTGAAAAATGGGTTCCACCCTAGGTGCTCAGAAGTGCATTCTGGAGCCTTCTGAGGCTGGTTAGGTTATCTCCGTACAAATTAATGCAGAACTCAGTAGAAATCTGGGCAATATTTAGAAGTCCAGTATTTTATTTTACCATATTTATATATATATATTAGTTGCGCAGATCACCAAAGAACATTCTATATGCTGCGCAATTAATATTCCAATACTTCATAAACACTCGAAGATCGCCGACACACAGATCACGTGCTCTTGATGCGCAGATATCTACGTGCGTGACCTTTGCATGCATGCAGCAGATACCTACACCTAATCATCATCATGTCGACGTCTAAGCCTAAGGTGTGTGGAGTATTGTAGCTGCTGACCTTCTGCTAGCCAGGCTCTGACCGTGCACGCTCTCTCTCTCTGCAGGAGTGGGTTCTAACTCTGAACACCGGTGCCAAGATGCCTGCCTTTGGGCTGGGGTAAGAAGATTTGATTCTGTAACAATTATGGCTGGTACATGGTGCTAACTAGTGATACACCATGTGCAGGGATGTCCTCGCTTCGCGAGAATTGCTGGGCGTGGCACATGGTATGCAGGTGGCACGCCCATAGCACCCACCCACAAATGAAAAAGGTCAAACACACACCCACAAAACAAAATGGCTACTTGCTATTATGTGCCTAGAAGACCAGAGGCCGAAGCAAGCTTACTGTGATAGTGATCGCTTCCAAGTCTCCCTGTTAGGAGTTTTAAAGCGAAGGTAAGTGTTCACTGTGTGTTTGATAGGCTATACTAGGAGAACTGGCTGGAACAGGTTACGACGACGACGACGAAAAAAGGTCAATCGAACTGGAGTATAGCCTCGCTTCGCTCGGAATTATGCTTCAAGCAATAATTAAGTGTTGCTAAACAGTTAACAAAGAATCCAAGTTTCCGTACTCTCTCAGACAAATCTATTTTCCTGTCGGGGGAGTGGGGGGGGGGAGTGGTACGAATTTCTATTGGAATACCTAGCCTCATGCCAGCAGCTAGACTCAGCTTTTACTTTGTACATGCCTCCACGGTATGAGATAGAAGCTGGAGTGGGGCGATTGAGGCTAGCCCCATGCTCATTCAATTCTTAATAACTTTTGCTATCTAGCCCCGCCTCTTTTTGGCTTTTTAGAAACAAAACTAACAGCACAGCTCTGTTCTTGTAGCACCTGGCGCTCCACACCCGAGGAGGCTGGCGCAGTGGTTGAGACTGCCCTGAGGGCGGGCTACCGCAGCCTTGACTGTGCCCACATGTACGGCAACGAGGCTGGAATTGGAGATGGTCTGCAGAAGTGTTTCAAGGAGGGTGTGGTCAAGAGAGAGGACGTCTTCATCACTTCCAAACTATGGTATTATTTTAGGTGTATGCTCACCAGTCTCATTCCCAGAACATCTGGGCCTCTCATGCAAACCGGTTAGCTGATGTTTGCTTTGTGTATTTAGGAGCAGCGACCATGCGAGGGAGGACATCCTTCCAGCCTGCCAGACCACCCTCAAGAACCTCCAGCTGGACTACTTGGACCTCTACCTCGTCCACTGGCCGGTGGCGCTGAAGAAGGGAGCTGAATTTTCTAATCTTACCGAGGATGACAACCTGGGATATGACCCTGATCGCATGGCAAAGACCTGGGAGGTATGTCAGTTGGATGTTTACACTACTTTGATCCAGGTAGTGTAAGTGATCTTCCCTCCCCTCCCCTCCCCTCCCCTCCCCTCCCCCAGGGCATGGAGGAACTGGTAGAGAAGGGGCTGGTGAGGGCAGTTGGCATCTCCAACCTCACCATCACAAAGACGGAGCGCCTGCTCCAGACGGCTAAGATTGTACCTGCTGTGAACCAGGTAGAGTGCCACGCCTACCTCCAGCAGCAGAAACTCAAGGAATACTGCGACTCTAAAGGTTTGTAAGAATGTCCCCTTGTAATTAGGAGACCCTTTCTAGCCGCATCCCCTAGCCACACCTCCTGAGATCAAGGCCGTTCCATTTCACACCTAGTATTGGTTGGTCAGCTTAATTCTAACTACAAGAGAAGTATAACGGTCAGTTTTTTCGTGTTCCAGTTTAGGGTTGCATCTGTGCTGACCGAGAAGAAGAAATAGTTCACAATTTAGTATTGCAGATTATGTAAAGTTCAGACACCAGTTGGCAGTGCGTTACGGGGTTTAATTAGTGCGCTCGGGCAATATAGTAACAGTCGAGGGCGGGATATTGCATGAGCTGAAGGCGAGTACTTTATCTATCCAAGCGCACTAACTAGCTCCGTAATGTACTACTGGTATCTAACGGTTTTAGTGCTCTCACTGACCCGAAACAGCCATAGGATTGGCGTCATTTAGAAAGTGTGTACTATCCAGATAATGCATGCATCATGCGATTTAAAGCACTGTCATGTTATCGATCTTGAGCCTTCTGATTCGTTGATGGTGACATGAGTAACACTAGTTATTATCAATGCATCCAACACTTTGCTAATAATTTTTAGCTGACACTGTGTCGTCAAATAAAGGTCTTCCTTGCTATCCAGGTATTGTACTTGAAGCCTACGCTCCACTGGGTAGGCCTGGCAACCCGTCTCTGCCAAGCGGAGCACCTGCTCTTCTGGAAGATGTAGTTATGAAGGAGATAGCCACCAAACACAGTGCTACAGTTGGACAGGTATGATTATCAGTAGCACATTGATTCTTTATTCAGTTGCTCAAAGGTAAATCACTTGTACTTCCCATAGCTGAAAAAAGGTAGTTGGATGCTAGCCTTTATTCCCAGGCCTTCATCCCATCCTTTGTCGCTTGCACCGTGCAGGGAGAGTCTGGGAACGAGGCTAGTTGAATGCTAGTAAACTACCGTTACATGTGACCTCACTCCCATGCTCTCAAGCTTTGCTGGGAACGAGGCTAGTTGAATGCTAGTAAACTACCGTTACATGTGACCTCACTCCCATGCACTCAAGCTTTGCTATCATGGATCATTGATTTCCCAGTCTCCATTCTGCAGTTCAGAGTGGTCATCCATGCAAAATTTTATATACTCACTAATACACAACACATATTGCACACACATACACGCATCCACAAACTATTCACAATCAGGTTTGTATTACTTTCCCTCTCTTCCGAGGAATGAGGGTGATTCCAAAGTCGTCGAATCCAGGAAGAATTGCCGAGAACCTCAAAGCCACTGAACTCAAGTTGGATGCAGAAGACATGAGGAGACTCCGGGAACTAGACAGAAATTACCGGTTCATCCGTGCGAATTTCTTCTTCAAAACCGGGGAGAGTTTGGAGGATTTCTGGGACGTGGTAGAGGATGAGAAATTTATTGTGAAACCCCCAGACAACAAGAAACAGAAGACATAAGAGTGATAATTATAGCCTGTGTACTTTGCGTCATCAGCTGCACAAGACCTCGGAAAAATGATTTTCCCAAGGGTCTTGGTACCTGAGACTATGTGTGGGGGTGGAAGTCTGGGAATGAGATTACCTGTAGGCCTTTCCTGTATCACATTGGTATTGCACCCCAAAAGCTGTGGCAATGCCCAGAAAAAAAAGGGCAACCCTTTTCTCCCAACGGAACCCTAGGCCATGTGACTCTGTGGCAGTTGCCAAACCACGTTACCCTCTACCTGAACACACATGGTCACAGCCCGGAGCTAACTGCTCCACCCACTAATACTATACAGGCATATTTATTAGGTTTGAAAAAAACTAGCGATTTGATTATGGGTTTTGTTAGCGGCTAATCACGTGATGTTACTAATTACCGCATTCTCGCATATACGTACATGTGGGTGTGGAAGGTCTGGGAACGAGAACTTGCATCTCGATGCGAAACAGTTGCAGCTTCAAGGAGCACACATGGCTAAGGTAAGCAACGACTCTAATCATTTGTAAATGTGCTCCCAAGGACAGATAAAAAATCCCCTTGCATGTGCTTCATTAGCTGTGATAGCATGGGTTGCTGTGGTATGTAGGATTAATAGCACTTGTATTAAATGCACTCAGCACTTCACACCCTTCCTGAATGCATTACTTGTGCTATTAGTCTTAAATAGTACAGTAACCTTGGCCTCGTACCCAGGCCCGCCCTCTTTTTGGGGGGGGGGGGGAGAGACTGGGAACGCAGTATACCACAACCTGAATCGATGGGATAGGTTTAAGGTTAGGGCCAGGCATGGGATTGTCTCCAGAGATGTTTCCAGAAACACCGCGGACGAGTAACGGGTCGACGTACACTACCTACCACTGATCACTTGTTAGAACGAGTATACAGTAATACCATGGATTCAATTCTTGCTGGTTATAGTCAACTCCTTTTCTATTCTCTCAGTCTAAGGAGTGGCGTGTTACTCTGAATACTGGTGCTAAGATGCCTGCCTTTGGCCTCGGGTTAGTCCATATTACAATTTAAATAAGTCCACTTCAATTTAATATTCTGTAATTTACAACTTTCTACCTGAACCAGTGTTAGCTCTTTGCAGTAAAAGCCGAGTACACACAATCTCTTGCAGACCTGTGTGTACAAAGACTGTAGAGACTTTGTAGAGACTGTTCTTGTAAGTGATTCAGGATTAGCTACATGTGTATTGATTGCATTTTTGCCAGAGGAGCAGTGTTGCAGACGAATTTCAAGTTGACCTAAACTGTTTAATATGTGCTGATCAGCCTACCATATAATACAATGCAGCAAGCCTCCTCCTCTGGACCTCATAGGACGTCAGGCTCTACACCAGTGGAGATTGCTAGTGCAGTCGAAGCTGCCCTGAGGGCTGGCTACCGTCTAGTAGACTGTGCCGAGAAATATGGCAACGAGGCTGAGATTGGACAGGCATTGCAGAAGTGTTTCAAGGAGGGAGTGGTCAAGAGAGAGGAAGTCTTCATTACTTCAAAACTATGGTTTGTGTTATTAGCTACACATTGTTGTAAATTTAGGTCGCTATACTGTTTATCAAATCTATGACAGAAGCTAATTGGCCATTCTTTTGAATTTTTGCTAGAAGGACAGTCTCCTCTGGAGTTCAATGAGCTGTCTAGTGAAAACACTAGTTCCCTGGCTCTCCCCCCTGCGGAAGCCTGGGAATGAGGCTATGAAAATACTGTACACAAGTGATATGAATTTACGATGGCGCTGGAAATGAGCAAACATTGTATCGTTAAATTTGCATGCTAGGGAGCGCATTTAAGGAAGTACTGAAGTTTTATATGCATGGAAATGTCAGCTTGCCAGGCAGCATGGTGTAAAGTGAGTCATTTGTACACATTTCTCCACCTGGTATCTTTGACCTTTTCATGCAGAATAGTACAAGCCCTCACAACTGAGTATAAAAGTTGCTGAGTTGTATACTACTATTGGCGTATACGTTATTCAAACTGTCAGCTGCATGTAGTATTTCCACTCACGCTTTATTATACACTTTGTACACTTTAGTAATTGAGTTGAAGTTAGTAGCTGGCTCAAAGGTTTGCTGCTTGTGTTTTACTAATTTGTATTTAAACCGCTAATACAAACAGGAAATCCTACTCTAGATCTGCTCTACCACTGGATGCTCGTGCATGCAGGGGGCAGACAGGCATAAGACTAGGATAGACTTATCTGCACCCCAAGAGCCTTGTGATCATGAGTTGTAACCAAACCATTAGTGATTGATATTTTTTGTTCATTCAGGGTCACAGACTATGCCAGGGAGGATGTACTTCCTGCGTGCCAGAAATCCCTCCAGAACCTCCAGCTGGACTACCTGGATCTCTACCTTGTGCACGCACCTATGGAACTTAGGAAGGGAGCTAATTTTTCCAAACTTACTGATGACGATAAGCTGGGATATGATCACAGCAGGATAGCAAAGTGCTGGGAGGTATACAGACAAGTTATATCTGCATGTGCAACAATACTGATTTAAGGATATGTTGAAATGGGTCTTCCTCTGTCCCTCCAGGGTATGGAGGAACTGGTAGAGAAAGGACTCGTCAGGGCAATTGGTATCTCGAACTTTTCTATTACAAAAACAGAGCGTCTGCTCCAGACAGCCAAGATCCCACCAGCTGTGAACCAGGTGGAGTGCCACCCCTACCTCAAGCAGCAGAATCTCAAGGGCTACTGCGACTCTAAAGGTATATATTCAAAAATACTGACTATATCCATAGGTTAATTTTCTGACTGTAAGGTATTTCAGATCACTTGACATCTATTGCTCACTATTATCTTTAGATGGCTCACTATTCCAGGTTTCGTCTATTTATAAAGGACTGTAATTATAATATGCGATGTTATAATGTACGAGAGAAAATGACGTCACTACCTCATTCTCCAGGTATTGTATTTGAAGCATATGCTCCACTGTGTAGCCCTGGTAGAAGACGAGATGGGACCCCCTTTCTACTGCTGGATCCAGTTGTCAAGGATATAGCCACCAAACACAGCTCTACCTCTGCACAGGTGACGAAATTCCTGTTATTAATTTTTTTTAAAGTGATTATAACAGAGGGCAGAGCTAACCAGAGAGAGGAGGTTATAAACATGCAGTTGTTTATTTAGCCGTCCAAGTAATGCAATGTCTGGTTAAGCTATACCTTCTGTGGACTACTTTCAGGCCTCGACTTCTATAATGTGAGCCACCTTAGTGTAGTCAGTTGCCAGTTTCTGTCATGGACCACTAGTCATACCACAAATATGTTGAGCAATAATCATCGTGCATCGACCGAAACATGCAGGTTAGGAGCACTTTTATTGAGTCACATGATCATGTAATACTTTGGACGTGGGAAGTGAAACAAAAAATGCATGTGGGCAGGGGACAGGAAACAAGTCTAAAATATCATCTTCCTACATACAGGTCTGTATCGCCTTTTGCCTGCACCGAGGCATGGTGGTGATCTCGAAGACAGTTGGCCACGCAAGAATCACCGAGAACCTCAAAGCTACCGAGCTCAAGCTGGACGTTGAGGACATGAGGAGGCTCAGAGAATTGGACAGAAACTTTCGGCGATTCACTGGGGAGATAATAAGAAAGTCTTGGGAAAGTGTGAATGATATTTGGGACGTGCAGGAGGATGAGCAATTTATGAAAAAAAAGTAATCATTCATACATAATTGGGATGAACCTGAGCGACCCCATACTAGCGAGTCGGCTGTACACCTGTATTTGTATTATGTATATATTAGCCTCGGTTCCCAGTCCACACACCCCTGAGTGTGGCCTGGGTATGAGGCTGTAGGTATATATTAAGAAATTTGTGTATTGTAACAGGTAGTGTGGCAATGAGGCTAATCTAACGGTACTTTTAAGAAGGGGAATGGCTAACCCACCCCCTCGTAACAGGCTAGGTTCGAATTCACTTTAATTAACACTGGTACACTATCAAATTGCCGTATTTCAGTAGCTAACTAGTCTGTCCAGTTTGAGTATACTTGTTGGTGCTGCAGGTGTAGTGACGGTCACTACAGGTCCATCCCTGTCCTGGGTCACCCGATGTCCCAGGTGTCCCTGATCTCCCCAATCTCCCAGGTGTCCCATTCTCCCCAATCTCCCAGGTGTCCGGCAGTCTCCCAGGTGTCCCCAGTCTCCGCAGTGTCCCAAGCATCCTCATTGCAAAAACACAAGGGTTGTCTTGGTTACCACAGTTGCAATTTTAATGGTGAAAAACAGCACTTAGCTATGTGCACACAATTTAAGTTTCAAAAACAGCCCTCATGTTTTTGCAGTACATGCACAAAAACATGAGTTTTTTTTTTGACCTGCAACTGTGGTAACCTAGCTGGGTCAAAACAACCCTCATGTTTTTGCAGTGCTGTGTCCACACTTTCCAGTCACATTGCAAAACTTAATTGTCACTATAATTTGTAGTCAGGACTACAAATGTCTCTTCTCTGCTATGGCTATCCTAAACAAACATCCTACAATGAGATCACATGCAGTTTGCATATAAGCCAGTTACGTGACTGGGGATGCTTATATACACTGCAAAAACATGAGGATTGTTTTAACCCAGTTTGGTTACCTCAGTTGCAATTCAAGGGCCACCTCATATGCAGGAATACCAAGTGGTCAGTTGTTAGCAGTTAGCTACAAGGGAAACTACCCAGTTAGTGGTCTTTGTTATTCCTGCAACTACATACTTTGGGATCAGATCAGTTGATTACCAGATGTTCACTCACAAAAATACATTCTTTCAGATTTGACTGGCGCCAGAAAATTAGCCAGTATAGCCACATACTTTCAGTTAGGGAAGCCAGTCACAGGAAACATAATCAGATAGTCACTAAGTAGTAGTTTCCCATGTAGCTAACAAGGGAAAGTTGACCACTTGTTATTCCTGCAACTACATGCATACGAGGTGACCCTTGAATTGCAACTGAGGTAACCAAACTGGGTTAAAACAATCCTTATGTTTTTGCAGTGTATATAGAGAAGTTTATTATTGTCAGTGTTGTGTAGCCATTAGCCATCCTCTATGATACGATACAGTCCCATTTGGATGATCATGAAGGTGAAGTGTTTCACTGTATTGTTCTGCCTGGTGTGGGTCTGCCAGGCCAAGGAAATGGACCTTGTGAAGCTCGACACAGCTAATGAAATATACAAGGTAGACAGTGAAAGAATTTCCCCAGGACACAGGATCATTCTGGTCTTCTCTCAGACCGTACTTTCTAAAATTAATTCCACCGCTATATTATACTTATTAGCATTTCAGATTTCTATGGTCTAAATTGCATGCCGGTGTCACAGGAAATTCGGTCGCTAGGATTTTTTTTTGCGGCGACAGAATTTCCTAGGAAATAATGTCGCGTACTAGAACCCCACGACAAAATTTCCTAGGTAATTTTGTCGCGCTTAGGAAATTTTGTCGCTCAGTACTCCAGCTTAGCTAAGACAACAAACTGGCCAAATGTATATTAGCAGCTATTCGAATTCAATATAATTATACATGTAGCTATCTTGCATACAGAAATAAAGAACTAGTCTAAGAGCAGGAAAAGAAAATGCATGAATGCAGTGGAAGGTAGCAAAGTTAACAAGATCCTCAAAACCAAGGATCCTTAAAGTCCTCTTAGATATATAAATTCAGTTGGTGTGGTACCACTCTTTACATCGATGGCATTGAAACATTTTCTTCAGCCTGGAAGGCTGCCATTCTGATGAGCTGGGATTTCAGTAGAGATAGACGGTCAATGATATAAAGGATTTCTACACCTTCAAAGGCACTTCAGATGAAGGCCCTGCATTCGTTCCCATCAAGATGCAACTTGCCTCTTTTGGCTCTCAGAGTATGTGAGTTGTATGTTCTTGACTTTGTAACATAATTGTGCTAAGAAGACACACATCAACCTGCCATGGTACTCCTGATAGATAGATAGATAAGAATGCTCTTCCTTTTAATTTCAAGGCATCCTTCTGGTTCTTCCCAAGCTCTGCAGGTAGCTGTCCAGTGCGTAGGTCTCGTAGAATATCATCATACGATAGTTGATCCATCGCTGCTGTAAAACACCACCAGCACCTTGCCTATGTACATGTATCCGGGGTCGCGACAGAATTTCCTAAGCGCGACAAAATTACCTAGGAAATGTCGTCGCGGGGCTCCAGTACGCGACATTATTTCCTATAGGAAATTCTGTCGCCGCGACCGAATTTCCTGTGACAGCGGAAAGGCGAGTGGTCGGAATAGTCCCAGCAGTTTTGCATCACCCATCTAAAAGCAAGCAGTAATTTAACAAGAGTTAATAGCTAGCTAAAACTCGTACCGTGCAATTTGCAAAAACCCGGCACTTCCCGCAGTTTATCGATTTTAGGCAATTTTCAAGCTGCCGTATTTCGATAACCATTAGTCAGGCTGGAATGATTCTTGGTACAACACAAGTATCAACCTTCAACTAAAGAAATCCCATGCTAGAGGTCTGTAGCTCTTTCGGTTTCTGTGATACGTCCGCGAACTCGGCCCCGTATCTTCTTGCGGTGTGGTTGAATGGCTTCATTTCCGGGTTATATTATTGCTGCAGCAACGCCTCCTGTATAAACAACCCACGTTTTATTTAGATAGCGCATAGCGTTCTAGAGATACGCGTCTTTGAAGTACGCGCGTTCAAAAATGCGGGAAGTGTCGGGTTTTCGCAAATCCGGTCACAAATGTTGGTAGCTGCGTGCACGTATACATGTATAAATAGCTTGTACTGTGATGAGCGCTAGCTAGCTAGTAAGTACATAGTGTTGAATAGCGAGCTGAATGAAGTTGGTTACGAGCGATAGGTAGCTAGAAAGACTTACTTGTGGAGCATCGTGTAACTGTGGTCCCCACGCTTTCTTCATTCCGATAGTAGAATCGCAACACAGTCAGGACTCTGCACACACAGCGCTGCTATTGCATGCGAAATGTGAGTAGATTGCTTTATTTGGTAATAATATAATCCTGAGCCTTACAGTTTTGATACGACCACAGTATACTGGCTAGCGTCGTTCCCGCTCCGTGTGTGTTACGAGTCAAATCGGGGAATGGGCTGGGGCCTGGTCGCGTTAATTACGCCATGAAAAGAGGGGTTAATATTATTACTGCAGAATGCAGTGTGCCTGGATGGCTCTCCTGGAGCCTACTACATCAGACAACCCGTGATTCCAGACCGGGGATGGATTATACACCTGATGGGAGGAGCATGGTGCTACGGTATAGCTGACTGTTATCTGCGAAGAGCTACTGGCGAAGGAGCAATGATTGGAACAACCAAACACTTGCAAGAAACACGAACCTTTGGTGGCATTCTTTCCGATGATCCTGAAGAGAATCCTGATTTTGCTTCCTATAATGCTGTCTTTGTCGTTTACTGCGATGGATTCTCCTTTGCAGGAAATAAGTAAGTAGGTAGTACATAATTTTATCGTACAAATATTCGATTCGTCATCGATTCATCATCCAGGTCAGAGCCAATTCATGTGCCCCTGGTAGGAAAGCTCTACCGCAGGTGAGTGATACTGGTTGTGGAGATTGATGTTCGTAATTGCAAGTTTTTTGTAACATTTTTTGCAAGTAATTACCACTCATGGTTACTCTTCCCTACACTAACAGAGGCCTCAACAATCTGTATTCCGTTCTACATCATCTTGTTAATCAGAAGGAAATGTCCAAAACGAATGAAATCATCCTGACTGGATGCTCGGGTTTGTGGCTGGCTATTTCATGAATAGTTTTCTTGTATGAATTTTGTATTGATTATTTTGGTACAATTTTTTTGTATAGCTGGAGGTTTGGCAACATTCTTCCATGCTGACCGCGTGAAAAACTGGCTTGATGATCTAATGCCAGCAAAGAGCAATTTCAAATACAGGATCTTAGCTGATGGAGGGTAAGCTAATTTGTACATGTGTTTATAAGGTTCATTAGGCATCACATGTTTGCGTCCTCCATGGAAACTGTTGAAGTGTCATAATGAAGATCACGTCACCTTATCAATTGATTTCTACAGCTATATGCTAGACGTTCGTTCTTTCGCTGATCCATTGCATCGTTTTGTGTTCAGAAACCTAATGAAGGATGGTAAGTATACTCTGACTGGGGTGTGTCTAATCGCTGGACTGGATTCTCCACTGGAACATGGGACTGGAACGTGGGACTGGATTATTCGACTGGAATGTGGGACTGGAACATCTCTCACGCTCGGTAGCCAGTTCCTTACGCACTAGCTACAGCCTAGCAGTGCCAGTAGTATGGCAATTTTGTGGGAAATGTTCCTGCAGTCTTGATCCGTGCTGCGAAAATATATTTTGCTAACGTAGTCATGTGAGGATCATGTGAAGACTACTAAGGGCCACACCAAAATCCCGGGTAAAACATGATCCTCCTGACATGATTACGTTAGCAACTACTAATTAATAATTACATACCGACTCCGGCCCTAGCCGATTAAACGACGCTTATCCGTGTAGCTACTGTAGTAGCACCTTTAGGCATCCTTCTTCCCGACCTAAGGCTTGAACGTCATCGCTTTTGAGTATCGAATTCGACGGCAGGCTGCGTACAGCGAAACGAATGAAGTTAAGTAACTATTAATAATTGCATTTTTCTAAAATTTCTCGTTGCTATGCGTACCTGACGTTCGGTGAAACTGTAGCCTGCAATGTACTAATAGGAAACTGTACTAGGGTGTAGCTAGCGCGTAAGCAGTTGCTGTTTATAGCTTCAATGATAGCGCATAGGCAATTGCACTTATTGCTGACGCGCTCGAGTAATGTTCCAGTCCCACATTACAGTCCCACATTCCAGTCGAATAATCCAGTCCCAAGTTCCAGTCCCATGTTCCAGTGGAGAATCCAGTCCAGCGAATAGAGACACCCCTCTGACTGTTATCTAGTTTCATGTGAGAGAGCATGGCTAGAGATTCTTTGGGGGATTTACCCGTAATAATACTCAATGTTTTCTTTTCTGTTTTTATGATCGTTTTCTTCTAAGGTGCCTCTTTTCATGGAGCGCAATTAGATGAGGACTGCATGTCAAACAAAGAAGAAGACGACGAGCTCGAGTGGGAGTGCCTATTTCCCAAAGTGAGTAGCACGAGTAGCTAATAATGATGTAGTCTCTTTCAATCATGGTGTGCATTTTTCTTTACACGCAGTACTCCTTTGAGCATATCCAGAGTCCCATGTTTGTGGTCAACTCACTGTATGACTCAATACAGCTTGAACTAGTCCGGGGCTTACTATGTCTCCCTGGATTCCATCCACCACTCCTTCCTTGCATTTTCCCACAACAACTGGAAGCCTTTTATGACTTCAGAGAGGTAGGTCCTTATTTTAATACGATGTGACGTCATCCAGCAGGAAGTGCAGACAGTCACTTATGTAACATGGCTCCACCTCTAACCCTAAGCTAATGTGTAACTTCCAATATACCACTAGTAGCCACTTTTACAATCATGTATCAGATACACACCATAATAATTATTACCCTTTGTCTTATAGGAATTCTTAAGACAGGCTGAGCCCATCACCAGCTCCCAGACTGCAGGATTTTTTTTTGATTCCTGCCTGGGTCATTGCAAGACAATAAATAGCGCACTGTGGAGCAACCCTACCATTGTTGCTATTGAAGGACAGACTGTCCATGACACCTTTAAAAGCTGGTACTTTGGGCCACGACCACATACTGGTATGCTGAGCAGAGGCAAAGTGTAGCTAGCCTACAGTTATGTAGCAGGCTACAGCGGAATTTATGTGGTGTAGTTTCCTATAATGCAATCAACCTATAGCTTATAAAAATGGAACATTAATGTGTAAGTAGCTACATATGTATTGTATGTTGAGTAGTTATTATTGAACTGTGTTATTCAATACATTTGTTTTATGTATCCTCAGCCAAATTCAGTCCAACCTGGTACCAGGCACTGAGAGAGACGAACCAGGCTGCAGTTGGCCTTACTTCAAGGAAGATTGATAATAATATATGGCCCTTCAACCCCACCTGTGGCGATAAACTACTTCCAAGCTTTTAGAAGTTGACTTCAACTTCAACTGCTGATATTGTGTTTGTACTTTAATTTATTTAGGTTTAGGATAGTCTTGTACAACTAGGTTTTGGATAGGACGAAGGAGAAAAAAAAATTTGGAGACAAACTAATGCAAATGCTGAGATTGTGTTTAATGTAATAATGTAATTAAATATGACAATCAATGATTGAATCACATTATAATAATATGATCAGGTGACTAAAGAAGGAACCTTTAAAAAATTCAGATAGATCCCAAATCAGGTAATCCTGATTTGGGAAGTTATGGCTGCTAACTGGAAGTGCAGTACAAAACTGCCGCATCAGCACTTCACTGTAAGCTATGATATTCGAAGGGACTGCCTTATCTGTTCTACAGTTGCATTTAGTTTGGCCTAACCTAGCTATTGTTGAGAATAATAATACAATTAGATTTGAGGCATGTGTAAAATGCCCCAGCTGGTTTTTAGATATGAAATATCAACCTTGTTTAGCTGTGAGTGTTTTCGAGACGAAAAAATGGATATTAATGAGAGGCTTCCTGTCACTTCCAAAACAGATTATTATTAATTAATTGTTATTAATCCATTATTAATATTTTTACATGTACATAAGTAATTCAGAGAGTAGGAGTTTCTGGATCCTCACAGTGCTGATTCTGCAAATCAATCTGTCCCTTAGCTTAGCATGTTGCATTAATAACTACAGTTGGCTCCAAGTGTAGTTATTAAATGCATGTATGTGCTTATTAGGCTCCACCCATGCATACATAGTCTGGACATTGACTTCAGTGCTGCTTCTATACGTTTTTTGACATCATTTTTGTAGTAGCCATACTTGTATTAATACTCAATGTATGCTTGCTTGATATAGCCTCGTCCCCAGGCTCTCTGCGCGTTAGCTGCGCTAAAGTGAAACGCGCACGTGGGCCTGGGAACGAAGCTATGCTTGATACACACCTGATGAAAGCCCAGCATGAAACATTGTGTGTTTCAACGAGTAAGAATCTGATAATTGGTGCACTACCAGTAATTGCACTGCACTGCCATATGCCTTGAAAACCCACAACCATAGCACAAGTATTTATCTTCAAAGGAGCACTTACTCATGTTGTGAAAACCCACAAACTCACAAGTAATTGTCTTTAAAACAACACTTACTGTTAAAAAATCTGCCAATAATTGGAGACACTCCAGTGGGCTTCCCAATTACCAGTAATTGAGAAGCCCACTGGACCTCTTTGATTATCAGTTATGTATGGCTTTCATGTGGCACACCATATACCTTGAAAACCCATTACAAGTAATTAAAAAAGTGTTTAACTCATGTAGTCCCCTAACCCCTCAGCTGCTATGCTACACACTCACACAGCCTGGCTACAACTCACCACCGCATAAGCCAGGACCACACTAACGCCAGCTAGCAGCAAAAATGGACAGAGTCTACAAGATAGAATGGTCTCTTTCCTAAAGACAACTGACTAGAGAAGACTGGATGACCATCTGTCTGGCAAGCTGCCTTCTAGCCTTTCAGTTACACTCACACACACTACTACAGACTGGAGTTTAGTCACACTCAGCACTATACGCGGCCTAAACGGGATCTTAGCATAAACAGGATCTTACCAAAAAAAGAAGAAGAGTGTTGAAAGTGAACATCAAAGTACCGCTCGGCCACATCAAAGTGCCAAATTTTGCCCTTGAAAGTGCCGCTTCCCACATCAAAGTGACACACCCTCACTGTTGATTCCTGTTGCCAACATGGGAAAATGTTAATAGCACTATGAATCTAATTAACTCTACATAGATCACGTGCCCCCACTGATTGCTCATTAATTATTCCTCAATTTCCCTTCCTACCTCAAGTTGGCTTCACAATTACTGGTAAATTGAGTATCTCCAATGGCCCCTATAATGATATTATTGGCTAGCTACTAATTACCCTGACATTGTGAGTAGGCTGACTGTCTAACCTTGGGGTGAATCTACTCTAGCAGGCACAGGTTGTTGCATTATTTGATTGGCAAGTCCGGATTGCGAAATGAGTAAATTTGGGAATAGCCTCACATATTTAGCTGTAAAACTGGATTTGAAGTGTTCCTGTGAAAAAGCCTAGATAAGGTTTTGGCCTGTCCTGCGTAGGTTGTGTGTAGGTAAAAAAAGGGGTAAGACTGTTCGGGGAGTGCTATATTTGGAATTCTAGCAATAGAGGTTTTTTTTGTAAATATTAAGCAGAGGAGTTAATTAGATGCTTATTATTATCATGTGGGTGTAGGTTTGGATGTTGGCCATCAACCTGGTTCGGAGATTTGACTCCAGCTTTACTCAGACCGCCTTACACCTTAAGGTAGGAAGGGAACTTAGTAGGGTTGAAGCCGAGTTGATGGCTGTCGGCAATATCCTAGCCTACACCCACATGACAATAGGTAAGAACCTAATTACCCCCTCTGCTTAATATTCACAAAAAAACCTCCATACTCAGCACTACACACGGCCTAAACGGCATTTTATTAACAAAAAAAAAAGAGTGTTGAAAGTGAACATCAAAGTACCGCTCGGCCACATCAAAGTGCCAAATTTGCCCTTGAAAGTGCCGCTTTCCACATCAAAGTGACACACCCCCACTGTTGATTCCGGTTGCCGCCATGGGAAAATGTAAATAGTACAATGAAACTCATTAACTTTCCGTAGCTCACGTGACCTTGCTGATTGCTCATTAATTATTCATGAGCAGTTTTACGGGGATTTTTTCAATTTCCCTTCCTACCTTAAGTGTCTCAAAAAAAATTTTGAGGGTGTAAAATTTTCGAGGGTACAATTTTCACGGTTTGAGCAAAATCCGAGAAAACCGCGAAAATTTTACTCCTCGCAAATTTGTCGCTATACGGTAGTCACTAACTTAGTAGCTTTCCTTGTAGCTAACAAGGGAAAGCTGACTACTTGTTATTCCTGCAACTACATGCATATGAGGTGGCCCTTGAATTGCAACTGAGGTAACCAAGCTGGGTTGAAACAAACCTCAAGTTTTTTTGCAATGAATACATGGGGTATTAATACAAGTATGGCTACCACAAAAATGATGTCAGAAAACATATAGAAGCAAAACTGAAGTCAATGTCCAGACCATGTATACATTAATAACTACAGTTAGCTCCAACTGTAGTTATTAATGCATGTATGTGCTTATTAGGCTCCACCCATGCATACATAGTCTGGACATTGACTTCAGTGCTGCTTCTATACATTTTCTGACATCATTTTTGTATACTTGTATTAATACTCCACGTATGCATACTTGAAACACACCTGATGAAGGTCCAACTCGGGCTGAAACGTCGTGTGTTTCACCGAGTAAGAATTTTTTGGTAAACCACAAGACTGCCATTATACTGTACAGTTAGCTAGTCTTGTATAGTGCACCGGCGTAGGAAGCAGGGGGGGCGCGGGGGGCTGCAGCCCCCCCAAACTTTACAACCAGGGGGCTGAGCCCCCCTATCATTTTCGTCATGCGAGGTGTGAAGAACCACAGCTCTGACTGTTCCCGCAGTAGGATGACGCAGAGGCTCATCCAATCTTTCTTCCAGCCCCCGGTTCCACGGCGAATAGTAACTTCTCAAGGTAAGCTAATGCTATGCACCGTTAGCTACAGCATACAGCATATCTACGCGTTTCACGTCTGCTTGTCACGTGGCGGCGTGACAAGTGGGCGTGTCAATGGCCAGGCTGTGTTATGTCGGATAAACTTCTTACCTCTGTACACGCTTGTTATTATACAAAAACTGACGAGGACTCGTCGCAGGAAGCCCCGAGCACTGAGCCAGTTGCCAACTCACCGCCGCAGCTGCTGCGCTGACAATCACTCGGAGTCGCGGTGCGAGGTACCCTGGAGTTTGTGTCTGCAAACAGACGCTGACTGAACTATTTTGGCAAATTTAAGTTCATTGTTTCTCCTACACAGACAACAACAGAGTTTTTTTATCATATTATAAAAAAAATTGTGTTTCTTGAACATTATCACTATGTTTCTATGCATTTCATGAGTGGCTAAAAATCATAAAAAGAAAAATTACCCTCAATAAAATGTAGGGAAAGTTGGCTCAGAATGCACCAGAATTGATCTCAGAGCATCTAAATTTAAAAAAATTCTCGGGGGGGCATGCCCCCGCACCCCCCTAGACAGAGCGGGCTTCGCCCGCAGACATACATATCCACCAATTCATTGGCCAATGTCAGCCCCCGTGCTACAAAACATCTTCCTACGCCCCTGTAGTGAGCCTGTCACTGTAGCTAGGTCTTATAACAAATGGTGTTGCTAAAACCAATTAACCTGATATGGAATTTGTTATAGGGCCACCTGAGATACCAGTAATTGTGAAGCCAACTTAAGTGCCTCTTGCACTACCAGTAATTGCACTGCACTGCCATATGCCTTGAAAACCCACAACCATAGTACAAGTATTTATCTTCAAAGGAGCACTTACTCGTGTCGTGAAAACCCACAAACTCACAAGTAATTGACTTTAAAACAACACTTACTGTTAAAAAAATCAGCCAATAATTGGAGACACTCCAGTGGGCTTCCCAATTACTGGTAATCACCAGTAATTGAGAAGCCCACTGGACCTCTTTGATTATCAGTTATGCATGGCTTTCATGTGGCACACCATATACCTTGAAAACCGTAATTAAAAAAGTGTTTAACTCATGTAGTCCCCTAACCCCTCAGCTGCTATGCTATGCACTCACACAGCCTGGCTACAACTCACCACCACATAAGCCAGGACCACACTAACGCCAGCTAGCAGCAAAAATGGACAGAGCCTACCTTAAGTTGGCTTCACAATTACTGGTAAATTGAGTATCTCCAATGGCCCCTATAATGATATTATTGGCTAGCTACTAATTACCCTGACATTGTGAGTAGGCTGACTGTCTAACCCTGGGGTGAATCTACTCTAGCAGGCGTGGGTTATTGTGATTGGCAAGTCCGGATTGCGAAATGAGTAAATTTGTGAATAGCCTCACGTATTTAGCTGTAAAACTGGATTTGAAGTGTTCCTGTGAAAAAAGGTTTTGGCCTGTCCTGCGTAGGTTGTGTGTAGGTAACAAAACGGGGTAAGACTGTTCGGGGAGTGCTATATTTGGAATTCTAGCAATAGTGTTTTTTTTAATAAATATTAAGCAGAGGAGGTAATTAGATGCTTATTATTATCATGTGGGTGTAGGTTTGGATGTTGGCCATCAACCTGGTTCGGAGATTTGACTTCAGCTTTACTCAGACCGGCTTACACCTTAAGTGTCTCGATTATTGGTTAACTACCAGTTATGCATGGCGCACCATATGCCTTGAAAACTGACAACCATAGCTAATCGTTTTAAAACAACATTTGGCTACTGGCTAATGCCACAACTTTAGAAGTAACGTCTTTATGAATATTCAAGCTTTGTGCTAATGCGGTATTGAGACTGTGATAATAACCTCCAAGTAGGTCTCTAACTAGCCTCGTCCCCAGGCCACACGTAACGTTCGGTTACGAAATCACAAAGGTTTCCATGTCATAAAACTGTGAAGTGAAGGCAGCAGGCTTTAAGCCTGTTGTGATGGCTTTTGCCATGTAGATTCTTAGAAAGTGATTGGTAGTTTGAATCTTTGATCCTGTTTGCCACTGAAAAGCTAGAAGGCCAGATCTGAGATTGAAAATTGAGCAGCTCACAGCCACTGCCAGGAGAGGGCGCTTCTGAATTTGTGTAGCTACCATAATCATAGGAGATAGAAAATTATAGTTTCTATTACTATTTTTGACTGGCTAGAAAGCCTTTTCAGCTGCAGAAACTCACAATTAGTCTAGCTACTCCGCTTACTATACAGTAGCCTCCATACTACTTCTTGCCATGTGACTATAAGATCGTTCACGGATACATTTACTGGCCCTTTTCCATAATTTTTTACAACTAGTTCGTGCATGCGGAACAGTAGTCACCAGGCACTCTTTCCTCTTTCTGCACCTGGGAATGATGCTAGTTTCTAACCAGTTAGTAACCTGTGGTTTAGTTCAGGGCCTAAAATTTCTCGGGTTTAGCTACTACTAGCCTAAAGTGACACAAGATTTGATAAAGACCCCACTTGATGGGTGTGCAAACTCATATCCACTGCTAGGGCAGGGTTCAATTTTCATGTCCCCAGAAAAATACATTAAATTTTGGATGTTTCTGAGAAAGCATATAATTATGTGTTTGGCGTATTGCACAACAGTATGCATGCGGAAATTTAGGCCGTGTAGTCAGTTTTTCTACTGTAAGTTTGTACGTTAATGACTACAAGCTCAATTGAGTCCTACTACTAGCCAAATTGGAAAAACTACTAGCTTTTTGGCTGCTACTAGCCCTAATTTTAGGCCCTGGTTTAGTTAGGTTAAGTTTAATGATATTCATGTGCCATTTTAGCGTAGAGGTCTGCTGCCCCTAGGAAAATGGAACAAGCGCAGGACTCACAGTAGTAGCGTGCGAGGTATGTATATATATTCTATGAATACTTCTAGTTGGCTACAGACCAGAAAATAGGTTACTGCACTGTTTTGAGAACCCCAAAGACTAATTGGCTAAAGTCAAACCTTATTAACAGAGGCACAGGCATACACTCCTGATGCTTAGCAGATAGCTACCTGCAATAGCAGCTAAGTGTCATTGAAAAAATGCAGACAACTGGTGCCTTGTGCCATGTAGCTGTGGGCGTGACCAATTACCGTATTAAAAATGGTGGAGGGCACTCAGAAAATACTGAGAATATAACCACCTTATTGCTCTACCAGGTACACACAAGCTAAGATACAACGAATGTCATTGTTAACCTCGCCCGCAGCTTGGATACGAACGTTTATTTGGGGGGGGATTGCCCCCTAGCTACTGATAGGCAATCTAACGGTCCTTTGAGAAGGGGAATGGCCCTCACAGCTGGCTAGGCTCACTTTAATTAACACTGGTACACTCTCAAATTGCAATGTATACACATGTCAGTAGCTAACCCGTCCGTCCCGTTTGTGTATGGTCCACTTCTCGGTGCTACAGGTGTGATGATAGTCACTACAGGTCCAATCCCTGTCCTGGGTCGCCCGATGTCCCAGCTCAAGTGTCCCAGTCTCCCCGCCCAGGTGCCCCATTCTCCCCAATCTCCCAGATATCCCCATGCATGCAGTCTCCCCAGTCTCCCAGGTATCTCCAGTCTCCTCAGTGTCCCAAGCATCCCGTGTCACATTGCAAAACTTGGCACTATTTTGTAGTCAGGACTACAAATGTCTCTTCTCTGCTATGGCTATCCTAAACAAACATCCTACAATGAGATCACATGCAGTTTGTACAAGCCAGTTATGTGACTGGGGATGCATATTATAGAGAAGTTTATTATTGTCATGTAGCCATTCTCTATGATACAATCCCATTTGGATGATTATACTGTATTGTTCTGCCTGGTGTGGGCCTGCCAGGCCAAGCCCCGGGAAATGGACCTTGTGAAGCTCGACACAGCTAATAAAATATACAAGGTAGGCAATGCAAGAATTAAAATTTCCCCGGGACACATAATCGTTCTGATCTTCTATCAGACCGTACTTTCTAAAATTAATATTAATTCGACCGCTGTACTTATTAGCATTTCAAATTTCTGTGGTCTAAATCCCATTTAGACTACCGGAAAGGCGGGTGGTCGCCAGCTACCGTTGCGGGCTGCAGCTGTTTTGTACGGTGGCCGAGAAGGTTCACCCGCTGCGGGTACGGCGGGTATGGGCGGGTACCGACGGCGGGTAAGGGCGGGTACCGACAATTATACCACGTGATGCCAGCCTCGTACCGCAGCCGCGAAAATTCCATGGCTGCAGTTTTATTTTCGCGGCAGCAGCTTTTTTTGCAGCAGTGGAAATTCCACGGCTGCGGAAAAACCTGCGAGGGGAGGCCTGAGTGCAGTGCGGGGCTAATGCCAGCGCGTTTGTAAAAAATGAAGGCGTTGCCTGTACTTTCTGGGTGACCTGGGGTTTAATTTAATCGACTTGGGCTTCAATGTATATTTAGATAGTAGAGTAGAAGGAAAGAAAGGACCTACTCTACTATCTATGTTGATTAATTATAAGATAGCTGTAATATGATTATACTATGTTGAAGGCCTAATAGCAACTATTTAAGAGAAAGGGTGTCCATTTGCTGTAATACAATACTGATATGACCATGCACTGTGAACAGCAAGAGGCCTCGCATCGTTCCCATGGTAATGAGGCTACTGATGATTTTATTATGATTCCATAATCATAATGTATTTTACCATGGACTGTATATATAGCTAGGTGATGTACTGGTGGAACGAACCAGTTTTTACTACCACGACATGGATCAGTTACTCTCCTTCATAATAGTACATTTCCTTTATTATTCCAGTATTTATCACTCCTTTGGTTGCTTGTTTGCATGCATGATCAATTCATAGTTAAGCAAGTCATCAGATATACTGTGATCTCTAACATCATCAACTCATCAGATTCAACAGCTGTACATGAAAATGGTTGTAATTATTGTAATAATAATATTTCAAATAGGCTGCTAGAGCGGCTAGAGTAATACTAATAGTCCATGCATGCGGGATATGAGTTGCTCAAACTTGGGTGTATAAATGATCTTCAGACCAGTAACATTGCATCAATCCACAGAGCCACCATGTCCAGCTTATCTTCTGCTCCTAGATTTCATCAGAGAGAGATTCACCTCAGTACTGAAACTGTGTTATGCTGAATCCTCTATCAAACCATAGATAGTAGTACTATCTATGATCAAACCAAGCATGCTGCTTATAGATATCCAACTATAGCTACTTCCTGATCATGATCACCACATAAATGCATGGTTATAACTACCATGTAGTTAATGCTCAACGTTTATCAGTTTCAGTATTATTAGCTAGCTATTGGACACTGGTGGAAGCAGCCTTCAAGTTCAACATAATATAATAGCTATCTCAGTATATTATAAAGATTGAACTTGAAGCCCAGGTCGATCAAACCCCGGGTCACTAACCTTCTGAGGTTTTTCTCCCAACGTTGGCTACGCGAGACTGTAAAGACTCTGTCGCGTACTACTCAGGATCACGTGGCATAATTGTCGGTACCCGCCCTTACCCGCCGTCGGTACCCGCTCATACCCGCCCCTACCCACCGTCGGTACCCGCCCATACCCGCCGTACCCGCAGCGGGTGAACCTTCTCGGCCACCGTAGGTTTGTGAAGCAAAAGAGCTAAAGCAGTAGTCTCAGCAGTTTTGCACCACCTAAAGCACCCGTATCTAAAAGCAAGCAGTGGTTTAACAAGTACAATACAGTTAATAGCTAGCTAAAACTCGTCAGTAAAATTATGTTGGTAGCTGGCCGCCGCGTATACTAGCTTGTACTATAACGAGCGCTAGCTAGCTAGTAGCTAAGTACATAGTAATGAATAGCGAGCTGAAACGTTGGTTAACGAGCGATAGGTAGCTAGCAAGATTTACTTGTGGAGCGTCCCCACGCTTTCTTCGTTCCGATAGTATATAGACTAAATCGCAAGTCACTGAGATTGCCTCGCTGCAGTAGTGGCTGGCCTCGTTCCCGTTCCATATGTGTTACGAGTCGAATCAGGGCATGGGCTAGGGCCTGGACGAATGAAGAGAGGGGTGTGGAATTAAATACTTCCATCCATTGTTCTGTTATTAATTGTTGTTACAGTAACATCTCCCTCTTTGGTTCAAGATCAACCCTGCCTTCTCTTTCACTGCAGAATGCAGTGTGCCTGGATGGCTCTCCTGGAGCCTACTACATCAGACAACTCGTGATTCCAGACCGGGGATGGATTATACACCTGATGGGAGGAGCATGGTGCTTTGGTATAGCTGACTGTTATCTGCGAAGAGCTGCTGGCGAAGGAGCAATGATTGGAACAACCAAACACTTGCAAGAAACACGAACCTTTGGTGGTATTCTATCCGATGATCCTGAAGAGAATCCTGATTTCGCTTCCTATAATGCTGTCTTTGTCATTTACTGCGATGGGTTCTCCTTTGCAGGAAATAAGTAAGTAGGTAGTACGTAATTCTATCGTACAAATATTTGATTCATCATCGATTCATCATCCAGGTCAGAGCCAATTCATGTGCCCCTGGTAGGAAACCTCTACCGCAGGTGAGTGATAGCTACTGGTTGTGGAGATTGATGTTTGTATTTTTCGTAATTACCACTCGTGGTTACTCTTCCCTATAGCTTATCAAAATGCAACATTAAAGTGCAAGTATAACTTGTAGCATTTTGTAGCATTTTGTAAACTAGCTATACCCACGTTACTCAATGCATTTGTCTTATGTATTCTCAGTCGAATCTGGTTTAGCCTTTTACAAGGTGCAGAAAGAGGTGAACCAGGCTAAAATCGGTCTGTCTCCAAGGAAGATTGATCCAAGTATATGGCCCAAGAACCCCACCTGTGGCGAAAGACTACTTCCACTAAATTAGAAACTTCCCACTTTAACTGTTGATATTGTGTTTGTACTTTAATTCTTTAGGTTTAGGATAGTCTTGTACCACCAGGTTTAGGATAGGACAAAGGAGAAGAAACTCTTTGGAGGCAAACTAATACTGAATGCAAATAGCTACTGAGATTGTGTTTAAGCACTATACATGTACATGTAGTGCTAGCAAGTCAGCTATTGTTGAAGGAGAGTCAATTAATCACATTCATGAATAAGATTCATATCCAATTAATTATCAAACCACTAAGGTCAGTGTCAAAGCTAGGGGGGGAAAAAGCAGTTTTAGGCTACTCATTAATTATTCATAAGCTTATCACAAACTTGCAGGATGTTGAGATTCCTAGTCATTAATGATATTCATTGATAGCTGGATCAGATTGTGTAAGATAGGAGCCGAGTGCATGTGCTGTGTGGGAAGCGGAAATTATTCCTTGAATAGTTAGGCAGTAGTAAATATGAGTGGGGGGTTCAATGTAATAATGTCAGTATAGGTATATTGGGATATAAATCCAGCTTCAATCACTCATGCATGATAAGAAGAAATGCTCAGAGCTGACACTTGGCTTGCGAAACTACTGCACTGAGACACTGAATTAATGTCCGGTCGGGATAGGACATAGCTTAATTAGCCCTTAGCCATAATCTAGGGGGTGGAGACCAACAGTTGAAATGTCGGCATTTGATGTTTGTGAGCCAATTTGTGGTTGGTAGAAAGACAACCTGATCGATATGAATACTGAGAACCTCCTTGAAGTGATTTTGGTGGACAAAAAGTGGTAGACAAATGTACTATTAATGTATACACAATACAGACACAGGTGCACAGCCAACTCCTAGTACTGAGCATACGTACAGTTTCTGTATTGCCATATATGGTGAAAATGAAACAGTAGATAATACACGGCTTTAGAGCTTAAAATGCTCTATATGAAGAATTTGGCCTCGTCTGGAACAAAATGTGTTAACCTATGGAGGTTCACCACAAACTGCTAGCATGCTAGTTACATTCAACAATCTGAAACCCACAGCACCTCGATTTATAATGGTAGAGGCTACCTACAGATCTGACTGTAAAAACAAAACAAAAATGGGCAACCCTCTTCTCCCAACGGAACCCTAGGCCATGTGACACTGCCACGTTAAGGGGTGAACGGGCAGGTCGTTCCGGCTGACCGAGCCTTCAGCCTTTCGGGCGCCTGTCCGCTATGGTACAGGGATCGTCATCAGGTCTGTTTAGTGTGCCAGGCTTTGGGAATCAAGGGAGGAACACGGACGGATCCTAGGCCGTACTGTCCGAGACCACCGTGGCAGTTGCCAACCCACGTTACCCTCTACCTGAACACACATGGTCACAGCCCGGAGCTAACTGCTCCACCCACTGATACTATACAGGCATATTTATTAGGTTTGAAAAAAACTAGCGATTTGATTATGGGTTTGTTAGCGGCTAATCACGTGATGTTACTAATTGCCGTATTCTCGCATACATGTGGTGTGGAGGGTCTGGGAACGAGACTAGAGTCTATCCATTCCCAACTTGCATGCACCTCGATGCGAAACAGTTGCAGCTTCAAGGAGCACACATGGCTAAGGTAAGCAACGACTCTAATCATTTTTAAATGTGCTCCCAAGGGCAGATAAAAAATCCCCTTGCATGTGCTTCATTTATTAGCTGTGATAGCACGGGTTGCTGTGGTATGTAGGATTAACAGCACTTGTATTAAATGCACTCAGCACTTCACACCCTTCTTGAATGCATTACTTGTGCTATTAGTCTTAAATAGTACAGTAACCTTGGCCTCGTACCCAGGCCCGCCCTCTTTTTGGGTTGGGGGGGGGGAGAGACTGGGAACGCAGTATACCACAACCTGAATCGATGGGATAGGTTTAAGGTTAGGGCCAGGCATGGGATTGTCTCCAGAGATGTTTCCAGAAACACCGCGGACGAGTAACGGGTCGACGTACACTACCTACCACTGATCACTTGTTAGAACGAGTCTACAGCAACCCAAGCTATTAATACCATGGATTCAATTCTTGCTGGTTATAATCAACTCCTTTTCTATTCTCTCTGTCTATAAGGAGTGGACAGTTACTCTGAATACTGGCGCTAAGATGCCTGCCTTTGGCCTCGGGTAAGTACATATTACAATAAGTCCACTTCAATTTAATATTCTGTAATTTACAACTTTCTACCTAAGCCAGTGTTAGCTCTTTGCAGTAAAAGCCGAGTACACACAATCTCTTGCAAACCTGTGTGTACAAAGACTGTAGAGACTTTGTAGAAACTGTTCTTGTAAGTGATTCAGGATTAGCTGCATGTGTGTTGATTTCATTTTTGCCAGAGGAGCAATATAGTGTTGCAGGTGAAGTTGACCTAAACTGTTTATGTGATAATTAGCCTACCATATAATACAATGATTATTTTGCAGTAAGCCTCCTCCTCTGGACCTCATAGGACGTCAGGCTCTACACCAGTGGAGATTGCTAGTGCAGTCGAGGGTGCCCTGAGGGCTGGCTACCGTCTTGTAGACTGTGCTGAGAGATATGGCAACGAGGCTGAAATTGGACAGGCATTGCAGAAGTGTTTCAAGGAGGGAGTGGTCAAGAGAGAGGAAGTCTTCATTACTTCAAAACTATGGTTTGTGTTATTAGCTACACATTGTTGTAAATTTAGGTCGCTATACTGTTTATCAAATCTATGACAGAAGCTAATTGGCCATTCTTTTGAATTTTTGCTAGAAGGACAGTCTCCTCTGGAGTTCAATGAGCTGTCTAGTGAAAACACTAGTTCCCTGGCTCTCCCCCCTGCGGAAGCCTGGGAATGAGGCTATGAAAATACTGTACACAAGTGATATGAATTTACGATGGCGCTGGAAATGAGCAAACATTGTATCGTTAAATTTGCATGCTAGGGAGCGCATTTAAGGAAGTACTGAAGTTTTATATGCATGGAAATGTCAGCTTGCCAGGCAGCATGGATTAAAGTGAGTCATTTGTACACATTTCTCCACCTGGTATCTTTGACCTTTTCATGCAGAATAGTACAAGTTAATTTTCTGACTATAAGGTATTTCAGATCACTTGACATCTATTGCTCACTATTATCTTTAGATGGCTCACTATTCCAGGTTTCGTCTATAAAGGACTGTAATTATAATATGCGATGTTATAATGTACGAGAGAAAATGACGTCACTACCTCATTCTCCAGGTATTGTATTTGAAGCATATGCTCCACTGTGTAGCCCTGGTAGAAGACGAGATGGGACCCCCTTTCTACTGCTGGATCCAGTTGTCAAGGATATAGCCACCAAACACAGCTCTACCTCTGCACAGGTGACGAAATTCCTGTTATTAATTTTTTTTAAAGTGATTATAACAGAGGGCAGAGCTAACCAGAGAGAGGAGGTTATAAACATGCAGTTGTTTATTTAGCCGTCCAAGTAATGCAATGTCTGGTTAAGCTATACCTTCTGTGGACTACTTTCAGGCCTCGACTTCTATAATGTGAGCCACCTTAGTGTAGTCAGTTGCCAGTTTCTGTCATGGACCACTAGTCATACCACAAATATACTGAGCAATAATCATCGTGCATCGACCGAAACATGCAGGTTAGGAGCACTTTTATTGAGTCACGTGATTGTGTAATACTTTGGATTTGGGAAGTGAAACAAAAAAATTCATGTGGGCAGAGGACAGGAAACAAGTCTAAAATATCATCTTCCCACATACAGGTCTGTATCGCCTTTTGCCTGCACCGAGGCTTGGTGGTGATTCCAAAGACAGTTAGCCATGTAAGAATCACCGAGAACCTCAAAGCTACCGAGCTCAAGCTGGATGTTGAGGACATGAAGAGGCTCAGAGAACTAGACAGAAACTTTCGGCGATTCACTGGGGAGCTGATAAGAAAGTCTTGGGAAAGTGTGAATGATTTGTGGGACGTGCAGGAGGATGAGAAATTTATGAAAAAGAATTAATCATTCGTACATACTTGGGATGAGCCTGAGCGAGCCCCACACTAGCGAGTTGACTGTTCCTGTATTTGTATATTAGCCTCAGTTCACCCCCCCCCCCCCCCCCCCCCCCCCCCCCCCCCCCCCCCCCCCCCCCCCCCCCCCCCCCCCCCGAGTGTGGTACAAGTCTATACATATACATATTATGTGTTATGAAATCTGATCATGTATGATAAGTGATAGGTTGTATTGTACCAGGTAGTATAATATAGTGTGGCAACTGCTAACCTATGGGGGTTCACCACAAACTTTTAGTTTCCGCACCTGAATTTGAAAGAATCTTAGACTATAGTATACTATTATGCATACGTACAAACTGGAGGTTGCATAGGCTACAGTGTTTCATACCATTGAGAGTACAAAAAATCATGGAACCTTTGGCAGTTTTGTGTCTGTCTATAGCATCACAACCGCTGGTGAATGGAGATTGAGCTTATAAAAATTCATGACCAGTAACTACATGGCCCAAGGCACCAGTTGTCTGCAGTTTACCACATTTTTCACTGACACTTACTATTGCAGGTATCTACTAAGTACCAAGAGTGTATATACTGATCGACAGGCAATCTAACGGTACTTTTGAGATGGGGAATAGCTAACCCGTCCCCTTGCAACAGGCTAGGTTCGAATTCACTTTAATTAACATTGGTACACTCTCAAATTGCAATGTATACATATGTTAGTAGCTAACTAGTCAATCCAGTTTGAGTATGGTCCACTGGTCGCCCGATGTCCCAGGTGTCCCAGCCTCCCCAATCTCCCAGGTGCCCCATTCTCCTCAATCACCCATCAGGTGTCCCTGATCTCCCCAGTCTCCGCAGTGTCCCAAGCATCCTGTGTCCACACTTTCCAGTCACATTGCAAAATTTGGCACTATTTTGTAAATTGTAATCAGGACTACAAATGTTTCTTCTCTGCCATGGCTATCCTAAATAACATCTACAATGAGATCACAATCATGCAGTTTGTACAAGCCAGTTATGTGACTGGAGAAGCATGTAAAAAAAGTTTATTATTGTCAGTGTAATGCAGCCATCCTCTATGATATGATACAGTCCCATTTGGATGATTATGAAGGTGAAGTGTTTTACTGTATTGTTCTACCTGGTGTGGGTCTGCCAGGCCAACAAAATGGACCCCGTGAAGCTCGACACAGCTAATGAAATATATAAGTGTTGGGGAGAGTATTATTTTTCTTATATTTGTTTGAGTTAAGAGTTGAAACATGATGAGCTGGTATATTCCATAAGGTAGTTACTGCCAAGTAATTGTTCTTAATTCGACCTTCGAGTTGAGATACCTTACAAAGAAAAAAGGTGATTTTGGTGCATATCGATCAGGTTCTCTTTCTACCAACCACAAATTGACTCACATCATCAAATGCTGATGTTTCAACTGCTCGGCTGCCCTGATAAAGACTGCCGCCCAACAGTTGAAACGTCGGCATTTGATGTTTATGAGCCAATTTGTGGTTGGTAGAAAGAGAACCTGATCGATATGAATACTGAGAACCTCCTTGAAGTGATTTTGGTGGACAAAAAGTGGTAGACAAATGTACTATTAAGATTTTTGCATACACAATACAGACACAGGTGCACAGCCAACTCCTGGTACTGAGCACATGTATAGTTTCTGTATTGCCATATATGGTGAAAATGAAACAGAAAAGTACGTAGATAATACACGGCTTTAGAGCTTAAAATGCTCTATATGAAGAATTTGACCTCCGTCTGGAGCACTGAAGTAAAGGTGTTAACCTATGGAGGTTCACCACAAACTGCTAGCACGCTAGTTACATTCAACAATCTGTGGGTTTCAGCACCTCGATTTATAATGACTGTAAAAAAAAAAAAGGGCAACCCTCTTCTCCCAACGGAACCCTAGGCCATGTGACACTGCCACGTTAAGGGGTGAACGGGCAGGTCGTTCCGGCTGGCCGAGCCTTCAGCCTTTCGGGCGCCTGTCCGCTATGGTACAGGGATCGTCATCGGGTCTGTTTAGTGTGTCAGGCTTTGGGAATCAAGGGAGGAACACGGACGGATCCTAGGCCGTACTGTCCGAGACCACCGTGGCAGTTGCCAAACCACGTTACCCTCTACCTGAACACACATGGTCACAGCCCGGAGCTAACTGCTCCACCCACTAATACTATACAGGCATATTTATTAGGTTTGAAAAAACCTAGCAAATTGCTTATGGGTTTTGATGGCGATGTAATTACGTGACGTCACTAATTGTTTCGAACGAAGTTCCGTTCCCAAAATTATTCCTGCAGCTCAAGCGGCACATAATTTGTACGATGGCTAAGGTACGTGTATTACTAGGACTCTAAGAGGTTTCATCCCTCTTTTTTTAAACTTGTATTTTTTTTTCAGATATGATTAAAGTATTTAGGGGGCGTCTCCAAACTATATTGGTCCACGCCATTTTGACGTTAAATTTTGACGCCCCCCCCCCTCATAATGTCACGCCCAAGGGCGCGTTACAATGACATACTCATACCTACTGCAGCAATTAATGTACAGAAAGCTTTCCTTGCTGCCTACAAGAATACCAAGCAGGGTAATTTGTACATATCTATCCAACGATAACATCACAGCCCTTGACCTTTTCACCCCCTTAACATCACAATGACATTATCTTTGGCAAAATAGTTTGGAGACACCCCGTAAATATGGTATCATTTTGCTCCATTCTTCAGGCTCCACCCTTAGACCTGCCTTCCATCACAAATTATGGAAGGCGGTAGCCTCGTCTATAGCTAATCCCCAGGTTTTAAGAGCTGGGAGTGGTATAAAATGTTATAGTCTTGTCTGTGGAACAATAATCAGTAGAGTTGGGGTGTTTAATACACACATGAGATGGATTGCAAATACATTGTAGGCGTGACAAATGACGTAATTCTACTTTTGGAGGGCAAATGCGTGAGCTCGCTGGTGCGTATAATATTATGTATATTGCTGCAACTGTAAAAGAGACCCTTTGATGTCAGTTAGTATGGTAGGTCATGTTCTATATTTCTCTCTGTTTTGGCTGCAAATGCAAACGCACTCGTTGGCTAGTTGGCTAGTAGAATTCATGCTTATGAAATTTCTTCAATTCCAACCCGTATTTCACATCAAACATATCATAAAACTTATTGCACACACCAGTTATGGTTAAATCGCCTGTTCATCAAGTTAGTGATCCAGGCCATCCAGTATCACTAGAACACAAGTGTACAATAAATGATCATATCATGGATCCAATTCTATTTTCTTGTACTCAACTCCTTTTCTTTTCTCTGTCTAAGGAGTGGACTGTTACTCTGAATACTGGCGCTAGGATGCCTGCCTTTGGCCTCGGGTAAGTACAAAGGCGTACACAACCAAAGAGAGCAATTCCTTCATGCACACGAGACTAAACTAGAGCATGCTACAATGTGGCAACTGATGTAATTCTACTGGCCTGGAATACGAGAATGTGATTTTCTTATAAGAAGAGGGCTTTCTGACCAGTGGAAACTATGTTTTTGTTAAAAAATTTCCCATCCTGTGTACAGGGACTTATAATCTTCTGCTTTGCAGTCCCTCTGGCTGAACCACTCCATTACAGCTTGCTACAGCCCTGTGCAATATAGCTATGCCCATTGACCAATGGCTATCTGGTACACCAAAAAACAGTGGCAGTTGTTTTTGCATGATGGCCTGTTATTACACCACTTATTCAAATTTTCACCCCAACGTTCATTGGTTCCATTCAGCACTGCAGGTTCCACACCAGGAGAAGTTGCTAGTGCTGTGGAGGCTGCACTGAGGGCTGGCTACCGTAACTTTGACTTTGCAGAGCTCTATGGCAACGAGGCTGAGATTGGAGAAGCTTTACAGAAGTGTTTCAAGGAGGGTGTGGTCAAGAGAGAGGAAGTATTCCTGACTTCCAAGCTATGGTAGTTGGCCATTTAGTAATGTAATTTTAGTGGTCCCAATGAAACTATAGCGACCTCTTATGATACAACCTATAACCTACAACACACATGCAGCTGCTACATAGCTACTATCACAAATCCTACTATCACTATTACACTATATCTATTATCTGTTACTGTAGGACCATATCTAAGGATGGCATAAGAAGCTATAGCCACCTGTGTGTACTATATGTTTATCCAATAGCCTACAAGCACATGCAGCTGCTACTACAACATAGTGTGATATTGATAGTAGGAATTGTGATAGTATATATACTTAGCATGGAGTACAGTAGGAGTCCATATATAGGGATGGCATGGGAAACAGCCGTATCAACTGTGTACAAAATGATATATTCAGAAGTTTGCTCTAGATGGAGTTATGTCTTTATGAGCCATATACCAGGCACTCTCACGTGTTTTCATCAGTAGCAAGACTCAGTACATAGTCTCCTGTTCAGACCATTGGCTCCTTGTTCTTGGCTCCTCCCACTGCAGAACAAGGAGCCAAGGTCTGAGTACGAAATTACCGAACATGCTGTACTTGTTTTGCAGGAGCACAGACCATGCTAGAGAAGATGTTCTTCCTGCGTGCCAGAAATCCCTCAAGAACCTCCAGCTGGACTACCTGGATCTCTACCTCGTCCACTGGCCAGTGGAAGTCAGGAAGGGGGCCGTATTTCCCAAGCTTACTGATGATGACAAACTGGGGTATGATCCAGACAGGATTGCACAATGCTGGGAGGTATATATTAGAAGTCTAAGACTCCCAACGGCCCTACAGTATACAGAAGTGATCTTTCTTTCTTTCCTCACCTCCCGCAGAGCATGGAAGAGTTGGTGGGCAAGGGACTGGTGAAGGCAGTCGGCATCTCCAACTTTACAATCACAAAGACGGAGCGTCTGCTCCAGACGGCCAAGATTGTGCCTGCTGTGAACCAGGTGGAGTGCCACCCCTACCTCCAGCAACAGAAGCTCAAGGAATACTCTGACTCTAAAGGTAGCTATACATTGATTCATGTTGCTGTCGTAGCACTTACGCCATTGACCATGTTGCGGGGGGGGACTATAGGATTTCTCCCCCCCCCCCCCAGAATTTCAAACTTAATGTTTTTTTGATACTCAAATATTTTAGTTTTCCCTTTTGGGCGCCCAGAAGCAACCTCAGAGCTCTTAAATTTCAAAAAACCTCCTGGGAGGCATGCACCCAAACCCAGTGTTACTTCACATGCAGCATCCTTCCCACCACCAGCTATACCGAATATTTTTTGCTATTGCATGTTGGACAACGCATTGGAAAACATATGCATGTGTTTTTCAAACGTACGAAATATTCTGGGCAGTGGAGAGTATGGGAAAGAAACTAACACTTACCGATACACATGCGCAAGGATGCAGGGTATACTTCCAGCCACTGCTTCAAATTCTTTTCATGTAGGTATTGTATTAGTAGCCTACTCCCCCCTTTGCTGTCCTGGGGGTCCTATGAGGAAGCTGAAAGAGGGAGATCCAAACGTACTGGTTGATCCGGTTATCAAGGAGATAGCCGCTAAACATGACGCCACTTCAGGACAGGTATTGCTAATATCATTTCATACTCAGTGTGTTATGTACATGTACCTGCTGGCTTTGGCGAGACCTTACGGTCAAACCAGAACAGAGGAACTTTCCTCCTGGAGGTTTTTAACAGAGGGAAGACCTATTTGGTCCCCTCTATTTTAACCATTTTTAAACAACTTTTTAATTAACCTTCAATTTTTTAACTTTATGCGGTCACGGACTGGGTGGCTTTCTGGTTCTTTCCTGGTCCTGGGTTCTCTTTGTTGCAGTCAGAGCTCTTTTCTCTTTTCTACTTCATTTTTTTATGTTGCTATGTGCCTAATTAGATTAGTAAGTATGTGCGTATTTAGGTTAAGTGAATGTGTTAGTAGGTAGGGTATGTGGTAGTATATGTTAAGGGTTAAGGGGGTTGAATAATTAGTATGGGTGGATTTGTTTAGTGTTTAGGCCTAAAGCTTAGTGAGTGCATTTGACATAACAGTTAAGATACCTCTAGTTTTCATGTAGCTACCCCCAAAGATTAGACACTGCATGCATGGACATGCATTGTATATGATATTCTGTTTGTACTCAGAGGTAAAACTATAAAACTATTCTCACAGATCTGCGTCTCCTTTGCCCTACACCGAGGCTTGGTGGTGATCCCGAAGACAGTGAACCCAGCGAGAATCACCGAGAACCTCAAATCCACCGAGCTGAAGCTAGATGCAGAAGACATGAGGCAACTCCGAGACCTGGACAGAAACTATCGGTGGCTCACTGGGGCTACAGTAATTAAAAGTGGTGCAAGTTTGGATGACCTTTGGGATGTAAAGGAGGACGAGAAGTTTGTCGTGAAAGCTCCAGAACCCAAAAAGAAGAAGACAGAAGAATGAATTTCTGCAGCTGTAGCATGGTATATATTATTGTACTTTGAGTGTATAGAGGACAGTAGGAGCTCCGCCATTTTATAGTTATCTTGATTGCTAATTTTAATTTTATGAAAAGGTGCGTCGTCATGGTTTGAAACGTCGGACTGTTACAAGAAGTGTATGCAGCCACCCACTTAGTCAGACACATCTAAGATCACCAAAGTGTATTATTGTGAGATTTACGGTATAATAATACCATGATAGCTGCAACAATCCAACTTGAAATTGTTGAATGCAGTGCTGTATTAACAGCTAGCTCCTATTATTATATCAATCAGTAGCTACTAAGAGTCAATATCTATAGGACCTAAGAATGTTTGTGTGCCAGGCTTTGGGAATCAAGTTAAGGGAGGAATACAACAGATCCTAGGATCCTAGGCCTACTGTCGGAGACCACCTTGGCAGTTGCCAAACCACGTTAGCTACCCTCTACCTGAACACACATGGTCACAGCCCGGAGCTAATTGCTCCATGCAGGCCACCCACTAATACCAAACGGAACGAATATTTGCCGGGTATTAAGTTTGAAAAAAACTAGCGATTTGATTATGGGTTGTGTAGGGAAGCTTAATTATGTGACATCACTAATTATCTCGAACGACGTTCCGTTCCGTTCCGAAAGTACCTACGGGGCGGCGCCGGACTCTACAGTAAAGACTGCGGTTTCAACCGAGCGCATCATCAGTGTGCAATGGCTAAGGTACACGTACACAAGGGCTCTGGGAGTTTTACCCTCTTTTGTATGCAGTTGCTATGATGTGTATGAATTATCCGCAGACGTGGTATTTTATAGCTCAATCAATTCTCTGGCTCCACCTTCAAAGCTTTCCACAGAGTCCAGACAATAAGACTTCATAAAGTAAAAAAAGGTTTCTGGAGAAACAAGCAATCTTTTCTGGATGGGCTGATAGCATCGTTCAAATAGAGTAGCTAATAGGCTACAGCAAATTTTAGTTAAAGGACGGTCTCGTCTGTCAGTGAGGAACCGGATCCAAAAGTTTTTTTGCTTGTAGTCAACTCTTTTTTTCCTTCTCTCTGTCTAAGGAGTGGACTGTTACTCTGAATACTGGCGCTAGGATGCCTGCCTTTGGCCTCGGGTGAGCACATACGAAAAAGATTTAGGCCATGCAAAGTACATTATTAGTTTCTGACCCACTTCCTTTCTATGAAAAGAAGTGGGCGGGTGGTAACTATTCTTTATTCATTATTGCCTCAAGCGCATCAGAAAGAATGCAACGGAAGTCAACGCTGCTTCATTTTCAGCAGCATTCCATTCCTGTATGGGTACCCACGACAGCAAAATTGACTAGCAGCATCAGTACTCTGCCAAAAAATGCATGCCATACTAAAGGATGGCGACTGAGCTGTACTCATGTAATGAATAATGAAGCAGAATCTGGGTACCCTGGAGGCATGCAGGCGGGGATGGGAAAGTAATAATTTAGTTTGTTTGTCCTTACACAACTTTCATACACATAATTAAACTAGAGCAGACTATAATGTCACCACTATTGCTATAATTTAGTGTACAGGCTGGATGACAACTCAGAATTGACCTTATCCAGTACGTGTTCTCTTGTATTCTCTGTGCCTACTTTTATCCGCAGGCTGGTTTTAGATATGAAATTTATGACATCAATCTATAGGTTATAGACACAGATCTAGAGGTGGAGGACTCCAGGGTATCTATTGACTGAGATACTGACACAGAGGTGTCTAGATCTAGTATTATTATAACAGTTCTGCTATAAGTGACCCCCGCTAACCTTTGAAGCAAGCGCTTTGCGACCTGTCCCATGCTGAGCATTTCAGTTATGATAGGCAGCCACTATTTGCATGATAAAAGATGAGGTATCTAACCAGCCAGACCTGTCAGCAGATTTAGATACCTCATTGGGCAGGCATACTTCAAAAGATATTATTCATGACTAGGACTAAGCTAATTTTCACCCCAGCATTCATTGGTTCCATTCAGCACTGCAGGTTCCACACCAGGAGAAGTTGCTAGCGCTGTGGAGGCTGCACTGAGGGCTGGCTACCGTAACTTTGACTTTGCAGAGCTCTATGGCAACGAGGCTGAGATTGGAGAAGCTTTACAGAAGTGTTTCAAGGAGGGTGTAGTCAAGAGAGAGGAAGTATTTCTCACTTCCAAGCTATGGTAGTTGGCCATTTAGTATTGCAACTTTTTTGGTCGAGTCAAGCTATAGCCACCTGTTTTGGGAAATTGCGATACTGTTATTGCAACCAGTAACCTACCATGCACATGCAGCTGCCATGGCAGATAAGAGCTAGCTAGGTGTAATATTGATGGTAGGTAATGTACTTACGTTTACAAAGTAACAGCTGTAGTCTCTGTTACCAAAGTACGCCATCTCATCTCCTGCGCAGACCTCCCTTGCAGAACAAGGAGCCATGGTCTGGGTACGACACTCTTCAACACACTGTACTTGTTTTGCAGGAGCACAGACCATGCTAGAGAAGACGTTCTTCCTGCGTGCCAGAAATCCCTCAAGAACCTCCAGCTGGACTACCTGGATCTCTACCTCATCCATGCCCCGGTGGAACTCAGGAAGGGGTCCATTTTTCCCAAGCTTACCGATGATGACAAACTGGGGTATGATCCAGACAGGATTGCACAATGCTGGGAGGTATATATTAGGAGTTCTGCATCTCAAAGTCTAAGACTCCAAAGGGTCCTACAATATTCAATACTGATTGTTCTTTGTTTTCTTCCCTCCCTCAGAGTATGGAGGAGTTGGTGGAGAGGGGGCTGGTGAGAGCGATCGGAATCTCAAACTTCTCTATTACAAAGACGGAGCGCCTGCTCCAGACAGCCAAGATTGTACCTGCTGTGAACCAGGTGGAGTGCCACGCCTACCTCCAGCAGCAGAAACTCAAAGAATACTGTGACTCTAAAGGTATCTATATATATATATACTCATGTTGCTGCCGTAGATTGACCAAGCACCCACAGGTGCCGGCAGAGCTCGTAAGATCCCCAGTTAGAGAAAAAGAGCACGTGAGCTAGGATGCAGGGTATACTTCCTGTCACCACTTCAACTTCTTTTCATTCAGGCATTGTGTTGGTAGCCTACTCTCCCCTTTGTAAACCTAGTCACGCGAAAGAGAGTGATCCCAAAGTGCTGGTTGATCCGGTTATCAAGGAGATGGCCTCCAAACACAACTCCACTTCAGGACAGGTATTGCTTCTTACTCATGATCAGTGTGTCAGAGGGTATTTTATGCATGTAGCTACCCCCAACGACTAAACACTGCATGCATGGACCTCTGATGATTTATGTTTGTGCTCAGAGACGAAACTATAAAACTATTCTCACAGATCTGCATTGCCTTTGCCCTACACCGAGGGTTGGTGGTGATCCCTAAGACAGTGAACCCAGCGAGAATCACCGAGAATCTCAAATCCACCAAGCTCAAGCTGGATGCGGAGGACATGAGGCAACTCAGAGACCTGGACAGAAACCATCGAAGGATTACTGGGGATGTATTAATAAAAAGTGGTGCAAGTTTGGATGACCTTTGGGATGTAAAGGAGGACGAGAGGTTTGTAGTGAAAGCTCCACAACCCAAAAGGAAGAAGACAGAAGAATGAATTTCTGGAGCTGTAGCATGGTATACTATTTATTGTAATTTGATCGTGACCTGTATAATATTAGCGAACATGAGGGCAGTAGCTATACTTAGTCTCGCATAACCAGACCCTTCCCGCCGCGGCCACGTCACGTGAGACTAAGCTGTACTAATGTTAATTTGTTTATTGTGCCAGACTCCAGCTACCTTAATTTTTAATTTGACCCGCCACTCACTGTGTTGTTTGGATCATGATTGGACTGAGGATTTCTGGGATACGCTGGAGGATGAGAGATTTCATGCAATGCGTGTTTGTCTGTTGTATGTTAGTCTCACAAGACTAGTAGTATGCATGTGTAATAACCAAAACTGGATTAGTTACCTATGCCTATATTAGTATTATGAAAAAGCACTATACAGGCTTACTGTGCAAGACTATTTTAACGGTTTTTGACGTCATCCCGGAGCGACTGGAACCAAGACAGGGCTTGCATGGGAACGTGTTTTGGCCACGCCTGACTACTCTCACGGGTGACTGCATCTATCGTACGACATTATGTCAAAGGTATGATGCACTGATTGATATTTCAGTTTGCATCATTTTTTTTCTATCTAAGATATAAGGTAGTGCCATCTGGAACATATTACTAGCCATTTCACCCGCAGCACGTCATGACCACTCCTTCTTTTGGTAGGAGTGGCTTCTCCCTCTGAACACTGGTGCCAAAATGCCTGCTTTGGGCCTCGGGTAAGAAAGTTGTGTTTCAGCTGTTCAGCATATACACAGATTATGATGCATTTCATGTGCGTTTGTACTGTATAGGCCACACCAAATTAGCTCCCAGTTTGTAGATTGCCATATTAGCTCCCAGTTCGTTGATTGCTATTTTCTCATCAGCTGCCTTCACTATTTTGGTAGAAATTATTACCATAATATTAACACGAATCCATGGTGATAGCTGAGGAATCAAACTTTATGCACCCCCTACTAAACAGATAGACGAAGACCTACACATAAACTGAGATAACCGAGTCAGCGTGAAGACTGTTTCTGGATATCCTTGTGGGATTGGTGAATGGTACTCTGCAGGGCTTAGCATTCCTCGCAACATAAACACAAGACTGAATGCGAGGAATGCTAATCCGGAGTACCATTCACCAATCCCACAAGGATCTTCAGAAACAGTCTTCACGTTGCCATACTGAACTCAGTTATATCTAGCTACAGTGCGTTATGATAATACCCACCTACAGCTGCCTTGTTTAATGGTTTATTATTTGTATGACAAAAGTGGCAAATTATTCTGTCGCACATGTCAATTATATAATATATAATCCTATAGAGGTTCAGCACAGTTTGGCTACCCCCCACTTATAGTATTAACAATCTTTTGATTTTAGCACTTGGATGTGTGATGGTGCTGCAGTAGAGGCTGCTCTGAGGGCTGGCTTCCGTGCCATTGACACGGCCCCCATCAATGAGAACGAGGGTGAGATTGGAGAGGCTGTACAGAGATGTATTGAGGAGGGCGTGGTCAAGAGAGAAGAGCTGTTTATTACATCAAAACTGTGGTAGGTACAAGGAATGCGCTGAGATGTACATTCAGTATGAGGTGAAAGTACAAACTCAAGCTTGGGCAAGAGCAGGCATGCATTGAGCCTAGCCTCGTTCCCAGGCCCACGTGCGTGTTTCACTTTAACGCAGCTGTGGGCCTGGTATATTTTCTCACGTGTGTGACGGGTAGGGTAGAAGGGAGGTAGAAGGGTGAATATTTGCGTGGGAAAGGACAGCTACAGTTCTCAGACAATGAAGGAAGGCAGCGAATGTATACTTCTTGCAGCTACTCTTCGGAGCCCGTTTGTGCCACAGACCAAGCGCTGAAACAATGACAGGAGCAGAAGGTAGAGAAGTACAGCCGCCTTTCGAGCAGTCCCTACCCACGTGCAATTAAGTATGTCGGATCACGTGAGAAAATATACCAGGCTCTCAAGCAACGCGCAGAGAGCCTGGTGATGAGGCTACATTGAGCCGAGGCAGCATGTAATTACGATACAGACAATAAAATTCAAGCAAGACACCAAGATTCTAAAATTAATATTATTATAGCGGTCCCATCCCTTCTCACTATGGTCACTCCTGAAACATAATAGCACTCACAATTTCTATGTATTAGTAAGATACACCACATATAGTCTAAGCATGCACATACCGTACTTGGTATTACTAAAATTAGTAATCCGACCGCCATGTCTGAATTTCATCATTCATAGCAGTCGCATGCTCCCTCAAAGCTTGGTGTGCTTCTGAGAGCCAATAGCATACAGGATACTTATATTTCTGTGTACATGTATAATATTTCTGTTCTACTGTGGAATCATTACTGCATGTGATGAAGATGAACCTAGGCCTTCCCACTCAGGATTTATCTCACAGCTTGCAGTGACTATTTTTCCATGGCTGTGGGATAAAATCCTGGTGTGGCCTGTGTTTTAGCCTAAAACACTTGAGAACTTCGAGATGCTAACTCCGGTACCCAGGATCACAGAGCTAGCAAGAGAGGACGTCCTTCCAGCCTGCCAGCAGTCCCTCAAGAACCTTTGCTTAGACTACGTTGATCTCTACCTCGTCCTGTGGCCGGTGGCACTCCGGAAGGGAGCCGACCGGAACAATCTCACTGATGATGATAAACTGGGATATGACCCTGAGAAGATAGCAAAGTGCTGGAAGGTCTGTTGGTCAAAGTTGCTCGTGATTAAATGATCGACTAGCAACAATGTCAAAGTAACAAGTTTAGCTGCTTGCATACATTATCGATTGCTTAGCTTGTCTAGGCTTGTCTAAGTGGGAGTATGATATACATCATGCAATTTGGCTGCTGTCCCCCCCCCCCCCCCACACACACACACACCTCCTGCATGTATTCCTCAGGGCATGGAGGAGCTGGTGGAAAAGGGACTGGTCAAGGCAATTGGCATCTCTAATTTCACCATCACAAAGACGGAGCGTCTGCTCCAGACAGCCAAGATCCCACCAGCTGTGAACCAGGTGGAGTGCCACCCCTACCTCCAGCAGCCAAAACTGAAGGAATACTCTGACTCTAAAGGTAGAAAACAGCAACACTAAGATTGTTGACTAGGCTAGTGGTCATGCATGTTTGTGCAGAATTAGCTTTGCTGAAATGGAATGAAGCCCATATACCCTGGTATCTAGGCTCTGTGCAGAAAGTGCTTCCTTCCCCTCCCCTCCCCTTTTTCACTTTCGTGCCAATGAGGAGAATCTTACTGAGGGGCCCACCCACGAGGGTTTCCAGACACTTGTGAGGAGAGCCTGGGAAGGAACATGTGCTTACAAACTGCATGAGTTAGACTGGCATGACAGCAATGTGTGTGCATATCACCGCCAAAAAATAAGGGATTTCGCAATCTGCATTAATAGAAACCTGCAGAGAAACAGGTCAGAATCCATAATGGCACAACTTGCTTCACTACATGCATGTAGACAATGTGGGAAATATGCTATGTTTTTGTAATATACGAGGTTTCCAATCTATATTAAGGGAATCCTGTAAGTAATGTCACAATCAGTCAGAGTACGTTAGGCAATCGTTTTTGAGCTCGTACATACAGCGTTTCGTGTGCATGTCCCAAATTAATTAGCGCACATCCACACGTACTACAGTAGAGGCTGAATATTCCCATAGAACATTATACTGAAGAACTCCAATTGGCAAAATGGCTCCCTCATATTACTCCACATGGGATATCACGTACAATTATTGTGCTTATTAACATTCTTTACCTCATGCATGACTTGGAATATTTACTAGCTAGGAATGTCAAGGAAATTAAATTTTATATAGTGATGAAATAGTTCTCTGTTATTCTGTAATTCCTCATCATGGCCCCTAGGAATTCTGCTGGAGGCTTACTCTCCACTGGGTAATCCCAACAGCCCATTCAGGAAGAGTGGAGACCCCAATATTTTGGAGGATCCAGTTATCAAGGAGATAGCCACCAAGCACAGTGCCACTGCTGGACAGGTATGTCAGAGATATCAGAATTTTGCCAACTCGGGTTTAGCCCCCCCCCCCCCCCCTTTGGAATTTAGGTTGCCAATTTTCTATGCGTGAGTGTTAGTAAATGCAAATTCGACACTACCTGTAAATTTCCTTGAAGAAGTGAAAATTCAAAAGTTTCCTCTGATGAGAATGAAAAGCAGCTGATGTTTCACTCGCATCAGCAGGCATTCCATTATAGATGTCACGCCACCAATATTATTGCAGACAAACTTACAGGGGTTCATTCAGAAAAATTGTCAAGGGGAGGGGGGGGGGGAGGGACAACACACCTCATGCTAAGGGTGTTTGTGGGCATGCCGCCCCCCTAGAGTTTTCAAGCAACTCCAACAGACCAGTGACGTATGCTTTGACCTATGCAGGTCTGTATCGCCTTTTCCCTACACCGAGGTTTGGTGGTGATCCCAAAGTCATCAAATCCAGTGCGAATCACCGAGAACCTCAAATCCACCGAGCTCAAGCTGGATGCAGAGGACGTGAGACGGCTCAGGGACCTGGACAGAAATTACCGGATGCTTTCTGGAGAATTTGTGATCAAAACTGGAGACAGCAACTGTTTCGACGAGCTGTGGGACGTAGAGGAGGATAAAAAGTTCATTGTGGCCCCTCCTCAGGCAAAGAAGCAGAGGAGAGAGGACTGACTTCAAGGCTGCCCAGCTTATGCATCTAGCTATATAGCAATGGGATAAAAATCTCTCACACGACTGGCACGATCTGACAGTTAGAACATAATTAATTCAGCACTCAATTACAAGTTTATCTAATAACATACAATCATGTAATCTGTGTACATATTATGTATATAGTGATACAAAACTGACAGAATACAATGTCATTATGAAATACTGTAGTTTATTCATCCTCAATGATCTCATTGATGACTCTCATAATCTCCTCGGGACTGCGATCGAGAATGCGATAAGGGTTCAAAGTTCCGTAGCCGATCTCCTCCGAGTGGTGCCCAGGAGAGGAACTCATCTCCTTTAGTAACTCTCGCATCACCCAAACATTCTTCACTAGTTCGATCAGAGGCTTGCCTCCGATTTGCAACTCCTTGGGGTTACTGGCACACATGCGACTAATGGCGTGAAGTATTACGCAGACTAAGCCGGCGACTGCAGGCGTGGCACAAGAGGTTCCAGAAGCGCAGTCCATCGCAAATGGACCTACCGTCCCGGGACCAGGTCCCCAGATGTTATCCCCTGGGGCTAGGAAGTCGAGCTCACGTCCAACTGGCGAAAAGGAGGTCGGTTTCCCATTTTCATCGTGAGCTCCGATACAGAGTACGTGGCCCAAGCGAGCAGGGAACGAAATCGGTTGTAGTCGCATTCTCCCGACGTTCGAGGCACAGCAAACGACAATCACCCCTGTGCTTGTCAGATCGGAAATAACTCTTGCTCTTTCTTGCGAGTAGAAGTTTGATGCCAGTGAAATGGAGACTACATCTACTTTGGGACCCGTAGAACTAGAATTGAGGTCTCTTATCCACTTTAGTGCCTCCAAAAACGCTTCAGAGTCCACCTCACTGTTGCTTGTGTTTAGAACTTTACAAACGACTAGCTTTGCCCCAGGTGCAACTCCTGGGGGTAGTTTTAAGCAGGGGGAATTTGGATCCGAACTATTCAGGGGACAGTAAAACGAATTCCCGGCTGCAATTCCAGCACACAGGGTGCCATGGCCATCGGAATCGATAGCACAATCAACGTCATCGATCTCCTCTGCAACAAAGTTCTTTACTGCGAGAATCTTTCCCTTGAAGGCAGGGTGTGTGTAGCTGATCCCAGAATCGATAACGGCGATTGTCAATCCCGATCCGTCAATTCCATCCTCGTGAAGTCGAGAGAGGTTCCAGATCTCTGATGCAAAGGGGCCATCTGAATCCAGCTCCGCCTCTTCAGAGTAGGTGCAGTCAGTGGAGAATGCTCCTTTGGCTCTCTGGGGCAAAACAAAGAGGGTTATGAAGCCACCTGCTATGTACTTAGCTTTGTATATCACCCAGATTTATCTGTGAGATACATTTGGGCAAGAAAGGATATAAGCTGTAAACATTTTTGTAACATTGGGGTGGGAGGATATTCTGCCTAGTTGACAGAGGCACTTCTTTGAAATATTCATAAGGACTTAGGACTCTTTTCTAGAAATGAGCTAGTTACATTGTACTTTTATGTAATAAGGATATAAGAAAGTTCAACATCTCAGATCTAGCCTCACTCCCAGTCAATGCAGTTCTGTTTCCCCTCATGGTGTAGCACTCTCCCCTATAACAAAGGTGAATGGTTGTCTGGGAATTAATGCACTCACCCCTTTCAATGCTTTCCTTTGTGCAGAGCTACGCCATGTTTTCTCCCCCTCCTCCACCGTGTATCGATCAGAAGTTACGTTCAGACTGCCAACAAGCTTCTGCGGATCAATGGCTTCCCCCACCTGCGGCTTCTTGCCTAATTCGGCAATGTAGGAGGGGCCAGGCAGCCCCATATCGCGACTGGAGTAGTTTACTTTGAGAGTGGCTTTCTTCGATTTTTTCACTTCGGCATGCAGCTTATTTCTGAACTCATGTACCACTTCGTCAGTTGAAACAAGTGTAATTTCTCCGATTCCAGTTTTGCGAAGAAACGAGGCAATCGCTTTGTAGTTGAAGCTAGCGAGGTCAGACTTCAGAATCAACGTTACTATAGGCAGAAAAATGTGACCGACAGAGGTACTGGTTTCTGACAGTGCCTTGAGAATGCCGTCAATTTGTGTGCGAGTAGTCAATCGAATTTGAGGCAGATAAAGTTTTCCAACAGATGACACGTGTTGGAGCTTCTCGACGACGGCAGACAAGAGTTGGGCAAGGAATTCGTACTCTTCAGAGACTTGTTCCACATACAACGGCGGCAGGCGAAGATCGAGAACACTTAACTTGCTCGCTAGCTCCCAAAGATCGAAATAGGTTGCTGCCGTTGATTTGATGAATTCTAATAACGATGGCCTTGATTGGAATATAGCCTTTGGCAGGTTTGGCGGTAGGAAGAGTGCAAAGGCATCGAGTGGCTTACCACTTTGAGTAAGGACAACAGAGGTCATTGGCTCTGCCTTGCCCTTTCGATCCTTTGCTCGAGAAGATGCTGACTTCTTTGTTTTCACGGCAGTACCACTATCAGGCTCGTCCACTGATGCCGCATGTTCTATAGGACCTGTCATACACGACTGCGTCAGCCCCAGTGATGACGACAGCTGGGCGAGGGTGTTGCTGGGAGATGACTTGGACAGGCGGATCCCTGAGGAGGTCCCCAGTCGGTGAGGAGGGGGAAGTGTAAAGGGCGAGATCGTTGGCAGGGCTTCTTCTGGAACCCTGGGAGTAGCCATTACCTGAAAGAGTATTATTTAGGTGTATGGATAACTTTCTAAATCACTGTGATTATCGTACCACTAGGTCTGCAAACAGATGCACTGCCACATGATGATATAATTATTTACTCATAAACCCCATCGACAACAATTAATGTTAGTCTCGTGTGCCAGACCCTCACATCCCTGGAGTAGGGTCTGGTCTGCTTGGAATATAGCAGCTGTGCCGTAATCTGTAGGTAGTTCCGCTACTACATGGCAATCCATTTATGGCACTTCATTATCTGACCACACTATGTAAACGTTACACATTCCGCAGACACAACTTTATGCAGACCAGACCCTACTCCTTCCACCGTGTGAGGCGAGAATGTGACGATCTAACAGCTAAATTAAACTTATAGGCATCATGTACGCAGCTTCTTGGCTCTGATCTGCTAGCCACACAAAACCTGCTCTCTAACAAGCCAAGGCTGCTACCCCATGGTCAGAGTTCCTACTGCTATTGGCCACACCCACTTAACAGGAATGAGACAACAGCCGGAGCATGGGCATACACAGTTCACCCCAAAAATGGCACTTTTGGACAAAAATATACAGTAAGCAACCCAGAGATGCTTTATGAAGTAGGACAATGCAGAAATCCCCCCACCCAAGATTTTTCAACTTTAACCCTCACCAGCATGCAACCTTTAATAGAACACCTGGATCAGGCTGTCGGGAGGGAGGGGGGTGGGGTGGTCTACATATACCTCCTGAGTATTACTTTGGGGGTAATCAAGATTTAAACCACATGCCTGCTCCGTCAGGTATTGTCAATATTATGAGACATACTATTAAGGGATGGGAGGGGACTAGACAAAAATGGAAATGCCCAAATGGAAGTGTATTAAGGCCTACCTTGCGTTGTAGGTGAACTGCAGTATGTTCTTTTAGCCCCAAAAGTCGATTAGCAGTAATTTATATAGCGAACTAAGTTACTGTGTCTATTTGCCCGCCAAAACGCCTCACCGGAGCCCCACCCACCACGGTATCCCAGAGCCCCGCCTATCACTGGAGCCTCGCCCATGGCTGGATCGAAGAGAGTTCTTAAACCACTTGCAAGGTTTATTAGTTCAGGTAGCTATCTAATATTTTAATACGGTAGCCAAGATAGATCAATCAGATTTTTCTGCAGCATATAATACTAAGCTAATAGCTAGGTGAATGTTTGGATTTTGGAAGCCGTAATATATTATCCCTGCAACAACATCCCTCCTAGGTGTGTTATAACTATTACATACATCTTACTTGAGACTACTAATACCAGCTGAGGTTAGCATAATATATTGCTCTTGCAGGTTTGCTAATAAATGAAACCATCAATTGAAAAGACTGAATGCACTTACTCATGTACTCAGTTCAAGCAGCAAAATAAGTCAGTCATTTTAGAAAAACAACTTGATACTTACAGGAAAACAGAGCACGTATGTCTTCACATAGCTACATTATACAATTCTAGTTAGCTATGCCTTTTCCAGGTCATAGATTGAATGTAAGATCTATAGACTGTGGTCTAGTCTGTGAGTAGTTAGTACACAAAAGTAGCATTGAGTGTCAATAACTGAATGAAGGTGAAGGAAATCACTGATGTATGAACAGAACATGTTTATATACCACAATAGGTCATTGTATCATAATATTATACTCATACTAGGAAGCCATTGGAAAGGAAATGGAGCTCTAGTATTTAATAATGGAAGCCAAGGTAGGTTTGGAGGAAGGTAGGTTTGGAGATTGAATACCACTGAGATGGCTTCTATACCAAGCTAGCTTGGCCTTAATATTTACCATTGTATGAGCAACACCAGTGTCACAGACATTGACTTTTGTATATATATAGCTAGCTTGTCACTAGCTTTCCCTGTCATCCACTCAGGTCATACATATTAACCCTTGCATCCAAATTAGCTATGAACCCAGGCCTTCCGCCAGATTCTTTCTCACAACTTGGGTAGCTATGTATGTAGCTATTATAGCATCCTGTTTCAGGAATTGGTCAAGTAAGAGAACGTGGTTAGTAGGCTAGTGCCACAATTACCTGGCAGCAAGTTTACTGCACAGTCATGCATGAAGTCCCAATAACACTGTGAACCAGTGTAGCTAGCTAATGGACAAAACTCAAGGCATTAAAAACTGAGAGGTTTTTTCAAACCTTTTTTTAGGCTTAGTGTATGTGCTTACCACAATTCAAGAGTCAGCTAGTGCAGGAATAACAAGTGACCAGTCTTTCCTTGCTAGCTGCAAGGGAATTCACTGTAAAAACCTGAAGACTATTTTAAAACACAGCTTTGATAAGAAACAATACGTTTCGGCTATATTAGTTGCAAGTCTAGTAACCAAATATTTGTTTAAACTGGCTACATTTGTGTAGTAGAGAGTCATGCTTTTAACTGATCAACAGATTGTCACTGTAGTACTTTGGCACGTGACCATGAGCTATCCATACTATGCCATCGGATAGCCATGTAAGGTATTACAGCAGAAAATTGTTCCTTTACAAAAGCTGTACTATACTACAAAATGATAATGATGCAACCAATAACCAAAAACACCCTTTCCGTTTTTTAGCAGAAAGTAGCTAGCTAGCTACATGTGACTATCAGATTATGTATCCTGTGACTGGCTTCCCTGCATGACTGGAACTGTGGTTATTGGCTAGCTTTCTGCATGCCTAGCTACCATATAAGGTCAAATTATCTGCAGGGAAGTACTAATTTGGTGACTGAACATCTGGTAATCAACTGATCTGATGCCCAGATACCAGTAAGGGGAATAAAAAAGGTGGTTGAGTTTCCTTTCTAGCTAGCAACAACCATGCACTTTGTTATGATGAGGTAACCCATCTGGCACCCTGCAACTGCATTAATCACTCAGAAGATGAACTAACCTACTTATTTTTACCATGATGCATGAGTAAATCAGTTTCTTAAGAACTAGTCAGGCACATGTATGACCTTTGAACCGCAAACTGTGTTGCCACAGCCCTATAGTCTGTAGTATACGTAGTGCGACACTCTCCCCCTTTGTTTTATATTATGGACTCTTGGTATAGCACTAGCTGCGAGATCTGATCATCACAGGTGAGCAAGATTTTTTATAACCGAACCATTGGAACGAGAATATGGCATTGCAGAGTACAAGCAATCCAAAGGACTCGCATGTGGAAGAGCCAACCAACTCTAGCAATCAATGCTTCCTACATTTAAAAGTGTGCTTGTTATGTATGCTGGTGTTCAATGCAAGGGGGAATCAAAACATTTTGATACACATGCAGAATCCATGACAGTGCTATACTCCAGCAGTGCTATTTCCTCCATTGTGGCTAGACTAGTGATTTCCTCCATTGTGGCTATAGACTAGTAATTTCCTCTAGTTTCCTCTAAGGCTAGAAGCCAAATATGAAATATGATAGCGAAAGGTACCTGCAGTTTCCTCCAGTTGTGGCTTAAGGCGCTAATTAGCCAGAATGGAGGAAATTGCACATAGCTTTAGCCATGCACACCTGATCAAATTCCAAGGCATGGGGATTTTTTCATGCCGGCAATATCTACCTAGCTCATGTTACTAATCTTGTACCCAGGCCTCCCGATTCAATCTATGCATGGTCACAAAAAAAAATCTGTATGAGGAGACCCTCGGAGTAATTTATGCTCTCTTGCCATACCTGTAGCTAGTATAGTGACGGTGCGAATGTGCAAAGTAATCTCAGTGAAAATTTCTCATTCTGAACTCCCTCAAAAGTCGCAACTACAATAACTGAATACACTGAAACATACCGACATAGCCTCGTACCCAGCCGTCCCAGCTTTTTTTCGCTTCCAGCTTCCAGCTTTTTCTTACTGGAAGCGAAAAAAAGCTGGGACGGCTGGGTACGAGGCTACTTATAAGGGGTGGTGTGAAAGAATAGAGACAAATAGATGACACACACAAAGAAAAGGAAATAACTCTACTTAGCACCAATTAACACACTGCTAAGTAATAAATATGTAATACTATACCACAATACCCCTTAAAGTTGAGCAAGCTTTAGTCCCAAACCTTCTGCATGGGACGTGCATGTGAATCCACTTTCTAATTATTGATGATCTCAGCTAAATCAGTCATAATTTTGTTAAAAAATGTAGTTCTTGCTCAACATTTATGCAAATACAAATAGCTAAACACTTTTAATCACATTTCCTTTTCTTCATATAACAGACCTTGCTCATCTTCAACGGCAAAATGTAAAAAATGTGGGGCAAGGTTTGTTTATTTTATGGCTGCTGCACAAATTTAGAGGAAGAAGTTTCTCTCAGATGTCTAGCTAAATGCTGTACCTACAACACTCTTCTCTGGCTACTAAGAGTGATAATACTAGTAGTATGGATATAATCATATAAAGGACTAGCTATATTTGTTGCCTCATTGCTTCTCAAATCCAGCAGAATATCGATGACAGGAGGTAATTACTCTAATTAGGAAATTTGAATGCCACACTGACAACAGCAAATCAAATTTGGTTCCTGATTTATATTCATAAGCACAGTTTGAATCATATTAGACTATGGTTTGCCTTAGAAATTAGGCACAATAGCTAAGGGCGTGTATGGTAGGTATTCACATAGCTAGCTCATAGGTTATAGCTACTGATGGGGCATTTGCATCCCACATCAAGTTCACAGGGGCAAGCAATCTCCAAACCAAACCTGTACATGTTTCCTGACTATCAGACCTGGACCAGTTCTGTCCATGCCATAAATTACACCTTGAAATAAAGTGTTTCACTACCAACATATAGCTATACTACAGAAAGCCAAAGGAATTTGCACCGTGCACGTTCCGCTTCGGAACGAGGTCTGGCTCGCGAGCGTAGCTTTTTTAGCAGCGATGACGTACTAGGCAGAGACGCTATTCGATCGAATATTCATACCTTACATCCGGTCCGCGTCGAGCACATGATCGAGCGTGACGTTTTTGATATAAGAACAGACACGTTCGCGTGTACTGTGCAAACAGCAGTCAGTAAAATTTCTGACTCTCAAGCCGCAGATTGGATTGTACTACAATTCGCAAGTTCGCAAGCCGCAGGACTGCACTTTGGGTTCTCGCCCTTCAGTGAAAGTTTGGATACCTCCATCGCAACTTTGCAATTCGCACACCACAGGACTTGTGATTTATACAGAAGGTATGCGCTTAGTATATTATATGCATGACTAGCTGTTACGGAAACGCTTCTGTCGTTGGTGTCTTTGACCAAACTCTAGTCTGATCCAGATGTTCATTTAGTAGTTTGCAGTTTGCTTAGAGGACCATATATAGGCGTAGCATAGTTGGAAGGCTTTCAAGTATAGTAGAGTCATACCACACATCATTTCATATCTCCCTGATTCCAAAATGCAGGCAATTTTATAATTACTGGTCTATACCTATGCTAGCTATATTCAAGATATAATTATATTGTACTGCTTCTCTGTCTCCCTTCATTCCCAGTGGCTGCGCATTAAACCAGCAGCGTCAGCGTGTTACTATGGGTAGTGTTAGTCCCACCACTCGTGATGATTTCACTAGGTCTATAAGGTATGCAACTTCTAATAATAAGTAGCTCAGCACCTTAAAGTTCAGTATTTATGTTAGCTCAAGGAAAATTAATTTAGCGGTGCTAGCTGGGGTTAACTCTTTCCCAGCCAAGTTTTAATACATCCATAAGGCTTATGTGAATTTATTTGAGCTTTTTATATTAGGCGTTAATATAAAGTAAATAGCTTTCTCTATTTTATATAGGCACATAAATGTGCCCATGGCTTGCAAAGAGTTAATAAGTGCATGCACTTATCTCTCCAGATGACAATATGGCTGCACCCAACACCTTCAAAATTGGGCAAACTTCAAGTGCTGCTGTAGCTACTAGTAAATGCTCATTTAGGAACATTTCATTCATAGCTAGCCATCACGTTACAAGAATGTCTGGGTCTGGTGAGATTCTTAAACATGCTTGAGCTCGAAGGGCCTGGTAGCCAATACAACTACATGTAGCTTCTATGTGGTCCATGCATCTAAGAAATCCGATGGCCACAAGTTAACGCTGTGTTGCTCTTCATTTTCTGGATGGTTTGATTGTCAGCAGCAGAATGCACTAGGATTAGCTACAAATTACACTATCGAACTAAGACTGGATGCACAGTGACGCTTGAGAAGCAATGCAATGTACAGTTACTGTAATGTGTAGTTTAGAGCAAGAATACTTGTGTGCTTATTAAAAATGTGTACTTAATTAAAAGATGCATTTATTATTCAGAGTCATGGCTAAAATGTCATTAGTGTGTGATCCTGCAGTATTACAATCGTGCATGATTACACCCCCTGCTGTACATGTACAAGCTTGACAGTATTTTGAGTGACCATGGCATGAACTGCAGAACCCATAATTATAGTATGAGACATGATTATGCATTGTGAGAACACATGGATTATCTCAAGCAGTCACACCATCAGAGCCTAGCAGTGAGATCTTTCAAAAACACTGATGTTCCATACTGCTAAATCAAAAGTTAAACTACTGAGTGGTTACTGCAGTTGCAGGGTGCTAGATGTATCACCTCATAGCTAGCTACATATAATATGTATGTTGCAGGAATAACAATGTACTTGCAGTTCCCCTTGCTGCTAGCTACAAAGGAAACTCAACCACTTTGTTATTCCTGCACCTGCATATTAGGGTATCAGATCAGTTGATTACCAGATGTTCACTCACAAAAATACTCCCTTTGACTAGCCAGCAGCCACATAGTTTCAGTTAGGAAGTCAGTCACAGGAAACATAATCAGATAGTCACTAGCTAACTGTGTAGTTTCTCTTGTAGCTAACAAGGAAAAGATTGACCACTTGTTTTTCCTATAACTTCATGCATATGAGGTCACACTTGAATTGCAACTGAGGTAACCAAGCTGGGTAAAAACAATCCTCAAGTTTTTGCAGTGTTAGTAGAGTAAATACAGGGAAGTGCTCGTGAACCTTATGATACTGGATTCCTTATACTGAAAGCTGAGTGAGCACTTGTGGACTCCTAATTTTACTTGCCCTACTCAATATTCCTCTCACAATGATAATCATGGTTTTTCTGTCTATGTAGGTTGATCATCCCTTATCAGCAACTCTCTAAGATGGTCCCTGGACAAAACACAGTGATGAAGAGTGCAGGTTTTGCTGCCATTTGTTGTGGAGTTGCTGCTGCTGGAATTGGGACTGCTGCTGAGATTTCAAATTACATCATTTGCACTGTGCTCTTGTTTGTGGGAGTTTTACTCTTTGTTTATCCAGGTACATAGCCGATTCTGAATGCTATGTTAGCCCACTGAGTATCAATTTTAGATCAATCCATTGGCATGGTAGGGTATTTCATTGGATAAAGCAGACTCACCATGTACTGTACACCATTGCATATAGCAACTTTGCAGCTAAGATCTCTGAGTACCACTACAACCAAAAGGAACAGCTGTTAGTGTACATATTTCAATAACCTTTACTACAGCATTTTAAATTCCCTCCCAAAACTCCAACTCCCAACATACTTATATATTATAATAGCTGACCTCAGGCTTACTACATACACTTTATATCACGTATTTTGCATATCATAGTTGCAAAATAGATTGTTGTGAGATGGATTTTGTGGCAGTTTATGAAATAATCAACACAGTAGCATAGTAATTATACCCTTTCATCGCATGCCAGTTAAACTTATGTTAAGGTTTACACCCTGATAATTTTATACTTAGCTATATGTCTGTAGGCAGTGCAGCATTATATAATTATTTTATATACTCTCTCTGTCTCCCTTCAGTCCCAGGGTCTGGCCCTAAATGCAGCACTTCACAGCAGCAACATAATGCCCCAGATGGTGGTGATCCCGCTAGGTCTATAAGGTATACAGTGGACCACACAAAGAGAGCAAATTGTTTTATCTAAAGAATAAATGCCTACAAAGTTAAAAAAAACTTGGGATATAATTTGGAATGTATATGCTATAGCCTTGTGACAGCATAGTTTATTTAGCATCGCATATGAGTTTGCTTTGCAGTTAAGAAACTACATGTACACTATACCCAATTATAGCAAAAAAGTTTTTATAAGTATTAGGTATTGGTGTAAGTAGCCAGTCTTTATTGAGTGCCATTTACCTGATATTACATTATTTTTTGGGGAGTTGTGAGAGGCCAATATATTTAGCATCGTTTTGCCCAAACCTGTATTTGGGTTAAGGAAGGTAATTTTTGGGGAGTTGTGAGAGGCCAATATATTTAGCATCGTTTTTGCCCAAACCTGTATTTGGGTTAAGGAAGGAAACTTGGCCGGCTAATCCTACTGAATTGAAGATTTTTAGCCCCAAGTTTGAAATCTTAACTCACAGAAGTTAGTTTGAACTCAATCTTGATTATGTACTTCAAATACTATAGCTATACCACACAGTAGTCTCATTTCCAAACCTTTCCTCTTCATATGTATTACATAACATGAGCAAGCAACATTAGAGGCCCGGTATATTCATTATGTGCCATGATGCAGAGTGAGACGTAAACAGACGGGCTTTTCTGTCTATGCAGGTTGATCATCCCTATTCAGCAGCTTTATAAGATGGTCCCTGAACGGAAGACATTGATGAAGAGTGCAGGTTTAGCTGCCGCCGCTGCTGGAGTGGGCACTGCTGTTGGGAATTCGAATTACATCATTGGTATTGTGCTCTTGCTTGTGGGAGTTCTATTCTTTGTTTATCCAGGTATGTGGCCAGTTCTGAATCCTTTGAGTATATCAATTTTTGGAGGATAATTATCACAATCTGCCCTTTGTTTCAAACATACAGTCTATTTTGCAGTGAAGGACACTAGCTTTTGCAATTTTTTTCTGGGTAAGGTTGTCAAACCGCACTTTTTTTAGTGCAGACTATATAGTACAAGGTGCATGATTACCCATTGGCATGACCCTATCAAGTAGATAATGGTCATACCAAGAGTTCATAGCCTTGCTCCCAGTCCACTCCCTCCGTGGCCTGATAACGAGGATGAGTCCACAGTTATTGACTCTTAATTTTCTATTTTAGACCCTTGCTCCCATCTATTGTTCTCCATGGCTGCAAAGCTGGGGGGGGGGGGGGGGGGCTAGGTAGGAGCATATTATACTAATCATATTAGCTACCAGGAACTACATAGCTATCTCTGGCCTGCAGCTTACTCTATGCATGGCCTTTATATCCAGTGCCTGCCATGATAATGAAGGCATCATTGTCCTGTAGAAAATACGTCCTAATACATCACAACTTGCATGGTTGCATGAGTTCCCTGCTGGACACTGAAACTCACAAATATCCAGGTATATATTTTACTGGCCGGCTAGAACTCGCCCATGCATGTGCTAGTAAAGTGAGAGATGTCTTAGTAGTCATCACTTTACAGCGATGACATCAACATAATAGTAACAGCTACTTATCACAGAATATTCACAGTAAAATGAAGATGGTTTGTGCAGTGAGTAGAGACGGAAGCTGCAGTGAAGCAGCAGTAGCAGCTAGCAGCTTGAGAAATCTTAGAAAGAGCTTCTTTAGAAGTTATGCACTGCTAGCTTGTGTTTTTGCTTATCACATATAGCAATCCAGTATAGTAGTGTCGTACACATTTTGGCATACCTTCCCCTCATATCCCAGTCAAAATAGCTTAGATCACTCCCGATTCCAATATTATAATGCCAGACAATTTCATACTTATTAGTCTGTTGCTAGTGCTGTATTGTATAACACTGTTCCTGTTCTCCCTTTGTTCTCAGTGCCTGCCCCCAAACCCATCACTCCGCAGCCACAACCTGTTATTGTTGATCCTACCCCTGGTCGTGATTCACCTGATACTACACCTAGGTCTGTAAGCTATATGACCTCCAAATGATTAAATAGTAGCCTCATTCCCAGGCTTCCCCGCTCAGTGCATGTTACGTAATGCGAGCGAGCGAAACGAGTGAGAGGAAAGGCGGGGAAGGCCTGGTATCATTTATCACGTGCCGTGACCTAGGGTAGACTCAATTAGCCGGTTGAGTGCACAGCTTAGCAACATGCCCACGCATTCCGTCCCCTCCAAAATCCTGACTCTGAGAGGATCTTAGAGGAGACGGAATGCGTGGGCATGTTGCTAAGCTGTGCACTCAACAGTCTGCCCTAAGTCTACCCTACATCACGGCACGTGATAAATGATACCAGGCCTTCCCCACTTTTCCTCTCGCTCGCATTACAGAACACGTACGGAGCGGGTAGACTTAGGGTAGACTGAATTAGCCGGTTAAGTGCACAGCTTAGCAATATGCCCATGCATTCTGTCCCCCCAAGATCCTGACTCTCGCTCGCATTACATAAAGGAGCAAGGCTAACTAAATACTGTTTAGCTCATAACCAACAACTTAGCAGTATTAAAGTCCAGTATTTGCATTATCTCAAAAAGAACTTGGGAGGTCAGTGCTAGCAAATATATCATGTTAGTGGATCCTATAGTTTTACAACTATGCATGACTACACCCTTCTACGGCTCATACGCTCCTGGACCTGGAAATTTAACATACATTGTCTTGTGTTTAATGTATAATTGGTGCATTCACATCTATATCATGGCCTTTAGCAGCCTATAGCAGACTATCATCACAGGCTGAATGCAATGATGTACTCAATATAGAGTCTATACATGGCACAAATGTTTGCCCTATCAATTGATAAGTGGTATTTGATATGTTTGGCCTATGACAGTCATAGATAGATCTGAAGATAATCACATAATTAACATTCCACGGACTGAGATAATAAGCAGCTTGTACACATTTTATGCTACAGTTAGCTAGTATGTAGTGGCCACTTTTCTTGGGTAGAGTAAATTACCAAATTGCCTCCTTTTTTGCAGTGAGCCTGGGAACACTAAGTTTGAGAGCTACGGTCTTGGAAAGGGGATTAACGTGTACCAATTGAGTCCATGGAGTAGCCGAAGTACTCAGTGTCGAAAAGTTGACTTTCCGAAAAATTTAACCGACAACACCGAAGATAGACAATATGATCTCACAACTGTCGTTGAAAGCGAATCATCACTGCACGGAAAATTATCAATGGGAGCAAATATTCCTGAAGCTTTTACCAAAGTCAATGTAGCCTTCGATCTAACCAGGGATCGTACCAATAGCAAGAAGGTAAACATTAAATGTCGTACAAAAGCAAAATACTACTTCAAGGAAGATGAAGATGGAGAGAGTGTTTTCGAGCAAATGCTAAAGCAGTTTAGAAATGAGAAGGAGAGTGAGTACGGTGAAGAATGGTGTAAGGAGTTTCTTAAGAAGCACGACAACATCACACACTATGTCTCATCGATTACACTGGGTGCGATGCAGTGTACCGTGTTGAAAGAGTTTACAAGAAAGGATGAATTCGGAGTTTCAGTTGAGGTTGAATTACCAAAGATTGGTGAATTGGGTGCTGGAGGTGGCACAACAGAGCAAACTTCATTGTCACAGCAGGAAACAAAAATTGTTGGCACATTCACAGATGATAAGACTGCAGTCGCAAGTCCTGAGGTCATCCACTATGAGTGCAAACCACTCTTCACCCTCGTCTCCGATCCCGAGTTAAAAACAGCTCTTGCAGATCAAGTCAAGATAGGTAAGTAACTCTAGAAGCATGTCCAGTGGCATAGCTACACCCAGGCAGGAATACCCGGGCAGAAAGCTATCAATGGTCAAAGATCAGTGCGCGATATTGAGAAAAAACAGCTTCGACTGCTGCTGCAGATATAGCGACAACCATGCCAAGATGCGGACTGAAAGCTAAGAATAGTACTAAGAGACCAAAACACAGTGATAGTGAATGCACAAAGAAGCTACGAGAGCCCTTCCTGGTAAATGGAAAAAAATTACGTGCTTCGTGCGGATGTTTGGCTGCTTCACAGCCTCTGCAGAGGCACACAGCACCTCTGGACATAGCCTCGTCCCCAGGCCACACCTGGGGACGAGGCTACTCTGGACACTGCCTTCGGTATAGTGTGCCTAATCTATTTCCACATAACTTCTTCATCCTGGCTACACCGCTGAGCATGTCTAGCTATTCTGTACGATAAAGTGCATGAGGCAAGACCAACCACTGATTCTGAGCTAGTATTCATACAAGTACTTAAAAGCAGAATGCAAAGAAGTGCAATCGAGAACTAGGTAGCTAAACGTGAGCTATTTTGACTTCCCATTCAAAATGCATAAAAGGGAGACTAGGAATCTACAATTAAGGCTTGAATGAGATAGATGCAACTCCAGTCACGTGAATAGTTCTCTACCTACATGACAGCTGATCTGCGGCCTTAAACCAAGTTTAATGCCATCGGGCCTTGACTGTATGCATAATAATTATTATGCAATACCTAGAAACTAACTTAATACTCACTGGAGTATACGTATATATAATAATGCAGATATTACTACCCTTTTCATAAACCTTGCAACAGCTCAGCAAAAGTATCCTGAGCTAATTGAATATTGCCTAGGTGATAAAATTATCTACCGTAGTCCTAGTGGGGTCTACCTGATTCTTAGCCTCGTTCCCAGTCTCCACTCCCAGCTTTTTTTCGGCATTCCCAGTCTCCACTCCCAGCTTTTTTTGACGAGGCTACCTGATTCTGACATCAAAGAGTTTCTAAGTGGTTTATGCACACTTGATGCTTTTCACTTTGTAGTGTTACAAATTTACTAAAAGTGCAGTACAGCTTTCACAGGTGTGAGTGGAGGGTATTATTTTTTTAATTGATCTTGTAAGTGAGTGAGATACATAGTGTTGTGCATAGTCATAGCTATATGACCTAATCCCAGCATCTCTTAATGCATGTGCAGACTTCACTAAAGCCAAATCTAAAGAAATGTGGAATAAAATATCTCACACTAACACCTCAGTTTATTTAATGTAATCACCACCATCTGCTTTGTTTATTACAGAAACACCAAATCGCATATTTTGTGTTATACACACGAAAACGAAGCTGGAGATAACAAAGTTCTACTGGTCCTTGGATAACAATGGTTGTCTGTATCTCACTGAAGACAAAAACACCGCAGCTCTTTTCTACCTGCGGTTCACATCTCCAGCTGAACCGCCATACTTTTGCATTACACACGTTCCACCCGCACAAACAAGTGCTCCAGAACAGCCGGTAAAGGTAGCGAACCCTGTAGTAGCGAACCCAGATGAGAGTTTAAACACCGCCAAAGCCAACAGTCATCAAAATGCGGAGCGATACATTAGTATCTCGACATCATGGTCCCATGCATTGCCCTTTGGAATGGGAAATGATGAGGTTAAGTTGAGTGCAAAGATGCATGCTAACCCAGCTGAAGTCGTTTTTGAATTTCGAAATCGAGTCAACCCTAAAGCCCCAGTCTGTATTTCGGAGATGGATATTCTCTTGCTGCAGCAGAGCAATTATATGTGCATTAAGCCAAAACGTACAGGGGAGTTTTTGACAGGGTGCTATGATGGGACTATGTGCAAACTACACCTTGTTTCTATAAATAAGGCTGAATCCAAATCCAAACCGTACTTTCCTCTATTTGGTATGGAATCGAGTTAGACAGCTACCTCTACAGCTAGTGCTGGTACTGATACAATTCTTATATTCTGTTACTGCAGTAGAGCCAGTTTACAATTATATTTGTGCACTTTACACATTACACACGTATGCAGTTTATATAATATTAATGCCTTTCTGATTGCTAGTTATTTATTGAGCTTATTTGTAGTATCAACTAGAAACTTTGCTCATTTAGCGATGTGTTTTTTCTTCAGTTGTAGTTTTACTTTTGTAATGGTTCAACACTTAGCTAATTTCCAGCTGATTTTCTAAATTACTTATAAGTAGTAGTTGTAGTGTTTGTATCTTATGCCACTTATTATATGCCAGTGTGAGTGTGCATTGTGTGTGTGCATGCAGATGTACTTGCAATGTGGTAACAGGGACTGATATATTCTGTACACTGCAACATCAGGGCAGGCTTAAATGTTACCTTGTGAGGACTGCTGACAATCCATTGACAAGTAGCCTTGTTTATAATTAGATTTTACCACGTGGCCAGGGAACGAGGCTAGGCCATAATATTGTCATGGGCTAGTGCAATGGTATCTTAGGGGTGGATCTAGAATGTAGGTCATGTACAATAGTATGTGGTGTAGTCAGAGCCTATAGTTACTGATGTATGCACTACTGCTGAAGGCACTGTGCACCTTTGGAGAGACTATGAAGTAAATGAATTCCAGCTATCCCCACTACTGCTATGCCAACAATCTCAGTATAGTACTAACATTATCCAGTTGAACATTCTGTGTACTCAACTCCTTAAGCTTGGTCATCGTTTACTGCTAGATATACCCTACTCTTTACCTGTGCATATATAGTAATGTCTGTGGTTTCTTCGTTAGGACATGGCCGTACGGGGGCTATATGCGTAGTAAGAAGGTGTATATGGCAAATATACTGCCCGAGACCGAAGTTTGCACTAGATATACCCCAAGCAGGGATCCCTAATGTAAATATCACATTATAACAAAATCACTAAAATTAAAAAATGCTAAGGAGAATAAAATATAAGTACCATTCAATTACCAGCTAACTAGAAAAATAGAAAACAACTAGCTGTAAGAGTATACAATGTAATTAAACTGCATAATAAGTTTGCATAACCAACATAAATCAGCTGTTACAAAGTAGGAAAAGTGTACTTTCACTTAGTATGTAAACTAGAGTGTTTGCACTATTTCCAACGTTGGCCTCCAGTATCCTTAAGGTGGTAGTGGGTGAAAGCCACGGCAGCTTTGGCGGCTGTAGGTTGCCAATTATCTCCCTTTTCAGCATCACCATAGTCGGCCACTCCCTTAATGATAATTACTGCAACAGGTTTCGTCTTTTTCACCTCCAGCAAAGCCCAACCCTCCATCTCTCCTCCCTTGGCATCAGGAACAAGCGTGAATAGCTCCTCCTTTTTCTTTTGATCTCTCATAAGCCATGGAGCACTGATAATACACCCAGATTCAGCGGAAGATATTCGGCTGTCATCGTCAGTACAGTAGAATGGTTCAACTACTCCCCAAGATATTAACTCACGAGAACAGAACACTTCTGCCACAGTGGAGTCTACAGCTGCACGTGATCCACGGGAGATTATTTTACCATCTTGTATTTTAACCTGGACACAATCTTCAATGTGTTTCGAGATGATGACATCAGCGTACTTGAGTGTTTTATCTTTGGCATATGCAATACCCACACCAATTACCACTTTAGCATTTGGAAAATATTCGGTAAGTGCTTTCTTTAGTGGCTCTATGCACTCATTGGCCTGCCCGGTTTTCACAACTGCAGTCTTGTAGCCGGCAAACAGGCCGAGAGGATATGAAACATCTGGGTGGTACATTGGGCAATCGGCCAGACCTTGATTGTTGTCTCCAGTCGGAGGCTCTAGCTTTTCAATCGCGGCCCAGTATTCATTGTCGTTACAGGTATGGAGGATGACCACGACTTTCCTCGCAAACGATACCAACTGATCTTTTTTAGCAGCGTCAGTTGGCACACTTTCGGGTTTGTAGTTTTGAATAATGCCGGTAATGTCAGCTGCAGTGAATTTTGGTTTCTCTCCTATAGGGAGAAGTAAACAACAGTGAACCTGCAGAGTTCATGTACTCTTTATTCTTGTCTATACACAGCAGTGCATGCACTTGAAGGACTTCTGCTTCTTCTGCTTCTATTGAAAGCATTATTGTGACCTGAATTAGTAAGTAGGGGAAGGCATGCATGTCGGGGGGGGGGGGGAGGGGGGATAGATAACAGCATGAAAAACATCTACAAATAATGACCTACTGTAAAGAATACTTTATGATAATAAAAAAGCGAACCTTTTTCTTCTTCACCAGAATCTGCTACAGTACGTGATGGCTTTGGTTCCACTTTTCCTGTCAGTGAAATGTGTTATAATGGTTATGTAACTATATTAGTAACAAAAAGAATTTCACTAACAAAAAGAATTTCTACAATGGTCCTGGAGGTCGCATTGATCCCCCATAAACGAAGTCCCACTAACTACCTTCCACACCTCACTAATAACCTCCCAATAGATGTGCATCATGTAGTCTGTACTTTATTGTGGCAAGCAAATAAATAATGTCCTCTGTATGAATTTCCTTACACCCATTTTCATAGAATCTCCAATATACACCTACTATTAGGCATCAGAGATTCAGAACCTACTCTGCACACACATACACACACACACACACTTTTAGTCCTCTGTAATCACACTAACAAAAATGATGGCCCTAGAGGTCGCACTGACCTTCCATGAATGATGTCTCACTAATGATCTTTCACATCTTACTAACAACCTCTTTCAAGTCTCACTAATGACCTTCCAATATAGCTAGATAGACATTAATGATATAAATAATGTCTCACTTCTTTCCAATAGATGTGAATGACATGGCAATGGAACTATGGGCCTCTGAAGTTTGGATTTATTTGCCAAATTTAAGAAGCCTAGATTTTCCAACCTTCAATGGCCCATAGCAAGCATAGCACCTTTCAAGAAGTCAATTAGACCCCTTGGAAGTCCACAGAACGTTCTTTGAAGAAACCAAAGACCTGGCGGCTGTTTCAGAAAATCCTCTTAGCCAGCTAACCTAGCATGCTGTCATAAACTGAGTGGATGCTTTTGTGCCTATCCTGAGGGCAATAAACTACTATTTTCTCCATAAATCTCCTAAGGGACTACCCGTAATTGCTTCCTGCACATGTAGTCACTTTGAATATCATTAAAATTCTTTATACCTCCGACCAAAAAAAAACAACGTACAGTATTACCGTATTCTACGTATTATCCGCCCATGGGCGGGCCACTTAAGTGCTAGGTGAAAGAGGGGGGTGGGCGGATAATACGCAGTTTGCATAATCGCGATATAGTATCCGCCCACTTGAACGCGTAGCAAATGCACAATATGCAAAGCGAGGTTACAAGGTAAGTAGAGCCTTTTTTTTTAGCATGTTTGAGCCAAGTATGGATGCAAAATGTTTTTAAAAAGCTATTATGGAAGCATGCAGATAACTATTATCAGCTAAAAGGCTAGCTGACTTACCGTCGGTATTCCAATTAAAGCACACCAAAGATCGAATTTTGCTGCTCGATTCTACTCACTGTCTTGGAGTTTTCGGGTTTTAGTTATAGATTTAGCTCGCATGGGCAGGGGTGGGCGGATACTATATATGTAAATACCCTCCACAATAACTTTTGTTCAAAGAAGGGGATGGGCGGATAATACGTAGAATATGGTATATTTCAGAGTTCGCTGTGCTGAGGTGCATGCTAGGGTCATTTAAGCACCCAAAAATAGGCTAACCATTTCAAAATTAGCTGTTTCAGGCACTTATAGCTTCAAATCCAAAGGGTGTCTGGTAGTGAACTTCTGAAGCCAGTAGGCTTAGTTCTTTCATTTACTGTGGATGGCTTAGGTGCTAGCATACTTAAACTAGTGATACACAATGTGTAGGGATGTCCTCGCTTCGCGAGAATTGCTGGGCGTGGCACATGGCATGCAGGTGGCACGCCCATACCACCCACCCACAAATGAAAAAGGTCAAACACACACCCACAAAACAAAATATGGCTACTTGCTATTATGCGTCTAGAAGAGCAGAGGCCGAAGCAAGCTTACTGTGACAGTGATCGCTTCCAAGTCTCCCCATTTGGAGTTTTATAGCGAAGGTAAGTGTTCGCTGTGTGTTTGATAGGCTATACCAGGAGAACTGGCTGGAACAGGTTGGCATTGATGATGACGACGAAAAAAGGTCAATCGAACTGGAGTATAGCCTTGCTTTGCTCGGAACAAGGCTACTCTGAAAAGGTCGATTTCGGCATAATAAATGCTGGCTTTATATCAGCAGATTGCTAGAATCACCCAGACCCTCCCATCACTATTAAAAAAAATTATAGTGAGACATTAAGGTAGGAAGGGAGGTTTGAAGCCGAACCTCCGAACCAAGTTGATGGCTATGTCGGCAACATCCTAGCCTACACCCACATGACAATAGGTAAGCACCTAATTACACCCTCTACTTAATATTCACAAAAAGACCTCTTTTGCTAATATTGCACTCCCCGCACAGTTTCATCCCTCATCCTCACCTACACACAACCTACACAGGACAGGCCAAAATCCTACGCATGCTTTTTCATAGAAACACTTCAAATCCGATTTTACAGCTAAATCTGCCTTGCTATTCACAAATACACACATTTTGCAATCCGGACTTGCCAATCAAATATTGCAACAATCCACGCCTGCTACAGTAGATTCACCCCAGGGTTATGACAGTCAGCCTACTCACAAGAAAACTACGCATGCTTTTCTCCCCTAACCCCTCCCTTGCTACATTACACACACACACAGCCTAGCTACCACTCACCACTGTTTTTGCCAGGACCCCACAAACAGCAGCTAGCCACGAAAATGAGCGGAGTCTATGAGATAGAAAGGTCACTTTCCTAAAGACAACTGACTAGAGAAGACTGGATGGCCATCTGTCTGGCAGGCTGCCTGCCAGCCTTTCAGCTACACTCACAAACACTACTACAGACTTCAGGCTGGATTTTACACACAAACAGCAAACTCAGCATTACAAGCGGCCTAAACGGCATCTTATAAAAAAATTTAAAAAAGAGTGTTGAAAGTGAACATCAAAGTACCGCTCGGCCACATCAAAGTGCCGAATTTGCCCTTGAAAGTGCCTCTTTCCACATCAAAGTGAGCCCCCCCCCCGCTGTTGATTCCGGTTGCCGCCATGGGAAAATGTAAATAGTTCAATGAATCTCATTAACTTTACGTAGCTCACGTGACCTTGTTGATTGCTCATTAATTATTGATGAGCAGTTTTATGGGGGGGGGGGGGGGATTTTTTTAGCTACAAAGGAAACTGCATGCTAGTGACTATCAGATTACTCGTTTCCTATGACTCACTGGTGCTTCAGTTGAGATTGTTTTTACAGTTAATGCCCTGATTAGATCACTATTTCCTTTTAAGAATGGTAATTTGGTAGCCAAAAAGCTAGCCAGTATAGCCACTAACATGTAGTTACCTTTGTACCAGTAATAACAGAAAGGTCACTTGTTATTCCTGCTAGCCTCTTTCCCAGTCTCCGCTCCCAGCCTTCTTCTTTTTTTTTTACATGTACAACATGCGGAAAAAAAGTACATGTAAAAAAAAAAGCTGGGAGCGGAGACTGGGAACTAGGCTATTTCCTGCAACTTTATATGATGTGAGGTGACTCCTGAATTGCAACTGAGGTAACCGAGCTGGGTTAAAATAATCCTCATGTTTTTGCAGTGGGGCACTGCTAAAAAGGAAAAGCTATTTTAATAATGGGCTGGTTACTGGAGTTGCATCATTATCAGTTTGTACTATAGCGTAAGTCATCAATTGTTGACCACCCAATTTTATATGCGTATCTACTCCGATACCGAGCTAACTATAAACTACGGACAAAGTCCACTTCCAAGAACACTGATCCAGCTACAAAACGATCATTTTTCCAATGAGTAGCTGTAATGGCAGGGTCTTACTGAAGCGCAGCAGTGATCGGCTCACTTCATGTATTGTCGGCCAGCTCTACCTGTTGTCGACCGCTCGATCGTCGTAGTTCACGCAATGTCGGCCATTTTGCATTTCCATTTATTGATATCACATCATTTGAACCACACCCACCAAGTATATAACTTTTGAATTTACAGCATGCACGGACTCCAAGATAAAATTTCATTTAAATAGAACTTACAACGTCGTTACAATACATCTTCAACAATGATCCAGCTATAGCAATTTTCCCGGGAACGTGGCAGGATCCGTAATTTATCGTTATACCGCGTACTCTTCTGCCGTAATTTTCGCCGACAATAGATGGTGGTCGACATTCGATGACTTACGCTAGTACAGCTTTTGCAAAAGAACAATTTTCTGCTGTAATACCTTACATGGCTATCCGATGGCATAGTATGGATAGCTCATTGTCATGCTACAATGACAATCTGGTGATCAGTTAAAGCATGACAGGAAACAATTGATAACATGGATTTAGTTCATTAGTTGCAACTCTAGTAACAAACTTATTGGCTAAAATAGCTAACCTTCAGATTTTTACAGTGAAGTATGTTAGCTAATTAGCTAATTAGCAAAAGCAGGTATGGCTCATATAGATTTTTGACCGTGTGGCTATATCAGTTTTTGAACATATCATTTTGTATACATTCAATGGGTTCAGGGCCATCCCTATACGTACCAATCATATTCCATAATATCCAACTATGCATGGTACTCTTTGATATTGGTCACTATTTCAGTCTCCCTGGTAACCCCTTCCCATGTACTATACCCTTCAGTTGCAGTGAAGAGATGGTTCAACTGTATTCATAACGACAGTGGCTTCCACTGAGAAGCCTTCAGTTTCACCTGGAATGCTATGGGTGTACTCTAGGGCATTTCAGAGTGAGTGGACTACTAGGAAAAGAATTACATAATTACATTTCCAAGTGACATGGATAAACTCAAGTCAGATGACTAGAGGACTTAGTTAAAGTTTGAAGAGAAAGAGTGGCCTAGTATCCACTGTTTGTGCATGCGCTTAATTTCCCAGAATTCTGAGAATTTAGGATATTGCCGTATCGCGTCTGCGTATGATTACGGTCGCTTATGAATCTGCAAATGTTTCCGTGTCACAAAGAAGGCAGGAGGCTTTCAAGCCTGCCGCGATGGTCTTTCGTAAGGTAGATGCTTAGAAAATGATTGGTATTTCAGGCCACTATTTTTCAGAAGGGTGTGGCCTGGAGACAAGGCTACTCCAGACCCTATCTTAAATTGAAAATGAAGGACAGAAACATTGGATGCCTGGCCTTAAGAATCAGGTATGGTGGGTTGAAGAATTCTTTGCATGGCTAACAGAAAGGTCACTTGTTATTCCTGCTAGCCTCTTTCCCAGTCTCCGCTCCCAGCCTTCTGTTTTTTACATGTTGTACAACATGCAAAAAAAAGAGTACAACATGAAAAAAAATGCAACATGCAAAAAAAAAAAGCTGGGAGTGGACAGCTTTGACAGGAATCAATTGATAACATCGATTTAGTTCATATATGGACAGCACATGTCAAAGTGCTGCAATACCAGCTGTCGCTGACAATATTATATCAATTGTTGCAACTCTAGTAACAAACTTATTGGCTAAAATAACCTTCAGATTTTTACAGTGTGCATGTTAGCTAATTAGCTAATTAGCAAAAGTAGGTATGGCTCATTAAGACTTTTGACCATGTATATCAGTTTTCGAACATATCATTTTGTATACATTCAATGGGGTGACCGTTTTTTCAGGACCATCCCTATACGTACCAATCATATTCCATAATATCCAACTATGGTACTCTTTGATATTGGTCACTATTTCAGTCTCCCTGGTAACCCTTTCCCATGTACTATACCCTTCAGTTTCAGTGAAGAGATGGTTCAACTGTATTCATAACCACAGTGGCTTCCATTGAGAAGCCTTCAGTTTACTCTAGGACAGCTGGAGTGCTATGGGTGTACTCTAGGGCTATTGCAAGTGACATCGATAAACTCAAGTCAGATGGCTAGAGCCTACTAGAGGACTTAGTTGACGTTTGAAGTAATGGTAGTCCTAATGTTGGCATAAGTACATGTAGCACACTTTTTTGTGCCCACCCTGAGGGCAATAAACTAATATTTTCTCTATAAACCTCCTAAGGACGTCCTATAATTGCTTCCTGTATGTGTAGTCACTTTGAATATCTTTATAATTCTTTTATACCTCTGACCAAAAAACAACAACATGTAGTATTCTATTTCAGAGTTCGCTGTGCGCTACTCACGAGCCCAAATGATGCATGGCATGATGGCATATTGTACACCTCAGACAGTGTGTACTTGTCTGTACCACTTGCCCAACTTTTCTGTGGACATTAAATTACGAGGAGCACATTACCAGCCAGAAATGGTACCAACCTGCTCCACCTCCGGTACGCTGCTGCACAGACTCTTCGGGCTCAGGATCAACTGTAGTATGTGAAACACAACACAGGATATTATACAAGATTCATACACATTTATATCTCACGTTTTTCACACACCCACATACTGGTTATATCATCAAGCTAGATATACAGACTATGATGGCCGGTACAATACTGTGTGAGGCTGGTACGTGACCTTGTGCTGTACTAAGGCTAGTCTCTGCATCCGTTTATACTTTAGTATACCTTACTAACACAAGTCATTCTGATCAATCAGGGTCTTCTCAATTGTTAATCTGGGCTCAGCTCCAAACTGAGCAGACCCAGTCCTCCCACCTAAAAACAGCTTAAATTGAAAATGAAGGACAGAAACGCTGGATACCCGGTATCAGGATTGAGAAATTCTTTGCATAGCTGGCCAAATCTCCCCATTCATCCAAGTGTGCCTAACAAGCAAGGTCTAGTCACCCACACTGCTGTTTTCGTGGTGGTAGCATTGTGAAAATGAAGCTGTGAGGCCAGGGTCACCTTACAGGAAGTCAAGCTTCAACTGTAACCACATTGTTGTTCCTACAATAACAATATACATTGCAAGAACCTGGGAACGAGGCTAACTAGATGAACCAGATGGCGGTTCTTGCTCATAGATTGCTGGTACGGTAAGCCATTCTTCTCCATTATAATGGCGAGTTTTGTTGTGTTTCCATGATTGTGACGATTTGCACGCTTCTAAAAAGTTGCAGCTTACTTATGGGTGTCTCTAAACACTGGATTGGATTCTCCACTAATGTGGGACTGAAATATGGACTGGAATAGTGAATTGGCTCCTGAACCAATGTCAGCATAATAAATAACTCTTGATAAAGGTAGCAAGCGCGAGGTAAGGTAAGGCGATGTGTTTTTTGCTATTGTGAGTTGAGTGTTGAGTTATCTTGAGACTACACTCTCCGGCTTCCAGCGTTGATGCTAGACATTTGCCTGCATAGCTAATAATAAATATATGTACTAATTAAAGTATGTGCATGTTAACTTTGACCACTGAGCATGAAATTACCCCATCAAAAATTTGCCACAAACCAGCATATCACAGCAAATTTATCAGGAGTATGAAGCTTATTAAAGATCTTCTATTCAGTGACTCATAGTATTATTATTGTGCAAGAACATCAGGTCAGGGACAGGACACTACTGTAGCAAAATAATCTGCCTGTTGTTACGTACCTTACATCTATTATCAGTTCCTCCTATCAAGCTTCACCTTTATTATATCAGTCATCAGTTCCTGTATCATTGTACTACAGTTCCTGCTACAATAGCAGAAAACTTCATTCTAGTACATAACTACTGGTTTCTTAATTAGTGCATGGTGAAAGGTGACCAGTTGAGGTATAGAGTCAGTTTCAGCTTTCCTGTATGGGTAAGTGGAAAACGCTGAAAACTGAAAATTGAAACCTGAAAAACTGAAAACTGAAATGCTGAAAACTGAAACTAAAACCAAATAAAGAAGTGTACACTTATAGTATAGCATAGCCTTGTTCCCAATCTCCACTCCTAGCTTTTTTTGCATGTTGTAAAAAAAACCACAATATGCGAAAAAAAGCTGGGAGTGGAGACTGGGAACAAGGCTACGTTTAGCAAACATACTAGCAAAAGCAGCTTTGTGTGAGGGCCGTAGTCACTGATCCGGTTGGTCCGGTTTCAATTGGACCACTCTCCGGGGTACCAGTATCTTTTTTCAACCACGTGCACTATGCACGTGTGGTATGTACTGCGGAGCCACATCTGACTGTACACTTATAGTTTAGCAAAAAAATTCATGGTCAGAGTACTTCAACTTAACATCACACACTTCAACTCAACATCACAATAACTTAATTTGGTCTAAAATTGTTTGGAGACGCCCCCTAAGTGAGTGGAGTGCCGTACATACGACTATATAGTTGCTACGCTGTGGCAACAAGATGATTCTAACAAACGCCTGGAGTTGCTGCAAAAGCTAACCATAGCTCTTGCTAGCTATAGCCTTGCGCTCAGTGAACTCGAGAAGGCGTGGCTCTACAATACATGCCTCACGTATGAATGTAGTCTCACGGGCCATACTCATGTGCGTACGTGAGTCTGGGCCGCGAGACTAGTATGAACATGCATAGTGGTCAAAAATAAATTTTTGGTGCCCCAGAATGTGGTCTCGTTTGAAACAGGACCAACCGGACAAGTGGCTACGGCCCTGATTGGGTCTCACAAGGCTGCTTTTGCTAGATTGTTTGCTAAACTGTAAGTGTACACTTCTTTAATTGTGGTTTCAGTTTTTAGTGTTTCAGTTTTTCAGTTTTTAGCATTTTCCACTTACCCTTCCTGTAAAAGTACTTGGGTAACTATAATGGTGTCATCCTGTTTTCACCAAACTAGACCAGAGGGGTTGGACCATATATAGTTTGGGAGTGAGTCTCAGTCTGAAAATGTAGCTGGACTGGAGTCAGTAGACTGGACTGGTCTGGACTACTGGAGTGGAATATGTATAGGTTATTACCTGCGAGAAAGCTTGAGTGAAGCCGACGAAGGCCAAGGGTTAAGCACTTCCTTGGCTTTACTCAAGCTTTTCCAAGTGATATAAAGGTCTTATATTCTGCTTGGCAGGGATACAACTGTCTTATGCCATGCCTAAGACATTGAGAGGAGTTGCAAGGTCTGTAGAAGGCATCTAGAAATGAAGATAAGCAAGACACTGGAACATGGGACTGGAATGTGAGACTGGATTATTGAACTAGAGTATGGGACTGGAATGGTGTATTGGCTCCTGAAGTATACTATTGCTATAAAATCCCCCAATTATGAAGATATCTACACATGATATCACTACCCTCAGTTGTTTTGACAGCAGCCATCTAGCTATGATAGCTGCTTGCAATCAGAAAGGCAAGTCAATTGTTATCGTTCTTTACAGTAAGTATTGTTCATTATAGCTATGCAAAAAGGAACAGATGGTAGTACAGAGCAGTTTTGTTTAAGGTATAGCTACACATTCATTGCATGCACTCCAGAGGTCCATTAGTTAGTAGTTAGACTTGATCATTCTGTGAGGGACAAGCAAAAGTACGGGTACAAGAGTAAGCTTCTGTGAGGGGTGTCTCTAAACACTGGACTGGATTCTCCACTGGAATATGGGACTGGAACGTCGGACTGGATTATTGAACTGGTTTATGTGGGACTGGATTATAAGACTGGAAAAGTGTATTGACTCCTGAACTAATGTTAGCATACCAAACCAAACCACTTGTAATCAAGCTTGGCTACTGTATATAATAGATGTAAGGTTGGGTGGGGTATTTGTGTAACGTTGAGTTATTGGCTCCTGAACCAATGTTAGCATACCAAACCAAACCACTCCTAATCAAGCTTGGCTACTGTAGCAGCTAGGAGCTGATAATAGATGTAAGGTAAAGTGGGGGTGTTTGTTGAGTTTGAAGCATTCTTTTTTACATTCTACTTGAAGCATTCTCTTTACTACAGTAGTCACTCATGTAAAAAAGGATGCTTCAAACTCAACATTCTTGTGGTGACGCTAGACCTCTGCCTCAACATCTACTCAAGTTGCATTGCCAAAAGTCTGCACATCAGTTTGAAGTACCAAGCACAAAATTAATTCGTCAATTTTGTCACAAAATTGCCGCACCTTACCTTATTACTGGTAAACCTCAACAGGAGTGCAATTCCTTAGAGTACCAAAATCACCATGAATCTTATGCAATGCAACTTTAGTAGATATGTTATGCAGACAATGGCCTATAGCGTCAATACTGAAGTTTGGAGAGTGTATATTCACTTGTTTAGTCGACATAAATTGAACACTAAGTTTGCAATTAAAAACACCCTGCCCAGCCTTTTAGTTATTATAAGCATCTGCTAACATTGGTTCTGGAGCCAATATACTACACTGCAAAACAGAAAGGTTGCTTTAACCCAGCTAGGGTTATCTCAGTGGCAGCTTTGCTAAAAAAAAAACTGTGCATACATGATTACCACTTTTAGGAGCCCATCACACTTTAGATCTCCAATTTCTGCCAGCAGGTGCTAGCTATATAGGTCACATAGCTATTATTTACAATGCTTTCCAGAGGCAATTTGAATGTCCTCATAAAAACTTTTGATGCATATGGCACACCATAACTTTTGAAGAGGACACTTGGGTAATTGGAAATAATTAAGTGACCTCAGAAATTCAACTTGAATGTCCTCTTAAAAGCTTTTTAATTATTGGTGATGTACTTCTAATTGGGGTATAGTATCATATGGCACACCAAAGTAGAGTTATCTTATTGACCTGCACTTGACTGGTGCTGGGGTTGAAACTGAGGTAACCCTATCATGGGTTAAAACGACCACTCTATTTTTGCAGTGATATATATATATATTGCAGTCCCAAAGTCCAGTTCATAGCCTCATACCCCCCCCCGGGAATGAGGCTATCCAATCCAGTCCCACGTTCCAGCCCCACATTCCTGTGGAGAATCCAGTCCAGTGTTTAGGGACACTCAGTTTTTAAGCTGAATTTATGCACACAGTTTCAAATGTGATTCTAGCTAGCCATATAAATTTCATCCACAGTTCCTACCACAGTTCCTACCACAGAGAAAAGGCTCTGCTGGCCATGCCCACTTGACTCATGGCAGAAATGGGTCAAGAGCTGGAGCATGCATGGCTCTACCCAATTGCAATTCACCATAAAATGACACATGCAGATGTGGGAGACAGCCTGGTAGCATGCACCATAGGTACAGAAAGGAGCACACCTGTGCCAAACAATTTTCTAAGCTGTGGATCCCATCACCCTGTTCCACAGTGAAATTATCAGTGACATTATAATTTGACAACTTCATATCAATGCTTTGCTTCCTTCTTTTTCCATTTTTCGTTCCTATATTGCTTGCCTAGACATTTGAAAATAGCTACTCCCTGAAGTCCATTTTTGGCAATATAGCTATGCTCATTGGAGTCACCATGAAAATAATAGCATGCCTTCAGCTATATATACTTACTTTTTTTGTGATTCTCTGCTATCCTCTTAGCCAGAGCAGGATTGCTCCCACCTGCTGGTTTTGCAACAGCCTCAACTAGCTTCTTCCAAGTGGGCAAGTCATGCCTCTCAGTGTCATACTTTTCGCCCAACCACTGGCGTAAAACCTCTTTTAGGCAATCCTTTGGAACATAAAAGCGAAGTCGGGCAATCTCATCATCATTTAGCAGTCCAAGGGCAGTACACATGCCACACCATTCAGCAGCAAGTTCTGTAACTTCGTCATTGACAACATCAAGATGATGTATATCTGTAGTGGAGTATATACCAGATTCAGAAGACTATATTTTGTGTGATAGCCATGGAAATAAAATGAATTATCAGATAAAATGTCATGCATGTAGCTGCCTAAAAAGTTATGATCACACGGTTACCACAAAATAGGTATAGCTATATACATACTGTAAAGAGCAATAAAAAGTATGATGCCAAATGCACTAGCTAAGTATTATAGCAAGTAGCAAGTCCCCTCTGATCATGAGTCAGTCAATAGTAGCTAACTTACATATGTATTAAACTTACCGAGTGTAGTGTCGTCAACTGTTAACAAAAGCTTACGAAGTTGCTCTTTATTCATTTTTCTTGGTTGCGACTACTGCTGCTACATACGCAAGACTTTAGGCAACAGACTACAATCGCTAGGTATTAGAATGGAACTTCTTATTCGACCGATACTTCGCTCTCTGCAAGCATGAAGGAAGAAGCAGCGGGACCATTCGCATAACGTGCGATGTTTCCTTATCCTGATCCTATGCCGGCGTCATGTCACAGTAAATTCGATCGCTCGGAAATTTGATCGCGGCGATTAAATTTACTAGGAAATAATTATAACGATGATAGCGTGCAATAATTCCGAGCGTTTCCTACACGTCACACGTAATGTATTATCCCTGGTGGCACTACCTCAAATTAGCCCCCCTCCCCCACAATACTGGGTGTCACAGCGGATTCTGTCCGGCGCGGATAGTGTCTGGGTCGGACACAAACTGCTAGCGGAATCTGCCCAGCTTCGCGAATATTGTCCGGTTACAACATGCTTGTAGAAGTTAAGGCATCCACAAAACTACAACTGATTACAATAATTGCACTATCATGCACACAGCTAGTCTCGTGCACCAGCCGTAAAAAAAGCACGAGACCAGCACATATCAAGGCAGTATTAAAATAGCACTAAATATTTAATTTATGATAAACATTTGACAGCTGCAATATCACTGGCTAGGACAGTCAGTTCCGCATCTCGGAGGACCTCAACAAGTGTGTCCCACGTCACCGGCTGCTTGCCACTCCCTTCCACCCACTCCTGAAGAATGGCCAAATTTATCTTTTCTGGATTATCCCTGCAGTGCTCAAAGATGGCACTAATTCTCGCTCCATTGGAGTCTTCCAGCAAGAGGATGCCAAACATTCTACAATGGGTGCTGATTTGTTGCGGAATGTTAATTATTCTTTTTTGCCCACGAAATCTGACTAGTTCTGGAAGAGTTGGCTGTCCTGCAGGTACAATATTCTGCTGGTTAGCAGGAACCTGCGGCTGATGGTGGGCATAAGAATGTTGCATGATACTAGCAGTACCTGGGGAGACAACAATTATGGGTAATATTACGGGGTGCACTGGCATTCAACAGTGAAGCAAAGGATGCATGCACTTGATCAAAAGTATTATGCATGAAGTGCAGAGTAGAACAAGATACCTTTGACACCTTGACCTCCACTACCAGACATATTTGTGGCACTGGTGTTATAATACTGTGGAGGAGGCTGGGTGTGGGTGGATGGCCTCTGGTACGCTGCTGGAGGTGGAGAGGTCTGATTCAGAAGTTGTCCTTGCCACTGGGAAACTGAGTGGTACGGGTGTGGTTGTGATGGTGGGTAGGGTGGTTGTGGTGGTTGTCGAGAGCCTGGAGGAAGATATTGGCTCTGTACATGTATAGCACCACGGTGGGGAGGCATTTCTACAGAACAGAATGTGAAGTATTATACATAGATGACAGTGAAGTGCAATACACATAATAATGAACAAACACAGTATAGCAATACAAAAAATGATGCAAAATTAATGCATATCTGGAAATGATAGCCTTGTTCTTAAGTCTATACCACCCCACCCCAGATTATATCCAACAACTGTGAGACAAAATCTGGTGTGGAGGGACTTGAGGTTATGCAAGTGAGGGGCGTTACCTTGAGGGCTGCCATGAGACATCAAACCAACAGGATGCCTATGTGTGGCAACTGATTGAATTGGCGTGACGAGAGGCAAATTTTCAATCGGGTGCTTCTCTGCTATCTCCTTGGCAAGGTCAGGGTTGTTTCCACCAGCAGGTTTCGCTACAGCTTCAACCAGCTTCCTCCACGTGGGCAAGCCATGTTTCTCAGTGTCATATTCCTTGCGTAGCCACTTCCGCAGCACAGCTTTCAGACAATCACCATGATTGTGAAAGTATTGACTGGCTATGGTATCCTCAGCAGAAGCCTTGAGCCTGAGGGCAGTGCACATGCTGGTCCATCTACCAGCCAAATCAATCACTTCATCCAACACCTCACCTAGATCCTCTTCAGCTAAATAAGTAAAATATTTATATATGTTCTTCTTAACAATACATGTACTCTAGAACATGTGGGGACGAGGCTACATTTGCATAACACACTCTAAAACTTACTGAGTACTGAGTCATCAACGGTCAGTAGCAGCTGTTGGACAGCAGAAGCTCCTGTGTTACTTTGCAAAGTTGGGGATGCGCTTGCTGGTGGCTGTTGTGTATTCAGACGAGCAGTGGATGGAGGGGTGTGAACCTGAGAAGAGAAAAATACTGGGGGAAGATCTTCAGGTGTAGCTGGAGGGGGGGTGGATTTGATTCTTAAGACATCGCAGGATTTCTCGACCAGGCTGGTCTTCCCGACTTTCAAGAAGGCTTCCATCAGAACTTTGTAAGTTGCTGTCTCTCCGTACTCTTCTCGCCACATGAGAAGCATTGCCTCTCTCTGCTTACGAGCGTTTTTGTGGTACTTTTCACGAATGTCCTCTTCATGTTTTTCTTCAAGTCCAAGAAAGGAAGCCACGTTCTCCCATCCCGTGAGATGACTCGCAATCTCTATCAGGTGCTCCTTGGTACATGGGCACTGTATTTGGTGGAATGACACTCTCTTGTGCTCCAGGATTTTTTTAAGCGTGGGTGGTGTTGGCATTGCTTTATGCCAGATATGTAATGAGAAGTGCAATTCAGATAGAGTTGAGGTGTTTCAAAACCTATGGGTATAAAATTAATATTAAGTTATCTAGCCAGACTGAGACAAACACCGAACTTCAGTCCTGCTTTTACAGTGGGTTATTCCATTAAATAGGCATACACCCCCTCGGAAGATCAGTAATTGTGTCCTGGGAGGGGGGTGCAGGCAGATAATTGTGTCTGGGGGGTAAAAAATAATTGTGTTGGGGGGGGGGTAAATTCCCACATTAATTATGTCAGTGGGGTACCAGAGCACTAATTCGCTGTCTAAGGGGGGGGGGGTTGAAATCTTCTCTTCCGAGGGGGTGTACGCCTTTTTAATGGAATAGCCCATAATTTGTAGCTAGCTAAATGTTCCCAGCATTGAAATAACATGCTCTCATAAGCTTACCATGTGTGGGTCTCACTTAGACTGGCTTGCACCATAGATAGTCTCTGCTTGAACTAGCGCGCTGCTGCGTCAGCAAGCGCAGATTTGAAAGGGAAATTCCCTACTGCATGTGGCGTGGGGATGAGACTGCTGCTGCCAGTAGAGTGGAACCAGGCTACAGCCACACCTCCTAAAGCTAGACACTTGCAATAGCTACACATTGCAGTAAACATCAATTTGAAGAATAATGATTTGACAGCTGTAATATCACTGGGTCCGGACAGTCCTGGAGGGCCTCAACAAGAGTGTTCCCGGTCATTGGCTGCTTGCATGCCTCTCCTTCCACCCACTCCTCAGGGATGTCCATATTAATCCTAGCCTCGTTCCCAGTCCACGAACGAGTTCTTCTTCGAGCTCTAGCTCTTTCGAGGGGGGGGGGTGGCCTGGGTACGAGGCTATATTAATCCTTACTCTGATAGGTATGTGTGCATTCAACTTAGTGAGCAGAAGTTTAGCTAGCTAGCTATGTTGGCAAAAAAAAGGTAGTGTGCAATTGCATTGATTGTCCATGTAGCTACCTCACCTAGCCGGGCATAATTGAATGGTGGAAACAACTCTGGATGTAGTTGGGCTTCATGATCACCTTCAATGTCTTCATGGTTCTTGTGGCTATAATTATAATACATCAACATTCCACTATATATAACAATAGCTACTCCACCTGGCAATATAATAGACTGAGCAGTGTATATGCACTACCACAAGTACACTTGTTTTATTTAGCTAGTAGTATGATCAAAGATGGCCATGGCTAACACAACTGTCATAGTATTTTGGGCTACTTCTGCAGCGCAACATAATTACGGGTGCCGGCTGTGCATAACTATAATAATTATACTTAATTGCTACTTGCCTGTACGCATTTGTATGTGCATCTATAGTTTAAATTCCTGGCACAACCTTGGTCCAACATGACTAGCCTGAAAGTCAGCTGCAGTATTAATAATAGGAATGTTGTGTGATACCACCAGTACCTGGGAAGAAAACACATACTATGATAATTTGATGTACTGTGTGGTATTCAGCAAGAAAGGGAAAGAGGTTTTTCTACGATAGAATCCATACCTTGAGCACCTTGGGCAAACTGATTTCCAGTAACATACGGGTCATTAGTGGCACTGGTACCATAATATTGTGGAGGAGGGTGGGTGTGTGTGGGTGGCCTCTGATGCACTGCTTGAGGTGGGGAGGTCTGAGGCTGTCCTTGCCACTGAGGAGCTGAGTGGTGTGGGTGTGATGGTGGGTAGGATGGCGGTTGTAGTTGCTGAGAGCCTGACGGTGGATACTGGCTCTGTAAATATATAGCACCACCTTGGGGAGGCATTTCTACAGAATACAATGTTACAGTAGAGTGTTATGTCATAGAAGATATTTTTTATAGTGAACTGTAATACATGTGAGATAGAAATTTCCATGTCACATCACGAAGGCAACTGTACAGGCCACGTTTGGCCTATGAGACATAATCACGGTGACATTAACTCATAGCTATGCCTTTTGTAAATGCTAAGCATGAAGTTGACCTTCTAGCTGTAATATATACCCCATTATTGCATGGCCCTCACTGGGTTATGCTTTGGAAACATTTCCTTTATCCAGAGATCACTTTTCTTCTTTCCCTTTAATAACCAGGATCCACCCTTCATGGTTTCAACCACAAACTTCACAAGTGGTACACCGTACCAATACATGTAGTAGCACTGATTTAAATGCATGCCTGTAAACGATAGCCTAGTTTCCAAGTCTATACCACCTGGGATATAGGAACAGAGGTTATGCAAGTTACCTTGAGGGCTGCCATAAGCCATTGGACCAGCAGGATACAGACCTGTGGCAACTGATGAAATTGGTGTGACGAGAGGTAGATTTTCAATCTGGTGCTTCTTGGCTATCTCCCTAGCAAGGTCGGGGTTATTTCCACCAGCAGGCTTTGCTACAGCTTCAACCAGTTTCCTCCACGTGGGCAAGCCATGTTTCTCGGTGTTGTATTCCTTACATAGCCACTTGCGCAACACAGCTTTCAGATAATCACCAGGATTGTGAAAGTATTGACGGGCTATGGTGTCTTCAGCAGAAGGTTTGAGTCTGAGGGCGGTGCACATGCTGGTCCAACTGCTGGCCAAATCAATCACTTCATCCAACACTTCACCTAGATCTTCATCAGCTAAATAAGTAAAAAAAATATACAAATGTTTGTCTTAACAATGCATGCACTGGTCTCATGCCCCAGGCATTGCAAGGTTTTCACCTGCCAACAAAATGACAACTAGCTTATAGATTGTGTACCTAAATGGGCGTGGTTACAAGTGGCAGTGATGTCATGGGGTGGGGCATCAACATTCTGATGACTTAATGTAGGGCAAAAAACGGCTCTGCGAATGGCAAGTTTGTACAGCTGCAACGAGATTGTGAGCTGGCTGTTGAACGTTACCATGAGCCGCATCTAAAAGTGCTACAGTATGACATGCATTGCTACTAGCTTTACAACATAAGTGAGCCACTAAGCGATCCAGCTGTCAGTACTGCTGGTAGGGAGCCAAACAAGAATCCACGTGTACATTCTAGTGTCCTACAAAAATTGTATACTTTCCAATATAATATACGGAGCCACGCCCATGCAGGCACACGGTCTATAGGAATACAAGACTATGAATGCATGACACACTCAAAAAACTTACTGAGTACTGAGTCATCAACTGTTGGTAGCAGTTGCTGAACATCATGAGCGGCTGTGTTACTTTGCAGAGTTGGGGATGCACTTGCTGGCGGCTGTTGTGTATTCAGACGAGCGTTGGATGGAGGGGTGTGAACCTGAGAAGAGGAAGCTACTGGGTGAAGATCTTCAGGTGTAACTGGAGGGGGGCTAGATTTGAAGATGTCGCAGGTAGTCTCCACCAGGCTGGCCTTCCCGACTTTCAAGAAGGCTTCCATCAGAACTTTGTAAGTTGCTGTCTCTCCGTACTCTTCTCGCCACATGAGAAGCATTGCCTCTGTCTGCTTACGAGCGTTTTTGTGGTACTTTTCGCGAATGTCCTCCTCGTGTGTATCTCTGAGTCCAAGAAAGGAAGCCACGTTCTCCCATCCCGTGAGATGACTCGCAATCTCTATCAGGTGCTCCTTGGTACATGGGCACTCTATTTGGTGGAATGAAAGTTTCTTGTGACGCAAGATTTGCGAAAGCATGGGTCGTGTTGGCATTGTTTTACATTAGATATGTAGTGGCTATCCATGGAGTGCAATCCAGATAGAGGACAGCTGTTTCAGAACCTATGAGATAAAATGCATAATATTTGATTATCTAGCCACACATAGCTAAGCTTACATACTGGTACTTTTCCCCCCTGAGATGCTCTACTAGCTTTCAGCCAGGCCTAGCAAATAGTACTAAAACAAGATATCACAAGATCTGTATGTGAATCGCACTTACAGTACCTCTTTTAAAGTAGGCAATCAGACTTTCCGCAGCGTCAGCGTCTGTATTATCGGGGAAATTCCCTTTCAGCTACACAACACACCCCTAAAACTGTCCATGCCCCCAATATCCGGTGAACTGTCCCCTGCACTTGCACAACGCTGCAACTGGCAAGATGGTGGTGAAGTTCGATCTCCCGTTCACGCAGACCTCTCACGTCGTGGCATTCATCTGCACGCTGCTGGTGGCCGTCGTCCTCTCGCCCGTCGGGAACTTTGATCTCCGTGACGCCCACCTGTTGGTCTCCCTCCTGAGACTGCTTCACCTCGCTGCCTTCAGCACGTGGCTGGGAGTGCAAGTGTGGGTAACGTTTTTTGCAGGTGCGTGTGGGGAGCTTAATTTCATAGTAAAAGTTATGCAGGATCCTTGTTGAATATGTACTTTACTTGGTTTGGGTGGAGTAGAAGGTGTGGCAAGGGAGCGCGTTTACAAACAGATTTGCGTCATGCTGACGTCATTGTGACGCTATTAAAACTCAGACCCCCCTAGGCCCTACTAAGCGTCACGACCAAAGACAACGTTTATGTTGCAGGGTCTCCTGAGAAATTTATGAAAGTATCAAGTCACGTTTATGTGCAACATCCTGATAACTGTACGAAACTGTATATGTTTATTTCACAAGTATTTATTTAATGTGATTGGCCCCTACCCCTCCCCTTAGCATCAGATCGACGTTATGTGTGAGTGAAACTTGTTTGCGATGATGCAAACCTTCCAATAATGGAAGATTTGAATTCACCTCCAGTAATGAAAGACAAAACTCTTCCATTTCTGGACGATGTCTGTTCTTTCAGTCTCTCTAGAGGAAAAGTCAGTCAAATTTCATCCAAAATTGGATGATTTTGTTTTGTTTGTTTGTAAGCTCACACACACACACACACACACACACACACACAGGAGTGACGATGTTCCGTCACCTGCCACGTCACACCTTCGGCTACATCCAGAGCAAGCTGTTCCCCAAGTATTTCCTCCTCGGCACCATCCTCTCCTGCATCTGTGTCCTCAGCTACCTGGTGGAGCACCCCTTCACCTCCTGGGGCTACAGGGAGAAGGTGCAGGTGAGGACCTGTCGAGTAGTATGGGTACTCAGTATGCAATTACTTTGCCCATACCTCATGGAATTATTACTAAATTGCACTCGAATCCATGTGTCATCATAGTTTCTTGCCTAGACGTTCATGTTCACCCCCCCTGGTGAAAGAATGTCTCCCAACGTTTGCTGATAATAAATCTCGTACGTGATTGGTCACTGTATATACGATATATTTCGTTCTAATTCATCAAACTGACCAATAGTATGAAGATTTATCGAACTAATGTCATGGCAACTTTACGGAAGGACTAACAGCTGCAATCTGATTGGACCCTTTGGAATTACAAAGGGGAAAGGTGTCTGTGACGAGAAAGTTCGATTAGAACACCAGACGTTCTTTCGCCGAGGGGGCGTGAATGTCTGGGCACGAGACTAGTGTCATCATTATAGATCCCACAGGTACATACTGTGTTGAACCCAAAACAATTGTGTGAATACCCTAACCCTAGCTAACCCTACCCCTACCCCTTTCCACACACACACACACGCACACACGCACACACACACACACACACACAGGGCTTCTCCCTCTCAATCTCTCTCCTGATGGTCCTCGCTAATCTGCTGTACTTCGAACCCCAGACCACTCGCTGCAGCTTTGAAAAGCACCACCTGGAAAAAGAACAAAACGCTGGTGACACCATTGGAAAGATCGATGAAGACAAACTAAAGATCTTGAACCAGAACCCTAAGTACGTTTCCCTCGGCAAAAGGTTCATATGGCTTCACACCTTTGCTTCGATTGCCAACCTCGTGGCACTCTCAGCCCAGGCCATTCACCTCTGGCACATTGCCGGGCATCTCAACACCATTTGAGGAGTTAAAACAAGCTAGGAGACTGCAGCGTTTCAGTCTAAAACATTTTAATAACTAACACTAACATACGTACAAACTTCTGCTATCATTCAAACCTAGGCCCTCTCATACATGCATTGATTATTTTTGTCATACCCTCCTTTTTCATAAGGCAATGCATGAGGACAGTTTAGCTCAGATTCTTGCTCATATTTTGGCTATGTAAAGTTTTTGGTGTAGTTGTACATGTTCATATTCCTCCGCTCTGCAGAGCTGAGCATGGCCATCACGTTCTTGCTTGTGTTTGGATTTCGAAAAAAATTATAATGTGTGTGTTGGTATTATTCCTGATCACTGTAGAGCTTACAAAAAGAACATCGTGAAGATATTGGTCCAAACAATTGTGTACAATAGAGCGAGCCCGGTTGAGGTTGGTAAGAGTGGAAGGAAAACTTCCACCGTGGTCTCGGACGATATGGCCTAGGATCTGTCCGGGTTCCTCCCTTGATCCTTCCTCACAAAACCGGAGCCCTTCCTGATAGGAGACCAAGCAAGGGCGTGTAGCCTCAGTTCCCATAGGCCTTTTGGGGTCAGTTGGCTGGCAGTGATGACCTGCCCAACCCTCTGGCAGTATGGCCTCTGTGCCTTTTACTGTCGGGGGGGGGGATGCCTTGGGCTAGGTGGGAAGCACAGGGGTGTGCCCCCCCCCCCCTTTTTTTTCTCATTTCATATTTTCATTGAACACATAATAATTATGTCTCAGCAGCAGATGCTGGGGCTGCATTGAGGTTCAGCACTCATAGCCTAGAATAGTGAGCATGCATTGAGGTTCAGCACCCCACAGCTGCTAGACTCTAACCTACTGAGGTTCACCACCCAGTTCAGTATGTGCTGAACCTCAATCGGTTAAAGTGTGCACGCATTGAGGTTCAGCATCCCACAACCGCTAGACTCTAACCTACTGAGGTTGACCACCCAGTTCAGTACATGTTGAACCTCAATCGGCTAAAGTGTGCACGCATTGAGGTTCAGCACCCCACAGCCGCTAGACTCTAACCTACTGAGGTTCACCACCCAGGTCGGTACATGCTGAACCTCAATCGGCTAAAGTGTGCACGCATTGAGGTTCATTACCCAAGTCCGTATACGTTCTATACCTCGATTGGCTGTGGCGCCTGGTTATATAGCATAGATACAATTATTGAAGGACTAAACAGAGTGCATGGATAGTAGAGTATCTCTGGCCCTCATATTACCTCCCCAATCTGCACATTTATTACACTGCAAATTTCTCTCATACAAAAAAAATTATGTATAACTATGGTACTTTGTAATGAAGGCAAGCACAACTTATAGAGGTAACAAGCTCTCCAGACCCAATATGGAGTAGAGCTCCCCCCCCAACTTGAAAATATAGTCATGATCAATTGATCAATTTCTAAATTTTGTCCATATGCTCATAGCATGTGCACAACTTTTACTTCACTTTCATGCAACTCCTGCAATTTCCAGTAGTTGATCATGATTGCATGCGGGTTAGCCACTATAATGGCCATGCATTACCTAAACTCATCACTACTAATTACGTTAATATGCCTGCATGTGTGAGAAAATAAAGATTGATTATAGCACCATTACACGTACATTAGATGTTGCAATACCATACCTCACTACGTGGTACAACGCTGCTGTACTGAAATACAACTGACTTTAAATTTTCTGACATACGTCATACAAAAAAGGAAAGGAACGAACTGTTAGTAGTTTTCGAGTACACTATAACACCAATACACTAATACTGTAACACTGGAAGCAAATAAGACACACAGTAAAAATGAATGAACACCGTAAAATAGCTATTTTACACAGAACCAGTCATACGACTGAGGAGAGACAGACCCAAGTTGCTATTGGTGCGGCGGTATATCAGTGCAAAGCACACACACACACACACACAGACAATCACATCAACAGTGCAAAAAAAGAAGAAAAAAAAGAAATACAAAACGATAATATTCTTAAAACGACAAAACAATCTGATGTCTGCAATAAATAACATCTCTGGGTGTCCTGATTTCGTATACGCTCTCTCTTACTCTGCTATCAGGGCTTGTGAAATCTAAAGGAAAAAATTAATCAGCGGTAATAGAGGTGGGGGTAATTCTCTCAGGGATTGTGGAATCTGGGGAGGGGGAGGAACAGCACAGTGCAGTGGTAAGGCCATATTATCCCTTGCAGGCTCATTGCTATGTATCACAATATCGAGTAGAACATTCCTTGAGCGTTTGACATAGCAAAGAAAGAAGTAGTACATAGGACGTTTTGGCCCGAGAGCCTTCATCAGCTGTGACACAAGTAAGAAATAACGGAAGTACAAAACCATATGTTTACATGTGACCACGTTATATGGTTTCATACTTCCGTTGTTTCTCAGTTATGTTATAGCTGATGAAGGCTCTCGGGCCGAAATGTCCTACATGTCAATTTCCTTGCTACGTCAAATGCTCAAAGATGTCCCACTTGATAAGGCCAATTAATACACAATATCACCAAATTTAGTAATTTTTTAAATTATGGTACTCTGCAATGAGGGCAAGCACAACTTAGGAGGTGACAAGCTCTCCAGACCCAATAAGGAGTAGAGGTGTCCAGCTCATTGACTATTCCTGCACTCTATCTGTAAGTCATGCAACTTATTTTCCAGAGATGTACGTGCCTAACTAACCCACGGGTCCCCCTCCCCAGGGATCCAAAACATCCATTCACGCGCGACACACACAATTCCGTCAGTCACTACACTAATGTGTGGTTCACTGTACCTTGTCATGTATTCACTTTCCGGATGTACCTCCATCTCGTATCTCTTGAACTCGTTGAGCTCCTTGCGAATGGATGCTTTGTCCTCTGGCCGAAGCCGAGTCCATGGCTTGTCCGCTCTGTAGGACAAAACAAATTACGTTATACTGTGCAGTAGTACATGTATGTCTCTCTCAGTGTGTGTGTGTGTGTGTGTGTGAGGTGTGTGAGAGGTATGTGTGAGGTTTGTGTGTGTGTGTGTGTGTGTGTGTGTGTGTCTATAGCTGTACAGCACTGTCAGGCCATGGAGATTTTAATGCAAAGTGGAAGTGCAATTTGAGCAACATTCCATTAAACAATAAACAGTGTGGCGACTGTTGGGAGGCCAGCTTCCAAGCCAGCGGGGATCCAAGCCAGACTTGCATGTGGTCTTTTAGAGGCAGTCCCGGGTAGAAAATAAATATTATTCCGTCGTACATTTTAATCACATCAGCGCATTCAAAATGCTGTATCTCAGAGCTGAACTTCCGTTAGGCATAGTAGCGTCAATATGTGAGGCCTCTACGCAGCACATACATGTATGAGCCCCACCCTCAATGGAGGTTCAGAGATATAGTGCTTTGACAAATACGCATCAAAATAATGTTTGTTCTCTATCAGGGACTGCCACACGTACTATACATGTGTCCACATGTGTGTGCCTGTGTCTATACACACAATGTACTGTACCAGCAGCTCACCTTCTGTCATAGTCTTCACATTCAATAACTTCTGCATAATCTGCAAAATGTCTGCAAAGAGAAACAGAAATTAGGCAATAAGTCCATCCTAGTATACACTAGGACAAGCACGTAATACAATACAAAGTTATGGGCTCAACGGGGGGGGGATTGATCTCTTGAGACTGGAGTCCCTGAGCAGTTGTGTGGTAGGCAAGCTTTATCTAGCTATCAAGCATGCTAGCCATACATGTACTTGACAGTAGGATGTAGTCATTTGCAACTGTCGACTGCACATCCATGAGGGATTGGAGAGCTACTGCAAATCTGTTTCGGCATATTTGGACCTCGTCAGGGCAGTGTAGTACCTGGAGCTTACCAGCAACTAACCACCCTCTGCACGTGAAGTTGACCAGCTAGGAACTCCAGCTAGGAACTCCTAGCCTACAGCTTTTGTTTGACTCAGGCCTCTGGGCTTATATAGGCAGCTAGTGTTCAAAATGATTATGGGCAGAAAAAGGCTGCACCCTAAATCTTTCAACCGCTCAGTATCAACTCACATAAGAATATTTTTATCTCTGAGTTCCTTGACAGTCGGTCTCCGGCTCAGCTTCCTCTCCAGCAAGGCTTTTCTCTCCTCAAACTGTTGGTCTCGTACCTGTTGGTCTTGCCGAATGATGTTTCGCATTTGGAGTTCGTTCTTTGACGGTCTCTGACTTAGCGAGCGTTCGAGTTTTACCTCCACTGATGAACGGTGTTCAGGGGGTTGTGCTGTTGTGTGTGTGTGTGTGTGTGTGTGTGTGCATGTGTGAATGTGTGTGTGTGTGTGTGTGTGTGTGTGTGTGTGTGAGAGAGAGGAGAGAGAGAGAGAGAGTGGAATGTCATGACATCCTTTTTGAATGAATTATATATTTACCACTTCCTGTCCCAAAAACTTGATAGTAGATACTGAAATGAAAAAGACATGTTTCATTGCTTAAACACTCACTTTGTATGTTTAGTCTTTCGTTCTTTCTTCTCTCTCTGAGGATTGCGATGCTGTCACTACGGAGCACTTTGTTACCGAACATCGCTGTGTGTGTGTGTGTGTATGTGTGTGTGTGTGTTGCATATGAGCGTGAAGTACACACGTCACTGAGACAGCCTGTACATGCACATTGTATAATACATGTAAAAGCTCTCATATACAGATAAAAAAGAAACACGATTCTTCATTTACTCCAATACACCCACACCACCCTCCCTCAAATACACACACTCATACCCACTCATCCTCTCTCCTTGACTGTCCCACCCTCACACATGCACACCCCCACACACTCACCAACAGGCTCATCCTCATCTTCTCCCCTTGACTGTCCCACCCTCACACATGCACACCCCACACACTCACCAACCGGCTCATCCTCATTTTCTCCCCTTGACTGTCCCACCCTCACACATGCACACCCCCACACACTCACCAACAGGCTCATCCTCCTCATCTTCATCATGCTCCCCAAGGCCGTCCTCCTCCGATGAACTCTCGTCGTCGTCAGGGGAGTAAATGAGATAGTACCCATCGGGCTGCTTCTTGGAGCGAGACGGAACCTGAGCCACGTTACCATCCACATGATCTCCCGGATGAGGTGGTGTGTACTGGGAGCACAAGACGATGGAAACATACGTAACACACGGTATGGCTACCCCATGTTCTCCTATCTCTCCCTGACCAGTGTTACACAGCTACTCGATCCTCCCTGGCCATACTCCCAGTCTTCCCCCATAAAAGGAAAGACACACACCACACAGGTTCTCAGTCTCACAAATCACACCACGTGGCTTGGCTCGCGAGACCAGAAGGCCCTATGCAGACAAGAGTCTGGTTAAGTGGCTGGAGTAGGTTATAACATGTACAATAGACCGTTTACTATTATGGTGTAATGGGGGTAAAAGTGAGCACTAAATGGAGAAAATACAATGTGCTTTGATGTAGTCTTCTTGTACGAAAACATAAGAATATGCTTGTTTACACATGCTCTCCTGTATTTTCTCCATTTAGTGCTCACTTTCCCCCCCCCCCCCCCCCCCCCCATTACATCATAACGGTAAAGAGTCTATTACCTGTGGTGAAGGGTGTCTGTATCTCGGTATCCGCACTTTCTCATTTTCGTAATGTCTTCCTCCCTTCAGGATGCTCTTGGTACTGGGGGGGTCCTCAGGAGCCTGTGTGTGTGTGTGTGTGTGTGCGTGTGTGTATGTGTGTGTATGAATAGAAACATACTCAATACAACTGTGATTTCCAAATCCAATTACTGCAAGTGTGTACGTTAAGTGTAGTACCACTGGTCCATCAGATAGAATATCCATCGGAAAGTATGCAGACAGAGTGTCTACATGTGCATGACATAATTAGCAGGGTTCTCCCCATGATTTCAAGGAGTAGGGCTGCTACAGTATTGTATAAATTTCTCTAAGAGTGGAAGGATCGTTTTGACTGAAAGAAAAATAGCAGGTGAGCAAGGTTTTAATAGCGAATAGCCCTGAATTGTACCCTCGTCCTTTTTCTGAGTGCCTGGGAACGAGGCTAGACTGCTATCTCACGGGAGGGGTATAAAACGTACCACAAAGGCAGTCACTTTGTGGCCCTTGGGTTTGGGCGGAGCCGCCGGGGGCTTGCCGTCCATCGGCCTGCCTGGCACACTCGGGCCCGACTTCTTTCTCTCTTCGGGAATGGACGGAGCTTGTCTGATGGGAGGACTGGTGTAGCGTGCACTGACCACCGGAGGGGCACTGTAGCTGGACTGGTCTGAGCTGGTGCTGGATGTTCTCTGCAGGTAGAAAGAAGTCAAAATACACTCAGTTAGCTCGTAAGCCATACATGCCAGTTAGCTATGCCAGCTAGCTACATGTACATGTACCTCGTAAGCCATACATGCCAGCTAGCTACATGAACATGTAAGAAAGTTAGGGGGAGGGAGGGAGGGACATGCAGTTCTACTAAAAGTGCAGCCCCCCCTTGGGGATTTTCCTAAATGAACCCTGGCAGTGCTCATGATAGCTTTCAAAAATACAGTCTGGATAGTCTCAAATTTGACCTGACACTCAGAGATTTTGTCCAGAGATTCACGAAATGACAATAACATTTCAAACTACAGCTACACTCACGTCTGAGTTATTAAAATTCCACTTGGGCACACACTGAAGAAGCACGACAAACACTCAAGAAGAGCTTGCAAAGCTCACCACAACTTACCCGAAGTCAGCAAAAGAAACAGCTGTTGTGCTATAATAGTAACAGCAAAACTTGTTATTAAGCCTCTTTTCCCTCCTGTTGTTGGGGAATAATGTTTAGACATTGCTTCCGGTTGATTTTGATGTTTCCATACACACGCAATGATTGATAGAAGATTGTTTGGTTACTGGACATTATTGCAAGCACTGTATTGTGTGTGTACAAATAATCGAGTATTGCTTTTGGTGTAATTGTTCACAAAGGTAATATAATACGGCTTGCTTGTACTGCTAGCTACAAGTAGCGAGCTAAACTAGAGGCTATTAAACTTCGATAAGCCTGGCATTGATCTTCACCCACTATTTATAAAGTCCTTCCATTCGTAGAGAAGCTTTAACAAGCCGACAGCCGCTACTGTCTCAGTCACTAAGTACTGCAAGTCAGCAGATTCCTATAGTCTAAGAAGCAAAACTGTAACATCAAGGATCCCTGCAAGTCCAGAAAGATGCCAAAGGTTGGTCTATAGGGACAAAGCTCGTAAAGTGCATGTAGTCTTGCAGGCCAGCCTCATTTACATTTTGATAGAACCGAGTTGAGCCCTCCTTCGCCACCTTCGGTGGCTCATGCACTCGTGATGTGACTCAGGAAGTATATGCAACATGTCACAAAACCTGCGCATCTGATTGGCATGTTCACGAGATTCTGTACAATATGGTCGAAAACATGTCCATGACCATTTTTCAATATATTTACAAAATGCACATACCTGTTTCCATAAGCATGCATGCTTAGTCATGTGACTAGTTTCAAATAATCTGATTGGTTGAAGGTCATGTGACCATAACTAGCCAGCCTATATATGTACATAGTGCTTTGTGACATTTTGAGACGCTAAGTAACACGCTATTCAGGAAGCATACACAGCATACAGGAGAGTAGCTCTGACCCCACCCACCTGTCCTCGGGGGACAACAGGTTCAGAGGAGGCCCGTTCGTGTGAGGCAGAAGGCGGGAAGAGGTGCTGCGAGTGAGGGTGTGGGGGAGGGTAGCGCTGAGGTTGGAGAGGGAGAGGGGGCTGGGGCTGAGAGGAGACTCCGTTGATGAACTGAGGGGAGCGATGGATGGGGTTCATCACCGTCACGGAGTTGGGTGAGGTGGCCTCGGGAGAGGAAGGGCCGGCATCAGTAGAGGCTGTGTGGGTATGTGCGTGTGTGTGTGTGTGTGTGTGTGAGTGTATGTGTGTGTGAGGAGTAGGAAGGGGGCATGGTGAGTTTAATGTACAATACCAGTGTGTGTGCATGTGTGTGTGTGTGTGTGTGTGTACATGTACATTGTATGTGTCGGTGTGTGTGTGTGTGTATGAAGCAAGTGTGTGTGTCTGTGTGTATGTGTCCCTGCGTGAAGTGTGTGTGTGTGTATGTGTGTGAAGCAAGTGTGTATGCACTGGCACGTAAAAGCGTGTTCCTCATGTACAAACTGCTCAGAGTTTCGAAGCCCACAACATCTACCAAATCACGTCCACAGTGGTCCAACAAACAGCTGAACGCCATCTGGTGACACAGCCAACACAGACACTTACACCCCCAACTACACACCTGCTAGCAGGCAAATTCAATCACATGAGTGGGTGCTTGCCAATACACTAACCCACACCCTAACGCACATGTGCCCTGAAAAGCTGCACCACTGGTATGTGCTGTGCTGGACTGGCAGAGGCTGAATAAGCTCATGAGTTGCAAACATTGATAGAGACTGTAAACAATGAAGCCTAAGGTATGGGTGCAGCTATGGAGTGAGTGGGTGGGCAGTTGGAGCTACTAAGCCAGTGTTGATACTTCTGTTCTGAGCACAGGGAGGCAGTCAGTGACATGTCAGGTTGTACTACAAACCTATTTTAGCTATACATGTATGTACATTAGTAGGGTATGGCATAGCTGTTACATGTACATGTATGATATAATGGGGGGGCAAAGTGCTGAAGGAACTGATGTGAAAACTACAGGTATTTTCTCCATTTAGTGCCCACTTTTAACCCCCAATGTTTACCATATTCCAATTGTACCACAAAGACCTGAGCATTAGCCAAGTCTCAACATGTAGTATATCCCAACAAAGGATGATTGTGAATGGGTTAGTTTGCTTCGTAGTTCAGAATTGCTCCATGTGTTATAGTACTGTAACACTGTGTCGTGGACGAAAAGAGCTCTGTTTATTCTTTATCCTATGGCATTCACACAGGCATCATTAGGTATGTGCAATGGGTCCAGGGCTAGAGACTACCATATTAGGGGCACTGAGTTACAGATAATGACTCCAGTGGCAATACAACACCCACTCCCACACAGTAATAACATCATTAGTGTACACAATTAGCCAGTACATGGATACATGTACACATGTACATGTACATGCATACTACGTACATGTACATAATTACATGTACGTACTTGTAGGAATGTGAATGCACAGGCCTTACTTCATCGTTACGTATCACGCTGCTCAGGAACAAAATCTTTATAGCATAAACTCAATGAAAAGCTCCATGTTACATGTACATGTACATGTACATGTACACAAACAGGAATGACTAAAACATACAGAGGCCTGCCTTAGCCTCGTACCCAGGCCTCCCCTCACAGCTTTTTTTTCGCAGCCATGGAAAAACACGTGGCGTTTTTCCACAGCTGCGAAAAAAAACTCCACGCTTTCTTCCATGGCTGCGAAAAAAGCTGCGAGGGGAGGCCTGGGTACCGTGGTATTTTTCCACGGCTACGAAAAAAACTGCGAGGGGAGGCCTGGGTACGAGGCTAGGCCTGCCTAGTGTCACTCCCGTGGCAAGAAGCTACTGTACATCAGCAAGAATTGGAAAGCTATACCTTTTCTCATGTAGCGTAATCTGTAACTATCAAGGACCATGCGCTGTTGTGCTCTCCGTGGACCGACAAGTTACTTGTGAGCAGCAGGGTGATAAAGCTCGCGTGATTGCACTGTAAACCACATAATATTCGCTATCGACTGCATGCTAGCGTTGCATTCGCTATCGACTGTCCCTGATAGAATAACGTCCATTTTCTACCCAGGACTGCCACATACATGTATGTGGTACTTAAAAGAAACTAGGAGGTGGGCATTTACTAGAAGAGGGTGTGTGCTTGCTTTGTAAAAGAGAGCATTCAGTATTACAAGCATGCCATACACGTCATTAAAAAGGAACGACTATGTCTCTTTCAATACATAAAAAATGCAGGGAATGTAAATAGTCATCACCAAGCAGTTAGAAGCCAGCTAGGCTGCAGAAGCACTCCAAATAAGCAACAGAAGCCAAAACTCAAATACCACAAATCTGGACAAAATTTCAAAATGACTAAGCAATCGCTTCAGGTTACCACCATCTAATCCTGTTACAGAGAGTTGGATTACACTATTGAGTTACCCTAATGGGCAAGGGAGTGGGATTTTATGCCTAGAAAACAATGAACTAGATATTCAGTAGTTGGGTGGGAGGTGGCCACAGCAGGTATCAGTTATTCTCTACCACAACAATTTCACAAAAGTGAACAGGGCCATTACTATCCCAATGTGTGGCTTCTCTGTAGTCACTACATGCATACCGTCGGGATCCCTGTATCTGAGATGTCATAAAGAGACGATATTTTCCCTTTCATGTGGAATGCAGTGGAGACTTCGACTGGAGCTTTCCGACCCATTTTTTGAAGTAGCTCCAATGGACCCTTTACCATTATGATGTAATGGGGGGTAAAAGTGAGCACTAAATGGAGAAAATACAAGCAAACATGTGCTTTGATGTGGTTTTCTCGTCCAAAAACATGCAAACCTGCTTGTTTACACGTTTTCCTGTATTTTCTCCATTTAGTGCTCGCTTTTACCCCTCATTACATCATAATGGTAAAGGGTCTATTGTCCTAATTTATAGATATGGCTTAGGACTTGTTAGGAAGAGACTAAATTATGAATTTGAGCTTCAAGTTATGTTTAGTTTTGGAGATATGCACACTCAAAATCTCAACAGTAAGTAGTCAATCAGGCACCAATCTCTGTACAGAGAATTTTTAAACCATACCTGGTAAACGAAACACGGTATATAGTTCAAATTCACAGCTTAGCATGTTTAGTACTGAAAAAATAAAAGGAGGTGTGGTTCTGAAAGCCCTATATCACAATATAGTAAATAGCACCACTAATATTATAGGATGTGTGGTTTCTATGCATCTACATGTAGCCAGGCTTCCTGTAGCTGAGGTGTACTCATGTTCATAAGGACTGTTTTTATGCTGTCCCTTTCATGTGGAGTGCAGTGGACACTTGTATACATGTAGGTGTAGGCTTAAGGTAGAAATTCAGTGGTGGGCATCATTTGGGGTTCAATACACATTATTGCTATGGCTAGTACGCAAATGGATAGGTGGGCATTAATTAGCAGCTGTAGCCCCAACTTACATCAAGAGCCAGTCATACCTTAGTGTAACAAAACACAACAAATGCATGTGCACAACACATGCAGACTGTGTGGCAATCAGGGGAGAGGGGAAAAAATCGAAATGTACGATGAAATAGTTTTCCACCCGGGACTGCTACAGGCTCCCCAGAAGCTAATTGTGTATGGCAGACTACAGCTCTAGAATGTACAGAGAAAGCAAGGCCCTGGTAGAAACCCCGGCCCTAGCTGGTGACTTGAGCCAGACACGGTTGATCCATACTTAGCCACTGGTTGGAGAAACGGTAGGCAAGTTACTGCTACCAACAGCCAAGTCATGGCCGATCATTAGGGGTCATGTGATGTTCCAACCTGGATCATGTGATGCACTGGCAAGGCTTTGACTTGGATCATGTGACGACTTGGCAAGGATCATGTGATACTTTGACTTGAAAGTGACTAACTACAGTAGCACGAGCAACGTAGACTTACATCCAAACTGAAACACAGAGTCTGACCACATCACTGCTGCATGCAGTCACACACAACTCATGTACATGTACATGTACATGTACCTACATGCAGGTTGAGCCACAACAGCTTTACAGCTAAAGCAGACAGTTACTCCCTCCAACACATACGGAGTGGAAACATTAAGTGTCTGGCTACACAGAGCTTACACGCCCATGGCAATCTCAAGTGGTTACTGTGCCAACCCCCTTTCCAGAGCCAATGAAAGGTAAACACAATAACACAAGTCTATGCACGCAGGCAACACAATCAAGCACAAACAGAATAGCGCATACATTAAGCAATAAAGAAAGGAATCTCACCCTTTACTACATCATTCCCCATTGCCTGCACATAAAATGTGTACCACCATGCGTCAAGAGTCTACTACACATTCACACAAACTGACTTTTCCAGCACAGCATGGGTAGCCACCGTCCTCAACAACAACAACACGGAATTTTTATAAGCACCTCTGTCCAAACACCAGTAGAGACTTCACCATAAATGCAATCCCATATGTAAGTCACAGCTGCTAATAACAGACTATATACTAGCTACCTACACAGTCAGCCAGCCAGACTATCTCCATGACAAACACACAGCTAAACCAACCCTTGTGGGACGACTCCCACTTTATAGAGTAACTACGCAGCTCTAAATTACCACTTCGGCAACCACAGACAAACTAAACCTACTCCTGTGACTATCACTATATATAACAAGGCATGCCAGCCGCTCTACCATCTGCTCTAATGAGCCCTCCGATAACACAAGCCATATATGGTGTGCAGACATCACAAGGACATAGACATGATACTGGTGCTTTTCCAAATGCTTCGCATGCCTTGAATATTAGAACAGTGCACGACCAAAAGCCCGGTCAGCTGCAAACAAGCTCTCAAAGAGGAATGACCTAATAGGCAATTTTCACCAGCATCACACAAGCACCAATACAAGCACCTGGTCAGAGGAAGGAGGGGTGCTAATTACCGTAACTCTGTAATAGTACATATCACCTCTTGGGGAACAGCTGTTACTTTTTAGGGGGCACTAATTAGGCTAATTAATTAGTCACTAATTAGGGCAATTCTCCCTAGTATGTAGCACATCTAAGGGAGCATTAACCAACAGTTTGAGGGGCACTAATTAGAGCAACTCCATAGTGCATGTATGTAGCACATCTAAGAGAACCTTAACCGAGTTTGAGGGGCACTAATTAGGGTAACTCCACAGTAGTAGCAACTTTAGAGTGTACTAGCAAGCTATCAGTGAAGAACGCTTCTGAGCAAGGTATTTGAAAAAGGCCACTGCGAGTAAATTTCCTATTTGTCATCCCCCCCCCCACAACCTTCCAGGAAATGTATCTAAAAACACACATACATGTATATGTAACTACTTAGCCGTATAAACACCAGTGCAGGAAATGTACATGTACAGTACATGCCGGCCTGTAAGAGTGGGCGGACAGTTGTCATCATCACATTGGGTCCCCAAGAACCACTGTAAGTTTAGTCTTTGTTATTTTGAGTTTGTTATTTCTGTGGATCCTCATGAGCCCCCCCTGGGATTAATGCAAGGCTCAGTTTCAGTGGGTCCCCGTGCCCCCCCCCCCCCCCCCTGGATCATTGCAAGTTTTAATCTTTGTTAATTCTGTGGATCCGCATGAGCCCCCCTGGGATCAATGCAAGGTTCTGTTTCAGTGGGTCCCCGTAGCCTCCCCTGGGATCACTGTAAGTTTAAATCTTTGTTATTTCTGTGGATGCTCATGAGCCCCCCCTGGGATGAATGCAAGGTTCAGATTCAGTGGGTCCCCGTAGCCCCCCCTGGGATCACTGTAAGTTTAAATCTTTGTTATTTCTGTGGATCCTCATGAGCCCCCCCCCCCCCCCGGATCATCGTAAGTTTTGGTCTCTGTTGGTCTTTGTATCTATTTATAATTCAAAAGTGAAACGCACACGTGGGCGTGGGAACAAGGCTAAGGAGAGTGAGTGCATAAGGTTTCCTTTTCAAAAGGACTGCTGTTGTCACTATATCACAGCCTGGCTCAAAGATACAGAATAGAGTGGGAGAGCCTGTAAGGTAATCACATGAAAACAGGACGCGATATCATGTGCAACGGAGGCAATAGATAGAAGATGCACTTTTGTCCAAGTTTGCTGGCAGTGCCAGGGGTCAGACAGTGAAAATGGGTCAACAGTACTACAAGGGACACCTCATAAAGGGCTTGTAAGTTTCTGACACGAGCTAATGGACCTTACAATTATTCCAGATGTCCTGTCACAGGTACTCTGACTAAAGGAGCTAGAGTATCCCGACCAGCAGTATGATACTCGTCTCAATTTAGCCTTGTTTATCAACTGCTACTATCTACTGCACGATATTGAGTCCTGTCATCACATCACAAAAATACCGTTTTGCATCACTGAGTCAAAAACAAGGCTATACAAATACCACACTTATTCCACTAGCTTTCTCATCACCACACACCAACATTGTACGTGTACATGTACATGCAGAATAGTACATGTACATATAGGATAGTATATGTACATGTAGTATAGCAGGAGTGTACTCAATGAGTCAGCAGCTATTGGATGTTGTGAGTAATGTATATGTTTAACGATGATGAATAACATCTTGATTGAATTGGTCCTGGGTTTAGTAGCTACATGTACATGTATATAAAGCTTGGCTACTGCTCCCCTGCTCAGTAGCTCAGTGGGTAAGAGCATCTAACTAGTAATCAGAAGGTTCCTGGGTTCAATCCCCAGCTGGGCTCAGATTTACTCTCTCAACATTTTTTCCTTCTGAATAAAATCATGGATATCACAACGAACACCCTTCTGCCTTCTATGCAGAGTAACAATGTAACCAGAGTAATCATACCCGTTTTGGGAGTGTCAACACCACCTAATACATTCCTCAACTGGCATTATATTAAACAGACTCACGTCTTAAAACGTAAATGCTGCCAACTATATTTCTTTTTCACTTCGAGACAAGCAATCCAATCCCATCTCCAAGAACAATAGCGTTCTGGAACAATACCCAAGTTAATAGAGTTCTCGAACAATACCTAAGTTATAACTACATCATTCCAGAAATGCTCTTTCACTGACCATGTCAACTGTACACAGATCGAATAACACACTTTTAACCACGTTAGCGAGGTCTGCCAAAGAAAACACTGCTGCTTCCTTACAGCTGTGCTCTGAATAGTAGGGCACTGTGTGGCATCTCCTTGCCCCTGCCAAGCGAACCACTAGGAAAGGTATGTCTTCCTATTCTTTGGCTCTTCGATTCTTACCACACCTAACAAGCAAATGCATCTGTCAAGTGGCTACTCCTCGAAAGCCAGCAAATTAGCATGGCTATAGTGAACAAACTACATGTAGCACGGCCACAGTTAACAAACTAGCATGACCATAGCCAGCAAACTAGCACGGCCATAGTCAACAAATCTTTGCTACCTAGACAACTAATTGTCAGGGTGTTACACAGATTCAGGAATGCTTCACTTCACTCTACCACTGATTCCTCCCCCCCACACAGAGACTTTGTGGCCCTTGGGAAGTTGAAACCTTCAAAATCGAAAATATGACTTCCATAGACACCCCCTGAAATGAACCACTGTGTGCATTATGCTTGCTACATGTACAAGGTATGACTACAGAAAATCTTATGACCTGCCTTGTTATGGTGACAATATTAGTGAATTTGAAAAAAATACTAAATTTTCTACCTGCTAATAAAAGTTAGCAAACATGTGTCAATAGGTTGCTATTTACAGTTGTAACACAGTAGTAAAATTGCCAAATCCGTAAATGTTGTCGTCACAAACAATAGACACCTTGAGGTGTTAATCCAAAGCACCTGAAGAAAAACACTGAGAGAGTAAAGAAACTCTGGAAAAAAAAATCTGAGCCCAGCTGGGGATGGAACCCGGGAGATGCTCTTACCCACTGAGCTACTGAGCAGAGGAGCAGTAAGCAAACTTTATAAACATGTAGCTACTAAAACAGCTAGCAGCATTTGACAGCCAATTCCAGCTGTTATTACTCTCTGGAGATGTCGTTCTTCACTCTTAATGCTACATGTACACCCAACATGTATAGCCCAAGCACTGAGGAGAATACCTACACATGCAAGTGGCCATAATTCCCCTGCAGCTGGCTTCACAGGCTACTATCCTGAAAACATAACCCACTCACTCACTAATATAGGTTTCACTAGGCGGTGAGACTCAACACACACACACCTTACATTGTATTTCCACCCCCAGCCTGCAGCCAATACTCCAGGGTCCTGGTACAATACATGCATCTATAAGGTTAGTCTCGTGATCAGACCTAGGCATGCCCCCCCGGCCCCGACAAACATTCTGTGAGGGGGCGACCCTAGGTTTGGTCACGAGACTACGAGTTGAATCTCTTAAAGACCACAAGATCAGATTTTCAAGCATGACATAATCTTCTGTTGTGCCATGTTGATGAAATACAGGAGATGTGACGCAAAAATACTGTAATACATGCAATGACCCTTTTCAGTCTTGTATATAATGTACAGTGAGAGGAGATATATAAACAACATAATATTAAGTCTGCATACATGCATGACCCATAGCCTCGTCCCCAGGCTGTCCCCTTGAAAGACCGCAAAACGGGGGAGAACCTGGTATCTTTTCTCACTGATTTAATTTTTCATGCGATGCAAAAGTGGGACCCATTGAAACCGGCTGCATTTACATGTATCTACCTTTTGCCAGCGACACTACTTCAGTGCTCAGTCTATGACACGGGAACGGGGCCTAGAGATTAGCTACAAGAAGTGTTGATTCGCTGCCTTTCCTCGGTGTCTGGGAACTGCAACTACGCACAATCAAGCCCTTTCTGCCCCGTTTCTACCCTGAATATCATTCACGTGTTAGGGAGGGTCTGGGGACGAGGCTACAAGAGCCAGGTGAGAAGCACTAATCCTACACATTCGGGATAGCTGCCATGTAGACATCACTTAGGCCTGTTAACTCCAATCCATCTTATGGCAATTCATTATCAATGGTAGGTGAATGCGATTGATGTGCGAACTGCCTAAGGTTGAAGTTGAACCTTATAAGTGTTACAACGTACATGCACCAGCTGTAATTCGCTGACAGCACTTTTGTTGACACCACCAATTTCCCATTCGTGCCCTGAGCACAGCATTCTTCCCATGCTACGCAAACCCCTCAAGCAGCAGCTGTGATTACATTCCTGTCATAGCAACACCATGGTCACCCTCCCCCTACACGCATACAATGACACCAACAGGGTGAGAACAGGGCATGCAGCGGAATGTGCTGTTTCTAAGAAACACAAGTTCTCAAACCGCTCCATAGCTTAAGTGCCTCTTTGTAGGCAAAACTATAATGGACTTTAGCTGACTCCACCCAGCTAAAGGTGTTCTGCATAAACTGTAGTGCATGTGTACTACTTGCATACTTTCTAATGCGGGGCAGTAAAAAGTATATACACGTACCACCTTTATCCCAGAAAGGAGGCGCATGTATACACTTCACTAAAAAGGTTCTTTGTACTCACAAGCAAAAAAAGCAGCATATCTAAGGCAGATCCAGACGTCTGAGAATTTTCCCACAGTCTCCAGGGTGTATTGTATGGTATACCTAATGAATTTTCTTGGGACTATAATTTTGCTCCTAGCGCACTTAAATGTGTTTCCCTTTCATCGTGCAGGTATTGCAGGTGCTCTAAACGCTTGCACATTAGCACAGGTGGTGTGGTTAGCGGATATGGAGATGCCTGAAGTGTGTATGCTAGGAAATGCAAAAGCCTTTGGCAAACTTAGTGCGCCCATGTAAGGAGATGGTCAACAATACAAGTGATGGTGGCATCTCTTATCTCTACACTACATACATGTTTTCCTTATATGGGCAACCGTACCACTTAATCCAAACTTGTCTGTTGCAAGGTACTTAGCATGCAACTGAAATTGTTTGGTTCTTTGGTGGTCCTTGAAAGAACACATTATCGCACTATAAAGCACCAGTTAACACTTGTGGTGATGAAGGAAATAGAGCCAGCACGCCAACTGGTGAATAGGTGAGTTTCCCGAAACATCCTGCTTTGAAACCCTGCAAAAGAACCACTCACAGGGTTGGTCAGTGATCACAACATGTACCTCCAGGCTATCCCCACCTTAAGCAATCCCAACACGCACATGTACGTACGACATATTTTGCAAGAAAGTGTGTATGGACGCCATCGTCATCACATCGAGTCCCCAATGAGCCCACCCATTGCAAGACCTCCAGCAATTTGGCAACTTACTCGTGTAGTGGTGGTAAGACTTGAGCCAGTACGACAGCAGATATACATGCAGTATAGAAGAGGAAGACAAGACTCCAGTAGCCAATGAAAACATTGCTTGCAAAGAGTCATCCCCACAGTGACATCACATTTCCAACCCAGCTTTAGCCATCACTACACACGACTTCCTGTGCAACAGGATGAGCATCATGGGACCATGCGGTGAAGGAGGGAGGGAGGGTATAGCTTCCTGCATTGTGCACCCAGGTACACATCAGTACAGTAATTAAGTCATACACCAAAGGAAGGATATGCGCCGTTGTCATAGCTACTGACAATAGCCTCTCCCTTCCAGGAACAGCTTCTTTTACTGTGCACTTATGCAGTGTGTCACAAATACCAGAGGAAGGATGTGCCAGGGGACATTAGGGTCACTTGAGGTTCTGGGGCACCACAGTTATTGTCTACTTTCCTTTGTCTCCCTCCTGATGTGATCGCACAGGAACTTACCAGCTGGGCGCATGCAAAGTGCGTGCCCGGGCTGTTACCAATTTTTTTTCTTCATGTTCTCACATCAGGGAACATAATGAAAGAAGACAGTCAACCAGGTGAAGAATTTGTACTCCACTTGTCTGGCACCGTGTGCAAATTCATCAAGATGGACAATCATCGAGAAAGTAAAAAAAACTCACGGAGAAGTGCGAATTTATCAAGATGGATTGACAATTATTAGTAAAGAAGCCTCACAGACAAGGACAAATTCATCAAGATGAACTAAAGAAACCTATAAAAAAAACAAAAACAGCCCGGAGCCTCAGTCAGACGTTCTTGTCTACTGAGCTAGCCCCAGGGGCCCGTGAGTACACGACCTTCTTGGCATACAACTGTGGGTGTTGCACCTTAACCAACACACAAATGAATGATAAGTGCATTACTGGGACCAGCACGGCCCAATATGTCAGTAAACATTGCCTCTTAAACAAAATAACGCTTAAAAAGTCAATAGAGAGGTATTGCACGCCCTCAGAATCCACCATGCGTGTAAGATGCAATGATGCAGACACTCAAGAGATATGTCTAGCCATCCACAACATATGTATTGTGAATTAGCAAATGTCTGGGTCTCAATGGTGCAAATACATGTTGTGGCTGACCAATGCAGGGGACAGAGCACACACCTATGAGTACACATGTATTTGCATCGCTGGAGCCAAATAAGTGCGATGTTCTAAGTAGTCACTGGACAGAAAATGAATATTATTTCATCGCATATTTCAATCACGTCACTACATTGAAAGCGCTGTATCTCTGAACTTTCGTCAAGGGTGGGGCTCACACATGTATGCACTACGAAGACGCGATTGAAATACGCGATAGAGTACTGTTCGTCTAGGACTGCCACATACAGTTAATAACCCTGCCAGTTGGTATGGATATTATACATGCACTTTATCTTGCCTGATTGATTTTTTTTAGCATTTCTCAATATGCGTACTTGTACCGATTATGCTCAAGAAATGTAAATCATTCTGCTGCTCTGGTGCGATACCTGTTTTAGCCAGCGTCAGTACACATGTGTTCTACAACTGCATGCTGTCTTGTCAACAGGTTTTGAAGTTTTAAGCGATCATACATGTAGCCAGCTTAGCAGAGAAATTTGAAGCTGACTTTTGCTGCGAGGTCAAACTTATTCGCTCTCAAAAGTGTGAACACAGACTGCTACTGAGCTACATGTACTGTACTACAGAGAGCATTAAAGCCAGTCCACTGCATATACACAAGTTCCCACAATTTTACACTTGCTGATATGGACTATTCCCATTACACAGAAATTATTAACTAACTACTCGATAACTCATACACAATGCAGTGCCTGCAAAACAATCACTCCCTAAAGATGATGCCATTTATCGAGAATGCCACACCCAACATATACAAACTGATATTTTAATGACAACAGTGTCCTTCATTGTTGACATGAGTTTATCTCGCTAAGGGAGGGACAGCACTGGGTAGCTCCCATAGGGGGGTTAGTGGTAAGACTGCAGACAATATACACCCAAGGGTTGCTTTGAGGTGGGGGGGGGGGGGGGGGAGAGAACTGACCACCCTAGCAAGGGACTGTTACATGTATATGAGGTGTAGACTGAGGTGGGTGGAGAGGGGGGCACCACTCATTAGCAAGGGACAGCACATGCAAGTGCATGAGCTGTTGCACAATCCAAACAACAAAGTAATCAATCAGTTGTATAGTGCTGGAGTCATTTAGTGTTCTAACTGCACCAACTTCTAAAGGTGTTCTGTAGGCATTTGACAGAAATGACATTTAAACACTGAAGTAACTACATGTAGGCTCGGGAATTATGTCGTGATTTAAACATCCCCGTCTTCCTTAAATACGAGATAAGAGTCGATGAAATGACATCGTACATGCCACCTTAGCATCAGCAAACCAATCTCAACTGCACTCCAGAGCTCCAATGGCTCACAGCAAGCAACTTCTAGTCCTTGATTCATATTTGATTCCTGGAAGAACTAACCCTCCAGCTAATCCATTCCAAATTATAAGCATCTTAACCTCAGTCCCCATGAGGGTGCCGGAGAAACAAGGCAATGAACATCTGTGCAAAGACTGCACTGCAAACACGCATACCTAACTGTGTATGTTCAGCACTTACGTGCATTCGTGATTATTACACAGGCTCAATGACTTCCAGCACACTTTGACTCCATTAGAACAAGGAGATGCGAGTGTACACAGCGCTCCATTTAAAAAATACTTGGAATGCCATGACTACTAAATATTTATCTCCAAATCCGTGGTGAGAATCCACACAATACCTGGCAACTACTACGCAACATGCGTCAGGAATGCACAGCCCGGGAAGCCCTCCCCCTGTGGCATGCACTAACTAGGAAAGCGGTATTCCAAAATTGGAAAACTAAAGAAGGCTATATTAGGGGGCGTCTCTAAACCATTTTTTCCAAGGTAACATCATTGTGACGTTAGGGGGTGGGGTGAGGTCCGTGACGTTATCGTCGGTTAATACGTACATACTATTACTGTGCCTTATAATGTCCAAGTATACCTTGCTTTGCACCATTGTGGGCTGCAAAAAAGGTTTGTTTGTACTTATCTCGGAAGAAGGTAGGAGTAGTGCACTGCAAAGTGGCATGGAGCATGATGTTATGGAGGAGGGGGGGGGGGGTGGGGGGGGCTAGCTTAACGTCACCATGACATTATTTTTGGACAAAGTAGTTTGAAGACGCCCCCTTACATGCACATGTGTAACACGCACATGTAAAGAATTTTACTTTCTGTAGTTTATCCGATGCAGTAGACTGCAAGTCAGGGCATACATAAGAAACAAATGCTCATAGTCACAGGACCAAAACTATCAATCAAGCACTTGGCAGTTGCATGCAGTATCTGTAGCTGTAACAGCCTACACATGTCATATGATATACATTGGTCAGCTCAGGATACCTTGAAACAAAGCACGGGTTATTTTTCAAACTGCCTTGGAAAATTATATCCCCTGTGCCATATCCATGGTGACCATGATTTTAAATAAAAAACAGCTGCATTCTGAGTCTTAGCTACAGAACTTTCATCGCTGGTTTTATGGGCTATATTTCACAACTAGAGGTTCAAATATACATACTGCGCTTTAAGGTGGAGTTACAACTCACGCTGCGAGGCATTCTTGTCCTTGTTCCTCCTTCTGCGCCACTTCCAGGGTCGAACCAAACGGAAGAAAAAGTTTTTGCGCTTGCTCCTCCCATTCGTAGTCAGGTCCTCCATACTTGTGTTTCTGCGTATCGTAGACTGTTCAAGTGTACCGTTCTGGTCTGGTTTGGGTGCTAAGAGATCAGAATCGCTCTGCGATCTGACCCTAGATGCTAATAAACTCGATCCAGCATACGCCATTTTACACACTTCACCGGCCGGCTGATTGGTAAACACTTTTATGGGCATTACCTTTGCATCCTGGATGATATCATTACTTCCGGCATGTGATCACATGACCTACATGTGACTAAAGGTTACAGCAAAACGTCGCCAAGCTTAGGAGCTTTGGTGAGTATTTCTTCCTATTTTCCACGCATTTATGGTATCCAGTTTTTATGTACTAGGGTGTCCAAGAACAAGTACATGTATGTGATTGGAGCCCTTCATGCAAGAGCAATGTAATTGGAGCCCTTCATGCAATTTGCATGAAGTGCTCCAATCACATACATATACATGTACTTGCACCCTATTACATCAAAACTGGTGCTTTATTACGAGTTGGAAGTATGCATGTACATGTACACACATGTATATATTCATGTACACAATGTAGTGCAAGTGAATAAACCACTCCTGTATTCCTTATACTCTAGCTGGCGGTATCAATCACACATTGTCATCATGAGTATTGAGGAGGTAGGATCCGAGTCCCAGTCCCATTCCACAGGCCCCACACTAGGGGTACACTACTATGTCCTGCGTGCGGACGACTCCTGGAATGTGGCAGAGATCATTCAGAAGAGAGAGAACCCCGAGAACCAGAGAACCGAGTTTTACGTGCACTACAAGGAGTGTGAGTCCCTTCTATTTACATGTACATGTATTTTGATAGTCCCATTCCCAACCTACATGTACAGTCCCATACCACACTACAAGTCAGACACACTGTCCTTATTAATCGAGGAGTATATAGACAGGGGCTAGCCTGGGGACGAGAGGTTGGTCAGGAGTACACCAAACTAGTAAAGCCTCCCCCCCCCCCCCCCCTCCTTCGCTCCCTAGTCAACCGTCGTATGGACGAGTGGGTGCCCCTCTCAAGGATCGACGTGGACAAGGGGCCGGTGGAGGAGACGCCCAAGGAGCTGGACTACCTGGACACCCTCAACGGTAGAGACAGGAAGGTCACCAGGAACCTTAAACGGAAGCACGACGAGATCAACCACGTACAGAAGGTGGGTACATGTACATGAAAACTAAAATGCATCTTAATTACTAACGCTATACACATGTTCAGTAATCTTATGTACATGTACACGTGAATTGTCACATACTTGTAATCTGCTACAATGGTGCGTTTGTGCTCACTTAAAAGCATACAGCCTTAACACCAGCTCTACATGTACATCTGCCTAATCTAATACAGAAATGTACATGTAGTAAGAATTCATGATAGCAACCGGTAGGATCCATATAGACAGGAAGGCTACCCAGACCCACCTGCCAAGCATGTGAGTGGGTAAAACAAACTTTGGACTTGAGCCACCAACCATTTTTGGGAGAGAAGCCAAGGTCACACACACACGTAGAATGATTTATGAAGTTGCCCCAAGTGAGGGCACCAGGATGCATCTTGGATCCAAACACTGCCACTGTCTCCCTTCTCTCTCTTTGCAGAGCTACGCAGAGATGGATCCCACTACGGCGGCCCTCGAAAAGGAGCACGAGGCCCTCACGAAAGTCAAATACATCGACAAGATCCACATCGGCAAATACGAGATAGACGCCTGGTACTTCTCGCCCTACCCTGAAGAGTACGGAAAACAGACCAAACTCTGGATCTGCGAATACTGCCTCAAGTACATGAGACTGGAAAGGTCCTACGTCAAACACCTGTCCGAGTGTCAGCTGAGGCAACCTCTGGGAAAGGAGATTTATCGTAAGGGGACTCTTTCTGTTTTCGAGGTGAACGGAAGCGATCATAAAGTCTACTGCCAGAATCTCTGTCTTCTGGCAAAGCTGTTTCTGGATCACAAGACGCTGTATTTCGATGTGGAGCCGTTCTTGTTCTACGTACTGGCGGAGGTGGATCAGCAGGGCTGCCACGTTGTGGGATACTTTTCAAAGGTTAGTACACTAAATGTTTACTGTCAGAATCAACTGCTAGCCTAATTCCCAGGCTCCACTGCCCCATAATTTATTTATTTTGCGCTGGCCTGCCCATGTTTTTGCTATTCACAGCTAGGCTCCACTGCCCCATAATTTATTTATTTTGCGCTGGCCTGCCCATGTTTTTGCTATTCACAGCTACAGCTAGGCTCCACTGCCCCATAATTTATTTATTTTGCGCTGGCCTGCCCATGTTTTTGCTATTCACAGCTAGGCTCCACTGCCCCATAATTTATTTATTTTGCGCTGGCCTGCCCATGTTTTTGCTATTCACAGCTAGGCTCCACTGCACAGCGTTTTTTGTTGTTGTTTTTCAGGCCTGCCCGTGTTTTTGCATTGGTTGCTCGAGCAGCTGGGTAGGAAACATGATTCTCACATGACTGCATAGAAACATGCTAATACTATTAGTAGCTTGGGCCCCGTCCTATTTAACCAAGCCTTCAATCGATCTGTTAGCCCCACGTGAATGCAGAAAATTGAAGCAGTAAGTTCAACCGATGTAATTAATAATAATCATTGCTACATGTATGTATGTGTAAGAAAGAAAGGCTCTCTGAATACCAACTTTAATTCGGAAAGAAACTTTGCCGACGTTTCGACCAGATGCTTTAGCTTCTTCGTGGCGAAAGTGAAGTTAACGTGAGAACACCTGCTACAATGTATTTAATAGCCTTGCACGTCACGACACATCACGCCTCGTTACGGGAGGTCAGGGGTCGACCCGAGCTAGCTCCGCCTCATAGTCGCCTCAGAGTCACTGTCTTTCCGAATTAAAGTTGGTATTCAGAGAGTCTTTCTTTCTTATGCAAGAGCCAACTGAGGAGCCCCCTCTTCATTATGTATGTGTAGTTTACATTTGGTGAAACTGATATGTGGCAGTCCCAGGTAGAAAACGAACATTATTCCGTCACGTATTTCGATCGCATTCGTGTGTTTAAAGCGCTGTATCTCAGAACTTCCGGTAAGGGCGGGGCTCATACGCGCTGCGTATTAGTGTCAATATGTGGGGCTTCTACACAGCGCGTATGAGTCCCACCCTTAACGGAAGTTCAGAGATATAGCGCTTTGAATGTGCAGATGCGATCGAAATACATGACAGAATAATGTTCATTTTCTACCTGGGACTGCCACATATGTATGCGTGACACTCTCCTTAATTTCTTACCGCAGGAGAAGGAAAGCCCAGAGAACAACAACCTTGCATGTATCCTCACCCTGCCCCCGTACCAACGCAAGGGCTACGGCAAGTTCCTCATCGCCTTGAGCTACGAGCTCTCCAAGATGGAGGAGTCGGTCGGCTCTCCGGAAAAGCCCCTCTCAGACCTCGGCAAGCTCAGCTACCGGAGCTACTGGTCGTGGGTCCTGTTGGACATCCTGAAGGAGGCACAGGGGACCATCTCCATCAGGGACCTCAGGTGGGCTAGGTACATGTAGCTCAACCTGCAGCTAGTCTGCTGTTAATAATCCAAAGTCAGGTACCTGCTCATGTGCATGTATCCTAGCTACAGTTGCCAGAGCAATTGAGCATAGAAACAGGACTTATTCTCAAGTAACCCATGCCAGGCTGTGAGGCTATATCAGTGCATGGGTACAAGCAAAGGCGAAGGGTAAGCGTTGTACCCTGGGGCGAAAAGGACTGGGTACATCAGTGGTTGGATGCACCCTACGTACATGTGTAAGAGTTAATAGTTTACAGTTTTGTAACTTCCGTGTGATATTATCAGGAGCACACAAAGACTATGACAGTACATTTACATGTATAGCCTCGAACCCAGGCCTTCCTCGCCGGCCCAGATTTTATCGGTATTCTAGGGCTAGGAGTTGCAAAACTAAGTACAGGTACAATCATGTAATTTCATTTCCTCTCCTCTCCACCTCTCCTTTAACTTCCTCTCCCCTCCATCTCGCCTTTAACTTCCTTGCCACTCCACTCCTTCCTCTCTCTCCTAAAATTGCCCTTCCTCCAGTGCGATGACCAGCATCACCCAGGAGGACATCATCGGCACGCTGCAGGCCCTCAATATGGTCAAGTACTGGAAGGGCCAGCACATCATCTGTGTCACGCCCAAGCTGGTGGAGGAGCACATGAAGAGTGCCCAGTACCGCAAGCCCCTGCTCACGGTGGACGCCGACTACCTGAGATGGAACCCTCCCAACAAGAGAACTAAGACCAGCAAGAAGCACTGATCACCCTTCATGTATCGTATGTCCCGCCACCTTCCATGTCATCCATCACTCCGTTTAACCCGTGTTTTACCGTGCACAAATTATTCAGTTTCGTCATCAGAATATGATAGGTGGAGTTGGCTAGTCTCTAGCTCAAGCCAGCCCCCTTCCTTCTGCAGCACTCAGCATGGAATTATCCATGCTTTCAGTATCGGCAGTGCACGCGCTGATACTGAAAGCGGTCAGTCTCCCCACGCATGAAAAACAACAACAATACGTGCCTCTGTCGGTTGTTGACGGCAGAATTATTGTACCCTTATCAGCAATTTATAATTGCGCTAAGAACATGACTGTATAGTGAAAAAGTTGAGCTAGCAGAGTCCAGAGGTCTTCGTTTGATTGCTGCACATTGTAGGAATATAGAATCTGTTCATCAAGTTAGCTGGTCGAATATCAGTGAGCTGTGCTAAGAATAAGCAGTGTGGATAGATTGGAGGAATGTCCTAATTCGAGGTGTTCTTATTTCAGGGGTTAATTTGTACAGTTGAGATCATCTTAATAGCAAGGTGTCCTTAATTCACGGAACCCTTATCTAGGGCAGTCTGGTCTAGGAGCATGCACGCAAACCTGCTCCAACATGTAGCATACACCTGTCAGCCTTGCCACAGGTGTTAAGCAGTCGAAGACAAAAAAATTATTGGGTCATGTGGTCAAGATGCAATTCAGTAGTCAAATTTTCATGACCTGCTGCATCCTATAAGGCACAATTTAGTCTAGCTATTGCGAGATCATAGCTACTTATGGCCGTGCTACAGCGTGACTGCAGAGCTAAAAAGGATGCTAAGGTCTGTATATCTGTATAAACGTTGTACATGTATGTTAGAAGCGGAAAGTGTGACAGTTGTGTAGGTTCAAACTTGGTAGGGGGTTATCAATGTTACTCTTTGGATAAGATCCCACATGGATGCACTGATTATACTGTTACTGCCTATAATGCAATGTGAAGTCAAGAGTTAGTCCTTCCTCCTGACTCTAAGTCAAGAGTTAGTCCTTCCTCCTGACTCTAAGTCAAGAGTTAGTCCTTCCTCCTGACTCTAAGTAGTCTTTGGCCTCGTTGATCTTGGCAGCTAGGTAAGGGGAGCCTCCTCTGTCGGGATGGTTGAGCAGCATCACTCTCTTGTGAATATCTCTCACCCTTTCTTTTGAGGATGAAGGACTGATACCTGGGGCGGTAAGCAGGAAAGATTAACATAAATAGACAGTACTGTGTGCAGAATAGAGGAGAAGGTAAATAAGTTTACAATTAGAGTTTACTTTGGTCCTATTGTTCCAATCATTCTCTACCTTCCTTTGAAGTGCAGCTATAATATGCAAGCATGAGTTACTATCATAAGGCCAATCCAACTCGGCACTTTAGCTTCAGTTCAGCGCCCGCATCCAATTCACGATACGGGAGAGTTTGAGGATTATTCCTTTACAGTGGAGCATCTCTTAACGGACCCTCCCAGAAGCGGACAACCTCACTCGAACGGACAAACACAAAAGCACCGACTGATTTTAGCATCCATTTAATGTAAAAGTAACCTCCGAGAAGCGACCACCTCTCTGCTCCGGACAACGGACACTGGCAAAGTCCAGGCTGGCATCCTTCAATACAAAATTACTTCCAAACAGCGGACACTTGGCCACACCCCACGATTAATAATATACCACACCCAGCGGGAATGGTCCATGTGGGGCGGGGCGGGGCCATAATTCAGTGCGCGCGCATGACCAGCACACGTGGTAGTACAGTACAGACCACTCTACATGACTACTGTCATAGCTGAACACTGTCATAGCAGACTAATACTATCAGAGCTGACTGTTATCATTACTAACCCCCATAATAGTTCACTATATATTGTTTAAAAGTTAAGAATTGAAGAAAAAAAACATGTATTAGGGCGATACAATGAAAAAAAGACAAACCTCCGAGATAGGGACGACCTCTCTACAAGGGACAAAGGCCATTTCCCCAAAGCGTCCTTTACTCGGAGGTTCCACTGTAATTACATTCCAATGACATCATATATTAAAATAACAACGTCAGCGTGCCACGTGTTTATGTAACTTTCGGTATTTTGCGCTATCCTCTGCCGGTTGAGTACCTGTGTTTGGCCCCAAAGGAGCTATGTAAGTTCTGGAAATACTTTTGAATGCATGCAATGACTGAAAGCTGTCCTAGAACATTAATTATATTGATTCGTAGGAGGCTATGAATATCCTATATCACCGCACACCCGGATTAGTCTTCAAGACCTGGAAGGATCTGAAACTAAAGTGCAAGTTAGAGTGGCCCAAGCCTTGTCCCCAGGCACACACGTGGATGCTGCTACGTACCTGTGGGAAACAAGCAATCACTTCTTGATGGCCTTTAATACTTGCAGCCTCTCACCTAGTATTAAGCCAGCTTCTCTCCTTGACATCTTGGGATCGAAGCCTCCCTTGTAGTAGGATGTGAAGAGGGGGGTCTTGGGCAGCTTAGCTGCATGTTTCTGGATCTCCTTGAAGCTGCGAACAAAGAACCTCGCCCCCACTGCAGCACCAGCTAGCCCCAGTCCAGCTAGCATCAGACTAGTCATGTTCTATGACTCTCTTGGGTTTGTCTACAGGGTTGGCGTTAAATATCTAGGTCTTTAATAGGATAAATACACACAATTTACCAATCCACTTGGGGGAGAATACTCCCCCTTCCCCCAACCTTGTTTCAGCTTGTCTAAATTGAAAAGTCATGTCCCAATCACAATTATAGGGGTAAACTTACCTCGCTACACTTCGTACTTGTATACACGTGTGCTGAATCGACAGAAACTGTTATGCTAAAATTAGTATCATGTAAATGACGTCATGCACAGGCGTCCTGTCGGCTGTTTTTTTTGTCCAAATAAGGTCTAAAATGCCAGCCAGCTGCGTATATAATTAACGTTTCACGTACACACTGTTAAAGCATGGCCGTCTATGGTTAAGCTGCCTAGACATTAAAAACAATGCCTTTCGTTGGCCAGGATTGGCGCTCACCAGGCGACAAATGGATCCGGACAGAGTTTGGCTGGAAGAGACTCGCAGACATCCGCAACGGGTTGAATGTGCACCTTGTCAACCAACGCCGCAGCTTGAGACCTCGTAGTGAACCCCAGCCGAGCACTGCTTCGCACGAGAGCAACGTGAACGGTCACTCCGATGCGAACAGAGTACGGAATAAGAGCAAGCGCAGTGAGGCGTCTTCAACTGCTCTACAAGTATCGAGGTAAAATTTAGTTAGGTAATTAAGCCAGGCACTCCTATAATAAATTATGTGGGTGTATTAGCATACCTTATGGTGTAGGGCCCGGAATCGGAATAGCACAGGAATAGATTATTGTTGCATACTGGTAGTCGAGAGTTGACATAGCTATAGTCACACTCACAATGCAAATAACACTAAATGCCTACTTTCTTTGTTTTCTGTTAACTGCAGCACTGACAGCCACACAAAGCAGCTCATCTTCTTGCTGTGTGAGTATTGATGTGTAGTTAACATTGATTCATGACACTGTGTCATCTATAGCACCTTTTTGGCATATATATGCACATGGCCACTCATCCAACAGCCCAAAGATGTGTTTCTGCCAGAAAAACTTCCAGAGAGGTATATACATGTACCGATAATAATAATCCCGACTTATAGTACTGGGTAATACCAGGAGCCCATAATACAGATTGCCAAAGCAGAATAGTGTACTGATGGGCTTGGTAGGTGTCTAATAAGTGCATGGGTTCATGTATGTTGCATCAGTTGTTTTCCTTTGGCGCCTGTCAACAATTTGGGTACATTGAATTAGGATGTCAACATGGTCAGTGATATAATGTGCTGGTATGCATGTTCTTTCTCTCTTGTTTCATCAGAATAGCCACTATTCAACCATCAGTGACGCCATAAACAAGCTGAACTTCATTCAAGCATTAGGTGATGAGAACTGCTTCCAGTTTATCTGCAAGGTATAGCTATCGCCACAGTGATCCATGTTCTAAGTATTTATGCACGACTACACGCATTTATGGTATGCATGAGGCTACTTTAATTGACCAACTCAAAATGAGTGTGGCTACTTTTCATTCAGATTCAAGTTTTTGTGCTGTTGTTATATTTTGTAGTGGTGTAACGAGTGGACAATAAGAGTAACAAGAGAACATTATGCTGGCAACTATACTCAAATTGAACACTGATTGGATGTGTCTCTTGAACTGTCTCATGACCTATTGTAACCTGTTGTAACAGCCTTTACCTGTCTGTACTTGTCTGTACCAGCACCTGGTCAACACCTGCCAGTGTGCCATATAAGTAGGAGTCAGATTTGTATGCGTGTTGTTGTTGCTGTACCCATGTAAATGAAATCCTAAGCTTACTCAAGCTAGAAGCAGCCATCAGCCGGACCGCGTTACATTGGTGTCAGGAGTGGGATGTCGTCGGGCGGCGACGGAGAAGGTGCCCAAGGTGGAGACCTGTCTGCACAACCCACCCGCTTCGTCCGAGTAAGCCTCCGCCCTCCGCCAAGATACGTGGCAACAACCGATTTGGACCTATGGCTGAAGCGGTTCGAACTTTATGTGAGGCAGGCTGGAATACCTGAGGACCAGTGGGCCGCCGAGCTACTCCCGCTGCTGGACGATGCAGCCTTCAGAGTGGTACTCCAACTTGGGTTAGCGGAGTCTACAGATTTCGGAACGATTACAGAAAGTCTCATGCAGCAATTTTCGCCACGGGGGAACGAGTTGGAGTGGCAGCGTCGACTGCAGACCCGCAGGCAACAGCCAGCAGAACCGTTGGTACAATATGCTGGAGCCCTGAGGGTGTTGGCGGACAAAGCGTATCCAAACTGGACATCGCAGCAACGGGGTGAAGTGCTCAGAAATCATTTCATTCAAGGAGTGTCGTCACCATCCGTACAACTCCGACTAATGCGCGAGATGCCTGCTACGCTTGACGCCGCTCTTAGCCTCGCAGTCCAGCAGCAGTCTGTGGAGACAGCACAGCAGCACCTGTTCAAGGAAATGCACCGTGGAGAAGCCGGGGCAATGGCTCTGCAGCAACGGGCTGATGAAGAAGGAACACAAACCGAATCTAATCCAGCGGCCTCAAATACAATGTCGCAGCGGCAGTATACGGCTCGTGGAACCTACGATCCCAAACTTGAGGAGATGTCAAGAGAACTGCGCCGCCTTTCCTCCGAACTAACGCAGCTTCGGAGTGACAGTTGCCAAAGAGGATTGCAGCGGCAGCAACGTCAGCAAGGGCAAAGAGGGAGAGGTCGCCCAACATGCTGGAACTGTGGAGAGCGTGGCCACATTCGTCGGAATTGCTCCCGACCTCAACGCCCTGAAGAGGGCCGGCGTAGTTACAGGTCAATCACTGCAACCAATAACTCTGCCCTCGTAGTTGATGGTCTCGTCGAAGGACGACCTACCAAGATGTTAATTGACTCTGGATCGGCTGTGACTATACTACGAGAGGATGTGTGGAAAGCAGTCTGCACTAAACCCTGTAGCTTGGACCTCCCTGGCCCACCAGTAGTTGTTGCAAATGGGGGACCTCTAAACCTTCTGGGGCGAGCCAATGTCTCCTTGCAGGTTGCTGGCGGGAAGGCTGACTACCCCTGTCTGGTGACAAGCGAACTAACCCAAGAGTGTATAATTGGAGCTGACTTCCTGCTGGAAAATGAATGTATCATTGACCTACACCACCGGACCCTTCTAGCTGGCGGAAAGACTACTCGATTCTTGATCCAGGAGAGCTCCATTACTCATTCAGTCTGTCATGTCTTCTTCTTCTCAGAAACTACTGTGCTCCCAGGAAACTCGGAGATGCAACTTCCCCTCTCCCTATCAAATGCAACTGACCAGGGTACGGCCATCTTGGAACCCGCTCCAAAATTTCTCGAGAAGCATGGTGTCCTGGTCGCACACTCCTTGACCCATACAGGTGGTCAAGAGATCTTGGTGCGCATACTCAACCCTTCGCCGGCCCCTGTTGTGATCCACCAGAATGAGAAAGTTGGCAAACTCCTACCCGTGGACTGCCCTGACTCCTTGTGTACGCTGGATCAATTGCCTGCACAGAGGCAACAGCAACCACAGTCAATAGACATGGAGAGAGTCATTGGACAATTGACCGATGCGGAAGGGTTACATCGCACTGAAAGACAGGCACTGGAGGAACTGCTTCACGAGTTTCCTGATGTGCTATCCATCAGCGATGATGACCTAGGGCGTACTACCATCATCCAACACCAGATTGATGTAGGCACTGCCGTGCCTGTGCGCCAGCCACCAAGAAGACTACCATTCCATCAAAGAGAACTTGTCCAACAGCACGTGGACAAGATGCTGAAGAATGGCATCATTGAACCGTCTACAGGGCCCTGGTCCTCACCAATCGTCATGGTCAAGAAAAGAGATGGGTCCATGAGGTTTTGCATTGACTTCAGGAAAGTAAATGACCTCACCAAGAAGGATGCCCACCCCCTGCCGAGGATTGATGACACATTGGATACCTTGGGTGAAGCCCAGTGGTTCTCAACACTTGATCTTGCGAGTGGATACTGGCAGGTGGAAATGGACCCAGCTGACAGAGAGAAAACAGCCTTTGCCACTCCGGATGGTCTCTACCAATTCCGTGTCATGCCCTTTGGACTATGTAATGCACCCGGAACATTTCAACGTTTGATGGAACGTGTCCTACGTGGCCTCCACTGGCGTACATGCCTGGTCTACCTGGATGACATCATCATCTTTAGTAAGACCATTCAAGACCACTTGCTGAGACTTGCTGAGGTGTTCACAAGGCTGCGGAATGCCGGGTTAAAATTGAAACCCAGCAAGTGTCATTTGCTAAGGAAGAGTGTGCATTATTTGGGGCATGTGGTGTCGAACAGAGGAGTTGAGACAGATCCAGCCAAGATCAAGTGCATTGCAGAGTGGCCGACTCCCTCTAATGCAAAGGAATTGCGGCAGTTCCTAGGCTTGGCTTCATATTACCGAAGATTTGTCAGAGGATTTGCCACTATAGCTTCACCCCTTCATCGCCTCTCTGAAAAGAACAAAGCTTGGACTTGGACTGACGAGTGTGATCAAGCTTTCAACTCCTTGAAGCACCGCTTGGGGTCTGCTCCCGTCTTGCGGCTTCCTAACTTCAGTCACGATTTCATCCTCGATGTCGATGCCAGTGGACATGGCCTAGGAGCAGTCCTCTCGCAAGATATTGGTGGCCATGAGCAAGTAGTAGCCTATGCGAGCAGAGCACTAACCAAAGCTGAGAAGAGGATACTGTGCAACTAGGAGAGAACTCCTTGCGTTGATTTGGGGTGCACGCCATTTCCGCCCATACCTGTTCGGCCGTCCGTTTATTGCCAGAACAGACCACAACTCTCTCAAGTGGCTCCGCAACTTCCGGGAGCCCGAAGGACAAGTAGCCCGCTGGCTGGAAATCCTTGCTGAGTACGACTTCAAGGTGGTACACCGACCTGGCCCACAACATACCAATGCAGATGCTCTTTCCCGCGTGCCCTGCCGGCAATGTGATTATAGAGCTGACTTTGAGGAAGAGGATGGAGACGTACCAGAAGTGTCCGCCATATCGCCAAGTTCCTGGTTCCCAAGCCGGGACGTGGAAGAATTGAAGTCCTCACAGAATGCTGACTCAGCGCTGCGGCAGATGATCACCTGGCTCTCCAAAAAGTCCATGCCTTCTCACCTTCCAAGGGGCAGCAGCACTCAACTACAATCCCTGTGGACACAGCGTCATTATTTGGTGCTGCAAGATGGCATTCTCTATCGCCGCTGGGAGGATATCCCGGGTAAGGGACTTAACAAGAAGTTTCAGCTTGTCCTCCCACAGCATCTCGTGGCAGAAACATTGACTCAGCTACATAACTCTGCCACTGCCGGTCACCTGGGTGTGAAGAAAACACTGGAAAAAGTGCGCTCCAGATTCTACTGGGTCGGACAAAGACGAGATGTTGATGAGTGGTGCAAAGCTTGCCTGTTGTGTGCTGCTAGGAAGTCCGAGCCAAGGAGACGCAAAGCACCCTTGCAGATGGGGCAAGCTACCGCCCCACTTCAGCGTGTTGCAATGGATATCCTGGGGCCACTATCAGTAACAGAACGTGGCAATAAATACATCCTGGTAATAGGTGACTATTTCACCAAATGGAAGGAGGCATACCCAATGAAAAACATGGAAGCCGTGACCGTTGCCAATATTCTCGTCCAAGAATTCATTTCCCGTTTTGGTATTCCCAAACACTTGCACACCGATCAAGGGCGGAATTTTGAATCAGGACTAATGAAAGAGATCTGCTCCCTTCTGGACATCAAAAAGACCAGAACCACCCCGTACCATCCTCAGTCTGATGGCATGATCGAGAGATTTAACAGAACCCTCCTAGACATGCTCAGTACAGCAGTCAAGAATGACCACAGAAATTGGGACGTTCAGCTGCCCTTGCTGATGCTGGCCTACAGAACCAGTGTACAGGAGACAACCGGAGCAACCCCTTTCTCTCTCATGTTTGGCCGCCCTGCACAATTGCCTATTGATCTGGAGTTCAATCTCCCCACTGCAACTTATGGCAACAGTCCCAACAGCTACCAGCACCAGCTTCGTGAGCACCTTCAGCAAGCTTATCAAACAGTTCGCAAGCACACACTCAGGGAACAAAGTCGGCACAAGCATCTCTATGACCGACGAGCTCATGGTACCCCTTATAGTATTGGAGATGAAGTGTGGCTGCACTGTCCAGCTGTACCGAGGGGACTCTGCCGAAAGTTTCACCGACCCTGGCAAGGACCATTCATAATTGTGACGGTTATCAGCGACACTGTATACCGGATTCAAAACAAGTCGACACGCAAACGGGTAGTTGTTCACTACAATCGTCTAAAGCCATATTTCCCACCTTTCAACAAAGAGATCTTTGGAAGCGGTCACAGTCCGACACAAGTCGACCCGGGCCCGGGCAGTACGGAGCAATCTCCTCAAAGTGATGGGAATGCCATCTCTGACAGCACACCAGATATTTCTCCAGCTGATACAGTGCAATCTCGTCGAAGTGATGGAAATTCCGATTGTGACAGCGCACCTGATGTTTCTCCAGTGGAACCTGCAGTTGAGCAGCGGATTCCAGCGGTCGATGTCACGATTTCTCCTGAATCGTATCCTCCACTTCGCCGGTCAAGCCGAAGACGACAGCCCCCAGACCGATTTGGGTCGTCTGTCACTTACCCTGACTGCTACTCCTCAGATTCGGACTCTTGATGCGAGGACGCATTATCCTAGGAGGGGGAGTAGTGTAACGAGTGGACAATAAGAGTAACAAGAGAACATTATGCTGGCAACTATACTCAAATTGAACACTGATTGGATGTGTCTCTTGAACTGTCTCATGACCTATTGTAACCTGTTGTAACAGCCTTTACCTGTCTGTACTTGTCTGTACCAGCACCTGGTCAACACCTGCCAGTGTGCCATATAAGTAGGAGTCAGATTTGTATGCGTGTTGTTGTTGCTGTACCCATGTAAATGAAATCCTAAGTTTACTCAAGCTAGAAGCAGCCATCAGCCGGACCGCGTTACAGTGGTTTTATATTACTTTCTGTGCTCACAGGCTGTTACTCTCCTCTATAAACAATGCTACCACTTGTTGAGTGGAAGCATGCAGGCTACACTTCTCCGACTAATTGGTACAGCCAAGGAAATAGGTGGGTATAGCCAATGTATGGTATACCACAGACCGTGTTTATGTGCCATGCAAGATAGACACTAAGCAAGAGTTTAATACCTTCACAGCCATTGAGTCTAATAAACATGCTGGTCTTGTAATGACAGCGATTGAAGTGGCTGTTTCAGCACTGGAAAAAGGTAACTTATTTTATACAGTTGAATTGCATCCACAGAATGTCTTTGAATGATCTCATATGCATGGATGTTTAGGTCGCAGGCAGCAATTCTCGGGGTTAAGTACTTGTCACACAGATATGAAAATCAAGTCACTCATGAAAATGAAGTGGCAACTACTGGACGTGTTACATCAAGCTCCCTTCAGGAATCAGGGGGACTTGACCCTCTCTGACCTCCCTCAAGACTGCCTCAGGCACATTCTTTCCTACCTTGTACACCCAAGGGATGTTCTCCACCTAGGCCAGGCCAACTAGTATGTACTCTACTGGAGTGTTCTAGGATCATTGTCTCTCCTTCTAACCTTATCATATTTCATTTGCTGTAGTAACCTTTACATGCTAACAGAGGAAGAGTGGATCTGGAGGAATTTAACAAAGCTTCATTATGGCAAGGAAAAGGTAAGAGCCGCATAGCTATACCTCAAGCTTTAGCATATATTTATTTAAGCTGGTCAGTTAAAATAAAGCATGGCCAGTTCTACTGCTATGTTAATAAGCCATATAGTTAACTGAAGGGGAATGAAAGAGGGTGGGGCTGAGCGTTAGTGGTGGTCATGTGTGATGCACGTGCCATTTGGCAGGCCCTCATTGACAAAGCAGCTGCCATCCCCCTGTCAAGTAGAAGCCAGTTTTCCTCTCCTGCCCGCCGCTTCCGACACTTACATATTTACTGTAAAAATAAATAAGCCGTTAAAATCTCCATTGGAGGTATAACAAAATTATGTGCCTTTAATGTGGCAAGGCGGGGCAATAGTTTGTGAGTCCCAAGCCTTACAAGGCATCTACCCAAGGATCTGGGATGGGGCAGTCATGTGTGAGCTCAAGCTCGAGGTAGCCCCCGGCCTTATCCTCCAGGGGATTTGATTGGTATCTGGATCCAACAAAGGTATCTGTTGAATACACAAGACATGCAAACTGTGTGTATCTTACGTTAGCTAGTATACAGTCCATTTGAAACCTCTATTGAACGAACCCTTTGGGGCATGAAAATTTGTACTTTATAGGTGTCTTTAATATTTAGTATTTAGTAATTTAGTGTCCTGTATAATTGTACACTTCTTGTTATATATACAAGCCTGCAGTGCTATGATAATTATTGACTGTATAATGTCTCATTTCTATTGAATAGATTGAGTTAGGCATGGAAAGTTTAAATCCTGAATCAAATGACCACACATGGAAGGCTGTGTTTGAGGAGGAGTACAGGTGAATTTCAGTTAGTATTAGAGTATGGATTATTTGCATCATTGAATTTGTACTGAAATGCATTACAGAAGTTCGAAAGGGAGTCTGAAAGAGGAGGTATCAGATGCTGTATACCTTTGCACCAGCTGCAATTTTGTGTACTGGAAGGTATGTATAATTATATTAACACATTTCCATAAGTTTCTATGTTAAAAGGACAGACACTTTAATAGTAATACCATCCTTTATTGCAGAACTATGGCCATCCATGTTGTGCATCAAAGGACCTGGATGAGCAATTTTCTTCGAAGAGACTAACAGCTGAGGAATTCCTGCAGCTGTTTTGCTATTAACCATGTCCATAACAACTTCATTGTGTTGTTTCATACCTTTATCGTCTATTGTTTAAATACCGTGAGGCCGAGGCGTGTTTATGAGGGAGGGGCTGGAAATTGTGGGTGGGGCTTAGTTTGTATGACGTAAGGTAAACAGAAGTCATGGCTTATCGTCCTTTTGGTCAGGACTGGCGCTCTCCTGGAGATAAGTGGGTACACACTCCATCTGGGTGGAAGAGGTTAGTGGAACTATCCTCAAGTGGCAGTGAGCATACCGAGAAGAGCAGCAGGGATCAGGATTTGGGAGGCTGGACTGATGGTCGGGCGGAGGATCCTGATGACACTGGCCGTTCCGTGCAAACGGCAGTCGATGCTCTTGACACTCCATTAAGTGATTCTCAGCAAAAATATACCGACAGGTTAGTCATGCGCCCATTACAGCATAGAGCTAGCTATTGTATTGAATAGTGATAGTTAAATTTAATTTGGACAGGAAGTGTCCCTTTAGCCTGTGGCTGGCCCACCAGTGATTCCTGTACATACATGTGTGCACAATACAACAAGAACACATGGCTAAGGCCCCAATGTATTGATTACTAGTTTCTCATCAAAGGCTTCCCGATTCTTCTAGCAGGTGGGCGGGTATTACCATTGTCATTACTGTATTCTGTAATGTCTGGAATAGTCTTGCACGAGACTACGTCTGGAATATCAAAATTATCCGCCAAGGCACAAGAGTTCTTAGTTTATTTGCATGACAACGCTGGAATGTAGTAATGGTGATTTCTCCGAAGATATTTTATGCAGGCAGATGATGAGAAACTAGTAATCAATGAATTGGAGCCTAATAAATACAAACTACATCACTAGACATTAACACAGATTCTTATAAAGTTTTCTTTAGCCTGTTCCTAAATACTTTAATATTTTTCATGTCCTCAACGTTTCTTCCAGCCTGTAACAATTCTGAGCCCACTTTAAGCTTGTGGATTTCCTTCCGAATTCACTGCTCACCGACCTTTATACAACTTCTTGAACCCTCCCATGACCCTATGCCCAGCCAACTGAAAATTTTCTATCAAATAGCTCGGTGCCTGTTTGTGAACACATCCATGCACAAGACCTAACCAGGTCAGGGTGCAGTAGCCTCGGGCCAAGTCTCCCACACAAACACAATGAAAATGTGAGCAGATGTCGGCTATGAATGAGGTATCCATGCCTACCAGTTGAACATGTCATGCCCTGTACACTGTATACAAATTTGGTGTACACTGTAACAGTATAGCACAATGCGTCAAAACCTATGTAGTGCCCTAAACTAATTCAGTGATCTCAATTAATAAAATCTCTGTCAGGCCTATTGCTTTTCTGTAGCCATGAAACAGCAGTACACACCGGAGCTGTGGCTCCTAGTAAGAAGCCATCAGATGGGCTGAGAGACCAACTCTGTGAGTATTGACTAGTACTAGGCCCATCAAGCCATGTACTAAATTAATTACCTCACTATTATTAATTTTACTTTCTGTATAGATCATAGATGTGTGTCCGCACTATCTGGTTCCAGAGAGGTATTCTGATGGTATCTTTAGTGTCTCTGCATAGATAATACCAGGAGCCCATGAGCATTGCGAAGTAGCATTGTACTAGTGATTCCACCTATTGTCGTTTGGGACACAAGAAACCTCCATATATGGAATGCCCAGTGCTGGTACGGTACTAGTGCTAAGTGAATTATAACACTTACATAGCACTTACCAGGAGCCCATAACCCATGGGCTCCTGCACTTACCATATAAGGAGTTTTGTGCAAGTGCCATTCGACAACAGGTGGAGTCAGCACACATACACAAGTTTAACACTCCTTCCCTTTGGGTTATGGGCTCCTGATAATATATATATCTATGATTATAGTGATTCTTCTTCACACTGTAATATAAAGCCCATGCATAAACTGAAAATACGCATGTAGAAAATCTTTTACAATGTCATGCATCACAGTATGTTTAGTGCCAGCATAATGTAATATTGCTCAGTACTCATTATGTGGTTCCATCACTTCTCTTCTACAATAGAGCAACCACTACTCAACACTGAGTGATGCAGTGCAGAAGTTGAACTTCCTTCATGCAGTACATGATGAGTACTGCTTTCCCTTTATATGCAGGGTAACATACATAAACTATACAAGCACCACAATACATGTATCTGGCATGCATGTTCCTGCCTGTATCTTGCCTGATTTTCTCACTCGTGCATTTTGTCGCCACATTAGAGAAGAGCTTTCAACTGACTTGAGAACTGGTATTTTGGCATATAGGAGAAAGATTAAATTTTAAACCAGAACTATCTGCATGTGTCAATTCCATAGACTATGATACTAACATGGTTATGAAGCTTTAGTTAGTAGAACATACCATAATACTGTAATAGTATGATGGTTGCTTACACGCCCATTCTACGACTCCTTGATTATTAAGGTTGTGGGTTTACTTTATGAGCACTGCTACTGGACTCTGAGTGGAACCACACAGAATGCCCTGCTGAAAATTTGTGAAATGGCAAAAGACATAGGTAAAATTAATGCTTGTAACTACATAGCTAAACAGATATTACACTAACAAAACTGTCACAATTACTCCTAAAGCCATTGATACAAGAAACCACATTGACCTTGTTGTCTGCATGGTAGACAAAGCCATTACATCACTGAAGAGAGGTACGTGAGTTTGATCGATGGTCTTTTATTTGCCAATCTATGAACACATTTATCTTTGTCATGCAAGCTCACGGCAGCGAAGGGCAGAGTGTACACTTGATGAGCAGGATCAAAGTGAAGTTAAAGGCTCTAGAAGAAATAGGTCTGCAAGTTCAACATGCACTGGTACGTATGTACATGCAGCACTATTAGTCTTCACTATTGGTGATCTCACGTGTACAAGCTGCCGTCCAATGATAGAACAAGGCTAGGAATACAAATCTTCTAGATAATAGACTATTCACGACTGGCCTCAGACTAGTTTGTTTTGTGATTTTGTCCATTCAGGAAGAGTTTCAGAGTGGGGCTGACTTATCTGTGCTACCTGAAGACTGCCTGAGGCTTATCATTACTCACTTGTCACATCCAAGAGATGTTGTTCATGTAGGAATGACATGCCAGTGAGTCTCTATCATTAATTAATATGGGGCTCCGGTGAGCATCATGAACAATATTCCCACACTGCAGAAAGATCAACCTGCTTGCTGAAGAAAATTGGGCATGGAAACGTTTAGTATACTACCACTATGAAAAGCAAAAGGTACGTCTGGCATGGCATGCGTGACATACTTGTGATGGAAATAATTTTGATCGTTTTGGAAGGTTGAAGAAGTGAGGATGCAACATCAAGCACTCGTGGATGATGGCTATGATACCTACGTTAGCTGGAAGGACATCTTTAAAACTAACTATCAGTAAGTTTGCTACAATAATTAAAACCATTCTGCTACATATATTATGTATAGTCAGTATATATTATGACCCTTAATTCTCCTTAGGCTTTCCAGAGAAAAATTCAGAAGACGTTCAAAAAATGTACTACTCTTCTGTGGCTGCTGTAATTACGTGTTTTGGAAGGTAAGTCATGAGCTGATCAGTAAAGTTGAGCATCGAGTTACATTGAAGTTTTCACTTCCATTGAGTATGGCTTGGTGTACATTTCTTGGGAGTTGCTTTTAATCTTCTTTCCATGCATACACATGTGCAGGAATACGATCACCCTTGCACCTTTGCCACTCAAATATCTTTCAAGACAGTCACACCAGAAGACTTCCTTAAATTATTTGTTTGGTAATGCATTGCATTTATGTATGCTACATTGATTGATTCGTTCCTTTTCTGTGAAAGGCATTACCCAATTGCAATGGAGCTATTATTAATACTAAGACTTAGTAGGAAAATGATCAGCAGCCCTAAATAGGTATAATACATGTAATCCTAATTGACAACTAAGTACATATGTAAGTACATATTAAATACTATTTTGTAATTGAAGGACTCAGAACCATTCATGGTCTAGCCCACAGATATTGAACTTGTTTCCCCCACCCAAAATGTGAGAATACATGTTTGAGGACCTACGGAGTTTCCAAATTTTGGTCATACGCAATGCTAATAGAGCATACATGTCTTTGATTTCAGAATTTGTGCAATTTCCAGTAGCTATACTGGCCACACATGATGTGAGTTTTCTGCTAGCCATAGGAAAAATGGTAGATCTAGAAATAGAAAGGGCTGTATAATAGCATAATTATACCAGTTGCAAATGAGCAACCACAATAAGCTACCTATGGATGCTGAAAATTCAGAAGTTTGGTCATTTGCTCGTATAGGGTATGCATTTTTTACTCCATTTTGGCCAGTACTTGATTTTGGGTTAGCTTACTATGGTTCTGATAACGCTGTGTTGCCACGTGTATTCAGCTATCAATATAAGCTAACCGTACCGTACAGTATAGCTACATAATTGGCCTTGCCTAACCTAAAAACCTAAAAAACCTTTTTGGGAAACCCAAGAACCTTTTTCAGTATAGGACTGGGAAACCTATAATGGAAACCTAAACACCTTTTTGGGAAACCCAAGAACCTTTTCAGTATAGGACTGGGAAACCTAAGAACCTTTTCGGGAAACCTAAAAACCTTTTTGAACCTTTTTCAGTATAGGACTGGCAAACCGATTAGGGAAACCTAAGAACCTTTTTCGACTGCATGGGAAACCCAAGAACCTTTTCAGTATAGGATTGGGAAACCTATAAGGGAAACCTGAGAACCTTTTCGGGAAACCTAAAAACCTTTTTGGGAAACCCAAGAACCTTTTTCAGTATAGGACTGGCAAACCGATTAGGGAAACCTAAGAACCTTTTTCTGTAGAGGGTCGACTGCATGGGAAACCCAAGAACCTTTTCAGTATAGGACTGGGAAGCCTATAAGGAAAACCTGAGAACCTTTTCGGGAAACCTAAAAACCTTTTTGGGAAACCCAAGAACCTTTTTCAGTAGCTATATGACTGGGAAATCTATAAGGGAAACCTGAGAACCTTTTCGGGAAACCTAAAAACCTTTTTGGGAAACCCTAGAACCTTTGTCAGTAGCTATATGACTGGGAAACCTATAAAGGAAACCTGAGAACCTTTTCGGGAAACCTAAAAACCTTTTTGGGAAACCCAAGAACCTTTTTCAGTATAGGACTGGGAAACCGATTAGGGAAACCTAAGAACCATTTCGGGAAACCTAAAAACCTTTTTGGCCGGGGAAACCCAACCCAAGAACCTTTTTCAGTATATGACTGGGAAACCTATAAGGGAAACCTGAGAACCTTTTTGAGAAACCCAAGAACCTTTTCAGTATAGGACTGGGAAACCTATAAGGGAAACCTGAGAACCTTTTTGGGAAACCTAAAAACCTTATTGGGAAACCCAAGAACCTTTTTCAGTATAGGACTATAAGGGAAACCTGAGAACCTTTTTGGGAAACCTAAAAACCTTATTGGGAAACCCAAGAACCTTTTTCAGTATAGGACTGGGAACCTATAAGGGAAACCTAAGAACCCTTTTCGGGAAACCTAAAAACCTTTTTGGGAAACCCAAGAACCTTTTTCAGTATAGGACTGGGAAACCTATAAGGGAAACCTGAGAACCTTTTCGGGAAACCTAAAAACCTTTTTGGGAAACCCAAGAACCTTTTTCAGTATAGGACTGGGAAACCTATAAGGGAAACCTGAGAACCTTTTCGAGAAACCTAAAAACCTTTTTGGGAAACCTAAAAACCTTTTTGGGAAACCCAAGAACCTTTTTCAGTATAGGACTGGGAAACCTATAAGGGAAACCTAAGAACCCTTTTCGGGAAACCTAAAAACCTTTTTGGGAAACCCAAGAACCTTTTTCAGTATAGGACTGGGAAACCTATAAGGGAAGAACCTTTTTCAGTATAGGACTGGGAAACCTATAAGGGAAACCTGAGAACCTTTTCGGGAAACCTAAAAACCTTTTTGGGAAACCCAAGAACCCTTTTCAGTATAGGACTGCATGGGAAACCCAAGAACCTTTTTCAGTATATGACTGGGAAACTATAAGGGAAATCTGAGAACCTTTTCGGGAAACCTAAAAACCTTTTTGGGAAACCCAAGAACCTTTTTCAGTATAGGACTGGGAAACCTATAAGGGAAACCTAAGAACCTTTTTCAGTATAGGACTGCATGGGAAACCCAAGAACCTTTTTCAGTATAGGACTGGGAAACCTATAAGGGAAACCTGAGAACCCTTTTCGGGAAACCTAAAAACCTTTTGGCCGGGGAAACCCAAGAACCTTTTTCAGTATATGACTGGGAAACCTATAAGGGAAACCTGAGAACCTTTTTGGGAAACCCAACAACCTTTTCAGTATATATAGGACTGGCAAACCTATAAGGGAAATCTGAGAACCTTTTCGGGAAGCCTACGGGAATATGGCCTGTACATGCCACCATCACGGCCTGTGAATATTTTGCTGTGTAAATTCAAACATCTGACGGGAAGTCAAGGTGGCACATTCGTTACGCCTGGGGTCGGAACGTTGCCTCCCCAATAATTGGGTCGCGGGTCCGAGGCCACCTGCGTACATATCTGATTCCTGACTTTCTAAGCCTATAGCCAATATGCTGGTAACTTTCTTCTCCGAAAGAATTCCGAAACTAAAAGGATGACTGAGCACGTTACAGTGCCTCCTGTGATTCCCAGCATCGCCTATCCAGCGCTCCGGGTGTCTGACACTCCACTTGGGGGTTCGCTAGGCTTTTGCTTTTTTCCCCCTAACCTTTAACATTTATTTTCTTTTTCTTCTCTGGGTGTCTGACACTCCAGGAGGGAGGGAGGCTGCTAGGCTTTCTTTTTTTTTTGCTAGGCTTTTTTTTTCTTCCTGACACTCCAGGATGCTGCTTGGCTTTTCTCCAGGTGTCTGACACTCTAGGAGGGAGGGAGGCTGGTAGTTTTTTTTCCTTCTCCAAGTTAAGTTATTTCTCTTTTAGAAATGCCACAAATAATCATCTAGCTATCAGTACTAAGCCAGGGAAGTAAGTTTGACAATCCAAGAGGAAGGGAGGCTGCTAGCTATAGGCTTCTTCTTTTCAGTTTCTATTATAATTACAAGTCTTACCCCTGTACATTTTTTGCTTCCTCATAGGTTTTGCCTCATCATGATCATGATCGTGCAGGCTTACTTTACTGGGTCCTGAGTCAAAAAGAAAATAAGACATTACACGTGGACATACAGATTATGCATCAAACAGTAACTCACCCTTTAGGCCTATATCATCAGGGTTCACTTCATTTTGTGCAGCCCTCTTCGCTCTTGCAGCATTTTGTGCACTAGTACTTCTTCTTTTCTTAATCTTTTCATCACCGCTGTAATGATACTGGAAGTCCAGAGCTTACAAGTGTATGCACAAGGGTCACCTTCCGGGCCTGCTGATAGATGTGTGTCAATACAGCTTCTAGAGTCTTTGTACTGCCATCTTTTCGGACAGATGTTGACTCGACCCCATTTGTATCCTTAGGCATGATAGCCCAAGTTGTTGAACAGATTAAATTTTCTGTGTATGCAGGTGTCAGCATTCCTGTCAGGAAAATTATGAGAATTGTTAGTCCAAAGCGTATGAATTTGAGTTTGTGGTTGTTTGTTTTGCACTTTTTAGTTAGAGGCTCAACTATTTCTAATCAAATTATAAATTTGCTATTTACATCATTGAAGCAGGAATGACCAATAATAATAGAGCAAAAATCATGCTCTGTCTTTATACATGTACTTTATTGAGAACCAAAATATACTCAAGTGCGTATCTCTTGTCCACCAGTCAGCCCATGCAGTGCACTCCTTCCATGATGTGGTACTGATGGCACACGTGTTGAGGCCATCATCAGTGTCAATCACAGAAGCATTGCAGTAACCTCAGACAGGGGGTGCTGGCCACTGAGAACCATAAACAGCTTCTTCACATTCTCTTTACTCTCCTCTCTCATAATTGCTGCTCCAATCTGACAGAACACCTTTCTTTCTGCCTGTGTCAAGCAAACGTTCGCTGCTGCCCGGTGAACGGCTCTCATGAAACGAACCTGATATCAATAAATAGCCGAATAAAATTATGCACAAAGTGTGAAATGTGTTCAAATAGTAGTACCTGGCATCCACGAAGCAACTCATTTGCTCTCCCACTTCCAAAAGCTGTCTGAATGCCATTGATCTGAGCAGTTTGCCAGTCCACAATTATCCCCTTCAAAGGAGAATTGTGCTCCTCAATCTGGATTCCTGCGTCAGTGTGGCAGGTGTTCAATATGTCTTTCAGCACTGTGGCATACATGTCTGCTGTTTGTAGACCCATGCGTACCCTTGCCACGACTACCCCTGTTAGCAAAAGGAATATAAGTAAGATTCCTTGTGTAGTAAAATGAACATGACGTGAGACTCAGACGTCGACGTGAGAGACTCAGACGTCGACGTGAGACTCAGGCGTCGACGTGAGAGACTCAGACGTCGACGTGAGACTCAGGCGTCGACGTGAGAGACTCAGACGTCGACGTGAGACTCTGACTTCGACGTGAGACTCAGACGTCGACGTGGGAGACTCAGGCGTCGACCTTGAGAGACTGACGTCGACGTGAGACTCAGACGTCGACGTGAGAGACTCTGACGTCGACGTGAGACTCAGACGTTGGATCACTTAAAATCTCTCCTTTATAGAAGCACTTAAAATCTCTCCTTAGTATCAAGGACTACAGACACTTAAAATCTCTCCTTATATACAAGGATGTACTGTTGATTATTTCCATTATCTACCAACCCCTAGCTTATTTATTTGGTTGGTAAAAAAAATCCTTATGAGTTTAATTAATGTAACCCCGAAATCAATTAAAGTAAGGCGGGTAACTTGGAACGTGGGGTAACTAAATCTTTTTTTGGCCCCTTACACCAGAACGGGCGCTGTTAGAGCAAGAATACTTAATTACTAACGTTAGTATAGTAACGTTAGTACATGATGTCATATACCAAAGGAGACCACGTTGTCTCGTGACCACAACTAGGTCCCCCCCGCCCGCTCTGTCACGCAAAGAAAATTTAGAAATGCCAAACTAATTTACCAAAGGTTCATTGGTAGCTACTGGAATTATAACATGCTCTATCACGTCTTTTCTCGTGGTACAGATCTTATTCACATGAGAACGTAGCATTGCAGTTAGGCGGATATGTCTTTCGTCATGGTACAAAATAGTACCTTTGCGAAAGGGTTAAATTTATACTATACTAGCTGTGTATAGTAGAGTAGTGGGGGAAACCCCACTTGCCTCTACCACTATGAAAAATTGAGGGTACGTCCGGTGTGACATGATTGAAGTGTATATTTTTCAATGATCATTGTAGCTATCAGGTTGAGAATATTAGGCTGCAAAATCAAGCACTAATGAATGATGGCTTTATTGGCTGGAAGGATATCGTATTGATACAAGAACTACACGGGTGGGCGCTTGCTCAGGACAATACGGTGTAGCTATCACTCTATAATTGATCTTGTACTTAGGCTTTGTCAGAGAATTTAAAGAGTTGGAGATTTTGATTTCATAAAATGTGGCCGCTCTTTTGTACTCACTGTAATATTGACAAGTAAGTTTTGAGCTGATTAGTAAAGTTGGCATGGATTAATATTGAAGTAAGGCTGCAATTACCGGGATCTACATTTTCACCTAGGAAATAATTGTAGTTGGGTTAAAAGGATTACCATACTAATGACAAACCATACTAAGTACCTACGAATGATCCTAACTGACAATTAAGGTGCTCAAACATTGATTGATAGACACACACAAAACATATTATGCATTGGCATGGACTAATGTACCAGTATAAAGTGGCAATGAATATTATGTATACTAAAACTGGTGAAAATTAATGTGCCATCACATACATGAACTTGATAGTCTTGAACTAACTACCTAGTAAACATGTCAACTACAATTTTGAGTGCTATATTGATCAAGTCTCATAAGTGCTACATTCTTTTACACAAAAGAACTGTTGCTTGCATATCAATTAATGGTTTCGTACACTCTACCAGTCTGTTGTAGTTTATCATGTCTTCCACTGTCATCCATGTGACGATAAATATGGTCATAATTGCCGCTTTGTGTACCCCCATATCCCCGTCCACTGGGTTCGTGGTAAGGTGATATCTGCTTGCGATCGCGTTCTACATTCTCATGACCAACGGGAGCCAGGGCATCATAGCCTTGATGGTGCCGACTTAGATAGTATAGCACACGGGCATCACAGATAGGCTCATCTTGGGAATCACTTGTACTGCTGACAAATGTCGTGCATTCATTACTGCAGTGAAAATTAGGGCAATAAGTAATATTCAGTTGCACAATAGTACAGTCTGCTCCCATGGTACAAATTTTCTGATAGTCATAATTACATGTGAAGGTTACTGCTAATAGTGAAATATAATGATTATAATATATCTGCTGAGATACCATGTATTTGGTGTTTCTATAGGTTCTGTGTTTGCATACAACAGAATCATAATGTACAAAGCATGATCAGGTATTGATACCACAGGAATACATAATACCCAAAATATAAACTTGACACAGAAAACTTTTATTGTACTATAGACCTTATGCAAATGATCAATGTCCTGACATGTCACTTCCCATTTATTTCCCAAAGGGTGGCAGATTGTATAATTGTGACTTCAGAGATAAGACCCACTTGGAAGTTTTGTTTTGAGTGCATTAGCTTACTATCACTAAAAAAAATGTCCTACACTGGACATGCAAGTTCAGCAAATCTATGCCTTCCTATACAGTAGAGCATATGAGCAATAAATAACATTCAACTTGTACATTACCATCACTCAAAATGTGGCAAAACTGTCTCCGAGTCTAGACTTTGCAATTAACTAATGGGACATCATCACATAAGGTCAGTCTAGACTTTGCAATTAACTAATAGGACATCATCACATAAGGTCAGTCTAGACTTTGCAATTAACTAATAGGACATCATTACATAAGGTCAGTATAGACTTTACAATTAACTAATGGGACATCATCACATAAGGTCAGTATAGACTTTAAATTTACAATTAACTAATGGGACATCATCACATAAGGTCAGTATAGACTTTACAATTAACTAATGGGACATCATCACATAAGGTCAGTATAGAATACTGGTAGTTAATCATACAAAGGGCTCAGAACCAGAGTGGTCGTCTAACCCACAACATTCAACTCCCCCCTTGAGACACACACATAACTTGAGAATACATACACTTTCAGGAGCCGCTAAGATTTCAAACGTTTGGTCATATGCTCTATGGTATGCATAAGAAGAGGTTGGAAGGCATTACATGTGCCACACCTTAATTCTGATGATATAATGCAAGTTTTTCTGGCAGAGAACAATATAGCAGCTCTGTGAGTGATGTTGCTAGTGTACATCTAGCATCATCAAGGTAAAATAGTTGGAAAATGAGCAGTAAAACCGCTACCATACTGATAGTAAAACATTTGCAAGTTCACTGAGAATCCATTGCATTCAACACGCATGATGCCTTCCACCCTCCTCTGGGTATGCATGTTTTTACTTCAGTTTGTGTACTTAATGCAATTTCCAGTAGCTGAGTATGGATTAGCCCACTATGGTGATTCTGAGCCCTCCATATATGGATTGTGAAACACAAAACGTACCTTGCCGTATACTCAGTTGCAGTGTTACCTTTCCTTAAAGTGAAGCACACTGCAAAAAGTACGATGAACACTACCACAATAACTGATATACCGACAGCTATTCCTACTTTAATTGCAGTACTTTCAGTTTTTGTAGGACTAGTCGGAGGTTGGGCCGAAGTAGGACTAATAGGACTCGGTGATGGCGGATCTAAAGGAAGCAAAAATGAAGTATAATAAGCACAGATACCGTAAATTGGGAAAAATTCGGTGTTAAAATATTTTCGTAGGCCTAGATGGCAACGAAAATTTAACTCACGAAAATTTTTCGACATCTAATTATTAAAACAACGAAAATTTACGGTCCGCAAAATAACACGTACAACTGCAGTGGCCACGTGTGAATTGCCATCGTCCTGGTTCTTTTCGTGATGTCGATTCTGAAACCGAAGGATGGTCTGCCCGATCCTAAGGGGTCGTTGTCTACCTGTCTGCTCTCACTTTCGTGGTAAATGTCCAATGATAGTTCCCGTTTTTTTCACAGCTACAGCGTACCGATCTAGAGCGTTGTGGGGCTCCCTCTCACACATCAGCACTTCTCCAGCAGCTGCCGCCCATATTTCTTTATACACATGGTAGCCTCGAATGCAGCAGATTCTTTCAAACTCCTCCATGCCAGCTAGCTGCAGCTGAATCTCACGCACGCGCTTCTTTCTGCCACGTGTTAAAAAAATGTCGGCGTTAAAATATTTTCGTAGCTCATCCGTTGCTACGATAAATTTGTAACGCGAAAATTTATCTTATGAAAAATTTTCAACTCGAAAATTTCCCGGATTACGGTATCATAGCTACGTGAATATAGAGCATTGTGGACTAGCATGAGCAAAATACACCTCACAGCGACTGAGATTACATAAACTACAAAGTTATTTGATAGATACTGAGGCAGTTTGGAATCAAAACTTGCTGAGCGATGTCAGAATATCACTACTCTCAGTTGCCTGATATGTTGTGGTGCTGATGTGATCTGCCATGTATAATAGCAGCACCGTCACAAAAAGGCAGTACCACATTGCTCGCCCCTTTTCCTTCCACCCTCTCATACCTAGCGGAAAGGCACCAACCCACAAGCCCATGCACAAGTTCTCACCATCTCTCTACAGGCTTGCTTCCCTGTGGTCCCTGGCCTCTCTCATTTATGCTCTTACCGGTCTCATCCCATAATTCACGAGTGGCTAAGAACAATTTTCACCATGCTATGCAGTATGCATGTAGTATCAAATGTACCTACATAATATATGCGATGTACGAAACTTATTTCATGACTAGAGCAAACAGATTCTTTAATGATAATAACAGTGATGCACAATTTAGTGGCATAATACCATACCTATACAGCTAGACTTGGCACAGAAATCTATACATTGTGATAGAATTCATACGCTATTTATAAAACATCATTGATTAGGCTAGGAATATAACTACACAAAATAATATGTTTTGACATTAAACTGAAGATAATGTAACTCACCTCCTACATATATATCTTTTGAATCTGATCCCAATATATTGCTTACACGGCAAGTATACATATGATCGATAATGTTGGCTAGCTCATCACTGATGGTGAGCACATTCTCATAAGTGGACTGGGCCCTGTTGGTCACTGTCTGCGTCAGTTGGTAGGTGGTCCCATCGATGGTCAGTGGCTCTCCATCCCTCATCCAGGTGACAGTGGTGGCAGGGGAGCCAGTGGAGGTGCAGGTGAGAGTGGAAGATGAAGATCCATTGGTAAACACTAAGTCATTGGTCCCAATGGTTGGTGTGACTGTAGGGAAGATATGGCGTATGGAAACATAGTTATGGATGTAGTAGGTGGTAGTGGTACAAGAACTGACTGCAGATCTCTGCATTACATAAAATTAATAGTTATCTGTCGCGTGTAATGGACTTTACAATTAACTCACTGTTGAATCCATTGGGGTATACACCGAAGTTAACTTCCCTCAACTCTCCGGTCTCATCAGGTATACGACAGGCAAATACACCTTGGTCAGCTGTGTAAAGTGAAAGCGAAACACTACCTCTGTGGGGATGTGTAACAGTATTGATAATGTTTCCATCTACTCCAATGAATTCTCCCACATTGCTCTCAGCTGTTGAACCAGAGTAGCATGTTATAAAAGAAGAGTCTGAAGAATATGCCAGACTGTTATTTTGAATATAATGAATGCGATTGTCATCAAGGGAAACGAGTAGTCCTGCTCCTATGGGTGCAGAGAAAAGATGTCAGGACGGTCTAACAATGTTGTAAGTACTCACCTATGAGTATGTAACCCACATGTTTGCAGTTATCCCGAGGCATAAGTACATACGTATGGAAGTCAGTTATGCATCCCTATGTAACCCATGAGTTTGCGGTTATCCCGAGGCATAGCTGAGGGATAAATGCAGGGTGCATAGCTAACCCATGAGTCTATCTAACTTCTATGAAATTACGCCTGCCTAAACTCTATTTATATAAAGCACTGTATATCAACAGTAGTAATAGCATGACTTAAAGAGCTATAGCACACTGCATGTGCGACCAACAAATACACTAATTTAGTGAGCAAAAACATCAATTCTCCACACAACCAATGCCTGCTGATAACACTTCCTATCAACATACCAAGCCTCTACCTATAGCATACCGAAGCCACCATCTAACGAGGCAGCTTAGATACTCCGTATGAAAAAGCGCTTCAAATTCTAATACTTTCTACTGTTGCCCCATCAACCAATACTTCAGTGGCCATGTTTTAATATTAACTTCAGCATACATGATTGTATGCCTTATCTTGCCATGAATAAACTCAACTTTCTGCAAGAAATAAAAGTGTGGGTTATGAGGCTACGTAACTAGCTAACCATTATCATTGTAGGTGATGTGATATTGCGTAATATGTGATAATCATGAGTAGAAATCGAATATTATGCAAATTGTACTAAAGTTCAACACTGAACCTTGTGTGATGAGTTCACCTTTCATCCAACTATTAGTAAGCACATGTACGTAGTGCATTGAAGATGCTTTCAGATGGTCTTAAACACATCTCTGAGAAAAGTGGAGTAATGAAGGAAAATGTTGGGGCAGTCTGGATCACCTTGATAATTTACCAGCTACTATAAGCAGTGGTCCTAGTTTGGTAAACTGTAATACAAGATAAGTAACAGCACGGGCTCCTGGTAACAGGAATTTACCAGACTGGCCTTCAACAACTTCAGTTGTCTTCTTTGTCAATAAAATTCTCATCTTTTATTATTTTCCTGACTAGTACTTTGCTTATGATAATTATGTACATAAACATTGCACATCTAATAAAAGAAACTTGTGTAGCAGAAAGGGTTATTTAATTTTCATGGTTTTGCTTATGATTTGTAAGTATAAACATTGCACATCTAATTTAAAAAAATGGGAAGGGGGATATAACTGGCTTCTATCCCATAGAATGTGGTTTTGTTGCTACAACTAGCTTCTTTCCTTGCAAGGCCTTGATTTATCACTACAGGGTGATACTGAAATATCACATAGTAGTTGTGTTTGATCCTCCCACATTTAACGAGATTAAATACATTATAGCCCAGAATGTGTACACAGTGTCTGCCTTCTGTGGCCCTTTTGTATATACAAGAAGGTTTTGGGGAGAAAAGTTGAAGACATACAATGTATTGATAAGAGCTCAGCCAGTTAAAATCTACTAATATAGGTTATACCACAACCACTACGAGGGCGAAGCCCGAGTAGTGTATCCGCTAAACCTCTGAGTGGGAGTGGTATAACCGGTTTGTACCACAGCAACGCATGTATGGCTGACCACAAGAAGTGTATGGCTGACTCAGCGTAGTGTATGGCTGACCACAAGGAGTGTATGGCTGACTCAGCGTGGTGTATGAGTTTTTGCCACCTAGTGTATGGCTGAGCTTGCAATTTTGGTTAGCAGGCCAGCTGTCTTCTGGGATATACACTGCAGGCGGTGCCTTTGAACTATATGGCTGCTGTGGTACAACTACAAATAATGCATGTATGGTCAGTGACTTACTCACCTATGACAGTAAGTTCAATGTTTGCCGACTTTGTCTGGCCTGTTGGACTGTCAGTGGCCAAGCAGGTGGAAGTGCCAGTGTATTGTGAAGAAATAACTGGTACAATAATTGATTGAGTTTTATTAAACCCAAAAGAGCAGCTGGCACAGCTAGAGGACCATTGGTAGGTGATAGGTCCTTCTGTGCCCGTTGTTACACAGGTGGCATTCAGTGGACCAGAGGCTGCCCAGTAGTCATTGGGACCTAGTCCGGCTGCGTCAGGAGGAGGAGTGTAGTCCACAATTATTGTGACATTTAGTGGATCTATGGGGGGAAATCAGCTCTACTACATTAATGTTAACATGCATAGTATATTTCATACTGCATATTCCCATAGAGCTCTAGAAAGAAAAAAAAAGAAATGTGTACATATACCAAATGTCTCAGATATAGCGTTCTTTAAGGATCTGCCTGTGAAGGCAAGTGCTTCACCTTTTGTCATAGGGATTAAAACAATGTGTTACGACAACATTGCCTTGGCGATAAGCCATTTGTAGTGTTTATGCAGTGCTATACCGATGCCCCCTACAAGTTATTCCTATAGTGTGAGCTACATGCCAGTACATGCTCTGACAGGTAGATACAAGGGTACAATTGGCTTCTACTGGTGCAGTACAGGAATAGATAGCTTTGATGGCTTCCTAAAGCTTTGTAGGGACCAATGATAATAGCATGGTTTATACCCATGCATACACATTGGACAATACTATGTTTATTGTAAACCATTTGCCATCATCTACCTATAAATTACACCCGGCCTAGGCTCCACTCCACTCTTGGGGGAAAAAATGATTTTCATACTGCAAGTAACCCAACTGGTATGACCGTATTTCTGGGGCATCCATTAACATTCCACCTTAAATTAACCCCAGCTACAGTCCCTGGGAGTTTACCTTTGATATCCCTTTAGCTATTAACTAATTAGTGTAGTGCTTCAGTTTGCATAGGCAACCTGTTCCGCCCACACATCCACCTCTCAGCCACCACTTGCGAAATGGGAGAGGCATTCTAAAGCCATCATAGAGATTCACTTTTTGACCACCACTAGCTAGCACTCCAAGTCTCTTAGGTAGAACATTGTATACACCACTATATGGAGCTTGGAAGGATAATGCAAGAAACTTTAAAGTAAGGTGGTAGTTCGCAAAAAAAAAAGAGCAAAGTCACAATCAAGCAGTAAGATGCTAGGTAGTGCTTAACACTGTAGTCTAAGCTAGTGTCGTTGCTTTGCTGCTGAAAGTAACTTAGGAGAGACACCAGACACTATATACTGCCTCGTGCCCAGGCCTCACCCGCTGCTGAAAAACGGTCTGGGAACAATAGAACATGCCGTTCAGCCCTATGACATAGATGTCAGGCATGTGGGCAAGTAGATGTCTGGGCACAAGACCACAGGTACTAGTGTCAAATGTTTTGTCATATTTTTCAGCTATACATTATTAGGAAGTGGAATCTCGGTGTGTATCAACTTTAGTAGCACTTGCACTCGACTCGCACCATTTCCATCCTTCATGTGAATAATTGGCTGCTTTACAGCCTCTGCAGATGTGCACCGTGCCACTGGATCCAGCACTACATTCATAATCAGTGGTGCCTCATTAAAGTGAAACATCTTCCCATAAACTGAAATAATACTGTAGGCCTATCCTGTATCTATCAACATCTCACCAGTACAATGTCATGTATTAGACATCAAAATGAACACCATGGTTTGCAGCACTAGCATTGCAAGTTTGGAGATGGCTAACGGAGGGAGTAGGTTTTCTTGGACAGTGTATATGCATGCGAATAAAACAAACCTCAGGTAGTTACTGATATAATGCCAGCTGGATCTCCATGCATATGTCACAGTCAGTGACTTCTCTGACGGCGCGCGATCCTACAATACTCGCAAACACAATCATAGTAAACGGTAGTTCTCGTTCTCATCTTCAAATTTTCCCTTAACCCTCCGCACAAGTTTTATACTATAAATCATAGCCTTACTAGTAAACCATCGAGATCTACTACGAAAATGAACTGCATGCCGGTCGACACACGTTGTGCTTACTCACTTTCTCCGCTGACCCACACTCCATCCCAGAGCACTAGTGGGAGAACAATTGCAGTGAGCAGCAGCCTACTTCTGCCACCCAGTTCAGCCATAACAACCTTGTGAGCCGCCAAACTTTGCCGGAAATTGAAATCAAAAATCAAAACGGAAATAGTTATCTATGAGTTAATAAATTGTCGTCATCAAGGATGGTTTGCCGCCTGGTAGAAAAAGTTCAAGATGTGGTTGCAGAAACGGCCGATCACTAGGTCTGAAGCCACAACGCATGCAGTTCATTTTCGTAGTAGATCTCGATGGTTTACTAGTTGCCGAGCGCAGCGAGGCCAATAATCGCGACCTATGGGCTCAACAATCTCAGCTAGCGTCTATATATATATATTTCCATATGGGAGATGTCTGTCACGCTTGGGGGGCCCCGGGGCAGCAACACGTGTTCAAAATGGCGTCTCTGGTAGTTACATGGATGCCGTCTTCGAACTTGTGGCGCCCGAAGACTCAGACGTTTGGACAAATCTACCACATCCTTTTACCAGGGAAGGCTTACTACAGCTCCCAGGTTAGTAGAGTTTATGTACACTCTGTATAAGTAGAGATATGAGCGCTGGAGACAGACGGCACGATCGAGCGATACGAACGTGAGTTCAAGCACTACAGCCCCTATCTCTGCTCTCCCGTGGCATCCATGGCTGATCCCTGGAAAATGTAGGTAGCGACATCATTCTCCTGGATGTCAGTCGCTTTCTCGTAGCTGCTCTAGCATTCCCTGTTAAGCTCTTATTCTCGCGACTGGCTGACTCGCGAAAATAATCGGTTCGTGTGCATCCGGGGTCTACCCAGCCCCAGTACGCACCCCGTGTGCATCCGGGGGGCTACCCCGCCCCAGTACGCACCCCGTGTGACGATGTCAGCAAACTACAACGAAACCCCACAACTGTTTGCATGTGACCACAAGCCTCTCCCCTCCATACAGTGCATGTCTACATCTAATAGTGAACGCGAGGCATAGTGCGCTTGCGTATACCTAGTAAGGCTATGATTTGTATGACACAGTATTCTGTGCAATCCTAGGATCAAAGTATTCTGTTGTGCAATCCTAGGATTACATAAAACACTCTGCTGCGTAATTGCGCGAAGTATTCTGCTGCACAATCCTAGGATTGCGCAAAACATTCTGTGCAATCCTATATATAGGATCACAGTATTCTGCTACGCAATCCTAGGATTGCGCAAAGTATTCTGCTGCGCAATCCTACGATTGCGCAAAGTATTCTGCTGCACAATCCTAGGATTGCACAAAATATTCTGCTACGCAATCCTCAAAACACTCTGCTGTGCAATTGTGCAAAATATTCTGCTGTGGAATCCTAGGATTGCGCAAAACATTCTACAAAACATTCTGCAGCAGAATGTTTTGCGCAATCCTAGGATTACACAAAACACTCTGCTGCGCATATTGTGCAAAATATTCTGCTGCACAATCCTAGGATTGCACAAAACATTCTGCAAAACACTCTGCTGCGCAATCCTAGGATTCACGTGTTGTGTTCAGTAAATAATAGGCCCCTCCCAGCGACAATTAATTGCATATGTATGTTGATATTGTTGCCTCCCTGAACAACTGATTACATATGCACTAACATGTACGTTGAAATTAATTACAATAGTCCTCTCAGCAACAATTGATTACGTGTGAGTTGAATGTCAAATTACAGTAGGACTCCCAGCTATAATGCATACGTACTAACATTAGATGCACGTTGACTTAAAGGCACAATTCTAATCACTGATTTTTTAGCTGCATGGAATGCTCACCATATTGAGCCACCACACAGTTCTCTCGCCATTTGATATCACACACAACGACATGACAAACTGATGACCGAATCACGACAGCTGTTCTTTGACCTTTAGCTTTCCACATTATTTTTACCCCGGCACTGGCCCGGGTATGCCCGGGTATAGCTACACCACTGGTAGTAGCACCTCTGAAGAAGAGACCTACTGTGCCTTTAAGCTTGTAGAATAAATGTCACCACCTTTCTGTTGGCTCCAGAAGGGGAGGATCCAGTATACGTATAGCGTGGATCTCCATAATCGCTGAAGCAGGCTTCCTAAAGAATTCATACCTAGCTAGCTACCAACCTCACAGCTATGAGCTTCACGAATCTTGTAGGAGTTGTTAATTCACAGCAACCAAACCAGGTCCTGCTCAAGATTGACACCAGAGCAGACTTCATAGCATCAGGAAATGTTGTCTCATTTCCTCTGACAGCCTTTAGGGCATCCCTAAAGGCATCATGAAAGCTCCGGCTATGTGCAAAGACTTCTGTGCCAAATGCACCTACTAGCTAAGTATGCATGGTAACTTAAAGGCCTATAAGGACAGGATTTTTCTAACCAAGGTAGCGCTTTTCCTGATCTTTGTATTCTCACAGCAGCACACATTAGCTACTACACTGATCACAGAGAAGTGGTTTCTTATTGAGAAGGCTAAGGGGGCTGGCTAGCCACCCCATCCACCCCCCTGGATCAGCCCCTGAAGAGATCATTCCTATCAGTGGACCTCACTGCAGATTAGCTATGTCGAGGCGATTCTCCTTACCAGTAGATGATGTAGAGATGTCTGAAAGTGAAGCCTGAGCTTAGAAAGAAATTCAATGAGTAGTCCATGGGTATTACCGATATTGACCTCGGTGCTAACACACCTCGGTCAATACTGAAATGTCCTTTGACCTCAGTCATACATTTCGCATAACATGGTACCAGGATTCTACCAACGTAACTCCTGTGCTTGCATACACTACAGCTAGCTAAGAATGCCAGTGCTGACAATAACCATGCACTGCTGTTGCTTATACAATCCGTATCCAAATATGGAATATATTTTGAGTAAGCTACTCATGTGATTCAGAGCTATATAGCTATACCTATTGTTAATTCTAGCTGTATGTTTATACTGGCAAGACCGTCGAGACCTGGTAGCTAGCACATTGACAAAAGACAGTGATGAAATTGAATAGGAGGGTGACGGCGGTAGTGCTATTCTTCACTGTTATCAGGGCATGGACTTTACAAACTCAGGAGTATGATAACACCATTCATGTGAGTTGCAGCGGCTACAATGGTTCAGACACTCCAGAATGCTGGGAAGGGGGTGCTAGCCTGCCCTGCCAGACTCTAAATTATGCCCTCCGGGGAGTAGTTCATTCAACCCTGGTAGTCCTATCTGGTGTGAAATGTGAGCTTAATCTGGAAGGGAACTCCACTAGCTTTCAAGGGATTGATGACTTGGGCATTGTTGGGGATGATGGGGAGATGGACTCTGTGCTGATAAACTGTTCAGAAGGAGCAGGGCTGGCCTTTATCAACTCCAGCAGAATCACTCTCAAGAATGTAGAATTTTCAGGATGTGGAGCATTGCACACTATCACAAGCAGGAATTTTAGTGATACCTCGACGTTCACTTTTCTGGAATCCCAAGTTGGTCTGTATTTCCTGTTCTGCCAGGATATCAACTTCAGCCGTGTCACAGTGAGGCACAGTAGTGGAACTGGAATGGTCATGTACGCTACTACAGGAACAAATATTTTTGAAAATTGTATCTTCTCATTCAACGAAGCCAGTACCACTAAGTACTCTGGAGGAGGGGGGCTGTATATTGAGTTTCCTTTCTGTATTCCCGGTGATATCAGTTGTGAGAAAGAACAGGTTTCTCACGTTCCTGTTAAATATACAGATAATGCGGATTACAAATTCTACGACTGTAAATTCGTAAACAACACAGCCGAGGACACCATCATCAGTAATACGACCTTTATCCTTCCCCAAAGAAGCCAACACCTGGCCATTGGCCGAGGTGGAGGGCTGTCATTTTACTTTAAAGGGAATGCTACAAACAACTCAGTTCTATTGGACTCCTGCCAAATTGCATTCAATAAGGCTGTCTGGGGAGGAGGGCTTTTTGTTGAATTCCATGACAACGCCACCAATAATGACATAACCATGATTAACTCTTCCATTGAGTCAAATAGCTGTAATTTCGACTTCCAATCTTCCGGAGGGGGAATCCATCTCGCACTGCTCTTTCATGGCAACTCATTTGTCAAACATACTACCATTTCGTTTCACTCCTGTAACTTTTCAGGGAATGAAGCTTATTGGGGAGGAGGATTTTCCTTTAAACCGGGTCTAGAAACTGGTACTGTATATGCCACCAATACACTAGAGTTCAAAAATTGTACTTGGCGTGCAAATTCTGCTCTAATTGGTGCCGCCTTTGACTGTCTTCCATGGCATATACATGCAGGAACAAATGGCTCAGCTGCGCAACCCAGATTCATCAACTGTGTCTTTTATAACAATACAGCAGGAAATTATCCCAATTTGACTATTGGCTTCAGTTGGCCTATTGGAAATGGGGCAGTTAACATCGATAACATACCTGTGACGTTCGAGAAAAGTGTCATTTTTGAGCGAAATCAAGGGACTGCTCTGACTGTAGGGGCTGCAAGTGTACAGTTTGGTGAGAATACAACTGTTAACTTTACCAACAATACTGGCAGATACGGTGGTGCTATTCTGCTGTATGGGTACGCATTTATAATAGTGAGTCCAACAACAGTAGTTAATTTTGTCAGCAACCAAGCAAAGCATGCGGGTGGTGCCATATACGCCTTCTCCGTTTCAAAGCACGATTTCAGACAAACATCTGGACACTGCATTATTAGGTACAGTGAAATTGGTGTGACACCTGAGCGCTGGGAGACGCTTTTCTACTTCAAAGATAACGAGGCATCAAATTTGCCAAATTCCATCTTCACAACTTCTGTGCAGAGCTGTTTATGGTGGTATGATGGAGAGACCAATACTACAAGGCAAGTATTTTGTTGGGACAAGTGGACATATGAAGGCAGCAGATGTGATGAACAAGTAGAAAGTATGCCGGCCTTTTTTGAGCTCTCCAATGAAGATCGAGAAAATAGTACTTATCAGATGTCAGCACTGCCTGGGGATCGAACTGCTCTTCCCATTACAACAATGGATGATAGAAGGAAAGATTCCAGTTATAGGACAGTTGTGATAGCCGATGTTTTACCAATGAAAGGTGTTATCGGCATAGATAGCAGCTCTCTTTATATCGCTGACAATCAAATAGAGCTTTATGGAGAACCGGATTCTTTGGGGGTAATATCACTAGAGACACAGTATCCGAGGGATATTCACGTGGATTTTATTGTCAAGTTGAAATCTTGTCCTCCTGGTTTTGTTACTAGTGGGGAAAATAACACTATCTGTAAATGTGGCGGAAATTTTGGTGGATTCGGCTATATTACCTGTTTTGGTTCTTCATTAGAATCTGCACTGATAAGGGGAGCGTGGATTGGTTACTATGAGTATAGAGGAGAAAGACATTTAGTTGCTGCGATCTGCCCCTATTGCGCCAGATTTTCCGAGTTAATGGACCCTGGAGAAGGCTACGTAAATCTACCAGATGATCCTCAAGACCTTGACACCAAACTGTGTGGTTTAATTAACAGGACTGGAGTGTTATGTGGCAAGTGCATTGAAACTCATGGACCTGCTTTCAATTCCAGGATTCCTGAGTGTGTTCCGTGTTCAAAAGATAGCGTGACATACAACTGGGTCATCTATGTACTGATGGTGATTCTCCCAATGACGGTATTTTTCTTTATAGTAGTATTGTTGAACATTAGCATCACAACAGGCCCAGCTAACGCATTTGTACTGTTTGCACAAGTTATCACAACTGTTTTTTGCCCAGACAGTCAGAATACTATACCCTTAACTAGCATCACCTCTACTGTTCCAACTCTACAAGCTCTCTACATCATACCCTACGATATTTGGAACTTAAATTTCTTTCAGCCTGTACTGCCCAAGATTTGCCTTAGTCCTGATATCAGTACGATACAGCTGATGGCCATTTGGTACATCACGGCTTCATATCCGATCCTTCTAATCGGCACCTTCTCCATGGTTCTTTGGCTGTACAACCGCAATGTCAAACCTGTGATGTTTTTGTGCAGGCCAGTACACAAGTGTTTCTATAATCTTCGAAGGCGTTGGAATTTGCAGAGATCATTGATCGATGCCTTTGGAACATTTTTGCTGCTCTCCTACAGCAAGTTTATCCTCATTTCAGTACTGATTCTCTCTCAAACGCAGCTTTATGATCACGAAGGAAAGACAGTTGGTCCCGGAGTGTTGTATTTCAATGGTGAAATCACACTTTATTCCAAAGAGTATATTCCCTTCTTTCTTGCTGCTGTTCTCGTGTTAACTGTAATTGCTATTTTACCACCCTTAATTCTTGTTCTCCCTTCTCTGTTCAAAGTACTGGAAAGGATTGGCATTAAGTGCTTTGGTCGGTGGCATCCTGGTCAAAAACTGCGCTACTTCTTGAATATATTCCATGGGTGCTACAAAGATGGAACAGAGCCCAAAACACATGATTGTAGATGGTTTGCTGGAATATACTTTTGCATTCGTCTTGCCATATACAGTACTTATCCTTTATCTTCCAACTGGTTCCTCCGATATGTGTCCCTACAAACTATCTGTACTCTCGTCATATTCATGTTCGTCTTGTTCCGACCCTACCGTGTTGATTGGTATAATAAATTAGACGCTTTCATTTTCACAATTCTGGCTCTTGTGAATTCTCTGACAATGTACAACTACTGGCTTCTCACCAGTGATCGAAGACTCTCGACAGCAAGCTTCACAATTCAGTATATTCTCATATTCATTCCACTGGTTTACATTATTGTGTATGGTTCCTACATATTCTGGGTAACTTATCAAGTCTACTTACAGAGTATCTATCACAAACTGACGAAGGTCTTGCATTGTTTCGACAAGAAAGACGCCTCAGATGAAGTGTCATTATCTGAAGAATGGGAAACTGATAGTACTAATGTGATGACCTTTTCTGAGATAGTCGCAGCAAGTGGGCGGGACAGAGAACCAAATACATACAAGCCACCAGCATCCAAGAGGTACTTGTTCCATCAAGATGGATTTCATTCTCGTTCTGGGAAAGAAAGAGTTTCCCCAATTCAATCCGTATCCAGGTCTGAAGGGTATGGCTCTAGTAATTCCCAAGAGAACAGTTCCTTTGTGCACGTGCACTTGGATGATTGATTATCTACCACGGAATTAATAAGCTTGTGTGAAATCCATAATCATTATGTGTGACATACAATATTGTTTACTCACAAGCTAATTATTATGACCTTATGCAGAAATGTTATTGTTTTTGTCAGTGTGACCTTATACAGTTATAATTTTTTTGTCTTTGTTACCTTATATGCAGAAATACAAGTTATAATTTTTGTCAGTGACGTTATGCAGAAATACAAGTTATAATTTTTGTCAGTGTGACGTTATGCAGAAATACAAGTTATAATTTTTGTCAGTGTGACGTTATCAGTGACGTTATGCAGAAATACAAGTTATAATTTTTGTCAGTGTGACGTTATGCAGAAATACAAGTTATAATTTTTGTCAGTGTGACGTGGGTGTAGAGAAAAGATGTCAGGACGGTCTAACAGTGTTGTAAGTACTCACCTATGAGTATGTAACCCACATGTTTGCGGTTATCCCGAGGCATAACTGAGGGATAAATGCAGGGTGCATAGCTAACCCATGAGAGGGTGTGGTCTATCTAACTTTTATGCCTGCCTAAACTCTATGTATATAAAGCAACGTATATCACCTATGCAGAAATACAAGTTATAATTTTTGTCAGTGTGACCTTATGCAGAAATACAAGTTATAATTTTTGTCAGTGTGACCTTATGCAGAAATACAAGATATAATTTTTGTCAGTGTGACCTTATATGCAGAAATACAAATACAAGTGGTGTCAGTGTCATTATGATATAATTGTAGGTCCTACTATATTATAGTAGATTAATGATAATTATGTGAATCACATACATTGATCTCTGTGTATTTGGGCTTATTAATTAAAGTGGATAATTTGTATATTTGTTAATTTACTTAATGCCAATATTTTATTCCAAAATGGAGCTTATCCATTGGAGGTAAAAGTAGGGGAAGAGAACTTGCTTTGATGTGTTTTTCTTGTGTGAAAATACAAAGATTTCTTATGCTTCCAGTACTCTACCACGATATAATGGTTGATCCATCAAAGTAGCCAAAATCTCATGTTTAGTTGGTGCTTTATAAGGAGCTCTATTATAGGTCATGTTAAAATTTCAGTGGGAAAATTTCTCATAGAGCAGGATAAGGGTCGGGTAACACTTGACTAATTTAAGGTTTGCCATGAAATACTGTTCATAGCAATCTATAATGAGGATATATGTAAATTTTGTGACATGTCAACTACAGTTACTTTATAATTTATATTTGCATCTTTAAATTTTAATTATTGTATATGGCCAGCATGCTAGGTAAAAATACTATACTAATGCCACTGAGATCATTATAACCAAACAAACAAGAACATGCATATCACACGTTCATTTATTCATAAATCCACACATCACTCATTAATGCTTTGATACGAGCTGGCAGTTTTCTTGTTGGAATCTTTAAGAACAAGCGCTTCCTCTGTGACAACAGTCCTGCAACAAAAGGTTAGCAGATATATAATCATGCACTGCATTTTGATTGTGTTGCAAGTCTACTACTAATTATTATAAGGTCATACACATACCCATAATGTAATGATTGTTTATATTCATATTGTATTGGTGTATTTATCACTACATCAGTATTCTTATAAGCTAGCTTTAGTATATGTTACTATAGTAACATGGTCATAGAGCGTGGTAAGAATCCCATAGAGCATAGGAAGCTCTAGAAATACAGGAAATGTGTACTTATACTAAATGGCCTAGAGAATGGGTAGCTCTATGCTCTAAGCTATACGTGGACTTAATGCTGTGTGTGAAGTTCAATGCCTTCATTTAGCTCTCCCTATTAACTGTACCTTAGATAGCAGTTTTGTTTAATATGATGGACTCCGGAAGATCTTGCAAACAACATACAGCTTCCATTTCCATTGACTTACTTATCCTGACGTTGTCTCCTTGTGTAGAAGCAGGCCACTGTGATAATAGCTGCTATGATGAGCGCAGTGACAACCAGACTGACTACCACGCCAACAACGATACCAGTCTTAGTCTTGCTTTCTTTGTCAGGTCCAGCTGTAGCTGTGTAACAAAAGGTACACGAACAACCTTAAGCTCTACTGTATCAGAAATTATATTAGCACTCAAAGACAACTTGCTAAGTCTTTTGCACAGAAGTATACATTCAAGTGTATTTCTTGGACAGAGTTATAGCCTCATCAATATTAGCCTCGTTCCCAGGCTCTAGTGGAGGGGAGAGTACCCACGCGGGAGCCTGGGAATGAGGCTACATCGATATCTGTACGCCCACATGCACATTTCACAACTGCTACAGTAGCAAAGTGAGTATGATTGTAAATCATCCACGAAAGCCCGGGAAAGAGGCTCCATGTACATGCAGATATTCATAAAATATACATTACTCCTAAAAGATGCTTAAGGAAACCATTTCAGAAGTGACAGCTTTTTGCTTGAAATCCCACCTCTTCCATTGGGAAGATAAGTACATCTTACCAATGGAAAAGCCATTGCATGCATATCGTCCAATAGGACTGCATGTGTGTGTGATGGCTCTTTGGTCAATACCTACTGTACAACTCACGTTTTGTTATCTTGACATGGTCTGTAGCTGTTCCCAGTATATTGTTGACTGAACAGGTGTAGGTATGGTCAAGAATGTTGTCCTGTTGATCATTAGCAATTAATACAGTCCTGTAGATGGATTCCTTTCTGTCAATGAGTATCTGCGTTTGTTCATAGACAGTTCCATCAATGGTCAGTGGCTGCTCATCTCTCATCCATTTGACGGTGGTGGCAGGGGAAACAGAGGAGATACAGGCCAGTGTGGTGACTTGAGATTTTACTTCGAATTCTATAGCATCAATAGTAGGTGGAGCTTTTATAGCATACAAAATTTAATACATTTATGTGATGTGTGTGTGTGTGCGTGTGTGTGTGTGTATGTGCGCGCATATCATGTGTGTGTGTGTGTGTGTGTATGTATGTGTGTGTGTGTGAGAAAGAGAGACGAGGGGAGAGAATAAAGAGCAATCTGTAGCTTAGTTGGTTTGAGATACTGCACGGAGTACATTTATCTATTCTAATCAAAGTCTGAATAAATTTGTAATAAATGTCACTCATGAATAACTCACAGCTGAACTCAGCAGGGTATATTCCAATGTTGAGAAGTTTTGTTTCACCAGTCTCATCAGGAATGCGACAGGTATACACCCCCTGTTGACTGGCTGTAATGGCATCCTGACCACCACTGGCACTGTTCGCTACGTGAAGACTACCAGGTCCCTCATCGTTAGTGACATTAAAGAAAGCGTCATCGGTGATAACGTCTCCATCTGCCCCTATAAACTCACCCTGCTCATGGAGAACTGAACCAGATAAGCAGTAGAAGCGAAAACGGTAGTCAGTTGTAACATCATCAGTGGTAACCAGAACGCTGTTGTTTGTTTGATATCCCATTGATATTGATGCTCCATTTGTAACAAATATTCCAGCTCCTGTCCATGAAAATAAATATGTATGACTCGATAATTAGGTTCTCATATTACCATCCACTGACCAGACAAGCCAAGAGGTACCCTTTGTCCCTTATTTCTAATGCAGTGGGACTCATCAGGTGACAACCGCAGCTTTGCCAGGTAACAAGCGGCCATAGTAGTCCCTGCTAACGAGATGGAACATAATAGTTCCAGGTATGTGCCACATAGTAGTCTGTGCTACTCAGTATGATCTCAAATACTGGCAGTGTGCTACAACTAACTTACAGTCTGGTCATGATTGCTCATGGACATTATGACTGTGAAAGAAAGACTCAACTTTAATTCGGAAAGAAACTGTGCCGAGTCAGAGCCCCTTTTGTCTGGTCGGTGAGTAGTAATAATATTATGGGAACCTAATTATCAAATGAAACTAGAGCCACCTGAAAATTATGCATTTCAAATGTGTATGCCTTTACATAGAGCTATTGAGGCAGTCGTAGAAAGTGATATGAGCATTACTCTCATATCCTTACGCTTCAGGTTTCCATCTTGATGTAGCTATATGTGTTATAATATACTGCAAATGCATCAGCAAAATTGACATTGCCTACACATGTTGTATGCATACAAAACTTGACACTTTTTGGCAAAGCGTAGAGATTGTAGAGTACTACTGATTGAGTAGTCACATGCAAATACTTTAGACAACTGATCACACAAAACAATATACGATAACAATTGTTATAAAAGCATTGTTACTATAGCAAGAAACATAATGCATAGCTGAAGAACTATGTACTTTATATCATGCAGCCATGTGGCACTATACATGCAGCACTGCTGTGACTCTAGCTACACAACTCTAGTGGTTATATTACTGGATTTTGGATGTCAGATAGGTAAAAATGTACTTGCAAAAAGCTACTACTTTTAATAACTTACCTACAACAATAATCTCCTGTGTGGCATTAACACTCTCACCACTTCCATTTCCATCAGTGATAATACAGGTGTGGTTACCAGTGAGACCAGAGGTAAGATATGGCACGACAATATCAGAATTCGTTGAGTTTTTAAAAGGGCAGGCTTCACATGTTGAAGACCATTCAAAGGTGACGGTTCCATTCGGTTCAACTGGTGAGCATGTAACTGTTACTGGGCCAGCTGCAGCCAAGAATCGGTTCTCTCCCACAGAGGCCTCAGGAGGCGCAATATCGATGGTTATATTAATGCCAAGTCCTGCATGTATTATACAATAAAGAAGATCGATTAATCAGTATAATTATAGCAAACGAAAATATAACATAGATGTTGCATTGCAATCAGGACAGACAGGCGTATTGATCTGTTATATAAAGTACAGTGGGACGATTGGAGAGGCCTGGACAGGGATATGGTTGCTTATCTATTATCAAGTCATGCTTCCACCATAGGTATTAATGCTAACTAAATGATGCCATTCCGACTGATGCATTATCATTCAACTATTACGGTAAGAACATACCTTGGGTTCCTTTCCAACAACAGCAGCAGCAGCTTGCTAGTAGAACAAGCACACGTACGCGCAATCCAACTGAAGCCATAGTCCTCCGCTGCACGGTTCAGTCTTAATGAGTGTGGGTGGGAAATGGGTGGAGCTATTGTAGCGCTGTGATATGACGTCATCGACAACTGGCTATACATGTAGTTATGGCTGAAGGTGACCCGTGGGAAATCGAGCTGCTGAAGGCGTACTGCGGCACTGACGTATCGCTAGAGAGTGTGAGTGAATGGGATGGGCGTGTGTATACTTCATACGATTGCGCGTAGGGCTGTAGTAGCCAGTGGATGTACTAACTCGAAACTGTGCGTTAATTGGGATCTGTCACCTTCAGCCCCTTAGCGATTGAACTGAGAATGATCAATAGAGCGTATGGCTCTATTAATGTGCACAGCGTCTACATAATTTTTAAGGGAGAGAGAACTGAATCCGGGTTACCAGGATACTGTAAGACGATTCCACACAGAGGTGTGAAGGAATGTTTGCTGCCTTTGATCATATTCATTGCACTTTCAGGAAGCTCCACCCAATTTCCAGTCACACCCCTTGGTGGGAAACTTAAGTATTACACTCCATGGAAAGATGGTTACTTTACGGCTCTAGACCAGCACTGTGATACCGATTTCTGATGCTACTTACTTACCACAGCATGCAAAGGTATAGTAGAGTAACGGCAATCTGAGATAGCTGACGGATCCTTGCTTCTGCCACAAAAATGCTCCATTCTCCATAGAGTGCAATAGTTAACATTCCCACCAGGGGGCGTGACTGGAACGTCTTCAAACTGTGATGAAAAGTGCTTAATATACTGCCAATTTTTGCTATATTTGTGATTGAGTGTACAACTATGAAATTTAATACTCGCGAAATTAGTAATAAAGTCACTCTACCTTAGTTACCATAATATAGCGATAATAAAGACCCATTACACGTAAGCTTATAATTGACTAGCCTTGTTCCCAGGCTCCACTCCACAGTTTGTTTCTGCACCGTGGAAAAAAGAATTGCGCAGGTTTTCCATTCTGCAAGCAGCAACAGCTGAGTTGGAAGCCTGGGAACGAGGCTAATAATCCAACGCCCTACTGCCCTATTGACAGTGGTCTCTCACTCTCCCCTTCAGCTGAGCTTTGCCAGGAAGTCGGTGTTTGCCGGCGCATGGTATGTCGCTCGATGCTCCCCGTCCACCCACCCGGATGTGTGCCTATGTGGAGGGGAGGGGGTGGAGGGACAGTGTGCCGTGAGACAATGGGCGGAGTTTTACGTCGCTCGGATCAGAACGGCAACAGTCTGGGACGCCCTATCGAGGGATCAGTTACAAGCAGTACTACAGGTGACCTTTTGTTAACAACCAGTTGGTTTAGGAGTAATTTACAATAATATCATGCTTCTAAAAGTGGTTTATGAGTCATATAGGGTAGCCTTAATTCCTTACCTTCCAATCCCAGCTTTCATTTTGGAGCCATGGACCTCTCTAATATTTCTCCATGTACATGTACATGTACTTGTATAATTTGGTATTGATGTGAAGCTGGGGCACTGTTATGTGGTGTACATACCTGCACACCACCAAGGCTATTTACCATAGCAACCCCGGTATGTACATGTACATGTATGTGTACACATTGGGTGACTATAATTCAGCTATTACAACGTTAAGGCTAACACACTCCCTCTGCCGACTAGACAGAGAAGGAGAGTGGCTATACAGTGCAATTAAGACCATGTGGCTGAGCAAGTGGTACTAGCATTGGATATCTACCTACAGAGATACATGTACTATGAGTATAGTGGAGGCAGCATACCTGGGGGACCAGGGTTGCACTCTGAACCGTACCAATTGGAATTTCATGTGGTAGGGAATTCCTCTCATGTTAACCAGGTTTAAAAATTCTTATTAAACTCCATGTAACGTCTAGACTAGCTTTTCGTCGCTTGCGGTGTAAGCGGCAAAATGCTGGAAGGGGTGAGACTGGGAGCGAGGATGGGTGCATGTGTGTGTGGTTAGTGTAAGATGTTGTGTTTGTTCTTTTCCAGGAACTCAACCACTACCTCTCCTCTCGGATCTTTATGGTGAACGACCAACTCTCGCTAGCTGACATTTTACTCTATTATGGCTTGCACAGATACTTGGTGAGCGGGTTGGTCTCATTCCCAGTCTCCAATTCCTATGTTGTACATGTAGACGGAGAATTAGACTGTGATTCCTAGGCCATTGTGTTAAATGATTACTTTCTTGGCTAAGAATCTTGGGGGGGAGTATGTTATGGGGAATTTCTCATGTTTCTCCTCCTCGCTGCAATGCTACAGCATTTTGCATGTGAGAAACCGCTTTTTCCATTTTTAGGCTACTTCAAGCACTTTGCGATCTTATCTTTGTGAATGTGGCTGCATGTTTTGCGGCTACTGCTGCTGCATGTACCTGTTGGGCTATGGGCTCTTGACCTGTTTGGTCTGAAAAGAATATACACTGCTTTCTCTCAGATGTGTAAACTTCACCTTGAAATGCCGTTGACAACAGCGTTCCCATCTGGTTTGGTAGAAGATTACACTCTGTACTAATTAACCCCTTACATTAAGGGGAAAAACAGTGTACCCCCTACACTCTTTTCCCCCTTATATGAAGGGAAAGCTGCTAACTTCCAGTAGCTGCTGTGCTCATGGCTGTAGTGGCATAGTAACGTAGTGATGTAATCTTAGTGCATGTCATAATTGCATGCCATAGTGCGGACGGACAGAAGCAAGAATGTAAACACCCGCTGCATACCCACCTGATAAAAAGTACATGCAGTCAGGGGGTCATACAGGATTTTGGGTTTGGGAGGGAAAACTCCAAAGTTTGGTGTTGACTAGGGGGGTCTTGGGGCATGCCCCACCAGAAAGGTTTAGAAAAATAGATGCTCTGAGATTGGTTCTGGAATTAGCACATGCACAGAACATTCTAGAGTAATGTTGAAATTTGGTTGTGAAAATTCTTGGGGGATAGCTTTGGGGGGGATAACCCAGGTCTCCCTGCCCGCCCCCCCCCCCCCCCGTATGAATCTGGTAGCGGAGTGAAGACTGTGCATATTTGTATCATTATTTGTGTTTGGTAAGAGCCCCCCCTCCCCCTGTCATAATCAACATAATGGGCTCTCATAATTAATATAGTGCTGACACAGTAACTTATTGTTTCCCGGTACTGCCCCTTGTAGGCTGGAATGTCCTTCCTCCAGAAAGCGGAGTATGTCCACCTCTGCAGATGGTTTGATCATGTACGTGAGTCCGAATACAGCACTTACATGTAGCGGTGTGTCATGGGCACGTCAATGACCCTCGTTCCCAGGGGGGGGGGGCCTGGGTATGAGGCTATGATGACAACTGATCAGACAAATCTGAGAATATTTTGCAATGGGAAGTTTTCAACAGTATAAGTCGTAGACCCACCCAGAAAAGACTTAATGTTCTGAAATTATAGTAGGGATTGGAGCCTGGAAACTAACATTTTACCTCCATGCACTGTAAGAAAGCCATACTGAGGAGAGGACTCTGGGAAAGAGGCTAGGTTGAAATTATGGCTAACTAGAAAATGTTATTGTGTTGGGAATTTCCCCACTACAGATTAAACTTTTAAGACTTTATCTTTCTTACAGGTGCAGCACTTTCCCAGTGTCCGACCATTCTCCATGCCAGTCATAGTATTCCACAAGAATCCAGACCTTTTGAAACTCTAAACTTATTGCTTCTTTTATTTTCACGGAATCATGTACATTTAGAGCAGGAATGTTTTTAGCAGTAGCTATGTGTACTGAACAAAATATTTTTTCACAAACAAGTTAAGACTAATAATAATTACATTTTTTTTATATACAAGGCAGGGTTTCATAAGGGGGGGGGCTGGGCTGCGATTCCCTCCCCCCCAGAACTTCCAAAGTTTGTGAGTTTTTTTTGCTGGGGTTGTGAGAATATTGTATGCTACTTCTGCCTCCTAGGGGCGTTGTCAATGCAGTACCTCATTCCAATTTCAAAATATAGGCACAGTACTTATTTAAGTATTGTAAACAGCGATGTTTGGTCTTTAAGTTGCTATAGAGTAAAATAGCTCTCACACACTGATAACCTGTCCCTTGTACCCAGAAACTTTATTCATGCTATCAGTCAGTACCTCAAGATGATGACATACACTAAAACTTGGGGCCTGTTGGTGAACAGCTCTGTTTTGCCTTCTGGAACCTATTCAGTGTAATAGCTTCTCACACACTCAATAGTTGCCCCCCTGCACCTTGTAAGTTATTTAGGTAAACATAGTGGCTATAGAAAATGGCAAATCGTACATGATGTCAAATGATGTCATACAATCAAAACAGGCAATTGGTATAAAAGTACCGGAAAATTGGTCACAGTTATATACGTAAAAAAGCTCACTGAAATTAGCTAAATTTTTGAAGGATTCCCTGAACAAGATGAAGACCTCAATCATCATACTGATTTCTGCTAGTCTCCTGATCTGTGGACTCATGTCGGCTGAAGGTATATGATGTAGTATACATACTATCACAGTAGTCTCTTCCCCAGTCCCACAGGTGGCAAGGGTAAGGGGTCAAGATCAATTGCTAGCCTGTCTCATTCTGTTTGTGTGTATGCAATATTATCTCAGCATGCCCAGATGGTCGAGATGGACAAGATGGTCTTGATGGTTCACCAGGGCCTCGGGGTCCACCAGGGAGGGAAGGGGAACAAGGAATACAAGGACCAGCTGGACTTCAAGGACCTGGTGGGGCTGTCTACACAAGGTGGGGAAGGATGACCTGCCCCAACACCGATGGAACAGAACTGGTGTATAGTGGGAGAGTTGGGGGGAGCTTCCACAGCCAACGAGGTGGGGCAGCTAACTACCTCTGCATGCCTGACAACCCAGACTACTCAGCCTACACAGCTGGTGTTCAGGGGGCGAGCCCTGTCTTTGGAACAGAGTTTGAGACAGGGGTTTATTCAAACATCATTGGTCCCCTTGCACACGTTCACAACCGAAATGTTCCGTGTGCCATCTGCTCTACTTCTGTCAGGGGGCGAGTACTGATGCTCCCAGCTAAACTTCAGTGTCCATCTTCCTGGACCCTCGAGTACACTGGCTATCTGATGTCAAACTATCAAGGTCATCGCCGCACAATGTTTGAGTGCATAGATAGGAATCCAGAACGTGTACCGGGCAGGGCCAGTGATGATAGCGGTGCTTTTTTCTACCACACTGAAGCCAACTGCAATGGCCTTCCCTGCCCACCTTACAACCCCCAAAAGGAACTCACGTGTGTCGTATGTACCAAGTGAAAGCACAAGAAGTTATCATAAGAAAACAGTGGAGCCTGAACTTTAATGCTACCAATTAACTGACATGCATTTACAATTCATGTAGCTACTACAGCAAAATTTGAGATACTGCAACACTTTGTAGGATGAGGAGCAGACCAAACTCTTATAACAGAAAAGCTACTTACTTTGTATGTATGTGTGTGTATGCAAATTCTTGTATTCCCATGCAGTGACCGAATGCTTAGTTTACCCTGACATGTGCACTTGACCTTGAGATGAAGTAACATATGGGCATAGTGACCTTCCAGAGCAAAATTAGCAGCAAACTTAGTAGTGACTTGGATGTTTACCACAGATAAACCTTAAGCCAGCTAGCACTACTGATACAATGTACTGATATCATATTAATAGATAGTTCCTACAGTTTGTCTAATCACTGAATTATACCACGGAAAGTGCATAGCTAGTTACTATCAATTGTACCTTTTACAATTCCACACATGCCCTATACACGTACCTCAATGTCATTAACTCCAATCACAGTAGTAATTTACTGTTTATTAACTAGGTCATCACACTCTCTCGATCCTTGATTCCACCATCAACCCATTTGGCCTTGCATGGGCCTGCCCCCCTTCCTGCTATACAATTCCATCCACAGCCACTATAGCTATCACAAGCTGTGTAACAAATTCATGCAGGGTTTTAAGCATGACTCAATACGGTCAGATTTGGAGGCCAAAATGTAGAATAAGATCACATGCGTGTAGAAAAATAGAGCAGAATTAACAGAATAGGTTCATCAAAGGACAAAATTACAATGATGTCCGTATATAGCATCACAGATAGGGTAGGGAGCTTTAATTAGGCCCGTCTTTGAGTGTAAATCCTAATTTTTAGGCACTATAATTACAGTAGCTCATAATTGGGGTGAGCATGAGCAAGCCCCGGACTAGTGTACTGGCTTGAGAAGTCAGGATCTTGGAGGGGACGGAATGCGAGGGCATATTGCTAAGCTATGCATTCAACGAGTTAATTAAGTCTACCCGACGTCACGGCACGTGATAAATGATACCAGGCCTTCCCCGCTTTTCCTCTCGCTCACTTTGCTCGCTCGCATTACATAACACGCATGGAGCGGGGAGGCCTGGAAATGAGGCTAATGTCACGGTATGTGATAATATATACCAGGCTTTCTCCACGTTTATGGAAGGCCTAGATATGAGGCTATAATTTAGGCAATTCCAAAAATATAGGCATAGTATTTATTATTGTAAATTGTAAATGGCCATGTTTGTATAATTTGTAAACAGCGATGTTTGGTTTTTAAGTTGCTATAGATTAAATAGCTCTCACACACTGATAACCTGTCCCTTGTAGCTACCTAGAAACTTTATTCACGCTACCAGTCAGTACCTCAATTAAAACTTTGGCCCCATTGGTAAACCGCTCTGTTTTGTCTTCTGGAACCTACAATGTAAAAACAAAAGGATTGCTTTAACCCAGCTTAGGTTACCTGAGTTGCGAGCTTGAATTAAGCTAGGCCAGATGTTACAGGTAGCTACAATTGAGATAGCATTTCTGTGGCTCCTGCAATTAAGAAACCTTAAAGTCACAAGTGTAGCTGCGAGCTTGACCACTACTGGTAGTAAGCTAGGTCACATGGTACAGGTAGCTACAATTGAGATAGCATTTCTGTGGCTCCTGCGATTACGAAAGTCACAAGTGCAGCTGCACTTCTAGCAATCCTCAATTGTAGCTACCGGTACCTGTAACATGTGACTTAGCTTGTTTACTACCTATAGCTAATAGCTGTAGTGGTCAAGCAATATAATTGACCTTCTTGCATGCACACTCTTTGATGGTAACCTGAGCTGGGTTAAAGCAATCCTTTTCTTTTTGCAGTGTATTCAGTGTATTAGCTTCTCATACACTCAATAGCTGCCCCCTGTACTTGTAGGTTATTCATGTAAACATAGTAGTTATAAAAAATGGAAAGTCGTACATGATGTCAAATGATGTCATATGATCAAAACAAGCAATTAGTATAAAAGTACCGGAAAATTAGTCACAGTTATACATGTAAAAAGTTCACAGAAATTAGCTAAATTTTTGAAGGATTCCCTGAACAAGATGAAGACCTCAATCATCATACTGATTTCTGCTAGTCTCCTGATCTGTGGAATCATGTCGGCTGAAGGTATATGATGTAGTATACATACAGTAGTCTCTTCCCCAGTCCCACAGGTGGCAAGGGTAAGGGGTCAAGATCAATTACTAGCCTGTCTCATTCTGTGTGTGTATGCAATATTATCTCAGCATGCCTTTTTTGTAGGTGTGTGCAAATTTACCTGGTAAATACCATAATGCCAAGTCTGTGATAGAAGTACTCAGATTCTACATGTAATTTACTAACTTCAGCTTTCAAAATATTACATGTAAGTGTACTTTCTTCAGTATGTAATGTAATCTTCTGTTGATGTCTTCATTACCAGGTGGACTGGTTCGTACACAGAGGAGCACACATGACAGTGGTGAGAATAGTGTGTCCTATCGCTATGTTGATTTTCTGAGGGGCCGAGATGGTCGAGATGGACAAGATGGTCTCGATGGCTCACCAGGGCCTCGGGGTCCACCAGGGAAGGAAGGGGAACAAGGAATACAAGGACCAGCTGGACTTCAAGGACCTGGTGGAGCTGTCTACACAAGGTGGGGAAGGATGACCTGCCCCAGCACCGATGGAACAGAACTGGTGTATGCTGGAAGAGTTGGGGGGAGCTTTCACAACCAACAAGGCGGGGCAGCTAACTACCTCTGCATGCCTGACAACCCAGACTACTCAGCCTTCAGAGCTGGCATCCAGGGTAATAGCCCCGTCTATGGAACAGAGTTTGAGACAGGATATTCTGCAACTGTCGGTGGTCCACTTGAACATGTTCACAACCAAAATGTTCCGTGTGCCATCTGCTCTACTTCTGTCAGGGGGCGAGTACTGATGCTTCCAGCTAAACTTCAGTGTCCATCTTCCTGGACCCTTGAGTATACTGGCTATCTGATGTCAAACTGGCAAGGTCATCGCCGCACAATGTTTGAGTGCATAGATATTAATCCAGAGGGCATACCAGGCAGGGCCAGTGATGATAGTGGTGCTCATTTCTACCACACTGAAGCCAACTGCAATGGCCTTCCCTACCCACCTTACGACCCCCAAAAGGAACTAACATGTGTGGTATGTACCAAGTGATAGCATAAGAAAACAGTGGAGCCTGAAAAATTCAATACGACCAATTAACTGACATGCATTTAGATTTCATGTAGCTACTATAGAAAAATTTGAGATACTACAACACTTTGTAGGATGAAGAGCATACTGAACTCTTATAACAGAAAAACGACTTACTTCGTATGTATGTGTGTGTACGTATGCAAATCTTGCATTCCTAGTGTCTGAATGCTTAGTTTACCCTGACAGCGCACTTGACCTTGAACTGAAGTACCATATGGGCATAGTTCATAAAGTGCCTTCCAGAGCAAAATTAGTAGTGACTTGGATGCTAAACATTAAGCCAGCTAGCACTACTGATACAATGTACTGATATCAATATTAATAGCCAGTTTCTACAGTTTGTCTAATCACTAAATTACTTGTATGGAAAATGCATAGTTCTAGCAATTGCACCTTTTATAATCCCACACAGTCACTACAAGGCCAGGCTTTGGATAACGTATTCATGGCTACTTTCCAATTACACGCACGGCTGCAAAAACATCGGGGACACTCAAAATCTATCCATGAATGCACGACAGATGCCACAATTTTTCACTTCTACTCCTGTTTTTGCATGCGCTTAATTTATCAACATTCCGAGAATTCCAGATAATAATGTTTCATGTCTGCGGTATGATATTGTCATGTTCAGTTACGAATCCGCTAATGTTTCTGTGCCACAAAACTGTAAAGAGGCTTTAAGTCTGTGTGACAGTTTTTTGCCAGGTAGATGTTTAATATCTTCAATCTCATTTGTAACCCAAAGGCCAGATTAAGATTAAAAATTGAGTAGCTTACAGCAAAGCCAGGAGAGGGGCGCTTTCGAATCTTTATGCTAAAAAGCTATCATAATCACAGCAGATAAAAAAATTACTGACTCCCTTACTGTTTTTGAACTGGCTAGAAAGCCTTTTCAGTTGGTGAAAATCACGACCATACCTGAGTATTGCCTCTGTACTACTCCTGGCCATGTGACTAAGACCGTCCACCGACACTTTTCCTAAACCTTTTCTGTAAATTTGTTTGCGCATGCATGAACAGTGGATACTAGGCCACTCTTTGGTGGGTGTGGTATGCGGACGAGGCTATGTAAAATGTAACCAGCATATTACCCTGCTTGGAATATAAAGTGCTTAAAAATGATTTTACCAAGAGATACCTATGACATAACATTGTGCACAAAATGAAGTACATAGTGCATTGTGTCACAATAAAAGTACATGTCATATGATGTAACAGTCTGCACAATGAAGTACAGAGTGCAAGAAAACCAGCAGCATCAACAGTTGCTGATGTGACTGTTGGTATGTACTACTGTGTGTATTTAATACCTACTATCTATAGTAGGGTACTTCAACCTTTCCCACTATAATCATGTACACATGTGCACTGTAAAAACCTGAAGGTTACAATATGTGTACATGATTATAAAAAATTAACATGTGACCTTTGATCCCTTATGCATATGCATAATCATATACAGTATATAAAAGGAGCCATAGAAGTAGGCAGTTTAGTGTGCAGCAACATAATATACAAAACCTTGTCTCCAAGAATAAAGCCAGCAAGAATGACTGTGGTCCAGGGACTGATGAAGACAGCAGTTATACTGATTGCGATTGGACTAATTGGTACAGTAGAAGGTAAGTATATTATAATAAATATACGATCATGAGGCATATACGTATAATACCAGTTTCTAAAATAATTCAGTTTTAACAAAGGGTAATTAGCAGATCAGGATATTCCATGTACATAAAATGCTATCTGTAATTTGTATTTATGTACTTAATGATCAAATTAGCCATTTCGTAAGATCATACTATGCATGTATTGTCTAATGGAGGAGTGGCCAACTAGATCATAGTAGTTTATTAGAACAAACCTTATACCTGTGAATCTCTATAAATTGCAACACAATTTATCTTTACTCAGGTGCCCCTGGGATTCCAGTCCGTTCCCAAAGGAACACTGAACTAAATGAAACAGAAGTCACTGCTGCAAGTGAGCATGACAACGTTTGCCAACGAGGTAGAGACGGTGATGACGGTCGAGATGGCCGTGATGGCCTGCCAGGCTACCCTGGAACACCAGGAAGGGATGGCAGGGAGGGAGAGAAAGGAGAGAAAGGGGACCCTGGTACCGAGGAACCACCTGGCTACGGTATGAAGGGTATGCAAGGACCTACTGGCCAACCTGGACTAGCTGGAGCACCAGGAAGGGATGGCAAAGATGGAGAAATAGGGGAGAAAGGAGACACTGGAGTCCAAGGCCCATCTGGATATGGAATGAAAGGCATGCAAGGCCGACCTGGCATTCAGGGTCCACCTGGATCCCAAGGCTCACCAGGTATGAAGGGCTCACAAGGCCTACCTGGGTCTCCTGCACCAAACAGTGGGAGTGGGGGAGCATTGTACACTCGCTGGGGACGAACAACCTGTCCTGGTACACCTGGAACAGAACTGGTTTATACTGGAAGAGTTGGAGGGAGTTACTATAACCATGATGGTGGAGCTGCAAACTATCTTTGCATGCCAGAAGACCCAAATTATTCATCCTATAGAGCCGGGGTGCAGGGCGGAGGCCCAGTCTACGGAACAGAGTTTGACACAGGGCATCCATCTACCTTTGGTCCATTTACACATTTGCACAACCAAAATGTTCCGTGTGCTGTCTGCTCTACCTCCACCAGAGGGAGAGTGTTGATGCTTCCAGCAAAAACTCAGTGTCCATCCTCCTGGACTCTTGAATACTCTGGCTACCTCATGACAACTTCTCATGGCCATAGGCGTACAATGTTTGAGTGCGTAGATAGGAATCCAGAAGCTGTACCGGGCAGAGCCAGTGATGATAATGGTGCATTTTTCTCTCACACTGAAGCCAACTGCAACGGCCTTTCCTGTCCACCGTATGATCCCCAAAAGGAACTCACATGTTCAGTGTGTACCAAGTAAAACACTGTCTTGGTATAAACCTACACACTAAATGTCATATTGTGTACTGTTTCAAGTTAAGTGATGTTGGGAAACTTTATAAGGTTATACTCATGTGTATTGTATTTCATAATGTTTCAATATTTCACTTAGAATATACCCAAGGGTCGGGAAAAACACAACAGATCTCTTTTGGGGGGACGCCAGGTTATATATTATGGGAGGAATGTCCCTTCTCCTCAGCTGGTGAAAGTTGCAAAGGAGTGTTCAACTGAATTCCATCAAAGTGTAGAGTACACTGTTTTTCTGACTTCAGAGCATACAGGTACTGCTCATACAGCTAAATAGGAATGAACAGCAAGTAGTAGAATGTCCCGGGCAAAGGTTAAAGGTCATTTTTTGGACATCGGACTTCAATCGGCTCCTGCTCATTGGCATACATGTGTACCTGAGTGTTGGCATCCTGCTAAACTTGCAGGGATCGTTAGTCTTCCACTTCAAACTTATATATGGTGTGATGCTCACATAACTTGAAGCACAAGGAGCAAGACTGCAAAACTGCTGACAGGAAGTATCTGGTTTAAATCACTCAGCCATCAGGTGCTTTGCACCCTTGGATTTCATAATTTACTTCCCTTGCACTCAGGATATAACTATCACTTTGACAGGTGAGTGTAAACTCTCCATGTTTTCAGAGTCATATGTCAAATGCATGTATTATGCATATGCTGGCTTAGCCTCGTTCCCAGTCCACGAAAGAGTTCTTTCGAGGGTGTGTGTGGCCTGGGTACGAGTGGCTATGTCTGTGCAGTACAGAGGCCATCACAGGTCATGATTATAATTGATGAACATACTGTCACTGCAGCACTTATGTCCAGTCAGCAAATGATTATTCCGTTACAAAATTGTGGACCATCAAGTGCATAGTAGTATAATTTTACAGTGGCCAAGAAGAACACTTCCGGTTACATAACACCGATAGTCAGATTGGCACCACCCACCACAAGATTGACACTGCGAATAGCAATTTTGTGATTGCAGACAGAGACTTGTAGTTTGCCACAGCGGATAGTGACTTGTGAATCGCCACCGCAGATAGCTACTTAGTGAAAGAGCTTACTTGCGCTGTGTGTACCAAGTGAAAACTTACACATGGGAGGTCTTCAAATACTTTAATTAAAGAACTGTGTTTAGAGCGGAACATTGAACGTTTAGGTACACCGTAGCTATATGTAACTATGCATAGCTACCCACAATTGCGCAATTTCCCTATTGCTATTGTTATATATATGTTGAGGCCTTGGAACCTCCAAACCGTGACGGACCAGCAAAGAGCCAGAACGGTTGCAGTCTTCCCTAAGAGTGGAAGGACTGTTCTGGCTGACAGACAAAATAGCGGAGTGAAATCCAACATTAGGTCTATTAAAGTTTTACTAGTGAGCGGGTTAGATCGGCAAGAAGGATGCCAGCCTCTAGTTTAGCTAAATAGCAGTTCAAACAAGCGTTTTAAGGTGCTATGTAATATGAAACAAAGTGTGTTGTTACTCACCTGCTGGCTTTGTTTTAACCAATCAACTAGTAGCTAGCAACCCCTACAAGTGGTGTGCTGACTCTGCCGACATGAACAATAACAGAAATGAAAATGACTGTGGTTTGAACAGTACAACAAACGAAACAGATCGAGTGACGATGGTAGGAGTTAGTGCAGCAATAGAACGACAAAGTCAGCTGAAAAGTGGCCCAGCCAAAGTTGGACCAGCCAGTATGGATCTTATGCCTATGTGTCCTGAAATACTTATGTAATGTATATACATGTACAGTGCTTAAAAAACGTTTATTATGATTTTTAACAGAGGTACTTATGACATAACAATGTGCACACAATGAAGTACATAGTGTATGACACAACAATGAAGTACATGGCATAGACGTACTAATTTGCACAATGAAGTACATAGTGTAAGAAAACCAGCAGTAAAATACTGCATCAACAGATGAGCAAACAAAGTTGCTGATGTGACTACTAGTGCACTATTAAATCATTTTAGATCTTTTGCATTATAATCAGCCAGCATATACACGTATGCACACTGGTTTTTAACAAGTAGGGCAAAACTTTAAGGTACTTATGACATAATAATGTGAAGTACGTGCATGGCTATAATTTAACCATCTGCAGAATGAAGTACATAAGTGCAAGACCAGAACGAAGGTATTGCATCGACAGCTAGGCAAACAAAACACTAAGGTGACTGTAAGCATTTATACAACATTTTATTGTTACAGGTGGGGCTCTCATTTGTCACGCTGCAAAAACATTGGGGACACTCAAAATCTGTCCATGAATGTATGGCAGCTGCCACCATTTTTCACTTCTACTCCTTTGTTTTTAATGAATAGCTATGATGGGCAAAACTATATTTGGGTGTTTTTACTTGCACCACTGTGATTGAGCATGTCGGCTATAATGGTTGGCTCAGCTATCCCAAATTGGTGGAGTAATTTATACCCAGTGGGAACAAAACTGAATGGGATGAGGGGCGACTATCTTTGCTTGCCGGATGTCCGGACTATTCCTGCATAGCAAATGGTGCTGGTGGGCTGTACTGTATGGGAGACACAGACCTTTGTACTTTATGACCACAATGGCCCTTGCATTGTGGTACTACGTTTCTAATGGGGCTAAAATAAATCCCAACAATTTCAATAATCAAATAATCTTGCAAAAGAGGGGAGTGCCACTAAACACACCGTCCATATTCATTCATCAAGATGTACTAACCGCCCACCGTAACATACCATCATTGTGAACTAAAATCTAACTAAAGATTCCAAGCACCAAAAATCTATCTTGGCAAGCTTTGATTAAAATACCAATGGTAAGTAATCTACTGACGGTACGTAAGTAAGCTAATATTTAGCCATTTGTTTGCTCTAACTTTTTTTGATGACTACTGGCAAGCAATTTCCATTCACTTGACCCTTCAGTGCTCTGGCTGCTCGGTGAGCAAACAATGACGTAGCTACAATGTTTAACTAGCTACTTTGTCACACATGTCCATGCCTGATTCTGATGGGCAGTTTAAGCATTGAATACTGGGAGCCTTCTGCACATTGCAGTTATTTGGGGAGGGGGGGGGTGGGGGGTATGTAATTTTATAACAGCTGTATATGAAGTACTCACATTCATCTCATAGCTGATAACCCTATAGCTAGGTGGTGCCAATCTGAACAAAAACAGAAATGGAAATAGGTGTGGCATAACCTTTCAGTATGACAAATGGCATGAAATCCTTCTCTAATCAAATAACAGGAGCCAATCGCAAAGGAGCGTTAAACTAGTGATTGCACCTGTCAATGAGAAACTATGTTATAGCACTTATATGGCACTTACCATATAAGGGGTTTTGTGGAGTTTTGTGCAAGTGGCAGTCGACAACAGGTGGAATCAGCATAGCTACATACAGAAGTTTAACGCTCCTTCCCTTTGGGTTGTGGGCTCCTGTTGATGAACATGTAAAAACCAGCTAAAAGTGGCCCAGCTTAGGGACCAGCTGAATGCCACTATGTTAATGTATGCTAAAACACATAATACACACACACACACACACACACACACACACACACACACACACACACACACACACACACACACACACACACACACACACACATTGTTTAGAAGTGTTTATTACATCCAAAATGATTTTTAACCAGAGGTACCTATGTCATAACAATGTGCACACAATGAAGTACATAGTGCATGAGGTCACAACATGCACAATGAAGTACATGGCTGTGAGTACCAATCTGCACAATGAAGTACCAACCAATAGTAAGGTACTGCATCAACAGCTGAAGTTGCTGATGAAACGATTGGTATTTACAGATGTGTACTGCTACTACTACATAATATTTACAGCACTGTACATTCCAGCTTCGTCCCCAGGCCACACTCCCCAAAGAGTGGCCTGGTATCCACTGCTTGTGCATGCGCTTAATTTCCAAGAATTCCAAATAATAATGTCTCATGTCTGTGGTATGATAACATCATGTTCAGTTACGAATCTGCTAATGTTTCTGTGTAATAAAACTGTAAAGAGGCTTTACGTCTGTTACTGTCTGTTTTTTGCCAGGTAGATGTTTGATGTCTTCAATCCAATTTGCAACTGAAAGGCCAGATTAAGATTAAAAATTTAGTAGCTTACAGCAAATGCCAGGAGAGGGCACTTTCGAATCTCTATGCTAAGATAATCACAGCAGATAAAAAAATTACTGACTCCCTTACTGTTTTTGAACTGGCTAGAAAGCCTTTTCAGTTGGTGAAAATCACGACCATACCTGAGTATTGCCTCTGTACTACTCCTGGCCATGTGACTAAGACCGTCCACCGACACTTTTCCTAAACCTTTTCTGTAAATTTGTTTGCGCATGCTTGAACAGTGGATACTAGGCCATTCTTTGGGGGGTGTGGCATGCGGACGAGGCTATGTAAAATGTAACCAGCGTACATACCCTGCTTGGAATATAAAGTGCTTAAAAATGATTTTACCAAGAGATACCTATGACATAACATTGTGCACACAATGAAGTATAGTGTATTGTGTCACCATAAAGCACATGGCATATGATGTAACAATCTGCACAATGAAGTACAGAGTGTAAGAAACCAGCAGCATCAACATGTTGCTGATATGACTGTAGGTGTGTACTATTACCTACTATCTGTAGTAAGGTACTTCAACCTTTCCCAGCTCTGCTGGCAAAAAGCAATAACAGCATAAACATGGCTCCTTATGAGCAAAATCCACTTTAAGAGGATGTAAACTCTTCATGTGTGGGATCAAGTGCGTTCAAGAGTGTTACTATCTCTCAAAACAAAATCTATCTGGCAATTCATCGTTGTAATGGAATGTATAAAAGAAATACTCCTTGTGGGAATACTTATAATCAGCATTTCTCTGGCAGAAGGTTCGTTGCAGTCCCCAGCCAATTGTGTTTATATCTGTTTAATAACTAAGCACTACTGTATGTATTTGTGACAGATTACTGACGTCAAAAGGGTATCGGAAGTTTAATTACGTACATTTTAGCCTCAACATGCTTGCAAACGTGACTGCTTCTATTACACAACATTATGTCATTACAGGTGGAACTCTCACTCGTGACCGAAGAAGCTCACATGATAGTGAAAGTGAAGCTCCCTATCGTTATGCTAATTTCCTGAGGGGTCGAGACGGTCGAGATGGTCACGATGGCAAAGATGGACTCGATGGCGTGCAAGGGCCTCGTGGACCTCCAGGCATGGATGGGAAAGATGGGGAGAGGGGAGAGCCGGGAATCCAAGGCTCACAGGGACCTCCAGGCCCAGCAAGTGGTGGAGTCATCTACACAAGATGGGGTAGGACGACTGTATTACAGCATTCAAGGAGGAGCAGCCAATTACCTTTGCATGCCAGAAGACCCAGAGTATTTAGAGTACAATGCTGGAGTTCAGGATGCAAGTTTAGTCGTAGGGGCAGAGTACGAGAGTGGGTGGAATGGAGGTGGCCCCCTTCGACCAGTCAATGACCATAATATTCCGTGTGCAGTGTGTTATGTTTCTGCTCGAGAAACAGTCGTAATGCTCCCAGCAAAAACTCAGTGTCCATCCTCCTGGACTCGCGAGTACCTTGGATACCTGATGACAAACCACCGCCTGCATCGCCGAGGAATGTTTGAGTGCATGGACAGAAATCCAGAATCCATTCCAGGGAGCGCTGCAAATGTGAATGCTGTTCTATTTTACCACACTGAAGCAGCCTGCAATGGTCTTCCCTGCCCACCATATGAGCCACAGAAAGAACTGACTTGCGTTGTTTGCACTAAGTAAAGTCCTTATAATCATTTCGTGTGTACTATATAGCATTACGAGCAATGTAACAGGCTTCAGAGATGTACTGGTAAAAATAAGCAATAACCATTTGTAATACTTGCATGCAATGAAATTTCTGTATAGTATTTTTCGTCTTTTTATACACCATAGTGTTTCAAAATGTGAATGTAAAATTTGCACTGTTTAAGAAATTGATAGCTTTCATTGGAATTACCGTAATACTCTTAGCTACTGCATTCAAGAATGAGGAATCCTTAGGGTTTTTGACCAACTTAGCTGTAGCTATGGATTTTAATACTACAGAATGGCTTATTCTACCATACTGAGCTATAGGCTACTTGTAATGAAACTTATACAAATGCAGTTCATAAACAGTGTATAGAAATACTAGTGGAATAATGTACTCTAACCTTTACAAAAATGTAACAATGCCTTGCTGTCAATTATTGTAACCTTTATAGAAATTAATCCCCTCATGCATATGTATAAGCCATATGCAGTATAAAACAAGTGAGTCAGTACTAGTAGACAGTTCAGTGTGCAACGGCATAAAATACAAAGTCTCCAAGAATAAAGCCAGCAAGAATGACTGTGGTCCAGGGACTGATGAAGACAGCAGCTACACTGCTTGCTATTGGACTACTAATTGGTACAGTAGAAGGTAATCATGCAGTCTCTTATAAGCGTAACAAGATTATATTGTATATCAGTATCTAAAAACAAGCTGAGGCAGTGTTTAATTAGGCAATGCTCAGCAACAGGTCCTTGTTATATATATATTTAATTGCTGCTCATTACTAGGCTCCACCGGTGAGTATACTACAAGCGACAGATACTGGTGAAGGCCTGGGTTCAAGTGTTTCAATCTACAGCCAACAAATAAAATTTGCATACAGCAATAGTGCTAACACAGCAATTTCGAAGCACCTCCAGTAACCCAGTTAGCAGTCAAACAACAGTGTATTTATCGCTATCTCGCCATTGTGGGAATGCAAAACTAAGTTAGTTTGATTTACATAAACTTTCAGTAGCTCCATTGGACTATTACTGCAATCATTTGATACTTATTGATGAAATGTGGAAACATATACCAATCTTAGTACCAGCCAGGGTGTGCTTTTGCACATGCCTGGCTGGTAAAAATTTATTACCTTGTTATAAGAGCAATTGACCAACTTGAAACACTGTTGTACATGTATTCACTGACAGGTGGAGTACCAGCCCGCATTGAAAGGAACACTCATGCAACTACAGACCCACCAACAAGTGAAAGCTGCCCATATATTCAGGTGCTGCAGGGGCGTGATGGTCGAGATGGCATGTCAGGAAAGGATGGAGAAAAAGGAGACCAAGGGGATATGGGTATGCCCGGCTCACCTGGACCTCCTGGCCCAAGCACAGGCGGAGCTGTTTACATAAGGTGGGGACGAACAACCTGCCCCAATACACCAGGAACAGAACTACTCTACAAAGGATGGGTTGGGGGCACACATTATGCCATCAAAGGTGCAGGAGCAAATCGTCTGTGTATGCCAGGAAACCCGGATCACTTGACATACATACCTGGTGTTCAAGGTGATAGCACCCTGCACGGAGCAGAATATGAGTTTTTTAGTGGTGGACCACTTGTAGCGCTTCATGATACCAACGTTCCATGTGCAGTCTGTTATACTTCTATTAGAGAAACTCTTTTAATGATTCCAGGTAAAACAAGCTGTCCACAGTCGTGGACCCGAGAATACTATGGGTATCTGATGTCAGAACGCCCTGGGCATCATCGAGGAACATTTGAGTGTGTAGACAAAGATGCAGAGCCCATACCTGGAAGTGGTCCGAGCAGTCAGGGGGCCTTGTTCTACTTTGTTGAGCCACACTGCAGTGGTATCCCCTGCCCACCATATAGCCCTGAGAAAGAACTAACTTGTGTTGTATGCACAAAGTAAAATATAGAGGTGATGACGGTGTACACACATTCTTATAAAGTGAAGTATGTATGTAGACATTAATTAACAAGTACTGAACATACAAACAGAAATTGTTTCCCTAAATCTTAATCTGTACTGTTTGGAATTGTATCATATTTTGGTCAGTTTTCTAAAAGTTGAAGAGATTGTAACATCCTCATTTATATACAAAGACTTTATTTTGTCAGTCCATGAAATATATATGCATGTCAAGAGAAACGTACCATACATCCCCTTCTGCATGGGGTTTATTCATGGCCACAGTAATAGATTGAGCAGCTGTATTATTGGGGCCTGAGTGTTATGTAGCGAGAGGTAAGAGCAGTACAACAGGGTCAGGCCAGGGGAAGCATCATTAGATCAGTCACTTGATATTTAGCAACATTCCATGCCAAGCTAGCGTGTCAGTTCTACCCTTGTAGTTGTTGCTTCTCAGGCTTGAAGACATCTGTTCAAAGGTGCTCATATGACATGTACACATATCATGTAAACCAAAGTTAGCAATATGGACCCATAGGACTGGTGCCACTAGCTTAGACTCAGGGGGAAGAGATGCTCATTTCACTTCTGATGCTGATGATGAATGTGTACTGGCTTCCAAATAGTCAGCTTGGCTCTGATGGGCAACCAATCCACAACCAATCCACAGAATGTAACCCACATTGTCACTGCCCTCTACAGTCTTGCCATAATTAGAGATGTTCAATCTTGTGGCTATCTCAAAGGAAAGTACTGCTGGATTACAAAAGGATTTTCGTGAGCCCGCCTTGGGTGGGTGACTGACTCTTCCCTCATTCACTTTGACTCTGAGGGGTATATCACTCATGCTTCCCTTACACATACAGGGAAGTAGAGCACACTGTATTATAAACTGATATTTTCGTACATCCTAAGTGAATTTGCATATGGAAACATTATGTGTTTTGAAGATCAAATTAGCCATTACCAGCAACGACCTTACAGTGGTTACCTACGTGATAATAATTGCACTGGATTTGCATGTGTGTTGACAAGAATCCAGAGATATGTTCTAAATTATTTTTATGACAGACGGACATGACAGACAAAACTAATTGCTTAACCCCGCCTCTGTATACACGGCACGGAGTAATGAAACAGGAGTCAGCACTGCTAGTGAGCATGACAGTATCTGCCAAAAAGGTAGAGACGGTGCTGATGGTTGAGATGGTCATGATGGCCTGCCAGGCTACCCTGGAATACTAGGAAGGGATGGTAGGGAGGGAGAGAAAGGGGACCTCGGTACCGACGGACCACTGGGCTATGGTATGGCAAGGACCTACTGGCCAACCTAAAATTGCTGGAGTACCAGGAGCGGATGTTAAAGATGGAGAGAAAGGGGACCATGTGGCTGAAGGCCCAACTGGCATCAAGGGCTCACATGGTATCCAAGTTGGTCCACCTGGTCTGGGGACAGGTGGGACCATATAATACTGGATGGAGATGAGCAACTTGTCCTAATACACAAGAAATGGGACTAGTCTATGCTGGCAGAATTGGCGGCACCCAATGGAATTACAAAAGTGGGGGCAGCTAACTACCTTGAGATGAAGTACCATTGGCATAATACATTGAGTGCCTTCCAGAGCAAAATTATTAGTAACATGGATGTTTACAATAGATAAACTTTTAGCCAGCTAGCACTGCTGACAGATGGAAATTGAATGTCATGTGAACAGCCAGTTCATACAGGTTGTCTAATCATTGAATTATCTGTATGAAAATTCATAGTTACTACCAAGTGAACTTTTACTATGTCTATACAATTCCACTTACTACAAAGCCAGGCTTTCAATTGCTGCTCATGGTGATCAGTGATGGTCCCGCCCTGCACTAGATAGCTTCATTGAAATAAGTATGCACATAGTCTTGGTGCACAAGCCGCAAACTACCCATCATGAATATACATACATACATACATACATACATACATACATACATACATGCATGCAAATTGAACCAGCCAGTGGTTTACCAATGTATAATATGCACAGAGTGCCATAACTTCATGTATACCCTAACCCACTGATACCAAAAAGTAATACTGTGTCCTCATCTCAAAGGTGTATATAATATAGCCATGCTCTGGTACTATGCATATATGCCAGGAAGAATAATCAGGCTCAGTGGCACAGCTGTATGCTTGCGGATGCAGCAATACCGGTAGATCCTTCTGCACATTGCAATTTTTTGAGGGGTGCACAATTTTATAATGGTGAGGATGCTTTTTATTGCATTGTAACTTTTATAGCAGTTGAGTATGAAGTACTCTCATTCAACTCATAGCTGACAACCCTATAGGTGGTGCCAATCTGAACAAGAACAGAAATGGAGATGGGTGTGGCAAAACTTTATAGTAGGATGAATGAAACATATCAAGCAATAATGGCGAAAACCGAGCAACTTCCACTCTAATCAGCATATGATAAAGTCGCTGAAAAGTGGTCCAGCCATGGCTGGACCAGAGAAATGCTCTTATACCTATGTATGCTGAAATACATAATATATGCATGCTGTTCAGAGTGTTCAGTGCTTAAAATTATTTATTACTGCCAAAAAAATAATTTTTAACAAGTACATGTAGGGCAAGGGGTATGACATAACGATGCATGTGCACGATGAAATACATGGCTATAGCATACAATGAAGTACATGAATCAGCAGTAAGGTATTGCATCAACAGCTGGGAAAACAAAGTTGCTGATGTGATTGTATGTAGTTATAGACATGTACTACTACTACTACTACCTATTGATTGATTATTCGTCCAAAATGATTTTCAATAAGTATGGCAAAAAAAATACTTTTGACATAACAATGTGTGCACAATGAAGTACATAGTGTATGAGGTCACAATAGTACATAGTGTATGAGGTCACAATGAAGTAGCTGCATGGCATATGATGTAACGATGTGCACAATGAGAGTACATGGTGTATACCATAACAACATGCATACAATGAAGTACATGGCATAAGATGTAGCAATCTGCACAATGAAGTACACAGTGTAAGAAAGCCAGCAGTAAGGTACTGTGTAAACAGTCGGGCAAGATTGCTGATGTGACTGAAGGTGTTTACAGATATGTACTACTACGTACTACTAATTTACGAGGGTACTTCAACCTTTCCCAGCTCTGCTATCAAAAAAAGCAATAACAGTATAAAACTGGCTGGGCAAAAATGCACTATAAAAGGATGTAAACGTTTCAAGTGTGGGATTAAGTGTTCAAAAGTGTTACTATCAGTCAATAATAATAAGCTCTCAAGACATCAAGCTCTTCTGGCAATTTATCGTTGTAATGGAGCTGCTAAAAGAAGTACTCCTTGTGGGAATACTTATAATCGGTATTTCTCTGGCAGAAGGTTCGTTGCACTCCTTAAGTTGATTGTGTTTGCTAACTAAATACTACTATAATTATGTATTTGTACGATAGTGCAAAATTATCACTGCACCAATTCTTAATTCTATCGTAAAAGGTCAGGCACTAGTTTTATCAGTATCACAGGGCAGTAGGCAGATCAGAATAATTATAGCAAAAGTTACTAATATTCCATGCGCATAAAATAGCTTTGTGAACAAGATGCAAGAATTTCTAATGACCTACATTCATGTGTTTTGCTAATAGTTAAAACTAGATGTTCCATAAGTGCAGATTATATATATATATATATTATGAAATTGTGTATTTTTGACATGACTATATAGCTGGTAAATGCAATATAAACACAATTTAATGTCCAGTCTGTAATAGAAGTAGCTAGGTCAGGCTCTATATGCATTTTTAAATTACGATCTTGGAGGGTTTAATTGCACTAGCTTATACACATAGATCATTAATTCTACTACTACCTTTACACACAAAAAATCAGGTGGAATATCAGTCCGCTCCCAAAGAAACAGTGAACTCAGTGAAAGACCAGACAGTGATGCAAGCGAGAACTCCTGTCCACATATTGAGCTACTGAGAGGTCGAGATGGGGATAATGGTCGAGATGGTCGTGATGGTCTGCCAGGCCCTCCTGGAACACTAGGTAGAGATGGTAAAGATGGAGAGAAAGGGGACACTGGAGTCCAAGGCCCACCAGGTATGAAGGGCTCACAAGGTACACCAGGATCTCCCGCACAAAACAGTGGGGGAGCATTGTACACTCACTGGGGACGAACAACTTGTCCTAGGACACCCGGAACAGAACTGGTGTACGCTGGAAGGATGGGGGGAAGTATTTACAGCCAACGAGGTGGAGCATCCAATCACCTCTGCATGCCTGATACCCCAGACTACGCATCCTACACACCTGGAGTTCAAGGTGCAAGCCCTATTCACGGGGCTGAGTTTGAGACGAGCAGTGGGAATCCAAATATCGCAGGCCCTCTTTCATCTTTCCATAATCAAAACATTCCCTGTGCCGTATGCTCTACTTCCACCAGGGGGCAAGTGATGATGCTCCCTGCAAAACTTCAGTGTCCATCCTCCTGGACTCTTGAATACTCTGGCTACTTAATGTCAAATTACCGTCTCCACCATCGTACAATATTTGAGTGTGTTGATAGAAATCCAGAATCCGTACCAGGTCAGGCTGCTAACCATAATGGTGCAGTCCTGTATCACACAGAAGCCACATGCAATGATGGTCTCCTCTGTCCACTCTATGACCCACAGAAAGAGCTTACTTGTGCGGTGTGTACCAAGTGAAAACTTGTACATGTGAGGTCTTCAAACACTTTTTTCGAGCTGAATATTGAAAGTTTAGGCACACTGTAATGTAATTACATACATAGCTACTCACTACACAATTTTCCTGTTGCTGTTGTTGTCTACATTATGCATTCTGTAAATAAATGCGAAATTGTTTCATACTTTATAGGATCAATGATTAATTTTTCCTGCATGTACCCCCACATAGCTTATTAGAAATTGTGACTGGATTTATGAAAACCGGGCAGTTCTGGCATGTTTTAATGCACATAATTCAGAGACAAGTATCTCCAGAAAACTAAATACAATGTGAACAATATATCTTCACTTCCAACCCAGAATCAAATCAGTTATTTAAAATTTCAGCAACTGCCAAGGTTTAATTGCCGTACTGCAACCTTCAGGGCACATCAGAATACTAAACTTAGGAAATGTGACCGATCTTGACCTTCAGAGATGGTGAGATGAATGAACATATTTACTGCACAACAGCTGTTTCGGCCTTATGGACTCATCATGTGCAGATGGAAAACATAGTACGCAGAGGTTGAATATTTAAAATACAAAATACAGACAAGCTAATAAAAGCTGTAAAAATGTTCATTCACTTCACCATCTTTGAAGGTCAAGATCGGTCGTATTTCCTGAGTTTAGTTTTCTGATGTGCCTTGAAGGTTGCAGTACGGCAACCGAAAGCTTGGCAGTTGCTGAATCGATGCACCCTTGCCACAATTTTATGTAACCCTAAAAGTACCCTATGAATTCTAAAAATAGGTACAGTACTTGCTATCTCAATTCTAAGGTAAATTGTAAACAGCAATGTTTATTCTTTAGAGTACAATAGCTCTCACACACTGATATCCTGTCCCCTGTACCTGAAACTTTATTCACACTACCAGTCAGCAACTCAAGGTGATGATTATACTAAACCTTGAGCTCTGTTGATAAACAGCTCTGTTTTGTTTCTTCAGCTGCCCCCTGCACCTTGAAAGTTATTCACGCTAGCATAGTGGCTATAGAAAATGAAGAAATCGAGCATGATATCATATAATGTCATATGAATAAAATAGGCACTAAAAAAGCACACAGAAGTTAGCCGCAAATTTTTATGTAGCTAACAGTACTAAAAACACCCATGAATTCTAGGTAATTCTGAAAATCGGCACAGTAGTTGTTATTCCAATTCTAAGATAATTTGTAAATAGCGATATTTGGTCTTTTAAGTTGCCATAGAGTACAATATAGCTCTCTCACACACTGATATCCTGTTCTAGAAACTTTATTCATACTACCAAGGTGATGACTATACTACAACCTGAGCTCTGTGTTGGTAAACAGCTCTATTTTGGTCAATTTCAGTAGCTGCCCTTTGCACCTTGGAAGTTATTCACACTAGCAAAATAGCTATAGAAAGTGGTTAAGTCGGGCATGATGTCATATGATGTCATATGATCAAAACAGGCACTTGGTTTATAAGTACTGAAAATATTAGTGATAGTTGCGTATGTACAAAAAGTGCACAGAAGTTAGCTAAATCTTTGAAGGATTGATTCCCTGAACAAGATGAAGACTTCAATCATCATACTGGTTTCTGCTAGTCTCCTGATCACTGGACTCATGTTGGCTGAAGGTACATGATGTAGCATAGCTCCACACCGCCACGGTAGCCAAGGGTCAACCACTCTCCTATTTTATTCTGTTTGTGTATGCTCAGCATAGCTACTCTTTTTTATGTGTGAGACAACTGTGTATTTTTGACATAACTATATAGCTGGTAAATGTAATTTAAACACAATAATTATAATGTCCAGTCTGTAATAGAAGTAGCTAGGTTTAGGCTCTATATGCTCTATATGTACTAACTTGGAAGGTTTAATTGCACTAGCTTATACATAGATCATTAATTCTACTGCTACCTTTACACAAAAACCAGGTGGAATATCAGTCCGCTCCCAAAGAAACAGTGAACTCAGTGAAAGACCAGACAGTGATGCAAGTGAGAACTCCTGTCCACATATTGAGCTACTGAGAGGTCGAGATGGGGATGATGGTCGAGATGGTCGTGATGGTCTGCCAGGCCCTCCTGGAACACCAGGTAGAGATGGTAAAGATGGAGAGAAAGGAGATCCTGGTACTGAGGGCCCACCTGGCTATGGTATGAAAGGTATGCAAGGTTTACCCATGGCTCACATGGTATCCAAGGCCCTCCAGGTATCCAAGGTCCTCCTGGTCCACCTGGCCCAGGCACAGGTGGGACCATGTATATTCGCTGGGGACGAACTACTTGTCCTACTACACCAGGAACAGAACTAGTCTATGCTGGCAGAGCTGCAGGGACATACTACTTGCATAACGGAGGGTCATCAAATTATCTATGCATGCCAGACAATCCAGAATATTCCGCTTACAAACCTGGAGTCTTTGGTCCAAGCTACATCTATGGGGTAGAATATGAGACAGGAGTTGGTTGAGGTGGTCTTCTCTCATCTTTCCATGATCAGAATGCTCCATGCGCTGTCTGCTACACTTCTCTCAGAGGAACAGTGTTAGTACTGCCAGCAAAAATTTCATGCCCAAACTCTTGGACTCTTGAATACAGTGGCTACCTAGTGTCAGAAGCTACAAGATATGCTGACCGTCGATATCGTACCAAATTTGAGTGTCTTGATAAGAATCCAGAGGCTGTACCAGGCAGTGCAGGTGATACAAATGGTGCCCTATTCTATCACGTTGAGGCTACCTGCACTGGACTTCCATGCCCACCATATAACACACAAAAAGAGCTCACATGTGCAGTGTGCACCAGATGAAGCAACTTTTCAATGGCCCCAATAGCATAGCAAATACCATATAGTGCATGGACAAGGTTGATGTAAAACCAGATCGTCTTATCGCATGTCTTTGTTATAAATTACACACAGAAGAATTACAATACTGCATGCATACTCAGGGCATGATTATACATTTCAAAAATTAAGTTATTAAGTATTCTGGATTGTGGCATAGTTCCGTAGTTTGTTGCGCACAACTTGCTCATAGAGTTGACAGCTTGTTCGCCACAGGTCTTGATGGAGCTGCACCCATCACTAGATGAATGGGAAAAAGAAGAGAAGAGTATCTATTAGCATAGTCGTCAAACAAGAATTGTACGCTATGACAACTACAAATGCTAAGTTGGACTCTAAAGGCTCAGTAGCTCAAAACTGTTTTTTGCCTACACTTAGCTGAATGCTCAAACTAAATGCTCTGATAGTGCAAAAAGGCTCAATAGCAATACTAAAGGCTCAATACTAAAAGCAACAGTTTTGCCTAAAGAGAATGGAAGCCGCCTCCACCCATCTTCCATTCTCCTTTGCTTCACCTGCAGGGAAGAGAAGAGATACAGTAACATATGGTCAGACTAATTACAGTTTACTCCAAGCACCCACCCTTCTATGCTATAAAATTAATGGATGGACCACCTCATCCTCCCACTTTTCCATCCTCCTATATTTGACTAAATGCTCAGTTAGTGTAAAGGCTCAGTACTAGCTAAAAAATAGTTTTGCCTAAAAAAGAATGGAAGCCGCCTCCAGCCCATCTTCCATTCTCCTTTGCATGCAATGCTTCACCTGCAGGGAAGAGAAGAGACAGTAACATATGGTCAGACTAATTACAGTCTACTCCAAGCACCCACCCTTCTATGCTATAAAATTAACGGATGGACCACCTCATCCTCCCACTTTTCCATCCTCCTATATTTGACTAAATGCTCAGTTAGTGTAAAGGGTCAGTACTAGCTAAAAAATAGTTTTGCCTAAAAGAGAATGGAAGCCGCCTCCAGCCCATCTTCCATTCTCCTTTGCATGCAATGCTTCACCTGCAGGGAAGAGAAGAGACAGTAACATATGGTCAGACTAATTACAGTCTACTCCAAGCACCCACCCTTCTATGCTATAAAATTAACGGATGGACCACCTCATCCTCCCACTTTTCCATCCTCCTATATTTGAAAAGTTAGCTAAATGCTCAGTTAGTGTAAAAAAATAGGTTTGGCTAAAAGGGAATGGAAGCCGCCTCCAACCCATCTTCCATTCTCCTTTGCATGCAATGCTTCACCTGCAGGGAAGAGAAGAGACAGTAACATATGGTCAGACTAATTACAGTCTACTCCAAGCACCCACCCTTCTATGTTAGATGCTCAACCACATTAGCTATAGGCAAAGCTTCAGAGATCTACCTATGAACTCCTATAAAATTAACGGATGGACCACCTCATCCTCCCACTTTTCCATCCTCCTATATTTGAAAAGTTAGCTAAATGCTCAGTTAGTGTAAAGGCTCAGTACTAGCTAAAAAAATAAGGTTTGCCTAAACGAGAATGGAAGCCGCCTCCAACCCATCTTCCATTCTCCTTTGCATGCAATGCTTCACCTGCAGGGAAGAGAAGAGACAGTAACATATGATCAGACTAATTACAGTCTACTCCAAGCACCCACCCTTCTATGCTATAAAATTAATGGATGGACCACCTCATCCTCCCACTTTTCCATCCTCCTATATTTGAAGCTAAATGCTCAGTTAGTGTAAAGGCTCAGTACTAGCTAAAAAATAGTTTTGCCTAAAAGAGAATATACGGAAGCCGCCTCCACCCATCTTCCATTCTCCTTTGCATGCAATGCTTCACCTGCAGCTATAGGCTAAAGCTCGCCCCCTAGGCTAAAGCTCCCACCCTCCTAGGCTAAAGCTCCCCCCCCCCCAGGCTAAAGCTCCCCCCCCCCCCCCCTAGGTTGGGAGAAAATCTCACTTCAGTGTGTCATACGCTGTGTGGATCGAGCGACTATTGTCAGTGTCGTCTGTCTTCCTGGATCCCACTGCTTCAGGCACCTCCCTCTCTGGCCAACCAGCTTCGGGAAAGCAATGCACACACGCCCCCTCCCCATGCACCCCCCTCCCCATGCACCCCTAGAACTACAGGCATGTCCTAAAGCTGAATGGGTGGGGCCATTACTTCCTAGGGCAGGTCCTAAGGCTCAGGCCCTACTAGTGGGAGGGGCCCATTTGGCCTAAACTATATGGGTGGGGCTGCTACTTAATTAGGGCCACCTTAATTGTTTTGGTTAGCTAATTTTGGTAGTTTAATTGCTAGACTACAGCATGCACTATGTCTATAGCTAATTTTTTGGTGTATAGCGAGCGATTTGTTTGCTTAAGTTGTTTTGATTTATTTTTGTTAAATGGAGCTACCTATATTGGGTATGGGTTACAAAAACAATAATTAAGAAAGCCGGCCGGCAAATGAGAAAAAGATACATGAAGCAATGCAAACCAAGAGGACAGATGACACAGACAATGGCGGCATGACACACACAGCGAGTGACGAACTGACACAGAGATTTTTACCCCAACCCTATATCTTATAGCATGCACCCACATGCACCTTAAGTTACAGCATGCACCCACATGCACCTTAACATGCACCCACATGCACCTTACGTTACAGCATGCACTAATGTTAAATGCATGCAATCACTTCCGTTTTTTCTGCTGTCAGAGACATCCCGTCATCGTCAGTCGCCCTCAGAGGTCGTCTTGCCACCGTCACCCCCTAAAAAGAACACACATACCTCTGGTCATGCTCAAGAATCCGTTATACGTTCATTTCTTACACAGCTAACTACTCTCCTACAGTAATAGCTCAGTGACTCCCAGAAACCATGAATTACTGTAGCACACATACATGTAAGGATAGCTGCAAATAGAAGCTCTTGTAATAATGCTGCAGTGTACGCCATGCAAACAGTGAATCTAGTGACTAGCTTTAAATCTTACGTCATAGCTGCCATGGCTCTCTGAGATATCACGTCACCTCCAGTCACCATCACAGACATCCAGTCATCACCGCCAGTCACCTTTAGAAAGAAGCAGGTCTCAGCTTAGTCACTCTCCAGACATCTTCTATCACACTCCGCATTACATCAGGCAGAACTGCTTGGCAGTCATTCCCAGAGATAAATAGCTGCTGTTGACTACTTTAGTCAGGGTAGTAACTACAGTATATGCAATACCTTCTGTTAACTCATCCCAAAGATGTCAGAGGTCATCTTGTCACCAGGCAGGTAGCGGCCCCGGTAGTGCTTCGGTAGACGCCCTCCTCAGAGCTCGTCTTGTCACCAGGCAGGTAGCGGCCCCGGTAGTGCTTCGGTAGACACCCTCCTCAGAGCTCGTCTTGTCACCAGGCAGGTAGCGGCCCCGGTAGTGCTTCGGTAGACGCCCTCCTCAGAGCTCGTCTTGTCACCAGGCAGGTAGCGGCCCCGGTAGTGCCACGGTAGACGCCCTCCTCAGAGCTCGTCTTGTCACCTGGCAGGTAGCGGTAGTGCTTCGGTAGACACCCTCCTCAGAGCTCGTCATGTCACCAGGCAGGTAGCGGTAGTGCCTCGGTAGACGCCCTCCTCAGAGCTCGTCTTGTCACCAGGCAGGTAGCGGCCCCGGTAGTGCTTCGGTAGACGCCCTCCTCAGAGCTCGTCTTGTCACCAGGCAGGTAGCGGCCCCGGTAGTGCTTCGGTAGACACCCTCCCTCAGAGCTCGTCTTGTCACCAGGCAGGTAGCGGCCCCGGTAGTGCTTCGGTAGACACCCTCCTCAGAGCTCGTCTTGTCACCAGGCAGGTAGCGGCCCTGGTAGTGCTTCGGTAGACGCCCTCCTCAGAGCTCGTCTTGTCACCAGGCGGGTAGCGGCCCCGGTAGTGGAAATGCTGCAAGTGAGATTTTGGGACATGCAAAGTGCATCAAACAAGTACAATAGCCATTAGAACAAAGAACACATAAATTTTGGCCAACAATTACCATGCAGGGCAGACCTCCTGCCGTTGAACTGATGTTGCATGATTCCACATTATGGTATAACATGATCTGACCTATGGGCCTCCCTGACTTGTGTCATTAACCCTTTGACACTCAAATTAAAAAAAATTGCTGAAAAAAAGTACCAGGGTCAAGATTCAAACCTGGTACTCTGGATCCATAGACAGAACACTTAACCAACAGACCACACTGCTCTGTACAGCCTTAGTGCTTATAAAAGCCTATATACTCATGTGGTTTAAGAGCGCCAAATCACAGAAGCCAAAGGGTTAATAATAATAACAATATTAACTCACTGAGTTGTCTCTCCCTGGTCTTGGCAGCTGTAGTCACTGATAGTGGTTAATGTCCTTTGTCCTGAAGAATGTGAGCTGCTTAATTTGTATTGGTGAGCCTTGCAGCCTTTGCAGGGGGTGGGCCTGGTTGACCTTGTGGGAAGTCGGAATCAGTTACAATAGGTAGCTCTTGGCACCACTGGTTGACCTGGTCTGTGTCAGAATCAGTTGCGATGGGCAGCTCTTGGGCACCATGGCCACTACTGCTTTGAGGTTGTGGATTGTGTCAGAATCAGTTGTGGATGGGCAGCTCTTGGGCACCATTACTGCTTTGAGGTTGTGGATTGTGTCAGAATCAGTTGCGATGGGCAGCTCTTGGGCACCATGGCCCTACTGCTTTGAGGTTGTGTATTGTGTCAGAATCAGTTGCGATGGGCAGCCCTTGGGCACCACTACTGCTCCGAGGTTGTGGATTGTCTTCCAACATGAATGCTGGAGTGTGCTGTTCATCAGGCACAGTAAAATCAATGGTTGGGATGCCCTTCTCCTGCACTTTCTTCAGCAGCTGCATTAGGCTCCACAGGAACTTTGTATAGAGCTGGAACAGTTGGATTAGTATTGCAATGTTTTTGTTTCTGTTGCCACCAATCCGGCCTCTTTGAGGCATTGCAGGTGCTGTGAAGGACATGCATTCTGTTCTGCGTTGAGGGTGATGTTTTCTAGGATGGCTCTGGAACCTGGATTAGTATTGCAATGTCTTTTGTGACCAATTCAGCCTCTTTCAGGCATTACAGGTGCTGAGAAGGGCATGCATGCAGTGTTGGTTGGTACTGGTGATACTGTTCTTCCTGCGCTGAGGCTGATGTTTTAGCGAGATGAAAATTCCTTCATTAGGTTAGTATACAGTATGAAGGTTGGCTTTGTTCATTCCATATATACCATGGTACCATGGAGTTTTAAATATATACAGTGGTATACTGAGGTTGTGTTGGGTGGCCCTATGACTGGGCATGACTTGATGTTCGAGTGAGAATCTGATCTGACTGGAGCCATTAACCAACTCTTATAGTGTATAATGCATGGGTTGTAGATGAAGAGTGCAACCTCTGACACACACAGACTCATACCTCATTGTGCCATTACACCACAACCTCATATACCCCAACCTGTATATCTTTACGCCAACCTTCAACACACCACAAGAACCTAAACCCAACAATCACAACACATCATTACAACCAACACACTGCCATCGCAACCTCGACCAAACCATCACAACCTCGACCGAACCATCGCAACCTCGACCAACCATCGCAACCTTGACTGACCCTGACAAACCATCGCAACCTTGACTGACCCTGACAAACCATCGCAACCTTGACCAACCATTATCACAACCTTGACACAACCTCAACCAAATTACTGATGTGCACAACCTCAACCAAATCAGTGATATCACATAAACAATGTGTATAGCTATACATAATAATATGTAAAATAGTGCATGTAGCACGTATCATTATAACCAACACACCGGTACCGGTACCATAACCACAAACCATTCGAAACAACCAATAACTGCAGCAGAGCTAATGGCTCCCCGGCAAAAAAGTTCAACTTTTCAAGTTTGCTATAGCTAATAATGTGCACGGTGATAGCATACCATGGCTGTTGGTGGTTGATGTTAGTTGCTGCAGTTGTTATTGATTGTCAGTGGTTGTTGGTTGCTGCAGTTATTGTTGGTTGCTGCAGTTGTTGTTAATTTTCAGGGGTTGTTGTTGGTTGCTGTGGTTGCTGGTTGATTGTTGTGTTGTCGGTTGGTTGGTTGCTGTAGTTGTTGGTTGGTTGTTGTGTTGTTGGTTGCAACAGGAGGTGGGACTCAGACTCGGGAGCTGGAGCTGTTTGCGCGTCGCTAGCTGCGCTGTTATATCGCGCCTCGGCCGCTCACAAAATGTAGTCAAATCTAGGGGAGAGAGGGTGAGAGATACAAAGCAGTAATTTAAAATTAGCTTTCTCAATAAAAAAATACCAGGTGGTTTAAATACTCACCGTAGCAACCCGGCACATCTCTCGGGACACGAGTGTACTTGAAGCAGTGCGGTGTGCGCCCTTTCAGAGCAGCTTGCAGTCGAGAGCGTCGTTAGGTGGAGCGGTGCCGAAGTAGGCCATGGCCTGCAGCTGAATCTTGAAGACCGAACGTTCTTGCAGCTCACACTCTTGTCGGAACTCGTTCGAAACAAGAAATTCAGCCGAGTTGGCTCTTTTTATATTCCACGTGGGGAGATTTCCCGCGCAATTTTCAAGCGCGCGCGTTTACGCGTCGTCTAGTCTAGTGCCTAGTCTCGTACCCAGATTTGGTCTTGCGCCCAGGCTTGCCTTGTCCCGGTACCAGTCGATCGTGCGGGACATGGTGAGGTCAAGGTACACCGTGCGGGGGGGGGGGGGGGGGGGGGGGGCCAAGCTGGGGGCAATATAGTCGCGGAGGAGGAGGGGCAGGGGGTGGAGACTCATGAATATATAATTGCATAGCTAATATACCCACCTCTATGAATTTGCCAAGCCTGTACCTCACTAACCTCGAGGTTACGAGGTTAGCACCTCACCCAGATGGTGCTAACTTGGATAATATACCCATGGGCGGCCATGGGTATATTATCTATGCTTATGTCGGCCTCAGTGGTGTGTTAGTTCCTGAAGACACCTCTTCACAATAATATGCACAGAACCCACTATTCCCTAAGTTCATTTGTTGTACTCTTCACCAAATATTGCACTGTGATTAGTGCTAGTGCAAGTATTTATTGCTGTGTCAGCACAGACAGGTGGTTTGCATTTATAGGAGTGGAATAATAATGTTTAGTACTAGCAATCGCCTAGCTATGTCAAATTATAAACTCATGACAGTGAATTTCTGATGCTGATAAATAGATGTCTATACTGATCCTTGTGAGCCGTTGCAACCATTGTTCTTAACTTTCTTAAATTTTCTCATCTTTTCCCAGCGAATTGTTTCTTAGACGAGCCCAGCCATCTGAACAAGCCTCTTCTGGAAGACCGGGGGACCACCAGCGAAGACATCAGGATAGGAAGCTAGGACATAGGAGGAGGGAGGAGGGAGGAAGTTATGTGTTAGGGAAGGATGCAAGGAATTAATGAGCCTATAATGATAATAGAATCAGCTTTCCCGTTGTTTTGTAAGCAGAAGCTAACCTTGATTTTCCCTGTGGCGAGGTTTGGAACACCCAACAGCAGTAACACTAAATGGGAACAAAGATAATGCTGCTGAAACAATGTCAACAGCCTCAAGGACACACACACATGTACATATACAGATATACACATACACACACAATGTCATACGCACATACAATGTACCCTGGACGTCCTCCCCTGGGCATCATGCTGTGGCCCTGTGTTTGCAGTGGCATCATCACACACGCATCAGGAATTTTCATGACTCTCGTCCTCCTAGCAGGAGAGGCAAGAGGAGGGAGCTCTGTGTAGTGCTGGGAGTAGGCCCACCAGTAGGGAGGGGGGAGGGGAGCTCACATCGGTCAGATACTCCAGTCCCTCTGTAGCCCACCAGCAGGGAGGGGGGAGGGAGCAGCCTCACATTGGTCAGATACTCCAGTCCCTCTGTAGTTGCCCACCAGTAGGGAGGGGGGAGGGAGCAGCCTCACATCGGTCAGATACTCCAGTCCCTCTGTAGTTGCCCACCAGTAGGGAGGGGGGGAGGGAGCAGCCTCACATCGGTCAGATACTCCAGTCCCTCTGTAGTTGCCCACCAGCAGGGAGGGGGGGAGGGAGCAGCCTCACATCGGTCAGATACTCCAGTCCCTCTGTAGTTGCCCACCAGCAGGGAGGGGGGAGGGAGCAGCCTCACATCGGTCAGATACTCCAGTCCCTCTGTAGTTGCCCACCAGCAGGGAGGGGGGAGGGAGCAGCCTCACATCGGTCAGATACTCCAGTCCCTCTGTAGTTGCGAACCAGCAGGGAGGGGGGAGGGAGCAGCCTCACATCGGTCAGATGTTCCAGCCCCTCGCCAGAGCTTTCCCGACCTCGGTGAGAGTACCTAAGCAAACAAAATTTAATAGTAATTTTAAATAGTTAGTGAGCATTTCACCCAGCAAAGTGTGAGTGTTCTTGTGAGTCTCTTCATTACATTTAGTTACTTCCTGACAAACATACGTATGTTTGTGAGGAAGTAAAGAATAGAGAATCTCATGGGCCATTCATTGTACTTTCGTATAAGATTGGTCACCATGACCACGCCCATTCTTTAATACATTTATGTAATTGTGTAATTGTGTTTTCCAGCTGCAAAGGAGTAAGTTTGAAAAAATAACATCTCTCTTTGAATCTTCAACACTCGGAGGCTCAGTAGCGTGCTCTATCACATCATTAAGTGATCGGAATGCAAATCTTTGGTACCTATTAGCAGTGACATTACTACTTATCCACATACTTGAAGATACAGTCATGTCCATCTGTCAGTAAAGCAGGCTGGTCTGCTGCGGGTGTGGCTGGTGGGGTGCATGCATGGAGCTTCATGGAAGAGAGGCTGAGGTCAGGGTACACTGTGCTGGGGTGTGGGCGGCGAGGGAGTCCCCCAGGACGTTTCAGGCTGGGGCTGGAGGGTGGCGAGAAGTCTTTCCGGGAGGCTCTGTTGTCACTAGTGGTGCACACAGAGCTGAGTTCTCTGTGCTGTACCAGGGAGGCTAGGAAAGAGCTATGAGGGGGGAATAGCAACAGCCATAATATGCCAGCAACAAGTAAGTTCTAAATTACATGTATTGCATTATTGCACGAGTTACATGCATAATGCATGATGCAAAGCAAGAGTATTATTTCCATAATGCACAGTGATCAGTAGTCTAATTTGATGTACATATTTGGACACAATAAGGATATACATTATGCATAGCATTAAAGGGTTACGTATACACTACTGCACAGTTTACACAGGGTACATGATAGAGTTAATTGTGGCAATTTCACAAGTGTTTACATGTAGGTCATAACTATGGTGGTCCAGAGGTCATGGAGGTGAAAATTAGTCTTTAATCTAAATATCCTCTCACCTTGCATGCAGTGGATCTATGCTGGACGAGGGGCCCAGTTGTGAGGTACTGGGCCTGGACTTGGGGGCGTGGTCAGGGCTAGGTAGGTCATCACCAACGACAACAAACTCCAGCTGCTCTGGAGGAGGAGGGGCAGGGGGTGAGTGAGCGTGAGCGAGACCCATGTACTAGTGATGTGAACGGAGATTTTTCTCTATCTAGATCATGCCACCCATTATTCTATTTTTGCGAACATGAAATAATCACTGCATGTACTAAAATACAACATAGCGTCTGGTCAGCTACTGATCGACAAAGACGAGAGATCTCAATTCAACTTCCACGTTCAGTTATTGATGCAGCGGGAAAGGAATGGCTTGAAATTTGAAGATGGGGAAAACACGGGTCCACTGTGCTTCCAAGAGACCAAATGAAAAGAGACAAAGTTTGTATAAAAAAACAGTGTTCTGAAGTGAAGAAATATGAGCACCTACTAAAATTACGTAGCATGTGTATATCTATAGAGGCTGAGAAGACGGAGGGAGAGGGACGGCCCTTACTCATGCAGGGCAGGTGGAGGCTAGGCTGCAATATGACTAAGAGTGACATAGGGCCTGAGACACAATTTGCTGAGAGACTGGAGCATAGGCTGCGACAAAACAGAGAGTGTCATAGGGAGACACAATCTGCTATGAGACTGGAACACAGGAAGGCTAGGCTGCGACAAAACAGAGTGTCATTGGGAGACACAATCTGCTATGAGACTGGAACACAGGAAGGCTAGGCTGTAACAAGTCAGAGTGTCATTGGGAGACACAATCTGCTATGAGACTGGAACACAGGAAGGCTAGGCTGTAACAAGTCAGAGTGTCATTGGGAGACAATCTGCTATGAGACTGGAACACAGGAAGGCTAGGCTGTAACAAGTCAGAGTGTCATTGGGAGACACGATCTGCTATGAGACTGGAACATAGGAAGGCTAGGCTGTAACAAGTCAAGAGTGTCATTGGGAGACACGATCTGCTATGAGACTGGAACACAGGAAGGCTAGGCTGTAACCAGTCAGAGTGTCATTGGGAGACACGATCTGCTGAAAAACTGGAGTACTATGCCTTAGGGAGGCGGTTTATCACATGATCACTGTACCCCAGGATAGTCCCTCATTTACCAAATAGCTTGGGAGGTATAACAAGAATTTTAATGAGGAACTAGCTAGCTACATGGAAGTAACTGATTCACTTCAGTGACTCATCACACCACTTTAAATACAATAATCTATGATTTTTGCAGCAGTCCAAAATTAATCCATGCTCACTCACGCTCGCCCCACAATGCCCTGCATTCACCTAGTAGTTGGATGTGATGGAGTGGTTTACAGGAATTGTACCACGGTAGCCATATAAATCAAAGGGACCACCAAATGGCTATTAAACTTTAAAAACGCATTTGTTTGGAGGGTTAGAGCGAATAAAAGCAATTTAAATAGCGTGTTTGGATAATTAGGATGTTCAGATAATTAGAGATACCACCAATTCGTACACCCTCATACAAAGCCTGCTCTTAGACTATTAAAATATGCTGAGCAATTAGCATTGTCACATTGATTCATTCACTCACCACTCTAGGAGCAGATCTCCAGTACGTAGCTACTTGGCGGATGACTTGTCTTTTCCTCTGTCATGACTTTCTTGCTGCTCATCGACTGAGGCCACCACTTATAAAGCTTCTCCTGTAGACTGGATGTCAAAGATACACAGGACCACACAAATGAAAAACAGCGGGCAGGGTTGGGTGTGGGCATGAGACTAAGCCTCTTCCATAATTCTGGTCACCACTGACACAATCTCTGTATACCCTTATCCAACTAGCCACACTGGCCACTACGCAAATTCTGATAAATATGTCTAGTCTTAGTGTCCTTCCAGACCCCCTCCACCCTTTTTCATATGAGGAAACAAGTGAAAATAGACTAGAGAAGATAGCTTCGGTACTCAATTAATGAAGAAGACCGTTCTTTGATAGCTACATGCAGCAACCTTGCATTATATAAAATAATACCTTTGGTTCTTGGATGTTCAGTGTGTCCAGCCCTCAGTCACCATAACTAGCTATGTATGCGAGCCACTTTACCCCGCTATAATTTAGGGGTTCGGAAAAGAAAAAAAAAGGGCAACCCTCTTCTCCCAACGGAACCCTAGGCCATGTGACACTGCCACGTTAAGGGGTGAACGGGCAGGTCGTTCCGGCTGACCGAGCCTTCAGCCCTTCGGGCGCCTGTCCGCTATGGTACAGGGATCGTCATCGGGTCTGTTTAGTGTGCCAGGCTTTGGGAATCAAGGGAGGAACACGGACGGATCCTAGGCCGTACTGTCCGAGACCACCGTGGCAGTTGCCAAACCACGTTACCCTCTACCTGAACACACATGGTCACAGCCCGGAGCTAACTGCTCCACCCACTAATACCAATCAATCATATTTATTAGGTTTGAAAAAAAGTAGTAAATTGCTTATGGGTTTCAACCGGAGTTCAATTACGTGACGTCACACGTAATTATTACGGTAGTCTCTCGCGCGCGACACGCAGGCTCAAATGTGCACGTATGCGTACACAGACAGGTAACTCATCACTCAACTTGGCTTCTGCACAGTCACTGATCATGAAAGTAAGATAATCATGTACCCAGCCACAGATTGCTCGATCCATTCAGCTTCCTTGTGCTGATGCCAACTCACTGATAACTCAGTATCATTTTAAAAGGGAGAGGTGGGTTAAATTGAATCCAGAGGAATCAATGAAAGATCAGAGGAAGTCAGCTTCAAGTGAAATGACAGACAACAACAGCTCAGCAGCATGAAGGAGCCCGCCACTTCTGTTTATTTTGCATAATTATATGATCACACTCGGCCCAGAGACGAACACTTACATTGCTTCCCTTACTAAACTAACCTCTACCTGTAGTTCTTCTCCAACACCCTGTGCACTTCGTTGTCAGTGATCACGACTCCATGGTAATCACATGCAGTACCACTTGCACACTTTCAAAGCTCCCCTCCCAACTCTCAATCTGCCATCTGGCCCTGTATGTGGGCTACCACCCTCCTTATGCAATTCCATCCACAGACACCATCGTGTATTGTAGAGAGCTTGAGACTCATGCTAAGAATGGTTGCATAGATTCGGAGGCTAAAAACTGGAACAGGACCTCATGCAGAAAAATTATAGCAGAGTTAGAAACATAGCTAGGTTCATCAAGGGACAAGATACTGAATTGATTAGTAAAAAAATAAATATCTGATTTAAATGTTAATTCAAAATAAATAGCCAGTGATGCCAGCTCCTCATAGTTCTGCAGGAAAGCTGACTGTCCTGGCAATGCTTCTTCTAAATTTACTGGATGGCAGTCTGCGTGATGGCGGCTTACTGACCCTATTTTTAGTGAGGGCAGGAAGGGCGGGGGAGGAGGGGAGATCTGTGTGGGTGTGTACGTGTGTGTGGTAGATGTTGGATAATTTTACAGGAGATACCACTACAGCAGTAAGCCGAAAATGGAGCCTTTCAGCCACACCACAAGGAAGATACGGGGCTAATAAAATAATTTCGACTTAACACCAAACAGCTGTCCAAACAATTTTTGGATATTTAGAGCAAATATGGTATATGCACTAAATCTGTGATGTTGGGACCACTTATTCTTCAAGCACAAGGTCTGGTATGTACCTGGTAAGGTGCCCAATTCTGACAGAGGGGGGATTTTGAAAGTTATTCCCACAAGACTACTTTCCTCCGCTCCTTCCTGTGACGGAGTGTCCAAAGAGAAGGAGGCAGGGCTCAGCAGGATGGGGGAGGGGCTTTCCATGATGGGGGTGTGACATCGACCCTTTCGAGAGGCCCTGGTAGGAGAGGATGGGAGAATCCATTTCTCCTTCTCCTCGGTGCTTGTGAGGAATGGCTCCAGCTTGGGTAGGTTCACTGTTAGTTCCACCCTGGAGGGAGGAAGGGAGGGAGGGAGGGAGAGAGAGAGAGGTGAAGGAAAGAAGGATGAAATCTTCTTTCATAACAGAGCCTCTATTAACAAAAGAAAAGTGGGGTAAGGCTCACGGTATGATAATAGCATCGACTGGTGAGACCCTCCCACTTCTCAGCCAATACATGCATGCACTATCAGGCAGCTCTCCAATACAAGCAACCTACTTTAGCACTCACGTATCGTTCATATTGGTAGGCAATCGTTTTGTACTTAGTTGCGTGGGCCTTGTGATGGTAGGTGTGGCTTAGCTTGTAATAGCTACATAACAAATTTCTCATTACCTGGTACAGTGGGCAATATGGTGAGACATTGTACTCGTGTGCAGCATTTTCCCTTAGTAAGTTTGGTATGTGGTATTCAGCATGGCAAACCTTTCTCTCTCAATCTCTTCAAGCTCATTGGCAAGTCTCTTTCTTTCATTTGCTCTCTCAACCTGACCTTCAACCTCTGTGGCCTCTGGGATCTCCGGAGGAGCCGCAGTGTCTGCAGTTGGTGCCGGTTTGTCTGCAGGCTTGGGTGGCTACAAAGAGAGCATAACATGTTACAATCCATCTGATATCCTGGTAGTATAAATACCGTGTAAAATCTGCTAAAGCAGTAGTAAGAAACTGTCTACTGTGTATACCCAGGAGCCCATGAGTGCTGCTAAGCGGTGAGAATGAACGTCAAACTAGTGATTCCACCTGTTGTCAAATGGCACCTACAAGAAAACTCCATATATGGAATGCCTAGTAGTTAAGCATGGCTGGTTTACTATGCTACTAGTGCTACGTGAATTATAGCACTTACGTACCACTTACCATAAGGAGTTTTATGCACGTGCCATCCGATAACAAGTGGAATTAACATACATACAAAGAGTTTAACGCTCCTTCCCTTTGGGTTATGGGCTCCTGGTATACCCAGGAGCTCATCAGTGCTGCTATACCCTAGCTTCATATTCTACCATGACTACTTGGTACCAGATAAGATACCAAACTGATGCCAATACTAGTATCAAACCGATACCTATACCACTATACTTTAGTACTTTTATATAGCCTAGTCACTCTTTTTATGTCACGGCCTCACGGGCACTCACTGTCGCTGGCTGATTGCCCTTCTCTTCCGTGGAGAGCCGAGTCAGCTTTGTGGCAGTGTCCCTGGAAACAGAGGTGAGGGTCTCAATGCCCTTCAGTGTTGCAGTCAGCTTCTCCATCTGCTCCATGATGATTATCTCAAGACAGCTTTGTATGCAAGTGGTGTGAATGTGTGTGTGTGTGTGGGGGGGGGGGGGGGGAGGAGAGGGGAGAGCCTGGATAGTACTAATTGACACTGTAGGCAGGCATTTTGGATACACAAGTTGATTACATTCAACCTCTGTCCCTAGCCCTACACATTTGTCCCAGTCCTAGTAGTAGAGCCTAGTTTTAGATATTTGGTTAATATCGTATGTTAGATGGTAATTTCACATAATTATATTAATTTTCTTAGAGTATCTAGTAGCATTGTTGCTGGCCATCGGGGGAGTTCCCAAACTGATCATCACGAAAACCACAGGTATCGTCCCTTTTAAGCTTCCGACCTGTGGCTCCCCCCCTCCCCCAAAAGAAAACGGAGTCCAGCACGTGATGTGATATTTAGTTTAGTTACCGGTAACTTTCATCTTTTTTCTGGTATTAGGCCTGCCTAGCAAGTGACCTACTGTACAATTATGTAATGACCTGGTAAACCAGATTTTTACAGCAGTCCCACTCTTGTCTCTAAAACTTTGCTCCTGTATAGAACTTACTTTGGAGTAACAATATCGTTAGTTTTGTCAACATTAACTCACTCAGTCTGTTTTGCGAGGTCTTTGAGTATCTCCTGAGGGTTTCTGATGTCGGAGTTTCCCTGGAGTACACAGGGGGCAAAGATGATGGCCAGGTTGCTGGGACCCATCCTGTTGATGTGCTCCTGTTGGGCCACTCTGTGTGTGTGTGTGTGTGTGTGTGTGTGTGTGTGTGTGTGTGTGTGTGTGTAAAGATAAATGAAATAGACAGGAGTATGGAGAGCTGCTAAAGATGAAGAGTACTGTGATTCCCAGAGGTATCTACCTCTACACAGGTCTCTGTGCTCCACAGAAGGTAGGCATCAAAAATTGACTCGAAAGGGGTACTGGCAGGTATTAATCTCCCCCCTCCTCCTCCATGTTTTAAATTGACTTTACAACTTAGCCTTTCAACAGCTGCTTTAAGCACTTGTCGAGGGGTTACTAATTTATTACTAGTATACTAATCGTTAGCTCTTACCTTGCAAGATGGAAGATGAGGCGCTCAAACACAGCATGGTTGATCTCCGGTAGCTTTGAGATGAGCTGGTGGATGGTTTCTAGTCTTTCCTCTGGGTCCGTTAGGTCTGTGGGGTGTGTGTGTGTGTGAGTGTGTGTGTGTGTGGGTGTGGGTGTGTGAGTGTGTGTGTATGTGTATGTGTGTGTGTGTGAGAGTGTGTGTGTGCATGAGTGTGTGTGTGAGAGAGAGTGTGTGTGCGTGTGTGTGTGTGTGTGTGTGTGTGTGTGGGGTGCGTGTGTGTGTGTTGAAAGATGAATCATATAGTGTATACTGTACTAAGTAGTTAGCCAAATATGGTATATCTGTCCACATACTCACCCATTGCCCTAATAAACTCCACATACAACTCTCTGGTCAGCAGTGGCTCCGGTAGCTCCCTAAAGAAGGCACCAACAGCAGAAGCTACCGCATGAAGACTGAAGCCCTCCAGGTCTGCTCCGACAGGGTCTATTGGAAAAGTTCGGTGACATACATATAAGGAAGATGGAAAACTCTAGTGAGTAAAAACACTATAGCCTAGGCAATTTCAACTGGCAGCATACCCCACATTAAAGAATATTGATCAAAATCCTGCTAATTGAGCGGGAGAAATATGCATATAGGTTATAGTGGCAAATAGGGTTCGTAAACTCTTTAAATGATATTAGAGAATTTCTCCCCATTTCCAGGGCCTTCCTGCATTACACATCATTCAGATGTACAGTACGGGAGGCATGGAATTGCTTCTGTTAGTCTCCACTTCTCATACAGACCTTATGCCTCAAGTATTACGTTATATGTGAGATATAACTGGGGCTGGGAAGGTCATAGGTACCAAGCCAAGCTTTCCTCACCTTCCTCCAGTGCTGCTCTCACTGCCTTCTTGCTGCTGACACCAGCACTCTTCCTATACACCCCCTGAGTGTATAGTCCTGAGGGAAAGGGGGAGGGGCAGGGAAAGGGGGAGGGGCAGGGAGACAGTATTATCAGTATGGTAATCAGGTAAAATTTGTTGCTATAAGTATACCCTCACTGCAAACTACAGACTATTGACAAACAGAAATTGAAGACCACACACTTAACCCATAATGGATAGTACTAGCTAAAAATGCTAATCAGTCCCTCAGCTATCCTATCATTATCTATGTACTTGGCACTTATGTGCAGGCAAGTTATAATCAGTGCAGTTGAGTCTTTTTGGGGAAATGAAGCAGCTATTATACATGTACACTATAGAAGTAGCTGTTACAGTATTACTAAGTGCCTCTGTGTGCAGCCCTGCTTCTACCCAGTGTGTGCCACATACCATGAGCTTCTACGTACTGCAGACACTTCTCTAAAACTGCAGGCACTTTGACCACATTCTCTGGCACCAGCTCTTGCAGGGGAGCTCTGAACTGAGAACTTGGCCTAACATGCTGTGTGTGGAATAGAGACAGACTTTACTCAAAATGAAGGGTACAGTATTTAAAAGAAGTATTAAAGCACTGCTTCAGTGCCCCACCCCCTCCCCTGAGTGTCCCACTCCTCCTTTGGTTGTCCCCTGAATGCCCCACCCCTCTTTTGGCTATCCCCTGAGTGTCCAACCCCCACCTTTGGTTGCCCCCTGAGTGCCCCACCCCCTCCTTTGGTTGCCCCCGGAGTGCCCCACCCCCTCCTTTGGTTGCCCCCTGAGTGCCCCACCCTCACCATTGGTTGCCCCCTGAGTACCCCACCCCCTCCTTTGGTTGCCCCCTGAGCGCCCCACCCCCTCCTTTGGCTCCCCCCTGAGCGCCCCACCCCCTCCTTTGGCTTCCCCCTGAGTACCCCACCCCCCCACCTTGGTCGCCCCCTGAGTGCCCCACCCCCCACCTTGGCTGCTGCTTGAGTGTTCCGCTCCCTCCCTCGTCCTTCGCACTTCTTGGAAGTCTTTTGGAAGCAATCCTCATGACATGTGTAGCCACACACTAAAGGGAGGGGCAGGTTTTGTGATCGTAACAGCACTAGGACTTGTCATTGCCCACTGTGCTACACAGAACCAGAAGTTTCTACTTGGTGTGAAGTATGGGAATGAGACTAGAAGGTACACAGACAGTAGTGCCTGCCGGAGGCCACATGCAGCTACCCACCTTCGCAGACCTCTCCTTTCTCCAGCAGGGGAATGGGATCACTGCAGTATTCACATACCGTGCGAACTTTAAACTGCTGTGGAATAAATCTGTGTCCTTTGTGTTGCTATGGAGACAATAGAACAAAGTATGTGTAAGGTAGTCCATCACCCTTTGGCCACTGCTACATATAGTATAAAGTGGAACCTGATTGGACACGGTCGTGTGCAAATAGACAGCTCATTACATAAATCCATTCTGTTGGCTGCTAAAACGATAAAGGATCAAAGTTTGGAGGTTTCTTACAGCTGAAACGTTATTGGGTATAATGCTTGCTCTGATGGAAAGTGTCTTGATTATGGGAGGTGTCCCTATTTCAGATTAGCATGTGTACCTTGACCTGAATGTCCCTCCCACTGATGGTCTTTCTTCTAAGTGTGGTCGGCTTGATGGGGGAGGAGTACTGACGCACCATGCTCATTCGACGCCTGTAGGCAAAAAACATAACGTAAACATGCTTACACATACATACGTACATACATACATACATACACACACATACATACATACGTACTTATATGCATACATACCTAGCCTTCGTAAATTCATCCACGAAGGTTTTGATCTGGTTGATGCCGATGGTGATGTAACTCGGATCGTTCAGCCCCTCCCTCTTTGCAATACCACGAAAGATATTTGAGAAGTTGTTCACCAGCTGTCCGAAGGTGATAGAGATCTTCGGCTCTTCAGGGCTGGCAGGACCACCCTCTTTAGTCTCAGTACTGCCCTGGAGAGGGGGAGGAATGGTGGCTGTGATTGATGTGTCTCAGGGAGGGAGAGAAGATGAGAGGAAGGCTCAATATAATATGAAGGGAGGAGGATGGAGGTAGGGAGGGATGGAGGGAGGGAGGGAGGAAGGGAGGGAGGGAGAGAATGAGGGAGGGAGAGAGGAAGAAAGGGAGGGAGGGAGAGAGGGAGCGAAGGAGGGAGGGAGGGAGTCTCAGAGAGGATGAGGAGAGAAGGAGAGAGGTTTCTTACTTGGACTGAGAGAGAGTAGCTGGTGACCAGGCTTGTGTGGAAGTCGTGCAGAGACATGGTGAACACTCTGTCTACCAGACTACCTGGTGAGCTGTCGGTACGCATCAGAGAAATCTGTGCGTGCATGTGTGTGTGTATGTGTGTGTGTGTGCGTATGTGTATGTGCATGTGCGTGTGTAAATGTGTGTTGTAAGTTCAGACCATGGTGTAGCAGCAACATTATTCATAAATGCTATTGCATACACGGTACTCCATGCAGAGGGCCTCGTGGGAATCGAGTTGCATTAACACTGCTCAGCTGATCGTTACTCAGTTTGATGAATTAGAATGAAAATTTAATATACCATATATACAGTGACCAATCACATATGAGATGTATTTTCAGCAAATATGGAGTCTGTGACGAGAAATTTCATTTAGAATACCAGACGTTTTTCACCAGGGGCGCGTGAGCATCTGGCTCTCGAATTTGTAGTCAAATAGAATAATTTTTGGAAGGGGAAGGTATATGATAGACTTGTCCAGATCTCAGACTATTTGTGCGCCACAAGCTCGAAGACGGCATCCATGTAACTGCCAGAGATGCCATTTGAGCACATGAGTGTGGCTAACAAATCTATATAAACGTTAGCTTAAATTCTGAGCTCATATGTCGTGATTATTGGCGTCATTGCGCTCGGCAATAATTTACTTGTAGCTCATATCTTTCTCTTACTCCTGGTCCACCGCTCAACGTTTTTACCTCACACCTCCCCCCCTCCCCAGTCTGTCCCTATGGATGACAATATTCATGTGATGAGTTTTACCTCGCTCCCCCCTTCCTTTTTCTGCATGGGGGAGCCTGGAAATGAGTCTTAAATTAGACTATCCAAAAAGCCCCATTCCAAAAGAGGGTTAGAGGGCTGCAGGGTACAAAATCAACTTACCTTTTCCAGCAGAAACTTTCCAAGATCGTCCAAGTCTTCGAGACTCTTGACCACCTTCTTGCGAGACATTGTGACGTAGCTGCCCGATTCAATCTGGGCTTTACATGGAGGGGTGCGGTCTTCACAATACCTGTGTACGATTAGTTCACAGTCTTTGTGTGTGTATGTGTGTATATGTGTGTGTATGCATGTGTGTGTGTATGATTATCAAGTGTCATAATAATTATGTGAACACATATAAAAAAAGGGACCACATCATGCACTTTCAAATGCATGTACTTCAACTTCAAAGACACGTATCTCCAGAATGCTACATGCTATCCAAATGAAACGTGGGTGGCGATTATCTGAAAATGGTGGTGCTACCAACGCATGTATCACAGAAACTAAGAGAGCTGTAGACTTCTAGCAAACGGTTCCTTTAGTTGACGGTTAGTACTTGTACTGTACTAAGAATCATTCATGCTGCAATAATGGATGTGGAGATATGACAGCTTGAAAATTGGCAAAAAGTGAGCAAATTTTACAAAAATGTGCGAAGCGGTGCCTTTTCTCAAATCCGCTCACAAGTGGCAAAATATGCACCACTCACCAATACATTTTACTGCTTGCTTCATAAACCCAGAAAATCCCTTGTGACACACTTCGCAGCTGCTGAACTTGGCAGCCGGGATGGGCTTGAAATTGTGCAGCAAACGCGGATCTGAAAGCAAGCGTCATAAAATTATGCAGCATGCAGTATAAGTCAAAGTAATGTCCTTGCTATTCAAGGAATCTGGCACAGCAGTGTTCCTGCACGGCACAGTTCCTGCACGTCAAATTGCAAACGTACGTTCAGCAGCTGGTGACGACTTTGAAGGCCTTCTGTTCACTGGGTGAGGGAGAATAAAGATTTATTAATGAGAGATTCACTATGTACATCTCTGACATTCCTACCATACAACTAAGTCCAAAATAACTTACTGCCAGCATGAGCATCAGAAGCTAGAGTAGATTTGCTTATATCGGAGAGTTAGCTGCCTGACGATGTAAGATGTACATTGGCTAAGAAGTGGGAGGGTTTACCGACCGACGCTATGACTTTGGAGCTTGCTTGGGTAGTTACATGGAGGCTTTACTATGAGTTCTTTTCACCAGTTTTTTTTTGTAGCTTGGTAGCTCCCACTGCCGTTATTTCATTCTTCAGCATCAATGACGTGTCTAAGAAACCTCAAATTTGCAGTGATTGCGATACTCCAACAATAAGATGTATACCTGTTTCAGCTAAATTCTAGCTTGTTTAGTGGGCAACATGGTGAGCTATGCACATATAAAAGTGGGAGGGGTTACCAACTGACGCTATGACTTTAAAACTTGCTTGAGTATATGGAGGTTTTTCTAGAAAATGTTCTTTTCACCAGTTTTTTTGCAGCTTGGTAGCTCCCACTGCTATCATTTCTCTTCAGCTTTAAGCACGTGTCTAAAAAACCTCAAATTTGTAATTATACTCTTACAGCTAAATGGTTTAGTGGGCAATATGGCAAGACATTGCACTCAATATGTGCAGCATTGTCCCATGCCTGCAGCTCGAGAAAATACTTGTAGCTATTTGTGCAATGAGTGCTATAGCTAGCTACTGCATGTACATGTACCTTCTGGCCTCTTGTCCTGAGTGACAGCAGAAAATGTCACTGTTGGGGGTGGGCTCTTTTTAGAGCGCTTTCCTTCTTTGGAAGGGGACCGGGAAAAGGAGACGTCTGAATGCTTTTTAGCCCAGGGGCGGAATGGAAGCTTTAGGTGGCGTTTGGTAAACGAGAATAACCGAAGTCGTTCTGTCGAGGCAGGCAACCGGCGCTGCTGGTTTAACCGGTATATTTCTTCCGGCGAGAGACATCGTGTGAGTTCAGACGATTCCTCGATGCTGACTACTGGACGAAGATACTCCATGTTGCCGACAATGTCCGTGGGATCGGCAACGGACATGGCGACTCTCTTGCGTCGCTTGAAGGATTCAGTCTGGTTGTCTCGAGTTACCACCTGGAGTGAGGAACGAAGAGAACCTATGTACCACATTTGGTCTTTCAGCATGGTCTATAACGATGGACCCTTTACCATTATGATGTAATGTGGGATAAAAGTGAGCACTAAATGGAGAAAATACATGAAAATGTGTAAACAAGCATGTTCTTATTTTCATACAAGAAAACTACATCAAAGCACATGTTCTCAAGTATTACTCTAATTAGTGCTCACTTTTACCCCCCCCCCCCCTCATTATACATCATCATAATGGTAAAGGGTCTATATTGTGGGATAGTTCACATCTTTTGGTCAGTAGAGAAGAATTAACTCATTGTACGTATAATAATAATTAGCACAGCAGGCTCATTGCTCATTACTGTCCTGGCCCACGCAAAAAAATCCACCCTTCTACCCTTCCACCCTACTCGTCACACACGTGAGAAAATGCAGCAAGCCAATATCTAGTTAATTGTAATGAAACATGTGCGTGGGCCTTGGGACAAGGCCAAGTCAATAAAGTGGGGACCGTACCTCGGTGCCTGTCTGCTGCATGCTGCCATCCCCACCACTGCCCGCCTGAGAGGCGGCCATTCTCTTTGATCGAGTTCTGAGAGACACATCACTGATTGCTCTGCGCAGGGTTGGAGGAAAAAACTCCAATTAAAGCACAGAAAAGATTTGCTATTTACTCACCATGACCATTCTTTTTTAAGAATGTGATGTAGGAGGTGAGCTACTCAACTTTTCACACTAGTAGGGAGTGTTTCGGAAGGGATAAGTTCTGCTCACTATTATCAGCTGTTGCATATCTCCCAAGTAACTGAAATGTCATAAGTGTATGCTAGTTAATTAAACTTGGCCAGTTTTAAGTACAAACAGCTGCGAGTGGAGACTTTGAAGGTGGCTAGGTAAACTGCAAGCCTGGACGAGGTAACTACGTGAAGTACATAGGCTGCAGTTTACCACTGACCTAGATCTGTAGAACGTCTCACTGGCTTCAGGAGTACTCAGCTTTGAAGACTGCAGCTCGGGCTTCGGCTTGTCCTCCTTCACGTGTTCTACTTTCGGACTTGCAGGTTCGAAGATGGTCACGGGCTCGTTACCCTTCGCTGAGGTTGTGAGTCCACCTAAGGGTTGTTCGGGCTTTAGAGGTTCAGAATCTGGTGGCTTTACATCTACTGAGAGATGGATATCACTTAAAGATAAAGGCTTGTCTTTGGATGACAGTTTTTTCCTCTGTTTCTCAACAGTGGGTTTAGACTGTGTTTCACTTGCTTCAGCTAAAGGGGGGCTGGGAATCTCTGGATGGCTTTTATCTTCAGTCACAGACTCAGTCATATCAGAATTTGTCACATGGCTTTCTGTTTTAGTCACATGACCTGCAGGCACAGGCACATGACTTTCAGGTTTAGTCATATGACTTATAGGCTCAGTCACATGACTTTCAGGTTTAGTCACATGACTTATAGACTCAGTCACATGACTTTCAGGTTTAGTCACATGACTTATAGGCTCAGTCACATGACTTTCAGGTTTACTGTCTCTAGCACTTGCTTGACTGATCCTCCTGGAAACAGGCCTCAAAGGCGCTTCGACAATTTGTGAGAAAAAAGGTGACTGGATTTTCTTTATCACCACTGGAGGGGCATAACTTCTTGACTGTCTCTGCTCTGTTTCCTCAAGATCTTGAGCAATTTGGGTAATCCGCTTGCTGATTGACGGCGATCTTTCTCTTTGTCTTCTCACAACTGTCATCATCTCGTCACCTTCGCTAGGTTCGCCAGAAGAGGTTGTTGGCGGAGGTGTCTGGGACTGTCTTGTGGTCTGCATCTGGGCAATGATGTTCTTCACCTTTCCGGCTTTTGAAAGGACTTCTGCGTCCCTGCCGGGGGTGGGGGAACGGGACTGGGATTCAGACGGGCTTGGAGACAGGAACTGTTGCTTAAGCTCCTTGATGTTCGCCTTTATAGGGACTTCTGGCTCAAAAGGCGACTTTGACCATCTTTCATCCGCCGCACTGCTTGACACTCCTGTGAACCTATCTGCTAGGCTTGCCACCGACTTCGGCTGCAGTTTGGGTGAGGACTTCTTGTCATCTGGTTGGCTGTTGCTATTCCTATTTACCTGGTCAGATTTGGTTGATTGAGCTTCTTCATTTGATTGGTCCATTTCAGTTTGAACTGGCTCATCATCGCTCTTATTGGCGGTCTCTGCATCCGAAAGATTCGATTCTCTTTCAAGCTCACTTACAATGGTGTCAAACTGGAAAAGGACGTCTGTGACCTCGCTGTCCAGCGTACGCTCGATCGAGTCTCTTTTGAGGTCCCGGGACACCTGCATTTCATTCACAGTGCTCCTGTCCCTTCCTGAAATGTCCACCTGTTTATCCGGTAAGGAACTCACAGCTTCAGAGTCATAATCCAATTGGAGTGCACTTTCTGCTTTCCTTCTCTCTTCTTGCTCTTCCTGCTGTCTTAGTCTTCTCGCATGTTCTTCTGCTTCCTTCTTCCTGTGCTCCTCTTCTAACCGTCTCTGTTCTTCCTTTAAACGTTCTTCCTTTAAATGTCTCTGTTCTTCCTCTAAACGCCTCCGCTCCCTTTCTCTACGTCTATGCTCTTCCAACGTCAAGGCAAAACTGGAGGGGGTAGAATATTAGGGCCAGATTCTGAAGCAGTGCACCCAAACTTTCCCTGGGAGGGAGGAAGGGAGGTATACCCCAGAACTCTCTGGGGGTGTGGCTCCACACGTATTTATGTATCTCGCATTTTTCCTATTTCCACCGAAAAATACTATGTGAACCCGATTTGAGTTATGGTCAGATAACAGTAGCTATAACTAGTGCTATTCAACAGACTAACCTTATCCGAGCCATTCTCCCCTTCCAGTGTGCCTGCAGAATGATGGCCGCCTGCTTGAGGAATATGAACCTCTTCTTAGCGACGTAGCCTCGCCATGCTGCCTGGATGAGCACAGCATTACAAACTCTCTTGCGGAGGACATTAGCCCGTCGCCTTGCCAACCAACATCGCACAGCACTCTGAGATGGGAGGTGTGTAGAGGAGAGAGATTGCATGGAGTCTAAAATCTAGGTAACCGTTAACAGAAGCTTATGAGCACCGCTAATTTAAAAGCTTTGGTTAACGGTTACCAAGGTTCTGGCCATCTAGTCAAAGCAGCTCTCAGATGAGCAGTCAATGGTCAAAGAGAGCGCTAACACGGTCAATGGCTAATCAATAATTCGGTTATGCAACTGGTCAAGACCTTGATCCACGGAGGCAGTTGTAACTACAGAGGGTATAGGAGTGACTCCCTTGACTAAGGTTGCTAGTCAAGACCTTGATCCACGGAGGCAGTTGTAACTACAGAGGGTATGGGAGTGACTCCCTTGACTAAGGTTGCTAGTCAAGACCTTGATCCACGGAGGCAGTTGTAACTACAGAGGGTGTGGGAGTGACTCCCTTGACTAGGGATGCTAGTATCTCACTTGTACAGTAATGGCGTTCCTCCTCAAGTACAGGAAGCGACATCGCAGCATCTTGGCCCTCACCCACCGCTGGATGACTACAATCCTGTCCAGTACTTTGTCTCTCAGTTCGGCCTGCAGGGCTTGCTTCTGAGCCTCCCGCATGAACACCTGTCAGTGTGTGTGTGTGTGTGTGTGTGTGTGTGTGTGTGTGTGTGTGTGTGTGTGTGTGTGTGTGTGTGTTGTATGTGTGTGCATATGTGAGAGAATGTATGTGTGTGTGTGTATGTGTGTGTATATGTGTGCGTGTGTGTGTGTGTGTGTGTGTGAGAGAGAGAGAGAGAGAGAGTGTGTGTATGTGACATTGGGTGTATGTATGACTGCATTACTTCAACTTATAGGGTCTTCATAACCTTTTCAGAGAAGTTTTTTAGATTAGGCTAAAGTGTTGTACTAATCTAAGATGTATCGTTTTCGTGATTAATCATGCACAGTTGTTCAGCCTCCTTTCTAGCACAAGCAGAAGAAGTAATTTGTAACACTGCCTGGTAACAAGGCTCTATAGATAGACTGTAGCAATTATTGTCCGAGGTTGGTTTACAAGTCAACAACCTAATTTCGTAGCCTCATGCTCAGGCCCTCCCAAAAAATGCTGTATATTTTCTCATGTGAGCGACATTCAGGGTAGAAAGGGTGTAGAAAAGGACTCAATTGTGCGATGGCAAGCACAGTTGTACTTCTCTGGCACTGAGGAAAGGCAATGAATCAACTTCTTGTAACTATTCTCTAGGGCCCACTGGTGCCATAGACTGAGTGCTGAAGTAGCGTCACTGGCAAAAGGTAGAGAAATGCAGCTGTCTTTCAATCAGTTCCCCCAGGCACACATAATTAAGAAAGTTACATCATGCTAGAAACAATGCCAGGCTCTCTCCAGTTCTTCAAGGTGAGAGGGACGAGGCTCAATACCATTAAATAAACATTTCGCTGCATTGACTAGGTATGATTAGCAACATATTAAGTAATTATGATCATGACATAATATTGTGCAGTTAATTTCTATCCTTCCAGTCACAACTGTTGAGTTTTGATAGTGATGTTAATTTTGCAGCTTTAGAGCTCTGAATAGAGGGCTACTAATTTGGTAGTCTAGCCTGACCTTTGTTCTTCCGATCTGGTAGTCCTCAGTCTGGAGTCCTAAATCGTCCAGAAACTGCCCTATTTGGGCGGGCAGGTCCCCTTGTCGATGGCCCATTAGAAACTGGTACTTTTCGTAGAAATCCTGGAGGATAAATATTAAGCAGTTGGTATAGGAATTGGATCAAGTTGGTATAGGAATGGAATCAAGTAGTTAATCCGCACTTAGAACTCTTGGTCAGGTATAAATTGAAGGGAGCTATATTATTGCAGCCTGGAAATGCCTTGAATAAGGATACTTAGACATCTAAATATTGGATTCATGCAACTACAATACTAGCATAAATTTGATGCACACAAATTCCCGCTATTCACCTCAAAAGAGATTCTGATGGGGGAGTAATACTAGTATGAATTCGATGCACACAAAATTCCCGCTATTCACCTCAAAAGACATTCTGATGGGGTAGCCCGCCTTCCTGATCTTGATGGTCTCCATCATACCAGTGTACCTCAGCTGGCGCAGAACCAGGTCGTTGTCAAACTGGCATGGAGCCTGGGAATGGGGAGGGGGAAAATATCAATACACATAAATATATACATGTACATATATGCATGTAGCAGTCCCAGGTAGAAACGAACATTATTCCGTCGCATATTTCAATCGCATCCGCGTGTTCAAAGTGCTATATCTCTGAACTTCCGTTAAGGGCTCATATGCGCTACGTAGTAGTGTCAATAATGAGGCTTCTATGCAGCACATATGAGTCCTGCCCTTAACGGAAGTTCTGAGATATAGCGCTTTGAACGCACAGGTGAGATTGAAATATGCGACAGAATAATGTTCATTTTCTACTCGGGACTGCCACATATAAATGTATATACAAACGTGGGCTGACCCTACATCACGATTAATTGCCTCGCTACTGCTCGGCAATTACAGTTGGAGCTAATACTACGATCTTTATGTACCTTGAGGCCGTTGGACTTGATACACCTGACAAAGTAGGGGTTTGTCTTTTCCAGCCTCTCCATCAGAGACACCAGAGATGACTGCAGGAGAGACAGGGAGCAAGAGCGGCAGTGCATTAATTGGAAGTAGGATCGCGACAAACATGCAGTCATCGAGAATGGGGAGCCTCACCTGAAACTGGGCACTGACAGTTTTGGAGGGGCCATGCCTGGCAGAGGAGTGCCGTCCGAGGGTTTGGAGAGCCTTCGAGTCAGTAGACTCAGTGGGCCTTTTCTGTGTGTGTGTGTGTGTGTGTGTGTGTTTGTGTGTGTGTGTGTGTGTGTGTATATGTGTGTGTATGTGTGCATTGTGTGTGTGTGTAACATAACATCTGTAAATATAATTTCACTGCATGCATTTAGAAATCACCAAACTTGATGCCATCAAACCATTACACATACAAACATACTCAATACTCTGGAGTTCTCACACATTAATTCCATACATAACTGACGAAATTAGGCACCCATGAACATGGGGACACAATTCCATAAAAAGGCACTTGTGGTAGCAACAAATTCTACTAGAGGTATCAGAAACACTGTGCCTTCTACAGCTGGAAACCTCACTGCCTAAACAGCAAGCTACTTGTATAACTAGGTTAGCATTATACCAAAACAGTGTTTCATCCAGACATTTTGGCAAGGGGGGGCAAAATGGTGTATATAATAAATTAGGGGGGCTGCGTGTCATGCGGGCGTGTGAAGCGCAGCCGTTTTCCAAATTCCAAGGGGGGGCACTTAGGATCCAAGGGGGGGCAAATGCCCCCCCTTGCCCCCTGAATGAAACCCTGCAAAATGCATAACAATTGTGCCACAAAGGAAGCAAATGTAACCCCATGCATTTAGGCAGCCTCGTACCCAGACCTTTTCCCAACATCACAGTTTCACCAAAATATCCGAACGCATAGCAACGAGAAATTTGTGAAAATGCAATAGTTACTTAACTTCATCGGTATCGCTGCACGCAGCCTGCCATCGCAATTTTGATACACAAAAGCGATGACGTTCAATGCCTAGGTCGACAAGAGGATGCCTAAGGATGCTACTACAGTAGCTACATGGATAAGCGTCGTTTGAACAGCCATGGACCAGTTAGGGGCGGGGGCGGTATGTAATTGTTGCTAACGTAGTCATGTGAGGATCACGTTTCGACCCGAGACTCTTGTGTCACGTGCGGATATTTTGGTGAAACTGATCAGGAAAACAAGGTATGTATTATCATGTGTCATAATTAAATATGTATTAGTTGTACCATGGGTTTCTAGGGTGTATGGGAATTGTACCCTTCGTGTAGTTGTATGTATTCCCTCGTATGGGAATTTACCCTTCGTGTAGTTGTATGTATTCCCGAGGGAATACATACAACTACACGAAGGGTACAATTCCCATACACCCTAGAAACCCATGGTACAGCTGACTTATACCATAATCCAATTAGATACAGGTGTTGTAATCTGATACTGCACTGTTTCCGCCTTTTACTACAGCCTGTTTAGACAAGCACTAACCCTGAAACCTTAGTTGCCTGGCAACCATATACCCTAGGGTATATAGGAAGATCTAAAGCTCACCGCGGGGTGTATGGCAGATAGATACTGTGGCGGTACCTTTCATACGCCCACGCAGTATGGTATAAGAGTATATATGTAAAAAAAACAACGTACACAGAAGTTAGGTACAATTTTATGTAACACCAGTAAAAGCAGCCTATGAATATTCTGACGAAGGTGCAGTACTTGATATTCCAATTCTAAGGTAAATTGTAAACAGTGATGTTTGTTCTTCAAGTTACTACAGAGTACAATAGCTTCTCACACACTGATATCCTGTCCCCTGTACCTAGAAACTGTATTCACACTACCAGTCAGCACCTCAAGGTGATATTATACTAAACCTTGAGCTCTGTTGCTAAACATGTTTCAGGGAAATATTCAGTGTCAATAGCTGCCCCCTGCACCTTGAAAGCTATCCACACTAGCATAATAGCTATAGAAAGTGGTTAAGTCGAGCATGATGTCATATGATGCCATATGATCAAAACAGGTACTTGGTATAAAAGTACTGGAAAATTAGTGATAGTTGTATACGTAAAAAAAATACACAGGAGTTAGCTAAGGATTTCTTGAACAAGATGAAGACTTCAATCGTCATACTGATTTCTGCTAGTCTCCTGGTCTGTGGACTCATGCCAGCTGAAGGTATAGTACATAATGTAGTATATGCCCTATCACAATAGTCTCACCCCAGACCTACAGGGGTCAGGGGTGAGGGATCAAGGTCAATTACTATCCTATCTCATTCTGTTTGTGTATAATGCCGCTCATGGGCTCCTGATTATCTCAGTATGTCTTTTTCGCATGTTTGTGAAAAGTATTACATTTTAAATAGGCTCTACATGCATTTACTGCCTTTAGCTTGCAAGATCCTGCCTGTAAAAATATTTTTTTCAGGATTTAATATAATGATCTGTTGATGTTTTCTGTACCAGGTGGACTGGTTCGTACACAGAGGAGCACACATGACAGCGGTGAAAATGGTGTACCCTATCGCTATGTTGACTTTCTGAGAGGTCGAGATGGTCGAGATGGTCAAGATGGTCTTGATGGTTCACCAGGGCCTCGGGGTCCACCAGGGACAGAAGGAAACCTTGGAGAGAGGGGAGAACCTGGAATACAAGGACCATCTGGTCCTCAAGGACCACCTGGTCCTCAAGGACCACCTGGTCCTCAAGGACCTGGTGGGGCTGTCTATACAAGGTGGGGAAGGACGACATGCCCTAGCACCGATGGTACGGAATTGGTCTATACTGGAAGGGTTGGCGGCAGTGTATGGACCCAACAAGGTGGGGCAGCTAACTACCTCTGCATGCCTGACAACCCAGACTACTCAGCCTTCACAGCTGGTGTCCAGGGTAATAGCCCTGTCTATGGAACAGAGTTTGAGACAGGACATTCTGCAACTATTGTTGGTCCCCTTGCATATGTTCACAACAAAAATGTTCCATGTGCCATCTGCTCTACTTCTGTCAGGGGGCGAGTACTGATGCTCCCAGCTAAACTTCAGTGTCCATCTTCCTGGACCCTCGAGTACACTGGCTATCTGATGTCAAGCTATAGCATTCATCGCCGCACAATGTTTGAGTGCATAGATATGAATCCAGAGGGTGTACCAGGCAGGGCCAGTGATGATGGTGGTGCTTATTTCTACCACACTGAAGCCAACTGCAACAGACTTCCCTGCCCACCTTACGACCCCCAAAAGGAACTAACGTGTGTCGTATGTACCAAGTAAAAGCATACAAAGTCATCACCCTGACATTGCACCCTGACCTTTATTGCCAAACCTGTATGCATTCTACATATCATGTATTAGCTACTAGATAACTCATATAACAAAGAACTACTCACGTACTGTCATTGTAGCATTTTGATATTGACACTGTCACAATGTATAACTATTGCTTTTCCTATAACGATCTTTGACTCTTCACGTAGCTATAACAGGTACAGGCTATAGAAGCTGAACAGGGATGGGACTGTGGCTGGGTGGGGCCAGTGATTGAATGCTTAGTTTGTCCCTGGACAGTACACTTTCTTCCAGAGCGAAATCACTAGTGACTAGGATGTTTACTACAGAATGGGATAAACTTTCAGCCAGCTAGCACTGCTGACAGATGCAAACTGAATGTACTGATGCCATGTGAACAGCCAGTTCCTAGAATGTAGGCACGAGCTACTGGTTATAGTCACTACTTATATTCTATGCTTAATAACCAGTCATCATGAAGCCAGGTTTTCAATTGCTGCTAATGGTGTTACTCTCATCGATCAGTGATAGTCCCATCACTAGCAGCAATTGAATATACAGTTTCACTCAAGCTAGTATGCATGTAGTCTTAGTGCACAAGCTGCAAACATACCCATCAAGAATATATGCACATGTGGTAATCTCGGGTAGAAAACAACATTATTCCATTGCATATTTCAATCGGATCACTGCATTCAAGGCGCTGTATCTCTGAAGTTCCGTCAAAGGTGAGTCTCATATATAAGGCTTTTACGCAGCATGTATGAGCCCCACCCTTAAAGGAAGTTCAGAGATACAGCGTTTTGAAAGCAGTGATGCAAACAAATTACGCAATGGAATAATGTTCGTTTTCTACTTGGGACTGCCACACATACATGTAAATTGAACCAGCCAGTGGTTTACCTACATTCACCGCTGTACAATAGAGCGGTTGCAATGACGTCAGAAAAATGACGTCACCGCAGCGGGCGGCCATTTTGATGACCAGCTGCTAGTGTGTTATACATAGTAGGAACCCAGGATCTATTAATTTGTGCACTGTTAAGAAGTCCAGTTATGTGGAAAACGTACTGCGGAAACGAGATAGCCTAGCTCCAGTAGTAGACAAGATGCCAGTTGATAGAGCGCGTGGATCGGCTGCGAATCAGTGCAAAAGGCCCGTGAGTAGTGCCATATACTGTAGCTATAGTATCTATGGTCATGCACCCTCCCTCCAATGGACGCTGGAGACTTTGTGTCTTACCTGGTATTACGAATGTTTAATACTGGACTCTAGCTCTCGCTCACCCATCTCAGTACTGACTGTTGGTATTCGAAGAGAGGCCACGACCACTTCCGCTTCGAGCCTCGAACAATCACACAAGGTACCGTATCCACTTGGTAAGTGCATTTTCAAGAGACTGGCAACCGTAACGTGATAGTAGGAAGGTATAGACCTCTCCGTTACTGCTCTCGAATGCCTGCCACTGTCTTAACTAGCTATAGCGGAGGTCGCGCGATGCACCTGCACCAAAATGGCGACGGGCATACTTGTGACGTCACGTGAAACCGCTCTATATGCACAGAGTGCCATACCTTTATGTATGACACTGTGTTGCCCCATCCTAACCTACTAAACTACATACAACATTGAAAAATTAATACTGTGTCCTCATCTTGGAGGGGTGTACATAATATATTAGGAGTAACGTTTTCGTAGCTACTCTTCAGTTGCACGCATGGCTGCATAAACATCGGGGGGATATTCACAGACACATTTCTATCAAAATCTGTTCATCAATGTACAATAGTTGCCACCATTTTCCACTTCTAATCCTTCGTTTTTTAATGCAGTGCTGTGACGGACAAAACTATATTTGATTGTTTTTTATTTGTGAGTGGTTATTGGAATGTTTGAATGTTTGGTGTAACGGTTGGCTCAGCTAATGCAAATTTCTCCCAGCCCAAGTAGCTGCTCACTCTCACTTTTTGCAACTAGTAAGCCACGTGTAGTTGTGAAGTACAAGTGCGATCGCAATTCATGAGTGCACTGCATGAGCGTGTGCTATACTTGCGTGTGACACGCACGCGACTCGTGAGGTTACTCGTGAGTGGTACTGTAATCTGCATGTTCAATGTCATACAATGACTTTGTCACAAGGCCATGCCTGCATGATTCTGACAGCTTCTATCACTATACTGAAACACATAATATACACACTCAGGTTAGTATGTACAGTGTTTAAAAATTCTTATTACATGAAAATGATTTTTAACAAGCAGGGTTAGAGGTACTTGTGTGTTATGGATGTTTGTTATGACACAACACAATGAAGTATATGGCTATGACTACCAATCTGCACAATAAAGTACATAGCGTAAGAAAACCAAGTAGTAAGGTATTGCATCAACAGCTGGACAAAGTTGCTGATGTGACTGCAGTTATTCTACTATTACTATGGAACGATTTACAGATAATGCACTTCAACCTTTCCCAGCTCTGCTGGCAAGAAAAGCAAAAACAGCATAATGAGCAAAACATGCACTATAAAAAGTCTTCATGTGTAGGATTAAGTGTTCAATACTCTAAGTTCTCAGGATATCGATCTATTCGGGTAATTCATTGCTGTAATGGAATTGATAAAAGACGTACTCCTTGTGGGATTACTTATAATCGGTACTTCACTGGTGGAAGGTTTGTTGTACTCCTGTGTTGGCATCTCATTAATAACTAAGTACTACTATGTATTTGTGGTAAAATAGCATCGTATCAAAATATTTCCTTTGTGAACAATGTCTACAATTTCTAATGACCTGCTTCCATGAGTGAAAACAATTGTTCCTTAAGTGCAAATCTGTATGCATGTACTGTTTAATGAAGCAGCGACCAACTAATCACTATAGCTACCAGTACACTGTATTTTAAAATTATCTTCATTCAGGTGGGGTTCCAGTCCGTTCCCAAAGAAACACTGAAGTGAATGAAACAGGAGTCAGTGCTGCAAGCGAGCATGACAACGTTTGCCAACGAGGTAGAGATGGTGATGATGGTCGAGATGGTCGTGATGGCCTACCAGGTTACCCTGGAACACAAGGAAGGGATGGCAGGGAGGGAGAGAAGGGAGAGACAGGAGAGAAAGGGGACCCTGGTACCGAGGGACCACCTGGCTACGGTATGAAGGGTATACAAGGACCTACTGGCCAATCTGGACTAGCTGGAACACCAGGAAGGGATGGCAAAGATGGAAAAAAAGGAGAGAAAGGAGACACAGGAGTCCAAGGCCCGCCTGGATATGGAATGAAAGGCATGCAAGGCCCGCCTGGTATTCAGGGTCCATCTGGAGCCCAAGGCCAACCAGGTATAAAGGGCTCACAAGGCTTACCAGGGTCTCCTGCACCAAACAGTGGGGGAGCATTGTACACCCGATGGGGACGAACAACCTGTCCTAGGACACCTGGGACACAACTGGTTTATACTGGAAGGGTTGGAGGGAGTTGGTTCAGCCACCCTGGTGGGGGAGCAAACTACCTCTGTATGCCAGATGATCCTCAGTACCTGAGCTATAAACCTGGAGTGCAGTTCTACAGTCCCATATATGGAACAGAATACGAGGTCTATAGTGGTGGACCACAAAGTGCCGTACACGATCAAAATGTACCTTGTGCAGTTTGTTTCTCATCACTGCGAGAGAGTGTCCTCATGCTTCCAGCCAAACCCACATGTCCTTCCTCCTGGACTCTAGAGTACGCTGGCTACCTCATGTCAACCCATCATGCCGGTCATTACCGCACAATGTATGAATGTGTGGACAAAGATCCAGAGGGCATACCAGGCAGTGCAGCAAATACCCATGGCGCTGTGTTCTACCAAACTGAAGCTACATGTAATGGAATGCTATGCCCTCCTTATGACCCTCAGAAGGAGCTCACCTGTGCAGTGTGCACCAGGTAGCTTGACAGTCATGCACAGCACATGTACAGTTGACAGGCACGTAAATTATGTATGCGTAGATGTACACTATGACATTGTTAAGTCTTATGACTTTACTTATTCAGAGGTATTTGTGTCAGAAAGACAGAAAAACTGATACATTATATCTATGTGCTTCATATACTTATTACGTGTATTTTAGGCAGTACTCAATTTGTGTATGGTAATTTTGGTAATTGTGCATTCTGACAGATTTGAAATGATTCAATGAATTGGGTCACATTAGCGTGCATATACCACATATCTAGCCTGTATCAAACACAATTAATGGGGGATTACTAGAGTATAAACCTGTCTGTGACTCAGCAGTAAAAACAGTGGGGGAGCATTGTACACTCACTGGGGACGAACACAATCTGTCCTAGTGCACCTGAAACAGAACTGGAATACCAGCTGACAGTCACATGCTGGAGAGTGTGTGTAATACTACTACAGTATAAATACTGAGCCTATTGTCTATCATATTTAGTCATGGAGACGGAAAGAACACGTCTTCACAACATTTTGTGGTAGTTAATACTGTAAAGACAGCACAAAACACTGCTCGGGAGGTTTGGTCCATGAGAACATAAACACACGTGTGGAGAGAATTGGTATCATACACAGTAGAGGCTTGTACACTTCCCATAATTTCACCTAAGACATGACCTAAAGGTTGGTCACAAGTAGGTGGGTATGAACTGTTGCCACTTCATTCTCTGTTAGCATCATCACTTCTGATCAATGCAATGTGCTCAGACATGCAGAGAATATGGTGCTCTTCAGTTACGCGGGCAAGTGAAACCTTCAAATAGGTCTCACTAGCCATAGCTATATTTAAGCTAATTATGTATAATACAGTAGTGTGCTCATATTGCTGTTGTAGCACTAATGCCACTGACTATGTATCCACAACGCTTAAAAAGATCTCCAGTCAGAGTACAAGAGGATAAGCAAATCTCCATGCTGATCACGTGACCATTCTTCCTTGCATCCCTGTAACTAGTGCAATTAGGCTTTAAAACTCAAATCTATCCCAATTCTTACACCCTTTTAATATGCTAAAAGTTATATCTAGTATTGTCACATTGATCCATTCACTCACCACTCTAGGAGCAGATTTCCAGTACTTGGTGGATGACTTGTCCTTCTCTCTGTCATGACCCTCCTTGCCTCTCATCGACCGAGGCCAGCGCTTACGAAGCTTCTCCTGTAGGCCGGATATCGAAGGTAGACGAGACCTAGACTCTTCCTTGTGTAGTTGCTTGTCCTGCTTGGCTGATCTGTCTGGTCTGACAGGTTTTTCCTGTCGGATCTGTCTGTCAGGTTTCTTACTGAGTGGGGCTACTGGGGCCACAGAGGTGCTGACCGATCGAGGCTTTGACTTAGTCGGAGGAGCAGCAGGTGGATGCTTCCGTGCAAATCTGGAGGTAAAAATATATATTATCTTCTTTATATGGTATTGGTGCTATGGAGACTGAGACTAAGCTAGGGTCAAACTTTCAAAACAATCCACTAGAAATCTGGCCACTGTTTAATGTGTTGTATACACAGTTTCTAGTCTCTGGTGCCAGCTAGCCACACAAAAACTGCTCTCTAACTATTTAAGGCTGCTATCCCATAGTCAGAGTTCCTATCACTATTGGCCATGTCCATTTTATACGTGATGGGAATGAGATAACAACCAGAGCACTGGCATACATAGTTCTACACACGTGATGGGAATGGGACAACAGCCAGAGCACTGGCATGCATACATAGTTCTACATACGTGATGGGAATGGGACAACAGCCAGAGCACTGGCATACACAGTTCTACACACGTGATGGGAATGGGACAACAGCCAGAGCACTGGCATACATAGTTCTACACACATAAATATAAGCAATGTACAGTGACAGTCTAGTCTCTAGACTAAAACAGTCTTTACTCATAATGATACACTCTCTAAGGTAGAGACAAAGAAGCTAGAGGCCACCCAGTTCTAGGTCCAGGAGCCACAGATCATGGAACACCAAAAAATAGCATGTCACAAGACTGACTTTAAATAAAACAGAGCCTGTCAGTTTCATTAGCAGTGGGAAATTACACCCCGTGCATTACTTACTTGACAGTCAAAGATCACAAATCTTAATCCAATCATAGACAAGCACCATTACTGCCATCTCATTTATAGCCTTCTACATAATCTTTCTACTCCGTTCCAGTTCGGTGGGATACCATGCTGAGATACTAATCACACAATGACTTCCAAATATAGCATATAAAGGTCAAAGTTAGACTTTTACATGGAGTGCCCATCAATACCATACTATACAGTTATTCTACTGGTTGATGATTCTACTACACATAGGAAATATATAATTTGCTAATGTGTACTATAGGTATAGAAGGTGCCCACTAAATGGGGTCAGCATTTTACTGAACATATTACAGAAGTGGATGCACACCTGGGACTGACGCCATAATAAGACTGTGTCCTACTGTCTGCCTCGGTTGAACACATCCCATTGGGTTGCTTCCTGTCAGGAGTGCCGCTGTCCATCTGGGCATCTGAGAGGAGGTCGTACGATCGGCTTAGCCTCAGAGCAAAATGTCTTTTCAGCCGACCGCCATGTTCCAGTGTGAAGGCTTCAGGGGATTGTTTGCTTCGACTGCTGCCGATCGGAGTGACAGGAGATGGTACGCTAGAGGTGAAGCCATCAATGAAATCCCTGCGTGCATGTGAGCGTATATTTGTGTGTGTGTGTGTGTACAATGAAACTGATGTTCTGCAGAGAAAACTATAATGTATATACAGATGGTCCAAGTCAGCTAGCTATCACTGTCAATTTCTACCCCATGCAAGTTTGCTTGGAATATTGAGAGCTTCTTTTCTATTTGGGGATCTTCTCAGGCTTAACTCTGGACATGCCCATTCTTTTCAATGCTGGTAAATTCACCCTGGATCACTATTACCAGGTCTCAAAAGATTTTGTGTCAAAAAAAGACTACTTTCTAGCAAATGTTTGCCAAAAGTCTATACTGCTGCGTACACAGTGTACACAACGTACCCGCTATCCTCCAGCAGAGAGGGGATGGAGCTTCGATGACGGAGGTGAAGTTGGACGGAAGGTGCTTCTCTCTTGGCTTTGTGCACCTCCCCAGCTCTCCTGTGGGGTACACACACATAAAACACAAAGAACAGGCCCAAGAAAAGACAGTCATTCAAGAGATAGGACTTCATGAAAGAATGAAGAGGGGGCTTCTCAGTTGGCTCTTGCATAATAAAGAAAGGCTCTCTGAATACCAACTTCAGATTATCTGGAAATTAACTTTGCCGACGTTTTGCCTAGTCTTCTTCAGGGCGAAAAGTGAAGTTAACATGAGAACACCTGCTATTACGCTTGCCTTTCCTATCATTACTTCTTTGTAAATGCAGCAACCAGAAACAGATTACATGTACTTTGGTTTACCTAAAAGCGAAAGCAGCCAGCACTTTGAGGTAGGCCATGTGCCATCTGTGTGCAGCGTACGGTGGGAGACCTATCAAGGCTCGAACAAGATCCATTTTGCTGGTTTTGAGAACATCGACGATGTCTTGACGCAATAGGTCCCGGTTTTTCTCTCGAAATCCCTGTTTTGTGCGTATGTGTGTGCATGTGTGTGTGTGTGTTCGTGTGTGTGTGTGTGTGTGATAGATGCGTGATAAATGTGTACGCATGGTTAGTGCATATGTATATACACAATGTATGTAATGAGCACAGGTCATCTAGCCACCCATTCACACAGCGGAGGGCCTGATCACGAGATTTAGTGACCATATTTTTAATAGAGGTCATGTGGTACTTATAAGCTAATTCTGGAGTCGATCATCACCCCACCTTACGTGCACCTCTATCTAGCTACCTACCTTGATATTGTAGCAGACGTCGCTGGCATAGTGCACGATGGTGAAGACAGGCTCCTTCAGTTTCATCTGGGGGGAGTGGTAGTGTGGGTGGGACTTGTGCTGACGCTGAAACTTCTGAAAGAGGGTGTTGTCATCAGCATTGGGAAAGCTGGGTATGGGAATAGGATTAGGAGTGAGGAGGTGCATGGAACATAGACCATGATATAGTGTGGCAGCCACCTCGATATCAAGGCCATTTTATAGGTCCCAATGTACACTTGGAATTGGTTGGGTCCTATTAGCGAATGGTATTAGCAGGTTTAGCAGCTATATAAAGCTTGCCTACTGCTCCTTCACCCAGTGGCTCAAAGGCATCTGACTAGTAATCAGAAGGTCCTGAGTTCAATTCCCAGCTGGACTCTAATTCTTTTCAGAGTTTCTTTTCCATCTCAACGATTAGTACATGTATAATGAAACCTCTGTACAGCCATCTCTTACATGTACTCTGGAGACATAAAATGTTGGCTCTAGGGTGACCACAGTATAGAGGTTCCAGTTATAGCAGTAGGAACCGGTTTAGTAATGTAGGTGTGTATTAGCGATACCCACAGCACCCTCAGACAGGACAGATAAGGATTCTTTTCGTGGCACTTTATAAAAAAGTACATGTATACAGTAAATGTTTTAACACATGCAAGTGGCTCGTTTAGTTTCTCAGTTATAATGCAAGTTCTATGTAATGTCACATGATTATCATGTGACACTCACCTGCATTCCTCATCTAGAAGTGGCAGCAGGCCGGTTGGCTTCTTGCCAATGAGGTCCAGACACTCCTGGTTGTCCACATACCCCACAGCAGACCACTCAATGCCCTCTGCCCCGTACTCCACCTGTATGTGTGTGTGTGTGTGTGTGTGTGTGTGTGTGTGTGTGTGTGTGTATGTACATGTATGTATGTATGTATGTGTGTATGTATGTATGTATGTATGTATGTATGTATGTATGTATGTGTACTAGTCATTGACAAATGCTCTAGGTTACCCCTGAGTTACTGGAGCTCCAGAACAGAGGAGCAGCAGGCAAGCTTACTAACACTTGCCAGGGGAGCCTAGCCAATTCCAGCTATACACACATAGGTATATTACATATGTACGTACTTAATAGTCTAATACTTACCTGTTCAAGTTTGAAGATGTGCTTGTTGAAATAGCTCTGCAGCTGTTCGTTTGCCAAATTAATTAGGAACTGTTCTAGTGAGTTCTTCTGAAACACCTCAAAGCCAAAGATGTCAAGAACTCCAATAGAGCTACCCTAAGTGTGTGTGTGTGTGTGTGTGTGTGTGTGTGTGCATTAACTTTCAATAAGAACATAACACACACTACCTTTCACAGAATAGAAGAAGATATGTGGGGTCAGCGATATTGCTACATTGACTCCGCACACTACCTTGTGCAGCCCCCTGGCTCCGCTGGAGGCTAAACAGTCGTTGACCTGGTCCACGATCCAATCAAACAAAGAGCTGTAGAGGGCCTTGGCCATGGAGTCTCGAGTTGCTACAGCCTGTCAAGAGGGAGAAAAGGAAAGAGGGGTGAGGGTGGGGAAGGTATTAAGAAAGCTGTGCGTGAGGCTAGTGCACCATGCGACCTAAACAGGACACAATGTTATATCACTATTTCAATAATCTTACAACATACGTACTACATGCACACACACATGCACACACACACACACACAACATACTACATCCACGTACACACCTCTTCCAGACGGTAAGGGGTAATAAAGAAGTCAGTTCCACCTGCCCGAGACTTCCGGGTTGTGAGAGCTAGACGTAGTGTCTCCTCCTCGACCTGGGGGCAACAACGTATTATATTACACCGCATGCCTAAACCTTAATTTTGTTGGGTATTTACATGTACATGTAGCAACCTGCTGAGCGACAATCTAGCTCATATTTTCAAATGTGTAGCTTTTAAAAACACCTAATTCCACAATGCTACATACAATATAAAAGATTTTTTTTTACAGGAGGCACTGCGGCGCTATTGACCCAGAAACAAAACTTTCTGCCATATTACAAGGGAGATATGAAGTGGTGTTTGTAGTATTCTCGATTGTGTGGTGGTTTCCAAAAAGGCCGTTACCGTGGCTTCTATCTCAGGAATAGAAATAGCTGGAGACTTCTAGCAAGGGATGGCGGCTAGCATTTGTACTAGCTCTGTACTAGGAATTAGTCCATTTTCACAACTGGTTGTTGCAATATGACATTAAAAATGTGGAAAACTGAATGGCCATTTGATCTCAGTAAAAGAAAGGCCCTCAGTAAGCAACGGTGCTCTTCCTCACCTGCAGTAGGTTGGACACCACCTGTATTGCTCCCATGTTCTGGATCTGCAAAATCTGGTGCTCCTCGTGGTCTGCCTGTGATGGAGTGAGAGAGGAGACTGAGGTGATCAGCTAACTCCCTTCCATGCTTCTCTACTGCTGATGGTATACAGAATCTTAAGAAAGCTCTTGAAAATGATTTGAGAGCAGGAGTCTCAGAGAGGAGCCAGGGTTACATCCAGGATATAAAGTTGTTTTTTTGGGGGGGGGGGGGGGGGAGAGAAGCATAGCTGACTGAGCAAAAATATATTGAGTGTTCCGAGAGGCCATTTGGTGGCTTTTAAGGCCTTTATTTTGCTTGCTCTACATCTGTTTGAAGGGAGGGGGGGGGGGGGGCAAAGCTTCTACGCCCCCCCACCCCCCAAATGGACGAAACCCTGGAGGAGCTAACAATGCAAGGGTTGTGTCCAAATGAGTCTAGGCTGCAGCAGGTACTTGAATAATAAATTCATCTGCAACTGGTGAGTCCTTAAAATGCTGAGACATGCCCTACTACACGATTCATAAAGATATACACTGCACATATAATTATATGGAGGGAGGAGGGGCTGACCCCTGCCAGCTAATACAGGCTCATTCCCATGCAGTCACCATTCCACACAGTAGTTTTCTACCTTTGTGAAGTTGATGTTGCCTATGTGTAGTATTGCAGAGAGAACAGTGAACATCCTGCAGAGAAGAGATGACGTAATGCTGACTGGCATGGAAAGAGTGTGACATAAAACTATTAGTGATTAGCATGTGTGACAACTTATTTAACAGACGTGCACAAGCATGACAAGTTGATAATAGCCTAAAAACTCATGCCTGAAAATGACAGGAGGAGGGCTTGGCACACTGCAGGAAGTCTCTAGATCCATTTTCCAGGCAGTTACCTTATTTGGACTTCATCAGAAAAGCTGAGCATGGAAAGGGATTGCCGGAGACGGTGGTACTCTGCTATGCCCTCGGCTATGGGCGGGGCTAGGGAGGAGCCCTGGGATGAAGAGAGGAAAAGGAGGAACGTTTCATGTGGCGTTGTATCACTTATTGTCAATACATGTATACTGTGCATGTGTGTGAAGAGCGTGCTGTGTTTGTTTGCATATACCATAGGCGTACTTTTTTGAGTGAGACATATTTTTTGCTATATTCGCAATTGAATCCCTGACCGTGAAAATTAGTATTCGCAAATTATGTCATTATGTATGTACACTATGTAGTGCATGACCCTGAACCACAACTTTAGAATTCTGTGATTCGGCTGCCAGGATTTTGTAGAAAATTTAGTTCCACAAAAAAAGTACGCTTACGGTATGTAGCTGTGTGCAAATAATGTGTACATATATATTTGCATGTAAGTATGAATGCATACGTGGTGCATGCCAAGTGTGTAACACTGTACGTGTGTGTGTGTGTGTGTGTGTGTGTGTGTGCATTTGCATGTGTGTGTGTGTGTGAATTTGCATGTGTGTGTGTGTGTGCATTTGCATGTGTGTGTGTGTGTGTGTGTGTGTGTGTGTGTGTGTGTGTGTGTGTGTGTGTGTGTGTGTGTGTGTGTTGTATATGACATTGTAGTCTGTCTGTTTGTCTGTCCATAGGATGTAAACACCTGTGTGAGGTAGCGGTAGTGGTCGAGGTCGAACAGCTTCAGTTGGCTCTTCAGCTCTGACTCAGCTCCAGCCATCAGGTAGTAGAACACATGGTAGTTCCTGAGGAGGGGAGGGGCGGAAGACATGTAATACGTGGGTAGTTTGTACAATGAGGAGACTGTATGCTTTCCAAACAAACACGTTCACAAATGTGACCAGATACATCCAACACACGTTCATGTAGCAAACAATTTCTTGCTTGTGTGATAGCTAGACAAGGTAGATATATATTCACCTCTCCTCGGGTGCCTGGCTGACAATCCTGCTCTTTTCCAACAGATATTTTTCAATAGATGCCCTGCAAGTGGATAAAAAAGTCAGGTTAGATATTGAGAGCATGGATACACACAGTGCCCAATAGAGTATATGAAGTATATACATGTACCTTGTGATATAGTATGGGCCAAATGTGGCCCGATACAGTTCTGTACTATCATCTAACTGGGGAACTTTTGTTGACGTTATTTAACATGTAGTGGACCAGGTGCAGCTGTTGCTTACACTCAAAATGAATGAAACTTTACTGTACATAAGACAGTAATCATCTTGACAGGCACAGCTGCACGTAAACTAGTACATGCACACTTATGTACTCGCAATTCACTGATACAGTTGTCACTGTTGCGCTTCAAGTACCTCAGTAAGTTTTATTGTCACTATTACATGAGAAAAATGTAGCTCTAAAAAGAGCTAATTAGCTTGTGCATGCTCATTCCCTATACAAAACGTCTTGAGAACTCACTACATGTATCCAAACAGTACTGCTATTTCAGAAGCTGGTTAGCCTCGTTCCCAGGCTCCACTCCCCAGCTTTTCTCACAAAGTGCGAGAAAAGCTGGGGAGTGGAGCCTGGGAACGAGGCTAAAGCTGGTCACCACTAACAACAATCATGTGGGCACTCACCCATAGTACGCTCCGTTCTCCCTAAAGTCCACCATAATGAACTTGCCGAAGCGACTGCTGTTGTTATTAGCAACCGTTCTTGCATTGCCAAAAGCCTACAGGAAAACAAGTAGTAATATATATGTCTTTGACGACACACTATTTTGCTATTAACCACACAGAGAGACCAGCAAGGGTCTGGTACGGTTATAAATCCAGCATGGGAATGGGACAGACACATTAGCCCAATCTCTGCCAATAGAATACCAAAGGGTGGTGAATAAGTGAACAATAAAATTGGTGAAGTAGGAAAGGGCCCTCCTACCTCAAGCACGGGTCCAGTTCCCAGGGTGATAAGCTCCAGAGACTGGGTCTCATCCGTCTTAGTGGACAGGCTCATCATGTGATGGAGGAGGAACTTGGTGGCTTCAGTCTTCCCGGCTCCGCTCTCTCCGCTAATGATTATGGACTGGGGGGCGCGGTCTGCTAACATGCAGTGGTAGGCGTTGTCTGCTATGGCAAAAATGTGTGGTGGGTTCCCTCCAAGTGCCTTTCCTTGGTACCTGTGCAAGATTGATATTTCGTAACTTTAAAACACGTCAAGCTAGCTTATTTTTGTGTTGTCTAAATGGCCAAGAAATAGCTGTTTTGATAGCTAACTAGAAGGTCCATTACTGAGACAGTAATTTGGTTGCAAGCTGTGCAAGATGACACAGACTACTGCTGCTGAGTGCAGCCTTGGCCTATTGGGCCTGCAAAACGTCTTAGAGTCATACATACGTATCTGTTAGATGAATTTGTGAAGAATAAAAATTTATTCTTGCTTAAAAGTATAACTTAAATACCTGTATTGTAAAAAAAGGTAATTACAATTACTCTCTCAAGACGCTATTCAGTACCCTGCAACGGTCTATACCCAAATCTGTCATATATACCTGGAGGTGTACTTGGGGTTGTAGATGCTGTAGAAGTAGTAGGGATTGATGGAGATGAGGATGGAGCCCACGTATGTGTAGATCACCTTCTTGGAGAACCGTAGCCTCAGGTTACTGGAGATGGAGTTACCAGAGATTCAGAATGAAACCATGTACATGTATTCCTCTTGTCTACATGCAAGAGAGTATTCAAGAATATCGCAATTTTAGAAAGGAAGACTATTGATCAAATTTATCTGAAAACTTCAAAACTAATTTCATTTTTTGCTGTCATACTTGTTAGAATGATTGCGTATGTATGTTTTAGATAGCGTGTATGAGTGTGTGTGTGTGTGTGCATGTGTGTGTGTGTTAGACTAGTGTGTATGTATGTTTTAGATAGCGTGTATGAGTGTGTGTGTGTGTGTGCATGTGTGGGTGTGTTAGACTAGTGTGTATGTGTGTTTTAGATAGTGTGGGTGTGTTAGACTAGTGTGTATGTGTGTTTTAGATAGTGTGGGTGTGTTAGACTAGTGTGCATGTGTGTGCATGCATGCATACATCGTGTGTGTGATGTGCCAGCTGACCTATGTACATGCACCAACTGGGAACAGTATTCATGGCACAAATTGCACTGATTAGTGCCGGTAGTAAAGTACATGTAAGCACAGGTAATATTATTCATTGTTAAAACCCATACTTCTTATGCACCTAGTGTGGGTATAAAAAGCCATGTAGTGCTGGGGTACCTATATAAGAATTGTGGCCTCCTGGCCTCAAGCAGTTCCCATCTTAATGCATCATTACAATTTTTGGAAGGGGACGCTTTTGAGACCGTCCCCCACATTGACATAAACAGTGTAAATGTTACATCAGGTAATCGAGTCGTACTGTCCTACTTATTCAAGGACTCAGTCTGTGGCAATAAGGATTAGCTACACAAACTATAGATTCGCTGCCTTTCCTCGGTGTCTGAAAACTACAACTGTGCTTGCCTATGCACACCTTTCTACCCTGAACATCACTCAAAAATACCAGGCTATCCCCTGTTTTTGTCAGCAGAAATAGTTTGCAATTTTGCGGTTCATGCATGAAACTTAAAAATAGTTGTTGATTTTCTCGGACACTGACTAGATCACAAGTGAAAGTACTGTTCTGGGTAAAAGAAAGCCAGTGAGTGAGTAGTTACAGGGACAACGTCCATAGCGCCCTTTATCAGGTTTCATAGCTCCGTCTAAAGCTTGCTGGTATTGCTAGTTAGCTAAGCTAGAGGCTAGAGCTAGCACCCCCCTTACCCATATCTAATATAACCCACTCGTTATTAAATCTTCAATAGGCCTAGCATTGATTCCCTCCCACCAGCTATTTTATCCTTTCAGGCAGGACAATCCTTCCACTCTTAGAGAAGATAGACCAACAGTGTAGTCGCTCTGTGTTTTGATGGTCCATAGTTAGGCAGTTTCAAGGCCCCCAACATTCACAGGAAGAAAGTTTCGTGGTTCACCATAACCCAACGAATGTAGCAAAAATTAGAACCCCACAAAAGAAACCGGTACAGAAGATCATACAGAATTCTTTGCTAGGCAGGGAAAATTCAGGCTCATGGAGAGGGGGTATGGGGTGCATGTCTTTCCTCCCATGCACTTTTTTAGGATGTTTCTGAGGCTACATTGGTCTTTGTCAAAGCTAGAGGGATACTCCACTGGGGGGGGGGAACGTCTGGGTATGCGACCACATGTAATCCTATACTGTAAACTTGGGAGTATAGTGATCCCTTAATTACATTAACCCCATGAATATAAGTACCTACCAAAACCATTATGGGTTCTTGAATAGTATCAAATGGAATCACCTATGAATATTTTTACCCATCAGACAACAAAGTAAACCACCATGACTATATGTGATAACATGCCCAAGAGGGATATAAGCATCGAGCCTGAGGGCAACTAAGTGTATAATCAGACAGACAGGGTATGCGACCACATGTAATCCTACATGTACCTGAGAATCCTGTCCTCAGTGAGTTCCTGGAGATGTATCATGTTGGCAACCTCCTCCTCCTCCCCTGGCTCCGGGGTGAGGTAGTTGGATACAATGTCCAGCAGGACCATGCTGGCATGGTCCTTTCGACGGAGGTGGAAGCGCATCTCCTTCGGTTTCTTCCAGCCCTCCTGTGGGTAGAGATATACCGTAATCTCCCGAAAATAAGCCCACCCCCCTCTTCAACCAAAAGTTATTGTAGAGGGTCATTTACTCTCGAAAATAAGCCCACCCCATTAACCACACAAGCCTGCTGCATAATGAAATCTTCTGTGTGTGTTGGCTTTGAAAAAAGCCTGGTAAACAGTATAACTATATAAATGTTTCAAGAAAAAGTCAATCGGTACCGGGTATTGGACAATGGGGACTTTATCCATTACAATGTAATGGGGGGATACAGTAGGCACTAAATGGAGAAACGTGTGCTTTGACATAAGAACATGCTTGTAATTTCTTGTGCTCCCAGCATTTTACCCCCATTGCATTATGGGGATAATGTCCATTAACAGCCAACAAGGTTTGGAGCTGGTAGAATCGTTGGAACCAAGCAATTACAAATCCTAATTATGGAAGGCCTCATCATTTCAGAGGCTAATATTGTTTACATAACAACACAGGAGGTATCCATATTTAGAGTGATTACGTCTATGGTCCCATCCAAAGGGAAGAAATCACAAAAAGCATGGCCAAGTGAGAACATTGAGCGGATTGCCTTTTAAGAGCAAGCTAGTCACTCATTACAAGCTGAACATTTCCCTCAATTCCGTAACTCTGCTGAGATATTCATGAAAGAAGAAACTGTACGTTCGGATATTTTGGTGAAACTGTTATCTGAATAACAACATATGCACCCACGCACCTGTGTCAAGACTGGACATTCCGTCTCCTCGAGGCAGCGCCATTCATCCTTGCTGTCCTTCACGTGACCTACAAACAGGTCGTAGAGACTGGGGTCCTCAAAGATCTGCAGCCTCTGTAGCGCTAGTCGGATGACCTCAATTGACTCAGTGCTGCGGACAGCTAGCACGGAGGTGTAGATGAGGGTGGAAAGGTCACCTGGGTAGATCCTGATGGCAGTGGGCTTGGTCTCCATGGCAACGAGATCTAGTGGGGGGATGTGTCAGTGACTCAGTGCTCTCACCATAAAAGAAATGTTATGACATCACTATGACATCATTATGATGTAACTAATTATATTGATAACTAATTACGTCTAGCTGTTTAAAGAAGACAATATGAAATGAGTATTTATGCCCATATATATCCAGATAGGAAAGTGTAGTGCCCCCTGCAGTGAGGACCCTCCCGTATTAGTGTAATTCGTTGAGTACATGCAATTTAAAAACCCTCTTCTGCATGAGCATCGCAACTCTTGTATTACAATTTTATGAAAAATTTGTAGGGGATCGCTTCTAAGGATCATCCCCATCCAACAGTTAACACAAAAATGCTCTCATTTCAAAGACTGTTCAATACTCCCAGTAGGTCCAAATGCATTATGGGTTTCAAAAATGAAATCTGTACTGCAATACTGGCACTAGTTTTGTCCCATGGGGGGGATTGCTGAGGGGCATCCCCTTCCAAAAATTATTAATTTTAATACTGATTTTGCTCACTACTGGAGTACTGCAACTGCCTTCCTTTTATACTCCTGGTATGTCCAAAAGCATTATGGGTTTCAAGTATGAATCACATTACCTGTACTTTTAATTACTACTGTTAATACCTTTGTCTCAGGACACAGCAATGACACACTGACAGACAGTAAAATACCGTATGGCCGGAAAATTTGGCGGGGAATTTAATTGTTGTTATAATGTAACTAAGGTTAATGCATGACTGTTAATAAGATAGTGCACTATCATGGCGCAGGCATGGGTAACGGTCACGTGTAGGTTGCGCATGCACAGTACACGGGAGGCCACATGCTTGCAGAGAATCGAAGTTTGCTTCTGTCTCTACCAAACTTCAATTTAGCTACGCGTCAACTGTCCAGCACACTAGCCGATGGCAACCGGTACAGGTACGAATAGTTCCCCGGCCCTCCTGCGCTTGGAACAGACCGACCTCCGCCGGACCACGAAGGCGGTCATGGTGAAGCTCTGCAAAGACCTCGGTCTCGACCATACGGGGCTGAAATCAACCCTAGAGACGAGGCTGGAGCGAGCTCTCGTCGAGTACCAACCCCAACAGCGCCAGCGGACTGGGGCAGTCGGCGACTCCAAGAATAGTGGTAACAGCATCGCCGGCTCCAGTACCGCGCTGAGCGCGCCATTAGCGACGGTGACGACAACCGTCCCCCCGGGGATAACCCGCCCCATCACCGCTACCACTCCAGCCTTCAGCAACCTGATCGTGTCCACATCTGCCACACTCTCCATTGCAGACCTTCAGGCGATAGCGACCAGAGCAGCGCAAACCGGTGCCTCTCAGGCAATGGCGCAGATTCTGGGATCCGCAGCACTCTCTGGAACAGTAGCCGCCTCACAGCCCAGTACTACAGCCGATCTAGCCCCCTCTCTGATACCGATGCAGGCACCAGCACCAGTTTCGCTTCCTTCCCTGCCAATGCTGCAGCCAGGCATGACCTCCACATCTATCCCCTCGGCACCACTCCCGGCTCAACTGCACTCTATCACAGCCAGCCAACCACCACACCAGTGGCAGTCGACGCCACTCACCCTGCCGCCCGTACTGGCACCCACACTTTACCAGCCGCCAGCTGCTACAGCCACCGAGATCCAGCGACTGCAAGCCTCCCTTGGAGCACTGCAGCCAGGTCCACCACATCACCTCCAACTGGCTCCGGCCTCTCACACCCTACCTACCCTCCCAAGCCTTCCGACAACTGGCGCCCCAGGCACATGCCCACCCCACACCCATCCCACAGAAGCTGCCCTTAGGCAACATATGAGGTTCCTTCTCACACAGTCTCTGGCCCCAACCGTGAGAGCAACATATTCTTCCGGTGTCAAAGCTTTTCTCAATTTCGCCACACTGTACAATCGCCTCAATCATATGGGGAACCCCTTGCCCACATCCCAGGAGACCCTCATGTTGTTTGCGGCATACCTCACATATAGTCTTGCTCCTGCCTCCATAAAGATATACCTGTATGCTGTTCGAAGCTTCCACTTGGAGCAGGGATTTCCTAGCCCGATGGACAATGCAGTGGACCTGCAGCGACTGATGCGTGGAATTAAGAGGACCTATGGAACACCAGCCGATGCACGACTACCAATCACCCCCAACTTACTCCGCTGCTTCTACCAACACCTCAACCTACGGCACTATGACCACCGCCTCATTTGGGCCGCAATGCTACTGGCCTTCTTCGGGTTTCTGCGGAGCTCGGAAGTGGTAGCCCTGAAGGTGACGGATATAGCACTGCAAGAGGCAGCGCTACAGCTGCGGATTCAGACCTCCAAGACAGACCCATTCCGCAAAGGGTCTACTATTCACCTGACCCCAAGTGGTGACCCAGTGCTCTGCCCCGAGGCGGCATTAAGGCTGTTCCTAGAAGGGCACCCCGGGCAGGGAGCCCTGTTCTGTTTTGCCAACGGAGCCCGGCTGTCCAAGTACAGACTCACCCAGCTGGTCAAGGTGCTGAAGCGGGGTAGACCCAGCTCGCTACGCCTCACACAGCTTCCGTATTGGTGCAGCCACGGTGGCAGCCGCGGCAGGCGTCCCCGACTGGCAGATCAAGGCCCTAGGGAGGTGGCTCAGCGATGCCTGCCACGCCTACATCCGCGTACCAGATGACCAGCTCCTGGCCATACCAGCCCTGCTGGCCAGATCAACGATCTGACACACTCAGGTACTCTAACTAGACCAACACTAAGTATTTGGGCCAAGCTCCTACTCCTATCTCTGCTCCCCGAGCATTACCAGCCGCAAACCGGCTACCTCAACTCATAAACAGGAGGCATTAGGTATACCTGGACCTTAAAAAATTGGCCTCGCCAATCCAATAGCATGGCTCCTCGAGCCAGGCCCAGCACCGGACTGCAGCTCTGCATGTGCCACGCATCACCTGCATGCCCATAGCAAGAAAGTGCAGCTCTGCCGTGCAACACGGCACCTGCTCACCAAACTCACTTGGGAGCTTGGCCTCACCGCTTAGTGGGTCCGGCCAAATTTAGTAGTCATGATTACATAGGTACTCTGACACTCAGAGCCATTGTGAGGCAGACATGATGCATTAATTTGGCGGATTGGCGGATTCATGAGCGATCCGCCAAATTAAATTCCGCCAATATTTTTGCATGATGTCATTGTAATGTTCGGTGGGTGGGGTTTCCACGAGTTCGAGCGAGAGCAGAAGAATTATGGCGTTCAGCAGAGAGCGCCTGACATACCCTACTCTACTCTACGCAGAAACAGTGAGCAGGCAGCGAAAATCTTTCTAGCGACGACGGCATCCCTTCGTATTACTACTACATATACTGCGTAGCTACTGCGTACGATATGGGTCCTTGTAGTGACCACTTTCTCGCTTACATGAGAATTCTGCCCCCACGCTCGGTATCCATGTATGTTTATAGACATGATGTCCTCAAACACAGCTTTCTACAGACAGCTCAGCCTCCACTGTAGCGCAATCAACACTTCTGTTAGTAAGTAAACTGGGTGGGGCGTTTGGGTTATGTGCTGTGTGACGTCATTGTTCGCGAAACCCAAACCGCCAAATTAAAATCCGCCAACTTGAATTCACGACCAATCCGCCAAATTTACTTCCCGCCAAATTTTCTGGCCATACGGTATGTGAGATAGTGCTTGTGGCATGGAATGAGTATAAGCAAAGATAGACACGCCCATTGTTGCATGTGACCTTTGACACTGTCAGCAGGGCTTCATTTGCTGGGGGGAGTGGGCATTCGCCCCTCCCCTTGGGGATTTCAACCCTTCAAAATTGAATACTGCTCACTATATACGCACGCCCTCCTCCCCAAAACGTCTTCCAACGTGCTTTTGCCCCCCCCCCCCTTGGGGATTTTCCTAAATGAACCCCTGACTGTGTGCTCGTGCTGCACTGTAGAAACAGACCACCAGTCTTAGCTACCGCTACCAGGTGACGGCCAAGAATTAGAACAGCTACAGAGGCAGCAGAACAGAGGCTGCCCTGGGATATACAGCGCCATTGAGAGCAGTGACTAGCGAGATCTGCAAACAGACTCCAGAATAGGGCGGTTACGGTGACGTCACGACCGTATAACTATACCGCTACATTTGGTTACTTCCGTGTGGCAAAAGAGTGGTAGGTTTCATAGTGAACTCAGAAACTAGAGGAGCTTATAACTTACACTTTTAGTATGTGAACTATCGCCGTGGGGCAGTTATCCCGCAGGATAAATTCAACGGATCTGTCAACTACGGCGTGAGTATCACAGCAACTTCCGCTCAGCTGCCATTGAACACAACGTTCTTTTTGCCAAACGGAAGTGCTTAGCCACGTGTTTTTGTGACGTACTTGCAACCGCTCTATAACAGGTGACATCGGGGCAGAATAGTCTCCTTCTGCTCAGTCATGGCTGTCGTGCAGGCTTGCCCCCGCATTTACTACATGTAGTTACTGTTAATACAGTTCTTGTTACCAATTTGAAACAAATTTGGACAGGCCAATGTAAGGTTCAGTGGAATCTCCTTAATCCGGTCATCCAGGGCCACACTCAATTGGCTGGATTAAAGAGGTGGCTGGATTATGGAATACTTTTGCATTTTGAGACCGGATTTGCAAAAACCCGGTAGTTTCCGCATTTTTGAACATGCATAGTTCCAAAATGCGTAACTCCAGAATGCTATGCGCTATCTAAACAAAACGTGGGTGGTTTATACAGGAGGCGTCCATTATTGCAGCAATAACCCGGAAATGAAGCCTTTCAGCCATACTGTGAGGAAGATACGGGGCCAAATTTGTGGAATTTTCGATTGCGTGGCACAATGGCAGTGCTGCTAAGGCACGTATCATAGCAACAAAAGAGCTTCAGACTTTTATCGAATTTCTGCATGTTGACCGTGGTTATATATAGAGGTGTACATTACAGTGTTGAGACTGCACGCGGTGACCGTATCACGTATTATGGAGTGACTGTTCGGGAGGGTATAAGTATACAGATTGTATCGATAATATATTTGGGACTTCACTTATAGACTGGATTATTGTATAAATATACAGAGCCACTTGTAGACTGGATTATTGTATAAATATACAGAGCCACTTGTAGACTGGATTATTGTATAAATATACAGAGCCACTTGTAGACTGGATTATTGTATAAATATACAGAGCGTATTGACAATATACCCCCTACAGATGGTAGGTAGTCGACCTTAATTTTTAAGGAGGTAACCACTACGTGAGACCTCCAATGCACCTCTATTGAATAACATGCAAGTACATGTAGTGGGGGCCAGCTGGCAAGGAGCGTCCCCTTCCAAAAATTATTAATATCTACTAGTTACCAAACGAGCAGTGCCTGCAGCCTGACCTTTGCTTTTATACTCCTGGTAGTTCTGAAAGCATTATGGGTTTCAGAAATGAATAACGTTACCTGTACTTTTAATTACTACTGGCACTAATCAACACATTTTGTCTCAATACAACAACAGACACACACCTCACTAAGTCCAGCTCACTAGACGCTCCCTCTCCCCCACAAAAAGAGGCAGAGCTTGCAGCATTCCTTGTTGCATAGGCAGCACTAACTGGGTTAATTAACAATTGCTAATTGATAGCCATAACTAACCAGTGACAATTATGAACACTTGCCTACATACGCAGAATCAGGCTATTGGAAATACTGATAAGTATCAGATAACTGGGAGTAAGAAAGTTTACCTGGCGGAAAAATGGCGAGAACAGTCTTGCACGGAGCTGGGACGACAGTTGGATGCCCACAGAATTGCCAAATATTGTATTTGGAAGCTGTAGAAATTATATAAAGCTTGCAGATAGGCTATAAGTGACCTCACCAACATAAAGCAACAGCTGATACAGTAGTTGGCGCACTATCAGAGCGTCTGCTCAACTGCGAGTGTTTCTCTATAGATACCTTACAAAGAAAATTATGTGGCATATTTGCTATACCCAATGGGAAGGGGGTTACAACATGCAGCATGTCGCATATATGGAGTAATACCACCACCACACCACAGAACAGCCTGGACGTGCCCAGACGTTCACACTCCACCGGTGAAAAACGTCTGGTGTTCTAAACAAACATTCTTGTCACAGACACCTTTTCCCTTTGGAATTCCAAAGGGTCCAATCAGATTGCAGCTTTTACTCCCTCTGTAAAGTTGCCATGACGTTAGTTCGATGAATTAGAATACAGAATACAAATTTGAAATATACCGTATATACAGTGACCAGTCACATACGAGATTTATTATCAGAGTCTGTGCCAAGAAATTCGCACCAGATTTTTTTTTGCCGGAGTAGGGGGGAGAGAGAGGAGACATCTGGCCTCAAGACTAACACCAAAACACAAATGAGCACCCCCTTCCAAAAATTAGAATGGTATCAAATACTCATCCAACATGACACAGTTCTGGAGAGTGGCCTTGCTTTTATACTCTTGGTAGGTCCAAAAGCATTATGGGTTTCAACAATGAATACCGTTACCTGTACTCTTAATTACTACTGGTACTAATTAACACATTTTGCCACACAAGTACATGTATGCTGTAAGAAGAGTGGACAAGGGATTGTAGTAGCATAGATTTAAACTTGATTCTGTGTATTACTCCGTATTTTCTTTGAAAAATTAATTCTATTTTTCCGGCTACATATGAATGCCGTCTTTGAACTTGTGGTGCACAAAGTCAGAAATCTGGACAGTTTTATCACATTACCGTACTCACGCGTTGTTAAGTGCATACGCTTGTATTTCCACAGGAAGGAAATGAGCGCCTAATAGCGAGGTGCACTTAATTACGAATATTAAATTGGAGTGTGCTTTATTTGAAGTACGTACGGTCCTTGTGCCAGAGATCAGCTGGAACAGGAGTTTTCTTTCGATTCGAGAGTATCGTTCGAAGGCACCATGTCTATAAAGGTGCACTTAATAAAAAATATTTTGATAACAGAATCAAACCAGCGCCTAACAGCGAATATGCGCTTATAAGTAAAGTGCGCTTAACAATGCGTGAGTACGGTATTTCACCAAGGAAGACATACTATAGCTCCCAGGTTTGTAGAGTTTGTGTAGCCTCTGCTTACGTAGAGATATGAACGCTAGAATCAGACGGCACGATCGAGTGATGCAAACATACGTGCAAATCCTGTATAAATTCTTCAAATACGTCCCAAAACGCTGATGTCAGGACTGCTCACATAGTTTTCAAGGGCAAACCACCAATGCTTCTCGCTGTGAAACAACAGCCAAGTACTCACACACAATATAATGAAGGTACGTAGTCCGAAACTGACATAGACCTTGGTGAAAGAACAGGTACTGGAGGGTAAAATGAGAATGACAAACTACTTTTTGGAAATTTCCAGCAAAGTTAAGTTCCACAGTTTAGTCTCAATACTGCCAAAGAAAAGCCAATGGGAGAGAAAGGAACACCCCCACCCCATCATTCCTTAGAAAGTTTGTGGAAACCTTCAAAATTAAATACTGCACCACCCTAAAAAGCGAAAACAACATCACTAGTTTTTTCTCCAATCGGTTTTTGAACCCCACCCCCTCTTCGGTACATTCCTAAATAAAACACCTGATGTAGGCAATCACATGTCCCATTACTGGGTGAATGGTGCCTGTCCAGCTATGTACAGTATATTAATTCTAACAAACATGACTCGTACGTACATCTGATTCATTCCGGCAGGTTTTCTTCGCATGTACGTACGTACTACGTAGTAACAAAAAGTGGGAGGGAGTCTTCCACTGCCCTCCCCTCCCCTCCCCACACATGCTCATTCATGGACTCTTGCTAGTAGGGAGTAGAGATGGAAATGAAGCTATGCTACACACAGAGGGAAATGCGTTAAAGGCAGAAACAAACACGCATGTGACTTTTGACATTGCGTGCCTGTGTTGCACATGACACGCATGTGACTTTTGACATTGCGTGCCATGTGACTTTTGACATTGCGTGCCTGTGTTGCACATGACACGCATGTGACTTTTGACATTGCGTGCCTGTGTTGTACCGTAGAAACAGAGCACGAGTCTCAGCTACTGCTACAACGCTGCACTGAGCAGCAAAGAACTAGAAGAGCCATGGAGACACAGCCGTAGAGACAACTGCGACCTTTGACCTTGCGTGCCTGTGTTGTACCGTAGAAACAGAGCACGAGTCTCAGCTACTGCTACAACACTGCACTGAGCAGCAAAGAACTAGAAGAGCCGTGGAGACACAGCCATAGAGACAACTGCGACCTTTGACCTTGCGTGCCTGTGTTGTACCGTAGAAAACAGAGCATGAGCTCACGTTAACTTCATTTTTGCCCTGAAGAAGCCTAGAGCATCTAGTTGAAATGTTGGCAAAGTTTCTTTTCAAATTAAAGTCGGTATTCAGAGAGCCTTTCTTTCTTATGCAACAGCCAACTGAAAAGCCCCCTCTTCACTAGAAGAGCCCTGGAGACACCTGCACCAAACCTCAGTTATAGCGAGGGAAAGAAGCTGACGCAGCAGACCAAGATTGTACTGGGACACACACAGCGTCACTGAGAGCAGTGACTAACCAAATCTTCAAACAGAGACTGCGGAATAAAGCCAAAAGAGGCGGTAGTTTCTTTCTTCTCCGTCAGGCTTGCTCCCACAGTGAATAAACAGTTACTAGCTACAGTCCTCGTTACCAAACAAACTTCACTATGGAAAGGCCAGGGCAAGTAAGGGAACTCCAATCACACTTATTGCAAATAACGTGTGGTGGGGGACGGTTGAGGTGCATCCCCTTCCAAAAATTAGTAAATACAAGTGAGATGATTGCCTAATATTCCAGTAGCTGAGAGCTGCCTTGCTTTTATACTACTGGTAGGTCCAAAAGCATTATGGGTTTCAAAAATGAATACGGTTACCTGTACTAATCAACACAGTTTAATAACCTTATCCCATGACACAACAGTAGCCACACGCGCGCGCGCGCGCGCGCACGCACGCACACGCACGCACGCACGCACGCACGCACGCACGCACGCACGCACGCACGCACGCACGCACGCACGCACACACACACACACACACACACACACACACACACACACACACACACACACACACACACACACACACACACACACACACACACACACACACACACACACACACACACACACACACACACACACACACACACACACACACACACACACACACACACACACACACACACACACACACGTACATGACCACAACCATACCTACATACTCACACACTCACACACACACATACGCATACATGTTTTGGCAAGTTCTGATAGCTAACTGAAAGTGCATTACAAATTTGCCAAGTTAGCTGGAACCGTGCAAGATGAGAAGCTGTTCTGAACCAGGAACCCATGGTAGGATTTATCATTAATCCTCACTGAAAATTCCCAGAAACATTATACATATAGGTTAGACGACGAGACCAAGGGATCTACGCGATTTAGAAACCCGAAGGCCCGGGGCTGTAGCGTCCCGAGCGAAGCGAGGGCACTACTAAGGGCCTGAGGGTTTCTAAATCGCGTAGATCCCATTGGTCGAGGCGTCTAACCGATTTAGACTATAGCAACGGTAACTACGCTACCAGTTTTGTTCAGAAAGATAAACAAACGGCAACCAGCGATAGTAACACTCTCCCTTGCCGTGCACTTGGATCGAGCTATACGAACACGAAGTGGGCGGAGCGACACAGTACGATATGATATACGCGGTCTTGCACTATCTATGGGTCATTGGATACGGTAAGCAGGCAAGTAGCATCAAGATACGCCACATAGAACTTGTAAAACATTCCCAGAAACTGTAGAAAGTACGGAGGACCGCTAGTAGTTACGATAGCCATGAGTCTAGCGCTATTTCAGAACTAAACGGTAAGCCTAGCAGCATGACTACCTGCAAAAACACACGGAAACCATCAAAAGTAGCCCAGACAGACAGCAGTATAGGCTTACCACACTTTACTGTATCCGTTTCCAACAATTTGTGAGCAAAAGAACGCCATACGTCCTACCTAGGATCCCCAGCTTTCTCGTTTTAATGACTGGAACGGGAATCGGGTACCGACCTCGCGTGCGCGGTTCAATCTGATTGGTCCGTGCAGCGGTATTCTAAGTGCTCTAGGATACTAATACTAGGTTTTCTAAGTGCCGGAAGGCTTCAATACAAGGGTTCTAAGTGATTTAGAAACCTCGCTGTGACCAATGAGATTGCAGAATTATAAACAACTATAGTCTAAATGTAACTATCGCATGGTTTATTTCGGTATTGCCATTTGCTCTGGCCTTCACAGTTTCAGCCAATTGTGACCAAATTTGTGAAAATCTGGCACTTTGCACATTTTTGGACATGCATACTTCAAAGACGTGTATCTCCAGAACACAATACACTACATAAATGAAACATGGGTTGTTTATACAGGCGGCATTGCTGCAGCAATGACCCGGAAATGAAGCCTTTCAACCACACCACAAGGACGATTTGGGGCCAAGTTCGCGGAACGTTTGCTCATTTAATTTCCCAAAATGGCAGTACTACTAAGGCATGTATTACAGAAACTGAGAGAGTTGCAGAATTCTAGCGTGGGATTCCTTTAGGTGAAGGTTGGTACTTGTACTGCATCAAGAATCATTCATGTCTCATTAATGGTTATCGCGATATGACAGCTTAAATCTTGGCAAAAATTAAAAATTTCGTAAAAATGTGTGAAGAGCCAGGTTTTCGCAAATCCAGTCACTAGTGTCGTCATGCAAGGAAAGAGGTTAGGTAGGAAATATGACCTTCACATGACAACCAGGGGTTCATAAAGGGGGGGGGGGGGGGGGGGGGGAAGACCTGGGATATCCCCCCCAAAGCTATTTTTTCCCCCTCCAAGAATTTTCACAACCAAATTCAACAGTAGTACATAACTAAATTAAAGCGAAATACGCCTATAAGTACCTCCAGAATGCCTCAGAATCAATCTCAGAACATAAAATTTTCTGGGGGAGCAACCTCCCTAGTAGGGACGTGCTAAAGCACACCCTCTGTGTCAACACCAAACATTGGAATTCCCACCCCCAAACTCTAAATCCTGTATCAATCCCTGACAACGTAAGTTGTTGCCATGTATCTGGGTGCTTGAGACATTTTCTTGAAACTGTTCAAAATACTTAATTCCTATGCAGAAAAATGCCACAGGGGCATAACGGTGACCTCTAATTAGCATTACAAAAATATTCTGCTAGCGAACCTCAGTGCAGCCTCCCCTCAGTCCAATGTTCACTGTCTCTGCTACAGAGTTAGAGGTGAATTACATCAATAGGCTAGTCACCGAGTTGAAGTCTGCAACCCTAGAGTAAGTGTGTGTGTATGTGTGTGTGTGTGTGTGTGTGTGTGGAATGTGTACATATACATGTATGGGCCTGGTAATGCTGTAGCAGTACATGTAATATTATTGGTAGTATTTACTTAGCTCCAAAATTAGTCATCTGCAAAACCCATACTTACTTTGTACAGACTGGGGCATAAAAGCGAAAAGTGCCAAGCTTTACTTTCACTACCACAAACAGGAGTAGGGCATTCAAGTTTTGAGTTTCTGGAAGGCGATACTCTCACGACTATCCCCCATACACTACAACTAGTCTACATGCACGCTTTACAGGTACGTAAATATATTGAAAAGTAGCCATGGTGACTTCTCTTATTTATACGAAAGTACAATGAATGGCCAGTCAGATTCGCTTTTCTTTACTTCCAGTCAAACATATGTCTGCTTGTCAGGAAGTAGTGTAACTGCTTTAGAACAACCATCACTCCTAAACCTGTTCCATTGGCCCCGCCGACATCCAGAAGGCTTTTGATACGGTTTGGCACGATGGTTTATGGTTTAGGTTGTGGGAATTGGGTGTTAGGGGTAGGATGTGGAGAGTTATTAAGAAGATGTATGACATTACAGTTGAGTGCTGTTTTACTGGAGGGGGAAAAATCCAAACCATTTGATATAAGCCAGGGGGTAGCACAGGGTTGTAGTCTATCGCCTATCCTATTTTCCATTTTTATTAATCAGTTACTAGATGAGGTTGAGAAAGCTGGGCTTGGTATAATCATTAAGAATGATGTTAAGGTTGGGGGACTAATGTTTGCAGATGATTTTGTTGGTTTAACTACTAATGCCGGAGGATTTACAAAAGTTGATTAATGTAGTACAAGGGTTTTGTAACAAATGGAGGTTGAAATCTAACATCAAAAAGAGTGCTGTTGTGGTATTTTCTAAGGTGGCTATTACAGATATGTGTGCGTGGAAGTGGGGAGATAACGTAATTCCAAGGGTTGTAAGTTACTGTTACTTGGGGATTGAATTTGCTGAGAATGGGTCATGGGATAGTCATGTACAGAAGGTAATTGATAATGGGAAGAAAAAGTTTAATCGTTTGCACCGGTTTGTCAGTAATAGAAATATCAGTACCGTTGCAAGGAGATTATTGTTAGTTTCAGTACTTCGTCCTACTTTAGAATACGGTAGTGAAGTGTGGGCTTGTAATAAACGGCAGACAGCTTCCTTAGAATCCATTCAGCTAGGAGCAGCTAAGAAGATACTTGGCTGCTCTTCCAAAAACGTGTAATGAAGCGGTAAGGGGAGATATGGGGTTAGAGTCCTTGAAAGGGAGGAGGGATAGAAGCAAACTTAAGTGGTGGTATAAAGTCAATAAGTTGGATATTGAGCGGTATCCTAGAGTACTATTAGATGCTGAGTGGGAAGTGAAACCATGTAGAGGTAGGCAAAGGAAAACTTGGATGAAAGTAATTAATGAATTGCTGCTGCAGTTAGATTTAGATAGCCAAGAGGTATTAGCTGCAGATAATATTAATTTGTTTTTAGATACGGTAGACGAAGCGTTGAGGGATAGAGAATACAAGGACTTTAATGACAGCTTGAATACTAAAGTTAAGTTGAATCTGTACAAGTCTTTCTGTAAGGAAATAGAATTCAAGAATTATTTGCAGGGGGTAGGTGATCCGGGTACAAGATTATTGTTTAAGTTTCGGTCAGGCCTTACGAACGGTCTGAATGAAGAGTTAGGAAGACATAGGGGTAAAAATGATGATAGGCAGTGTAAATTATGCAGGGGTGAATGTGAGAGTGTGGTACATGTTCTCTGGGAGTGTCCAGCATATGACAGCATTAGAAATAATTTCATGGTAGAATTAGAAAATCTATTGGGGGGGAGGTTTGGGGAGTTTAGTACACTTGATAATTTTAATAAGGCAAGTTTTATTTTAGGATTTGAGAATTGGAACAGGGATGATTTTAAAGCATTATTAAAGCTAGTTAAGAGCTTTGTATTATTGATATGGGAGTATATTATTATTACACAGGAAATAAAAGAAGACGAGAGAGCTGGCCACCACTGTGCAGGGTATCATGCACAGGGAGGGGGGCACTGGAATTTTCACTTGGTGACCTTCCCCCAAATTTTGGAAGTTGATATTTTTTTGGGCTTCAGAGCACGTAATTTCCTGGGATAGCTTACCCACACCCTCTAGGGGGCGTTGCTCCAAGCACATATTTTCTCCACCCCCACCAAAAATCCTGTATGAAACATTACTGTGTGTGTCTTGCTGTAACTTGCATACAATTGTGCTGAACTGCGGACAGAATTCAACGAGAACAAAACAAGGCGCATACTCGATCCAGCCAAAAGTGCCAAGTGCACAAGTGCTTACCACTAGGAATTTCAAGTGTTACAAGTACTATTTCGCTAAAACATTCGAACAGATTGCACGCAAAAACACACATAGCTGCAGAATGAGTTGTGACTGTGTACGAACGTGTGAGACACCCACTCGGTCGTGCAAGAGTCACATTATCTCCTGCAAACGCTATGAACAATTTCACTAGGGACACCAAACAACTAGTGGGTAATATTTCAACTCTAGAGAGTGTGGTGGGGGACAGCTAGAGCAGCATCCCCTTCCAAAAATTATTACAAATACCCAATTGGACTGCTTTTTGCTAACAGACACTGGCTGCCTTGCTTTTATACTCTTGCAAGGTCCAAAAGCATTATGGGTTTCAAGAATGAATAATGTTACTACTCAACACAGTTTGCCTCACGACACAACAGTAGACACACGCACACACATGCACACACACACACACACACACACACGCACACACACACACACACACACACACACACACATGCACACACACACACACACACACACATGCCCACACACACACACACACAAAACCACCAGGCTCTCCCGCTCAGTTTGGTACTGTGGAGTTGGGAGAGGCTACATTAAGACAGGTTTGAAGGTTTGACAGGAACCAAACGGCTGAAGGTGATATATAGATACTAGTCATGTCTCATAGGCCCACATGATGGTCTCACTTTTGCACGTGGGACTGGAGACAAGGCTACCAGCTGCCCATGCTGGTGAGAGGCTGGGAACATTAAAAATTAAATTATATAACTACCGCCATTTTTTGGTATTGTCATCCGCTCTGGCCTTCACAGTTTCACCAAATGCCCTCACGTGTGAGGGGAGACGTACGCTAGGTAGAAAATGTGATCCAAATATGACAACGTGAGTACTTGTTGCCATGTACCTGGGTGCTTGAGACATTTTACCGTTCAAAATATTTCCTATGCAGAGAAATGCTCTAGGGACGTTGCCGAACGAAAACAGAGTATTTTCACTGTTATCTAGCATGTAGCATGTTCCTTGTACTTTACAAGCTGTTTCAGGGCTGTCTGTAGCTCTTCCGTTTGCCGTCAGCTATAGTGCATTGAATCCATACAAGTGAAAACATATATTGATGATGTCACATTTCATTGGCAAAAATGCGAGTCAACAGATCTGTTAAACAAGTAATTTAATCGGAATGGCCTTATTTGTAGATATAAATGGCAGTAATTAGTTTGCAGGTGCGGTATAGCTAACATTATTCATCTTCAAAACCCATACTCACTATGAACCTACTGGAGTATAAAAGCAACTCAAGTGCAAAGTAGAACTACTACACCCCCATGACGTTCTCAACAGTTAGGTTGGAATTTTAAATTTTTGGAAGGGGATACTCTCAAGACTGTCCCCCATACTACACTTACAATAAAGTTGGCAGGGTCGTGGAGCTTCCCAATGCTGCAGAAGTCTCACCGACAGCTAGAGAATGGAATCCGATACTATAAAAATAGTGGTATTTCACTAGGTAGAAGGGGGTAGTTCGAATTTTCAATCGCACTTGACACTAAAAAGCCTAGAATTTAAGGCCAGATCTAAGATTGAAATTAAGCAGCTCTTCTACCTGTAACCACGACCTGGCTTCATTCCCAGATCAAGCAGCCGGAGAAGTGGCCTGGTATTTACCTGCACGAGAATTTACGGAAAAAGGTCAGTCAGAGCCTCGAGATGAGGCTATTCATACCCATACTTTTACACTGCAAGAAGACGGGCTACCGTACTCATAGCCTCGTCCCCAGGCTCTCCTCCCATGCGTAGAAAAAGTAAGGAGGAGGGGAGCCTGGTCGATTTTATCATGTGAGCGTACACGTCTGACGTCAGATTGTAGCTGGTTCTGGCTGAAAGAAAAGGCAGGTGGCAGGCCTGTAGCTTTCAATGGTTAGCTAGCGCGTTTAAAGCTTTAGTCTAGCTAGCTAGCAGTACAAATAAGCTACCGCTTCACACATTCCAAGCAAAACCAGCTACAGAGTCTGACAGCAGACGTGTACACTCACGTGATAAAATCGACCAGGCTCCCCTCCTCCTTACTTTTTCTGCGTGTGGGAGGGGAGCCTGGGGACGAGCAAATGAGCTGTTAAGCGCATATGCTTGTACTTTCACAGGAAGGAAATGAGCGCCTAATAGCGAGGTGCGCATAACGAGGTGCGCTTAATTACAAATATTAAATTGGAGTGTGCTTTATTTGAAGTACGTAGGGCATCGTTAAAGATCAGCTGGAACAGGAATTCTCTTTTTGATTCGAGAGTATCGTTCGAGGACACTATGTCTATAAAGGTGCACTTATATTTTGTCAATGCTACGTTTCCACTATTTGAATATAGGCATGCTATGTGTTAAAGGATGGGATAGCCACACCCCCACTGAAATCCCGTACAAAACCTCACTGTGTGTGTCTTGCTGTAACTGGCAGCTTGATTTTAGTCATTGAACATTATTACGTTACGCATCACGTAAAAAGTTAAACCAAGTGAGCAAAGATACCAGGCTCTCTCCCATTTTACAATATTTCAAGGGGAGAGTCTGGGGACGAGGCTACTGGTGCGAGTCTGAACAAGTCCCACATAGTCGTTGTCAGGGGAGTTTGCGTCTACTGAAGCTGAAAGTGTATTGAAGCCAGAAACGAGATACGGCCATGTTTGATGTTTGACATTGCGTGTTTGTCCTGCATTGTAGAAACATAGCACCACACGCATGCAGTCTCAGCTACTGCTACCACGACATTCCGAGCAGCAAAGAACAAGATAAGCTGCACAGATGCTCACAGCAAACATCAGGTTACAACGACAGAAGTCCTTGTTGAAAAAAAAGAAGTTATATAACTACCATCATTTTTTGGTACTTTCACAGTTTCACCAAATGCCCTCACGTGAAGGGAGACGCTAGGTAGAAAATGTGATCCTCACATGACAACGTGAGTACTTGTTGCCATTTCACCTGGGTGCTTGATACATTTTACTGTTCAAAATATTTCCTGTGCTATAGGGATCCTAACCGAACGCAAACAGCATTTTCACTGTCATCTGGTGCGTTTCTCGCACTTTACAAGCCATTTCAGGGCCATTTGTAGCGCTTCTGTTTGCCGTCAGCTACAATGCACTGAACCCGTACAAGTGAAAACATAATTGATGATGCCACATTTCATTGGCAAAAATCTGAGTCGACAGATCAAGTAACTTAATCTTATTTGTAGATATAAATGGCAGTAATTACTTTGCAGGTGCAGTATAGCTAACATTATTCATCTTCAAAACCCATACTCACTACGCACCTACTGGAGTATAAAAGCAAGAGTAGAACTACATGTATACTATTAGCACCAAGGATGTGAATGGACGATGATTTTAATTTTTGGAAGGGGATACTCTTAAGACTGTCCCCCATACTACACTAGCCCACATGCACACTCTAGAATAACCGTAATTCCTAGCCACTCCCCTTGCCCCACCTACACAGGAAATGAAAGTGAAAAAAGGGTTGCGTGTTTGTCCTGCATTGTAGAAACGTAGCACCACATGCATGCAGTCTCAGCTACTGCTATCACGACATTCCGAACAGCAAAGAACAAAATAAGCTGTACAGATGCCCACAGCAAACATCAGGTTAGAAGACCTTGCCAAACAAGGAAAGGCCAGTGTAAGAGGTAATACCCCGAATGCATTACTGCATGTGGTGGGGGATGGTTAGGCATCCCCTTCCAAAAATTATATATATACAGCTAAGTACAAGTATTAGTATTTATAGGAGACTGCAGCTGCCTTGCTTTTATACTCCTGGTAGGTCCAAAAGCATTATGGGTTTCAAGTATGAATAATGTTACCTGTACTTTTAATTACTACTGGTACCAGTTTGTTTCATAACACAACAACAGTAGACACACGCACACACATGCACACACACGCACTCACACACACACACACACGGGAGAGCCCGAGAATGAGGCTACGTTAAGAGCTAGCAAGACACGTTTGTATGTTTGACAGGAACCAAACGGCTGAAGGTGATATATAGATACTAGTCATGTCTCATAGGCCCACATGATGGTCTCACTTTTGCACGTGGGACTGGAGACAAGGCTACCAGCTGCCCATGCTGGTGAGAGGCTGGGAACATTAAAAATTAAATTATATAACTACCGCCATTTTTTGGTATTGTCATCCGCTCTGGCCTTCACAGTTTCACCAAATGCCCTCACGTGTGAGGGGAGACGTACGCTAGGTAGAAAATGTGATCCAAATATGACAACGTGAGTACTTGTTGCCATGTACCTGGGTGCTTGAGACATTATACTGTTCAAAATATTTCCTATGCAGAGAAATGCTCTAGGGACGTTGCCGAACGTAAACCGAGTATTTTCATAGTTATCTGGTATGTTCCTTGCACTTTACAAGCCGTTTCAGGGCCATTTGTAGCTCTTCCATTTTCCGTCAGCTATAATGCACTGAACCCGTACAAGTGAAAACATAATTGATGATGTCACAATTCATTGGCAAATTCCGAGTCAACAGATCTGTTAAACAAGTACCTTAATTGGAATGGCCTTATTTGTAGATATAAATGGCAGTAATTACTTTGCAGGTAGTATAGCTAACATTATTCATCTTCAAAACCCATACTCGCTATGAACCTACTGGAGTATAAAAGCAAGTCAGTGCAAACTAGAACTACACCCCATGTCATGACTTTCTCATCGAGGAAATTTGTAATTTTTGGAAGGGGACACTCTCAAGACTGTCCCCCATACTACACTAGCCCACATGCACACTCTGGAATAACCTAGCCACTCCCCTTCCCCCACCTACACAGGAAATGAAAGAAGGGAAGAAATGAACTCCACTGTCCAATCACAGACAGAGCGCCTCCGCTCCACATTCAGCAACATTACTCAGTGCTCGAGGCAACTACGATTACAAAACGTTGGCGTGCAGCAGCAGGGTCGTGGAGCTTCCTAATGCTGCAGAAATCTCACGGACAGTAGAGACAGGGAATGGAATCCGACAGTACAAGAATAGTGGTATTTCACCATGTAGAAAGTACTCAAATTTTCAATCGCAATTGACACTAAAAAGCCTAGAAGTTAAGGCCAGGTCTAAGATTGAAATTAAGCAGCTCTTATACCTGTAACCACGGCTTGGCTTCATTCCCAGATCACGCAGTCGGAGAAGTGGCCTGGTATTTACCGTTGTGCGCATGCACAAGAATTTCTGGAAAAAGATCAGTCAGAGCCTGGAGACAAGGCTATTCATACCATATTTTTACACTGTGCAAGAAGATGGGCTACCGTACTCATAGCCTCGTCCCCAGGCTCCCCTCCCACGCACGGAAAAAGTAAGGAGGAGGGGAGCCTGGTCAATTTTATCACGTGAGCGTACACGTCTGACGTCAGACTGTAGCTGGTTCTGGCTGAAAGAAAAGGCAGGCGGCAGGCCTGTAGCTTTCAATGGCTAGCTAGCGCGTTTGAAGTATGCTAAGCTTTAGTTTAGCTAGCTAGTGGTATAAATAAGCTACTGCTTCGCACATTCCAAGCAAAACCAGGTACAATCTGACGTCAGACGTGTATGCTCATGTGATAAAATCGACCAGGCTCCCCTCTTCCTTACTTTTTCTGCGTGTGGGAGGGGAGCCTGGGGACGAGCAAATGAGCTGTTAAGCGCATATGCTTGTACTTTCACAGGAAGGAAATGAGCGCCTAATAGCGAGGTGCGCATAACGAGGTGCGCTTAATTACAAATATTAAATTGGAGTGTGCTTTATTTGAAGTACGTACGGTCATCGTTAGAGATCAGCTGGAACAGGAATTCTCTTTTGGATTCGAGAGTATCGTTCGAGGACACTATGTCTATAAAGGTGCACTTATATTTGTCAATGCTACGTTTCCGCTATTAGAATATAGGCATGCTATGTGTTAAAGGCTGGGATAGCCACACCCCCACCGAAAAATCCCGTACGAAACCTCACTGTGTGTGTCTTGCTGTAACTGGCAGCTTGATTTTAGTCATTGAACATTATTACGTTACGCATCACGTGAAAAGTTAAACCAAGTGAGCAAAGATACCAGGCTCTCTCCCATTTTACAATATTTCAAGGGGAGAGTCTGGGGACAAGGCTACTGGTGCGAATCTGAGCAAGTCCCACATGGTCGTTGTCAGGGGAGTTTGTGTCTACTGAAGCTGACAGTGTGTTGAAGCCAGAAACGAGATACACCCATTGCTGCATGCGATGTTTGACATTGCGTGCTTGTCCTGCATTGTAGAAACGTAGCACCACATGCATGCAGTCTCAGCTACTGCTATCACGACATTCCGAGCAGCAAAGAACAAAATAAGCTGAACAGACGTCCACAGCAACATCAGGCTACAACGACAGAAGCCCATGTTGCCAAACAAGGTAAGGACAGTGTAAGAGGTAATACCTCCAATGCACTACTGCATGTGGTGGGGGATGATTAGACATCCCCTTCCAAAAATTATTGATGTATAACAGCTACTGAAACTGTACACATGATCGATAGGAGATAGTGGCTGCCTTGCTTTTATACTCCTGGTAGGTCCAAAAGCATTATGGGTTTCAAGTATGAATAATGTTACCTGTACTTTTAATTACAACTGGTACTAATCAACACAGTTTGTCTCATGACACACACACACACACACACACACGGGAGAGCCTGAGAATGAGGCTACGTTAAGAGCTAGCAAGACACGTTTGTATGTTAGACAGGAACCAAACGGCTGAAGGTGATATATACATATTAGTCATGTCTCATAGGCTCAGATGGTGGTCTCACCTTTGTATGTGGGACTGGAGACAAGGCTACCAGCTGCCTGTGCTGGTGAGAGGCTGGGAACAAGTTATATAACTACCACCATTTTTTGGTACTGTCATCTGCTCTGGCTTTCACAGTTTCACCAAATGCCCTCATGTGAGGGGAGACACTAGGTAGAAATGTGATCCTCACATGACAACGTGAGCACTTGTTGTCATGTATCTGGGTGCTTGAGACATTTTACCGTTCAAAATATTTCCTATGCAGAGAAATGCTCTAGGGACGTTGCCGAACGTAAACCGAGTATTTTCATAGTTATCTGGTATGTTCCTTGCACTTTACAAGCCGTTTCAGGGCCATTTGTAGCTCTTCCATTTTCCGTCAGCTATAATGCACTGAACCCGTACAAGTGAAAACATAATTGATGATGTCACAATTCATTGGCAAATTCTGAGTCAACAGATCTGTTAAACAAGTACCTTAATTGGAATGGCCTTATTTGTAGATATAAATGGCAGTAATTACTTTGCAGGTAGTATAGCTAACATTATTCATCTTCAAAACCCATACTCGCTATGAACCTACTGGAGTATAAAAGCAAGTCAGTGCAAACTAGAACTACACTCCATGTCATGACTTTCTCATCGAGGAAATTTGTAATTTTTGGAAGGGGACACTCTCAAGACTGTCCCCCATACTACACTAGCCCACATACACACTCTGGAATAACCTAGGCACTCCCCTTCCCCCACCTACACAGGAAATGAAAGAAGGGAAAAAATAAGCTGGCCACTATGAACTCCACTGTCCAATCACAGACAGAGCGCCTCCGCTCCACATTCAGCAACATCACTCAGTCCTCGAGGCAACTACGATTTCAATAAAGTTGGCAGGGTCGTGGAGCTTCCCAATGCTGCAGAAGTCTCACCGACTGTAGAGACAGCTAGAGAATGGAATCCGATACTACAAAAATAGTGGTATTTCACTAGGTAGAAAGTGGTAGTTCGAATTTTCAATCGCACTTGACACTAAAAAGCCTAGAATTTAAGGCCAGGTCGAAGGTTGAAATTAAGCAGCTCTTATACCTGTAACCACGGCCTGGCTTCATTCCCAGATCAAGCAGCCGGAGAAGTGGCCTGGTATTTACCGTTTGCGCATGCACGAGTATTTACGGAAAAAGGTCAGTCAGAGCCTGGAGATGAGGTTATTCATACCCATATCTTTACACTGCAAGAAGATGGGCTACCATACTCATAGCCTCGTCCCCAGGCTCTCCTCCCATGCGTAGAAAAAGTAAGGAGGAGGGGAGCCTGGTCGATTTTATCACGTGAGCGTACACGTCTGACGTCAGATTGTAGCTGGTTCTGGCTGAAAGAAAAGGCAGGCGGCAGGCCTGTAGCTTTCAATGGTTAGCTAGTGCGTTTAAAGTATGTTAAGCTTTAGTCTAGCTAGCTAGCAGTATAAATAAGCTATTGCTTCGCACATTCCAAGCAAAACCAGCTACAATCTGACGTCAGACGTGTACACTCACGTGATAAAATCAACCAGGTTCCCCTCCTCCCTACTTTTTCAGCGCATGGGAGGGGAGCCTGGGGACCAAGCTCACGTACTCACGCGCTGTTAAGCGCATACGCTTGTACTTTCACAGGAAGGAAATGAGTGCCTAATAGCGAGGTGCGCATAACAACGAGGTGCGCTTAAGTACAACTATTAAATTGGAGTGTGCTTTATTTGAAGTACATACGGTCATCGTTAGAGATCAGCTGGAACAGGAATTCTCTTTTGGATTCGAGAGTATCGTTCGAGGACACTATGTCTATAAAGGTGCACTTATATTTGTCAATGCTACGTTTCCGCTATTAGAATATAGGCATGCTATGTGTTAAAGGCTGGGATAGCCACACCCCCACCGAAAAATCCCGTACGAAACCTCACTGTGTGTGTCTTGCTGTAACTGGCAGCTTGATTTTAGTCATTGAACATTATTTTGTTACGCATCACGCGAAAAGTTAAATCAATTCAAGTGAGCAAAGATACCAGGCTCTCTCCCATTTTACAATATTTCAAGGGGAGAGTCTGGGGACGAGGCAACCATTCCTGTATAGATGGCAACTGGCGCAAGTCTGAGTAAGTCCCACATACCATATAGCGCCAAATTTTCGAGGGGAAACGTTTTCGCGAATTGGTCCTCTGAAACATTTTGCAGAAATAAATATCGCAGACCAAGGATTTTATAGCGATGCCCATTTGTTGTTAGTCTCGTAGTAGCGGATAGATTGCAACTACGCCATGCTCTGCTGCTCGCTCCCTATCTCAGCTTTTTATTCCGCTATGAACTCTCTGTGCGGACCTCTTTTTGGCATTTGCTAGAGCTGAAGCACGCGTCTCACCAACGTCTTGACTCCCCGTTAGCAGACGCGATGAAGATTGACGGTACTGCTTTTGAGCTAGAGGATTCGGCAGCTTTGCATCAGTCGCTTCAAAGTAGCGGTAGAGAGCCATTTCAAATACGCTTGAATCAAAAAATGAAGTGCAAGTTATAAAAACTTTTCGCGAGCTAATGAATCCGCGAAAACCGCGAAAATTATGCGCTTCGAAAATTTGGTGCTATACGGTAGTCGTTGTCAAGGGAGTTTGCGTCTACTGAAGCTGAAAGTGTGTTGAAGCTAGAAACAAGATACGATTGTTGCATGCGATGTTTGACATTGCGTGTTTGTCCTGCATCGTAGAAACATAGCACCACATGCATGCAGTCTCAGCTACTGCTACCACGACATTCTGAGCAGCAAAGAACAAAATAAGCTGTACAGATGCCCACAGCAAACATCAGGTTAGAAGACCTTGCCAAACAAGGAAAGGCCAGTGTAAGAGGTAATACCCCGAATGCATTACTGCATGTGGTGGGGGATGGTTAGGCATCCCCTTCCAAAAATTATATATATCATTACTGCATGTGGTGGGGGATGGTTAGGCATCCCCTTCCAAAAATTATATATATACAGCTAAGTACAAGTATTAGTATTTATAGGAGACTGCAGCTGCCTTGCTTTTATACTCCTGGTAGGTCCAAAAGCATTATGGGTTTCAAGTATGAATAATGTTACCTGTACTTTTAATTACTACTGGTACTAATCAACACAGTTTGTCTCATGACACAACAGTAGACACACAGACACACATGCGCACACACACACACACACACACACACACACACACACACACACGGGAGAGCCCGAGAATGAGGCTACGTTAAGAGCTAGCAAGACACGTTTGTATGTTAGACAGGAACCAAACGGCTGAAGGCAATATCATGGAGTACGGTAGTACTCCATATATAGGGATGGCACGGAAAAAAATGGCCGCCCCATATCATGTGTACAAAATCATGTGCTCATAAGTCTGGTAAACCCATAGTATAAGGCCTTAATGAGCCATACCTGTCATTATCGAGTACTTTCACAACTAACAAGACTGTTACAGTAGGTAGAGAGTATCGATGAAGTACCACATCGGCAAGTCGCTAAACCAGCACTTTGTTCATATTATTATTCTGATTCTGATTCTGATTCTGATTCAGCTGGGCTAGAGCAACAATGACTAAAGTGATTACAATAATTCAAACGCGAAGAAGCGCTACTGGATTTGGGCTAGTGCATCCACACCATAGCGTTCTCAAACAACTCAAACTGTTCAGCACAGATTCTCAAGCGCTCGAGCCGCTATACGCGTTCTGTTCCGTTCCGTTCTGCGCATTAAGCGATGGTTAATTAAGCAGCTCTTATACCTGTAACCACAGCTGTGTAACATACAAACGTGTCTTGCTCCCGGTGTAGGCGTAACCACAAAAATGAAAGAACATATAGGGATGGGATCCCCAAAAAGCAATCAAACAAGGTAGGAATGGTACCACAATACCCTTACGGATTGTCATCCCTATATCTTTTGCCATTTTTCCAACCTCAACACATATACACACACATACACACACACACACACACACACACACACACAGACCAATCCCTGCCATTCCACACCAGCCATATCCACTGCCAATAGAATGTGCATGGCAATTGCAGCACTTCACAATGCAACACACATCACCCCCTCACACTACAACTTATCCTCCACATGCAGCAATACACACTCGTAGGCTATACTACATACATGTACCACTTACCCCACATTCTACACCACAATCCACACCTACAATGACAACTACACTCTTCCACCTGCAACAACACCCTTTCACCTCACCAACAGTTAGTACGGAACACATTTCCAAAAACATGACTCTATTATACCAAAGTACGTTCAAAAAACTAACATCCTGTCATCCCATGTAACCAGTACTTATGTATACTGGTGATACACAATGTGCAGGGATGTCCTCGCTTCACGAGAATTGCTGGGTGTGGCACATGGCATGCAGGTGGCACGCCCATAGCACCCACCCACAAATGAAAAAGGTCAAACACACACCCATAAAACAAAATGGCTACTTGCTATTATGTGCTTACATGTAGAAGACCAGAGGCCGAAGCAAGCTTACTGTGATAGTGATCGCTTCCAAGTCTCCCCGTTAGGAGTCACAGTTTATAGCGAAGGTAAGTGTTCGCTGTGTGTTTGATAGGCTATACCAGGAGAACTGGCTGGAACAGGTTACGAAGAAAAAAGGTCAATCGAACTGGAGTATAGCTTCGCTTTGCTCGGAACTAGTTGCAAAAATGGCAAAAGATATAGGGATGACAATCCGTAAGGGTATTGTGGTACCATTCCTACCTTGTTTGATTGCTTATTGGGGATCCCATCCCTATATGTTCTTTCATTTTTTAAAATGTTTTTTTGTTACTTTATACATACTAGTCATGTCTCATAGGCTCAGATGCTGGTCTCACTTTTGTACGTGGGACTGGAGACAAGGCTACCAGCTGCCCGTGCTGGTGAGAGGCTGGGAACATTAAAAATCAAGTTATACAACTACTGCCATTTTTTCGTGCTGTCATCTGCTCTGGCTTTCACAGTTTCACTAAATGCCCTCATGTGAGGGGAGACACTAGGCAGAAACTGTGATCCTCATATGACAATGTGAGTACTTGTTGCCATGTACCTGGGTGCTTGAGACATTTTACCGTTCAAAATATTTCCTGTGCAGAAAAATGCTATAGGGACGTTACCAGGAGCCCATAACGGCTCCTGACGTTACCGAACGCATGTTATCTGGACTCACTTCACAAGCCGTTTCAGGGCGGTCTGTATCTCTTCCGTTAGCTGTCAGCTACAATGCACTGAACCCGTACAAGTGAAAACATAATTGATGATGTCTCATTTCATTGGCAAAAATGTGAGTCGACAGATCTGTTAAACAAGTAACTTAATTGGAATGGCCTTATTCATAGATATTAATGGCAGTAATTACTTTGCAGGTGCAGTATAGCTAACATTATTCATCTTCAAAACCCATACTCACTACACACCTACTGGAGTATAAAAGCAAGAGCAGTGGCTGAGTAGAGTAACACACTAATCCTGTCAATTTTTGAAAGGGGATACTCTCAAGACTGTCCCCCATACTACCGTATCCGCTCTAATTAACGCGCCAAATTAAAATAATTATGCTTTTCAAGTGGCGCAAGATTGAGAATGAATTAAATTACCGTTTCAGCTGACTGGCGCATTATTAGAGTGGCGCTTTACAATTAGAGCGTTAACCGCACTCTATTGTATTCTCTTTCTGCAGGCCGTACAGCTCTAGCCGATCATTGCATGGCTGCAGCAGTACTTTACAACTTGCAAAAGGGCGATAAAAGACTATAGCTATTGATATTATGCTAAAATAATGTGGTACCGCGGGTATACCGGTAGTCTCGCGGGCTCGCGGCTACTGGTATTGATGGCACGTTCTAATTGCAAAGCGCCAGAAATAAATAATTATAGAATGGAGGTGGCGCTTCCTTTGAGATGATAAAAATACGTTATTGGCGCATCATTTAGAGTGTCGCGTTAATTAGAGCGGATACGGTATGCTAGCTTAGTCTCGTGCCCAGATGTTCACCCCCCCCCCCCCCCCAGCAAAAGAACGTCTGGTGTTTTAAACAAACGTTCTTGTCACAGACACCTTTCCCCTTCAGAATTCCAAAGGGTCCAATCAGATTGCTACTTATGCCATGACGTTCATCCGATAAGTCTTCATACTATTGGTCAGCTCGATGAATTAGAATGCAATTTGAAATATACCGTATATACAGTGACCAACCACATAAGAGATTTATTATCAGCAAACATGGAGTCTGTGACAAGAAAGCTCATTTAGAGCACCAGACGTTCTTTCGCCGGCGGGGCATGAACGACTGGGCACGAGACAAACACTAGCCCACATGCACAGTCTGAAATAACCATCATTCCTAGCCACTCCCCTTGCCCCACCTACACAGGAAATAAAAGAAGGGGAGAGCTGGCCGCTATGAACTCCACTGTCAAATCACAGACAGAGCGACTCCGCTCCACATTCAGCAACATCACTCAGTGCTCGAGGCAGCTACTTACGGTGGCCCTGAAGGTCACGCGATGTGACAATGGACATGCGACGGTGTGTATGCGATGGTAGATGGAATTGATGCACTGATGCGAGGTATCGATGCGACGGTAGGCGATTTTGTAGTGCACTTCCAATTGACAGTAGGCAATTTCATAGTGCCCTTCCAGTTAGCGATCAGAATGTGCATGCATTTTTCATGATAGAATCTGCAACCGAAGAATTGCCACCTAGATCATCAAAACTTAGTCCAGTCCAACTATATATTGGACACATTTCCCCAGTGACAAAAAATCTAGGCATGTTAACATGTTCAAACCTTCTCAGTGACTCATATTAGCCTCGTTCCCAGGCTCCACTCCCCAGCTTTGCGAGAAAAGCTGGGGAGTGGAGCCTGGGAACGAGGCTAACTCATATTACTTCTACAATAATAATTGTACTAACTTGAACTTGCCTGTAGCTATGTAGCTAGCTATCCCCAGTTAAAATTATACACCAAGATATTAACTGAGGCCTTGGTTTCACCGAGCCCCCATGCTTTTGTTATGGCTACCTAGACTGCAACTGGGCTGCCTGCATACGTTAGCTGATACTCTATAGTCTCACTAGTTCTCCTTGCTCTTGAAAATCTTAAAACAATATACAATAGCTGCACAAGGCCTCGTATATGGGCGGGTAGTTGACTGCTGATGTTTATGTAAGGCGCGCCAACTGTAGCTAGCATATGTACGTACGTTTCGCTGTAGTCCCATACAGAGCACGAGACTAGTGCTGCTGCATCTACCACTATATTAGTATAGTCGCATCTATACTGTCGCATTGGTACCACCTATCGTCGCATCGATACCGTCCATCAGTGCATCGATTCCGTCTACTGTCGTATATACACCGTTGCATGTCCATCGTCATATCGCGTGACCTTCAAGGCCACCGTAGCTACGATTACAAAAGTTTGGCGTGCAGCAGCAGGTAACAGAGTTTCCTAATGCTGCAAAAAGCTTGTGTTTATTGCAGTAGAGACAGGGAATGTAATCCGACAGTACATATGTTTTCACTAGGTAGAAAGTGGTAGTTCGAATCTTCAATCCTACTTGACACTAAAAAGTCTAGTTTGAGATTGAAAATTAAGCAGCTCGTATACCTGTAACCACGGCCTGGGTTCATTCCCAGATCACGCAGTCGGAGAAGTGGCCTGGTATTTACCGTTTGCGCATGCACAAGAGTTTATGGAAAAAGGTCAGTCAGAGCCTCGAGATGAGGCTATTCATACCATATTTTTATACTGCGCAAGAAGATGGGCTACCGTACTCACGCGTTGTTAAGAGCATACGCATACTCATATGCATAATAGTGAGGTGTGCATAGCAACAAGGTGCGCTTAATTACGAATATTAAACTGGAATGCGCTTTATTTGAAGTATGTACGGTCATCGTCAGAGATCAGCTGGAAGAGGAATTCTCTTTTCGATTTGAAAGTATCTTCCGAGAGCACCATGTCTATAAAGGTGCGCTTAATAAAAAATATTTTGATAACAGGATCAAACCAGCGCCTAACAGTAAATATGCGCTTAACAACGCGTGAGTACGGTATCTATCAGACAAAGTGTCATTGAGTAAATTAACACTTGAGTATTTTTTGGGAACAGCCTCAAGAGACTTCCCCTTCCAAAAATTTCAACATTGCACGTCGAATGTGTTCTATGGTGAGAGCAAATAGGGTAGACTGAGCTCACTTTTATAGTCCCAGTACGTGCAAATTGAGTATGGGTTTTGTAAACGAAACACTACAGTGCTTCACTTGCAACTACAATTACAAAAAGTTGCTGTGCAGCAGCAGGGTCGTGGAGCTTCCTAATGCTGCAGAAATCTCACCAACAGTAGAGGCAGGGAATGGAATCTGACACTACAAAAATAGTGGTATTTCACTAGGTAGAAAGTAAGTGGTAGTTCAAATTTTCAATATCACTAAAAAGCCTAGAAGTTAAGGCCAGGTCTGAGATTGAAAATTAAGCAGCTCTTATACCTGTAACCACGGCCTGGCTTCATTCACAGACCACGCAGTCGGGAGAAGTGGCCTGGTATTTACCATTTGTGCATGCACAAGAAAAAGTCAGTCAGAGCCTGGAGACAAGGCTATTCATACCCATATCTTTACACTGTACAAGGAGAATGAGCTATCTAGCAAACAAAGTGAGTAAATTAACACTTGAGTGTTTTTGGGAACAGCCTCAAGAGACTTCCCCTTCCAAAAATTTGATCATACACCAATCACCTTTGAAAAACAACAATTAGCAGACTGAGTCAGAAGGGTGGACTGAGTTCGCTTTTATAGTCCCAGTATTCCAAATTGAGTATGGGTTTTGTAAATGAAGTACTATAGCGCTTCACATGAGTCATTTAATCCAATGAATAATGTTAACACTAACATTTCTCCTGCAGGATCCCATGACTGCTATATTCTTCTCTCCGGGCTCTCACTGTGAAAAATCGAAAAGCTGGTGACTAGCTGCACACGTTGAAACCACACCCCTTATAAACCTTAGCTCATCGTTTCTGGAGAAGACTGCAGAGTAAGCCAACGTTTTCTCATGCAAGCCACTTTCACGCCACGTCAGCCATCTTCGCTATATTAATTTATTGGCAGCTAGCTCCCTGCTAGAACACTGATGATGTCCTGTTACATGTAGAACTCAATAGAAATTCCTCAGATACCTGTAAGTGGTTGCTATGGTTTCCCATGTATAAAGCACCTTCGGTATTCCCAACTGCTTACACACCCATGTATGTAAAACAGGAGGAATTTCATTCTGGGCCACCTTTCTTTACTCTGTAAGCACTTTTCACGGTCGGACCGTCCATACAGTGTAAAGCTTGTTCTAGTCAATCTCAAAACTGAGAGACTATGCTACATCACACTGCGTGCCTTTACGAGAACTGTGAATGGGTAAGTCCTGGGGTGTACACCTGTCTTTTTCTTTTCCTCTGAGGTACACGTAAGGGCTATGTAATCTAAGGACACATATTTCTTATCAATGTTACGTTTTTACTATTTGAATATAGGCATGCTATGTGTTAAGGGCTGGGATAGCCTCATTCCCAGGCCAATCTGAGAATGACGCTGAGGGAGGGGGGAACCAAACAAAAATTTGAATATTCCAAGGCTGCTTCTGTGCTTATTGCAGGATTAGTAGGTTCTTCTTGGTTTGGCCTCATCCTATTTGTAGATATATAGGCATGATGAGTGTTAAAAGCCTCATTCCCAGGCCAATCTGAAAATAAAGACAGGGGACGGCTGTATGGCTAATGACTTTCGTGATTACTGGAGCTTAAACTACTATCACAGTTCTTTAATGTCAACTGACAGACATGGATCTGTCTGACTCAAGTCTGTGAGATTCTGTGAGATTCCGTCAGTCAACTGGGTATTACAAAGGATTGTAAGGTGTTTCCAGCTGGAATTGTCCTCACTATGACCTCATATCCTCAGCTGGCTCTGGTGGCTACAACATCAAGGCTTCCCAAGGAACAATACCACAGAGGCACCACACTCACCCACACAGAGGTAGAGTACAGGAAACCATGAGATCACAAACCTTACTAGCTACAAGGATAGGCATTGGCGAGTTATACTCAACACTTGTCCTATTATGCTATGCCAGCATTGTTGGTAAAACCCTCCTATTATGATGCTTGACCACACGACTATAGGTTATAGCACAACAGAATGTTTTTTTAGAATGGTGTCTTACCATCATGCTACGACGCACTACAGCAGATCAGAAGTGAACGGTTTTTGCTGAAATTTGTGTACTTTTGCTTCGTTTTTACTTGCTACGATGTGAACATCTTGGAAGAGACAAACCACTGTCATTACTATTACGCCAGCATATGCCGCTATGCTAGAAGGCACCTATTATGCTTGAAATTACATGTATGCCAGCATAATTCGCCAATGCCTATACAAGGAGCTCCCTTTTTACACAGACTGCTCTTCCATTACATGTACATTCAATGGCCTGGGTATACCTATATATTGTATGGCGTTGTTGATGAAGGTTGATTCCCGGTGGGAGATCTAGAAAGTGTGTGGTAAAACCTTGCTTGCAATAGCGTAGCTCCCATATACCATATACGACCTCCAATTGTTCAAAACACCCACAGGGCACTTGATAGTTGACTTTCAGAACGTGCATGTAGCTTAACATTGCCGTTACCATGCACACATCATGCACACACACACGAGGTAGCTATGCACTGGAGGTGGTTGGTATGTCTTGTAAACAAAGGAGAGTGTACGATACATGTTCCACACACCAGCTTTCAAGCTGAACACTACTGCAAACAGCAGGCGTCTCTCGCTTTTCATTTCACACTAAAGCCAGTGGAATGTAAGTCAACACACAAAGCAACTGCCACTTATATCAATAATGGCCCAAGGCAAGATATAAAACCACTACTGGAATTCAGTAAGATAAAGATATATTGCTCAGCATTCAATGGTTACCCCATTAAGTGCATATCATAACCACAAAACTCGGGCTTCTCCAAGCCTCGTTCCCAGGCTCCACTCTCTAGTTTCTTTCTGCACAGAATAAATCTCTTTTTACTCCGTGCAAAATAAAAAGCCGGGGAGAGCAGGCCGGGAATGAGGCTAGCCTTCTCCTACTAAATGGCAGCTGCTAACATAGGCCTTGTATGCAGCTAAGTCTCAGTCCCATTCCCAGGCTAAGATTTCTATTCCATATACTGCAGACCTTAAAAGGCTAACTACACAGCCACACACTAAATTTCAAAAACACACACCTTATGTGTACTTTATTAATATAAGCACACAGACACCCCGTCACTCTCCGACATGATACTGAGGCATGGCAAGTTTATGTTAGGGTTAGAAATAACTTCATACCCACAGGCCCATATGCATATTCGCTTAGGGGCGTCTCCAAACTAAATTTATTCCAAATAATGTCATTGTGACGTTACGTTTTGACCCCCCCCCCTTCATAATGTCATGCCCATGGGTGCGTTGCAATGACATACTCATACCTACTGCAGTGATGATTGTACAGAAAGCTTTCCTTGCTGCCTACAAGGATGCCAAGCAGGGCAATTTGTACATTTCTAGCCATGCTAGCATGGTACATATGTTTCAACTAATGATAATGTCACAGCCCTAACCCCCCCCCCCCCCCCCTTAACATCACAATGACAGTATCTTCAGCAAAATAGTTTGGAGACGTCCCCCTTATACAGGTAGCTGGAACTGGAATATTTTCTCACGTGACACGTGGGATAGAATGATAGTAGAAGTTAGCGTGTGGGACGGTTGGCAACAAAGGAAGGCAGTGCATCTACACTTCTTGTATAGTTACTCTTCGTAACGCGTTTGTACCACAGACTGAGCACTGAAACAATGTTGACAAGTACAGCTGCTTTCTGATTGGTCCCTGCCTACGCATAATTAGGTGAGTTAAATCATGTAAAAAAAATGTACCAGGCTCTCCAGTAGCAGTGGAATGTGCATGAGAGATCCCATGGGCAGACTTTATATCATAATCTGTAGTAAAATTACTTAAAATCCCCTCGGCATTTTCAAGGGGGGTCAAATACTTGGCCCCCACCAAAAGAAACCGATGCAAGAACACACTTGTTATTTCTAAAGCTTTTATCCACCCATTACATCATAATGGATAAAATGTGCTGCACTGGAAACACAAGAAAGTACAAGCAAACAAGCATGTTCGTATGTTTATATATACAAGAAAACTCCATCAAAGCACATGTTCTTGTGTACTTTCTTCATTAAGTGCTTGTTTTTATCCCCCAATGCCCCGGGTATATACAGGTCTAGCATAATTTCAAGCATGCATGAATTAGCATAATAGGCATAGTTTTGGGTATGGTATTTCACACTACAACAGTATTCATATGAGGCATGTATGTATCCTCCATAGCTGCAGTTTTCCCCATTAAATTAGGGTGAAAATTATGCAGAAGCCTCAAACATTAAGCGGCAGTTTATCATACAAAGTCCACTACTGCCACTAGAGTGTTGCGTTTGTGGATGGTATCAGTGACTGTGCTGGCAGAGTAAAGTCTCTGGAGTGACTAGTAGTGTGGACTGGACTGGACTGGCCTAAAATGACGCAGATGTAAAATGCCAGCTGGCGCCATTTTCTCTATACTACAGCAGCTGTTCACTTGCTTAACTCTGTAACCTGCTGCAGACTTGCCATGTCCGTTGAGCCATCCTGCCTCTAATTAAGTCTCATTGAGTACGCACGCAACCTTTGACCTTCCCCTTGTGGTATAAAGACGCCCATAGCCTAGACATAATCAGACCAGTCCGCTACCCTTGGTTTTCAACAGTACTCTGTTCCATTTTCTACTTTGAGATAACAGAGTACTGTCCTCATAATTTTATCAGAGACGTTTTTCTGATCCTTTCTTATTACCTGCTTGATAGTATCCTGTACAGTCCACTAGACTAACTCGTACCCAGGCCACCCACAGAGTGTGAAAAAAGCTGCGAGGGGAGGCCTGGGTACGACTAGTTCAGTCCAGTGACTGTAGGCCGCTAAAAGCAACAAAAGTTTGACCGCTAAACCTGGGCCTAATTGAGCATAATAGGCACTGGTTGGGGGCATAATAGGGGCAAAGCTTGGGAATTAGGGAATAGCATAATTGGTGAAATTATGAACATAATTGGATACCCACAACATGTGGGTCTGCTAGCCGCTAATACTTCTTGTTATCACGCACAAAGCAAGCTGAAATTTTTGAAATAATTGCTTTGTAAGGATTCTCCCATCTTAGCGCCAGTAAACACAGCAATTTGGGACGCCAATACTTCCAACAGTGCAATACTGTACTATACAACTGCAACTATTTATTCGTTACAATATCCCTCAAGCCAAAACAAATTATTGTTCTGAATTTAACAGCCACAGTAGAAGTAACTACAAGTACAGCAAGTTGCCATAACATTCGCACACCAGGGTTTCAGCCAGAGTTCCCCCACCCCAGCCCAGCCTCGTTCCTAGTCTCTCTGCTCCAGTTTTTACATCATTTGCAGGAGAGACTGGGAATGAGGCTATCTCCCCCCCCAGCATTTCAGGCCCCCAGAAACCATCAGAAGATCAGAAGCAACCACAGAGAAATTCCATATGAATTTGAAAAATTTCTTGGGGTCTAGGGGGGCAAGGCGATGCACACATTCATTTTTCTAATCCGCACTGTTGTAAGAAGCCCTAAAAACACACACACACACACACACACACACACACACACACAAACATGTGCTTGTGTCGAATAATATACACATGACATCTTAGATGGGTCAACAGGATTTTAGTCTGAACATAAATCTTAAGAGCTGCTAATGGGGTAGGAGTGTAAGTTTACTACACAACAGGAGACTGGTGGTTGCTAAATTTTATCACCTGGTTAATTATGGAGGAAGACGCCTTAGTGCATTATTACTAGCTTGTGTTGTAACAGTTATGGCTTCCTTCTTTTGCTTGCACTCCTCTATACCTATTGAGATGCAATGTAACTTCCTACTGTATCATTTACCTAGAGCTACCAGCTGCACACAGTGAAATATTCCTAGCAAGCAGCCTTTACGCCCCATACCGGCAATTCCTCTCCTCAGCCTAACTGCTTTAGAAGCACCTTGTTCTATAGGAGATTATTACTTCATCCTTTCTGTATTTCTTCCTCTATCTAGTGCTTGTGAATATTTCACGATATTTCGAGGTCAGCAATCCAATTTTTATTTTTGCAAACATTAATTGTCTGAATGTAGTAGTGTGCAGGGCTCATTTGGGGGAGGGGGGGGGCATTCGCTCCCCTTGGAGGGATTTTGACCCTTCAAAATTGCCATTATACGAATCCCCACCCCCCCGCCAAAATGTCTTCCGGTGTGCTTTTGCCCCCCCCTCCCCCTTGGGAATTTTCCTAAATGAACCCCTAGTGCAGTAATATCAAGACATGGTCCAGAACCCATACACCTGGTCACTGCTAACGAGTTGTTGTTTCTTCGAGGCACAGTCGCAGATAGCTGTACTCCAGATACTCTACCAGGACGTGTTAGCTTAAGCAAAGACTGCTGCAAGTCTCACTCCCAGACCACATGCATTTCAACATGGACTGGAAACAAGGCTAACAGTTCAGCCAATCACTGCTCAAGACCAATTCCTACACAGAGCTTAAAATATTAATAAACGGCACAATACTCACTGACGTACTATATTTTACAATTACACACAAAGTCTGATATTGTGTCTTTGCTACGATGCAAGATTCTGATACATGTAGTTACCTTGAGCTGTTTATGAAGTCATACAACTGTCCCCTTAGAGGTACACAAACTCTACCGTAGATTGAATACACTAATTTTCCGGCCTTACGCGAAACAGTCCATTTGTAGCACACTTGGAAATCAAAGTCGAATTTTAAACACATTCCCAGTTTCAGTAGGAGTGGCTTAGAGTGACAATTAGGTTCTATAGTACTTCGCAGATTATAATTTTCGCGGTGCCGTTTATCCTACTTGATCCCATAGCTTCCACAAAGCAACCGTAACACTATCATCATAGAAGATTCTTTGGTTTCCAAATAACCCATTCTAGATGCCCCACAAGTCCTAACTTCATTAGTCAACGACTAGCAAGTAATTTAATAGCTAGCCAACTTCTCTTAACATCCGTAGCCAGGTTCTATTGGTTAATAGTCCGCACTATTGCATGTGTAGTGGGTGGCAGCCTACATATTGAGACTACCCCTGGCGCGGCTCATACGCGATCGACTATGGTATACAGCCTATAGCCGAAGTTATAAAGACATAGCCCATTAACCACATACCATAACTCACCCATCCGATTACTAGACCACGGCGATCTCTCTTTAGAAGGCTGCGCTGGATGTGAGGACGTGGGGATAGCCTATAGCTACGGCTTGGAGAACGAACTACTTACAAGGCAGACTGTATATACAAGCACGTAAACTTTTAGGTGCAGATCATGCATAAATGGATAGCTCGATTGACGACACATGTGTCTGCATGTCACAATCAATGAATGCGAAACCGATCGGAATTGCAATACAAAAGGGGCGTGGTCCAATATCCGGGATGTTTGACCTGGCCTGGCGTGTCTCTTGGTTGCTGCCCCGTCCTTTGACTGATTCTAGGAAGGAAATCGGTGTTTGTGCGCGCCTCACTGGCTGAGCTCCTGGCGGGAAAAGACGACTCCTGTGAGGAGCCTAGCTAGGCAGTAGGTATTGAACGGCGCAGGGAACTGCTTGCATTATTCATTGAAGCAAGGGGGGGTGTCGACGGTACGCGTGTCGTCTGCTGTTCAGCTACCATGGCCACTTCATCTCTGGAGCAGTCGAGGAAAGAATTGGCAGGTAGGCTAAAATTTGTTTGATGGAGAAGGCCTCTAGATCTATTAAGAGACCTATATCCAGTAGAGGCCCACCTATATATAGGCGATGCATATAAATCACATATGGAAAACTGTAGGGATGACAATCCATGAAAGTATCACGGTGTCATCCCATCCTTGTTTGAGTCTTTTTTAGCGATCCCCCCCCCCCCCCCACATGTTTTGACATTTTTCCAAAAAAGTTTTTTTTCATGACTAGTCCTGTTATCTAGTAAAGGCCCACCTTTTGATCCTGTAATGAATATTATTGAGGTCATGGTCAGGGTCAATGAATGAATGACCACTGCGTGTTGCTATCTTTTTGTGAACCTTATGAATCCCACAAGCTCCAGTGCTAATTCCGTTTTACCAAAACGTCCGAACGTGGAATACGCATAGCATCAAGAAATTTGCAATTACTTAATTACATCAGTTTCGCTATATGCAGCCTGCCGTCTAAATTGGATATATTTATTAAAGTGATAATGCTCGAGGCCTACACCGACAATAAGCTAGTTACTATACACTAGTACAATAGCTACACGGATAATTGTCATTTAAGTAGCTTAGTGATTAGCAATTGCTAGTGTAGTCATGTGACAATTACATTACCTAACAAATTTTTCGACCCACGTGAGGACATTTTGGTGAAACTGAATTGGCATTTGTAAAATCGGGATATCATAGCGTCGTTTGTCAGGGCTGCTTGATTTCCGATATGGTTGATTACTGGAAACATTGCCGCACTGACCATGTAGCTTTGAATTAGCTTTATCTGCTGAATTTCTAGCCTTGTTCCCAGGATTTCTGCCCTCAGTGACAAAAGCTGGGTGGAGGCCTTGGGAATGAGGCAGCGACATGTTTGACGTAGTTGGGACAATTTAGTGTCTAACATTAACCCCTAAACATGTGACCTGCTTAATTGCTCTGCAATTAATTAAGAGCATATACATTAATTTTAGTCCAGCTCAGTATGGCATCAGAAATAGTCGTCTTACATTCTGAATGATGGTCTTGTCTTTGCATGGCTACAAAAAATCTGACTCCCATTAAAATGGACTGTAAAGGCACTGACCAGTAGCTCCAAAAATGGGGGCAGACATTTGGAGTGTGTAAGTGTGCTGGTTTAGAAACACTACTCAGCACTTAAGAAACGTTCGGTGGCCATGTGTTGGGATGTAGTGACACACATGCACACACTATGAGGGAACAATGGGGCTCCCATCAGTCCTGAGTGAGAGAGTGAGCCTGCATTCCTGAGCTTCACCACACACATAGTTCTACGCACTGAAATGTCTTATTTCCGGGAGATCATATTAATACACTCCCATGTAGTGTGGTGTGCATTATATTGGATTCTGGCTTTTAATAACGAGAATGCAGCAGTTCAACTTACATGTCTGTCAAAAAGTGGTAGCTTCCACATCCTTAGTAGGAAGTTTGGGGCTATTTACTGTATGTACATGTACATCTCAGGTATAAACAAAGCTCTTAATATGTGGTAAAGTTTTGGCAATGAAATTACAGCTGGACAGGTAGGTGGGTGGGCCTGAGGTGTCTTATATGGGATGCTTACTTCTACATGCCCGCTTACCCTTGCCACTCACAGTATCCTTTTCACAGGCTCCACTGCAGTGGTGGGTCCTGGGAATGAGACGCTGCCTCCATGGCCAGCCTCATTCCCAGGCTCTCCCCGTGCGGTAACGAAAGCCACCTCACCTTCCCTCCTTTATTTATCTTATTTTTGGCACGAGGAGAGGCTGGGAATGAGCCTAATGTAGTAGTGCATGTACGTCACCAGACCTTCATATTTGTACATTTGAAATCATTACTACAACCACTCCTACTATCCCTTACTATGCAATAAACCCCAGTTACTGCTGGATGCCTGACCTTGAGAATCAGGAATGGTGGGTTAAAAAGCTTTTTGATGGCATGCCAACTCTCCCCACCCATCCAGCATTTATACCAGTTTAGCCAACCTCCTTTTATCGCCAAAAGAAGTTTATAGGAGTCCTTTTATCATCCACCTGGCTGTTCTTGAGCTCCAGACCTTCAAAAACATATTCAAATTCGAAAACAATGTACACATATAAACAATAGAAGAACTAGCCTCGTTCCCGGGGCTCTCTCCCTGAAAAATTGAAGAATCTGGTTCCTTTTCTCACGTGATTCTACTTGAGTAAATACAAGAGAAAATACAAGAAAACTTGATGTTTGATGTACATGTAGTTTTCTTACATGAACATGCTAGTTTCCTTGTAATTTCATATGCTTCCGGCTAGCACTCTCGCCCCCCCCCCCCCGGGCCCCCCGGCCCCCCCATCCCCTCCCATTACATCATCATGAATAAAGATCTGTGGATTGTGTATTCTACCTCTTTTGGGGTGCTGTTTATATAGTACTAAACTTCTGCCCCCGAAGGCAATATAGTTATACTGTGGTAGGTATACAGCTAGTATTCTATAATATACCATACATTACCGTTCATCCAGAAAGATCCTATACATAAAGTCAGTTTCACCAAAATATCCAAATGTCAGGTACACATAGCAACGAGAAATTTTAGAAAGTGATGACGTTCAAGGCCTAGGTCGGAAAGAAGGATGCTACTACAGTAGCTATAAGCGTAGTTTAATCAGCTAGGGGCGGAGTCGGTATGTAATTAGTAATTAGTAGTTGCTAACATAGTCATGTGAGGATCACGTTTTCCCCGAGACTCTCGGGTCATGTGAAGACATTTTGGTGAAACTAAAGTCTTATAAGGGGGCCGAGGGATGTCTCGCAGAATTTGTTGCATACATTTTCTCTTCTCACTCTCCACAGGGGAGTATGAGCGTGTGCAGAAGAAGGCTTTCACTAACTGGGTCAACTCACATCTCATAAAGGTACGTCAATTTTTTTCCAATTGGAGCACATGGGCTGCTGTTACTCTATCCCTGCTCTCGGTGGCTACATAGGGAGACTTGTACCGTAATTTGGGTAAAATTCATAATAGTTTAGTTTATAATTTTTTTGTAGGAAGCATGAACAACGAAAATTTCTTATGTTAATGTTTTAACACATATATTGGATTGCTGGCTCAGAAAAAAAACCGTCAAATTCAGCAGGACAAGTGCATGTGAGAAGATGTTTTGCCGATTTTCAAGTTATCATATCTCGTCAACTATAAGGGAGACATGAATGATTCTTGGTACAGTATAAGTACCAACCTTCACCTAAAGGAAGCCCACGCTAGAAGTCTGCAGCTCTCTCCATTTCTGTGATACACGCCTTTGTAGTACCTTCATTTTTGAAAAATTACTGTATGATTGACAGTTCCGCAAACGTGATATCGTATCTTTCTCGCTGTATTACTTAAAGGCTTAATTACTGAGTTATTGCTGCAGCAACATATCCTGTATAAACTACCCACGTTTCATACTGATAGTGCGTATGGGTATATGCGTCTTTGAAGTATGCATGCTCAATGCGAGATATTTTTGTAATTTTGAATTTCATAGCTTTCGAGGCTTGCTTTGGTTTTCCCAAATAACAGTATTTCATAGTTTAATATTTTGCACTTATTAGCACTGCATAAGCTGTGAAATATCTGCTGTTTAAAGTGTGATGTCAGACATGTTTCGTCCCATTATCGCCACTGTGCTATGGCTTGTATTTACTTAGCACTCATTGCCAGGATTTTGCTTGGAAGGATAGTGGTACCTAGATTAAACCACTGAAAACCTTGTACATCCTGCATTTTTCCAATTTTTGATAATTTCAAACGTCATAACCCAGCAACCAGGTGTAAATGATTCTTGGTACAGTACAAGTGTTACCCTTCAACTGATAGCGACCTACCCTAGAAGTCTGTGGCTCTCTCCCTTTCTGAGATACGTGCTGCAGTAGCACCGCCATTTTTGCCACATGCTTGAAAATTCTGCAGAATTGGCCCTGTACCTCCCTTGTGGTGTGGCCCGGATGCAGCTGCGGCAATGGCTCCTATAGAAACCACCTGCATTTTGATTTAGTTGGTGTCTAGCTTAGCCTCGTTCCCAGACTCCACTCCGGTCCCCAGCTTTTCTCGCAGTGTGTGAGAAAAGCTGTGGAGTGGAGCCTGGGAACGAGGATAGTCTAGCTAGCATTCTGGAGATACGCATTTTGAAGCATGTTGCATTCAAAAGCGTGGAAAATTCCACATTATGTTTAGTGGTAAAAAGAGTATAGCCTTAAGACAAGGTTAGGGTTGTAGTGGTGTAGATTCCAATGTATAGTCTAGCTAACAGGTTGTGTGGCTTTACTTCTTTGGGTCATTATGGAAGTTTTCAAACATTGCAACAATCGTGGTCTGTGTTTGGCAGGTGCTGATAGCCTACAGTGAATGTCAAGTGACCAGGCCAGCATAGCCCTTCTTCTGTGTCATGTTGATTGATCACATTCTCATTCTTGGATCCTGAGTGGGGTCTGGGAATGAGACTGGAGATAGCCACTGGTCAAGTGTTTCTATCCTTGAGGTTTCTAACTACTTAGATATACTCCATTTCGACATCCGTGAGGGTGCCCTTTTTCAAGTGGTCAAGCAATGCCAGGAGCCATGCATGAGTGCCGTGAAGCTTCTGGCAGTACAGATTAAATTTCACAATATACAAACGTAAATGTCTGTATTTTTCAGGGTACATGTACATTGCATTCTTGTTTCAGGGGGCCCTGATTGGATGGGTTAGAATGTGGATACAACACCTATGCTACTAATTGTAAAATTCTTTCATTCGAATTCTGGTGTTCTAAACGAACTTTCTTATCACAGACTCCATATTTGCTGATAATAAATCTTGTATTTGATTTGTCACTGCATATACAGTATATTTTGAATTTTCATTCTAATTCATCTAACAGACCAATAGTACGAAGATTTATCGAACTAACGTCATGGCATCTTTACGGAAGGACTAAAAGCTGCCATCTGATTGGACCCTTTGTAGTTCCAAAGGGGAAAGGTGTCTGTGACAAGAAAGTTCGTTTAGAACACCAGACGTTCTTTTGCCGGGGGGGGGTGAACGTCTGGGCACGAGACTAGACCATAGGGGGCTACATTGTCACGGATACAACTTACATCGGCAACCAGTGGAGCAAAGACTCCTGAAGTGCATATAGGATGTACTGTGCTCTTGTCAGATAGTGAACTACTCTTTGAAAGAATCCTAAATGTTTTTGGATGTTGCAACAAACTTTGGGGTTGTGACCTCTGTACATATGTATGTAATTACAGAAATGATAATGAACACGTGTTCTATTTTGGAATCTAGTGTGGGACTTTCAAATTTCAAAGTTACTGCCTTTCCCTGATCCTGCTCTTCATGCCACCTAGCTTAGCGGTAAGAGTATAATGATATTCATGGGAAGCAATTGCACTGATTACTGGACCACCCCTAACAGTGTTTAGTACAGCTAATGTTATTCATTTATGAAACCCATACTCTTTTCAAACCTACTGCAGTATAAAAGCTGAGCCAACGAGTTCAGTTACTGTTCTCGTCCTATGTTACACTAAAGATAATTTTTGGAAGGGGGTTGCATTTCCCCCATCACTCAAACCCAAGCCTACACATAGCGAGAGTGTGTGTGTGTGTGTACCGTAATGGAAGCGAGAGTGTGTGTGTGTAACGTAATGCAGGCGAGGGTGTGTGTGTGTGTAACATAATGCGAGCGAGAGTGTGTGTATGTGCGTGTGTGTAATGTAATGCAAGTGTGTGTGTGTGTGTGTTTGTGTGCGTCTAACGTAATACGAGCGAGAGTGTGTGTGTGTGTGTAACGTAATGCGAGCGAGAGAAAAGTGGGAAGGCCTGGTATCATTTATCGTGTGACGTAGGGAAGACACAATTAACCAGTTTACTGCACACTTTAATTGTGCTGCCATGCAATTGCAAGCTAACAAAGAAGTAGAGAATAGTTACTGGCTGTGAGTTGCTGATGCCTCTAGGACTCCAGGAATCGAGAGATAGACAGGTATCAGCCCTAGCTTGGAGTAAAACCTATGGTGAAGCGGTACTCTAAGACTGACCGTCAACTACCAGTGAACTAAAACCAGCTAATTAAAGCAGCCTCTATGCTTAACTTTAGCAATCGAAGGGTATAAAAGATTAGACTACCGGTATGTGTGTTACCCATCTAGTATAAATCATCGTGTAACATGGCCATAAGCTTACCTCATGCCCGCCTGGTCCACCAAAGTCCTGCCGCTTCAGCTCAATCTCACGGCTGGTACAACTCTCGCTTAATTAGTCTTTTACTAATTTACAATCAACTCGGTTCAGCCTCGAGTCCAACCTTCTGCAATATCTAGCTAGGTACATTAGCACGCAGAAACTTTTTTGTGTACATGCAACGTGTAGGGCGGCAAGATCACAGAGCTTGTGTGGCAGGATGTGCACTCAATGGGTCTACCCTACGTCACGGCGCATAATAAAATAATATCAGGCCTTCCCATTTTCCAGTTTCAAAGAGCTCGCTATTGTTTCGCTGAATGGCAAGAAGGAAGTTAAGTGCGCAAAATCCTGTTGCACAAAACTGCTATCTGCTGTGGGTGGAGTTGCTTACTCTACGCTGTTTGTCTCCTATAGTACTATAGGAGTCAAATTTGGGTTTATGAGATATTGGGGGAACAAAATCCCCTTCCAAAAATTTGATATTGGATGGACCAACGAATTGGGGTATACTAGTAGGTAAAGGGTGCCCTCCAGCTTTTATACTGGCTTAGGTTTGAAAGAAGTATGGGTTTTATGAATGAATAACATTAGCTGTACTGAACACTGCAAGGGCGGTCAAGTAATCAGTATCATTAGCTCCCATGAATATCATTATAACTTGCCCACAGATTCTGGTCAGCAAGTTAACACACTGAGTACATGCATGTACAAGTAATTTCTGTATAACATGATGTCACATCCTTGGCACAATACACACACACCCATACACACACACACACACACACATACACACACACACACACACACACATACACACACACACACACAAGGGTCGTAAATAAATTTGGACAAAAAGTGGGGGGGCCATGGCCCCACCCCCATCTCACATCCTTGGTACATGTATAATAATTTTGGTGATGAGGCTTCAAGGATTCTCTCATTTGGCTAGCATGCCAAAGTTCTTCAATTTCAGTGCCCAAGCCTAAGCTGCACACCTAAGTTGCATCAATGCCCAAGCCTACGTTGCACACTACTCTTCAAGACATGCAATATGGCATATGCACAAGCAGAGGAGGTTGGACACGCATTCGTTGACGTGCGTAGTCACGTGCCATTTACTGCCGTTAATTATATTCCGCATTGGATTCCAGAGTGTCATTTGCTCACTGAGAAGCTAAAATGTACCGACTAAAGCGTAAGGAGTTAGGAAGCGCCGAAATGACTTATCATTAAGCAGTCTCTTGAATTTCGAGTGATTCTCCGTGATTCCTTGGTGCCAGAGCTGTGACAGAAACAACACCGATTGAAAGCTACAGTGAATCAAAAATCCGGTAAGCAGAGCTTGTTCTACAGCTGCAATAACCTGTAGATAAATGTAAGATACTTGGTACAGACCTAGAAGGACAGCATCTTGCTGTTTGTCAATCGAATCCATGTAGGTACTCCAGCCTTGCCGATAGCTAGATAGTTTAAGGACTGTAGCACCGCAACTACGCAGGGGTTGAATGGGGTTGACTCGCTTTCCTGAAAGCGCTTCGTATGTGTTGACAACAAAACTTCACCAAATAGGCAGCTCCATAGAGAATCCATACAACTTCATAATCGCATAGACTGTCACATGACCGTGTCCAACCTCCTCTGATGCGGGTTTGTGACAGGTGGGGGACCAGAATCCCCTTCCGTTTTATACTGACATCACTAAACTGGAGACAGTACTGAAGACACCCTTGGCTTCGGCTTTTATACCTGCAGTAGGTTTGAAAGGAGTATGGGTTTTGTAATGAATAACATTAGCTGTAGTGAACACCTGAGTCGTGGTTTTGTAATCAGTGCCATTGGTACCCATGAATATCATTACTTGGACTTACTACGTTTTCACAGAGATGCCTCACAAAGAATGACTCTCATGTGGGTGGAGTTGCTTACTCTACGCTGTTTGTCTCCTATAGTACTATAGGAGACAAGCTGCGTACCCCTACACAGTTTGTCTCCTATAATATATAGGCAACTGACACTAATGTAGAATATACCTAGTCTGCGTCAGGTTCCGGTAGTATATAGGGAACAAACTGTGTATCCCTACGCTATTTGTCCGCTATAGTATTATAGGAGCCACTGAATGCCTATACACGGTTTGTTCCCTATATTACTATAGGGGACAAACTGCGTACCCCTACACAGTTTGTCTCCTATAATATATAGGCACCTGACACTAATGTTGAATATGCCTAGTCCGCGTCAGGTTCCGGTAGTATATAGGGAACAAACTGCCGGTAGTATATAGGGAACAAACTGCGTACCTCTATGCTATTTGTCCGCTATAGTATTACAGAAGCCACTGAATGCCTATACACTGTTTGTTCCCTATATTACTATAGGGGACAAACTGCGTACCCCTACGCTATTTGTCCCCTATATAGTACGGGCAAATACACCCAAACTGCGTACTTTTGTACGCACCCCCACTGCTTTCTTTGGGGTGGACACTACCTTCAAGATTCACAATGTCATGTGTGAACAAGTCGCGTTTGGGTTTGTGAAAGAGGGGGACGAAATCCCCTTCCAAAAATTGTATTTATGGAATTTTATGGAACATGGACGTATTAAACAAAGTTCACAGATTAATTAGCTTGGCTCTGCTTTTATACCTGCAGTTGGTTCGAAAGGAGTATGGGTTTTGTAATGAATAACATTAGCTGTAGTGAACACCTGAGTTGTGGTTTAGTAATCAGTGCCATTAGTTCCCATGAATATCATTACTTGGACTTACTACGCTTTCACAGAGATGCCTCACAAAGAATGACTCTCATGTGGGTGGAGTTGCTTACTCTACGCTGTTTGTCTCCTATAGTACTATAGGAGACAAGCTGCGTACCCCTACACAGTTTGTCTCCTATAATATGTAGGCAACTGACACTAATGTTGAATATACCTAGTCTGCGTCAGGTTCCGGTAGTATATAGGGGGCAAACTGCGTACCCCTACGCTATTTGTCCACTATAGTATTACAGGAGCCACTGAATGCCTATACACAGTTTATTCCCTATATTACTATAGGGGACAAACTGCGTACCCCTATATACTACCGGAACCTGACGCAGACTAGGCATATTCAACATTAGTGTCAGGTGCCTATATATTATAGGAGACAAACTGTGTAGGGGTACGCAGTTTGTCCCCTATAGTAATATAGGGAACAAACCGTGTATAGGCATTCAGTGGCTCCTATAATACTATAGCGGACAAATAGCGTAGGGATACACAGTTTGTTCCCTATACTCGGATCAATCGGTAGTTTGAAATTTCAATCCCGTTTGCCACTGAAAAGCCTAGAAGGCTACATCTGCGATTGGAAATCGAGCAGCTCACGGTTACTGCCAGGAGAGAGGCGCTTCCGAAATTTTATGGTAAGATAGTTATTATAATCGTAGCGGATAAAAAATTACAGGTTCTTCTAGTATGCCTGACTGGTTAGAAAGCCATTTCAGCTGCAGAAAGTCTGGTTTGTAGTTCTTCCGCTTACTATATTCGTATACTGTCTCAATACTACTCCTGGCCACGTGTCTAAGACGGTTCACGAATACGTTTACTGACCCTATTCCGTATATTCTTCCAATTATCTCGCGCATGCGCGAACAGTAGATACCAGGCCACTCTTTCGTGGGAGTGTGTGGCCTGGGGACGAGGCTAGTGGGGGACCAGAATCCCCTTCCAAAAATTGTTTTAAACTGACATCACTAATCTGAAGACAGTACTGAAGAGCAACAGTGCTCCCTTGGCTCCGGCTTTTATACCTGCAGTTGGTTCGAAAGGAGTATGGGTTTTGTAATGAATAACATTAGCTGTAGTGAACACCTGAGTCGTGGTTTAGTAATCAGTGCCATTAGTACCCATGAATATCATTACTTGGACTTACTACAGAGATGCCTCACGAAGAATGACTCATGTGGGTGGAGTTGCTTACTCTACGCTGTTTGTCTCCTATAGTACTATAGGAGACAAGCTGCGTACCCCTACACAGTTTGTCTCCTATAATATATAGGCAACTGACACTAATGTTGAATATACCTAGTCTGCATCAGGTTCCGGTAGTATATAGGGGACAAACTGCGTACCCCTACGCTATTTGTCCGCTATAGTATTACAGGAGCCACTGAATGCCTATACACTGTTTGTTCCCTATATTACTATAGGGGACAAACTGCATACCCCTACGCTATTTGTCCCCTATATAGTACGGGCAAAGACACCCAAACTGCATACTTTTGTACACACCCGAGTTGCTGAATTTTTTTGCATAGCTACCAGATGCAAGCTGGCAAGTCTTGTAGATGGCTAGTCTCACCAAAGCGGTAGGTTTTATGAATGCAAATAGTTGACATAACTCAAGACTCCGCATATATCTCATAGCCATGCATGTTCAGCTAGTGAATGAAGTTGCAGTTCACGCCTGTTTGTGACCCACTCAGGAGTGCTGGCTATCAGTTATAGTTTCTCTGTCATCGCTAATCGCCTGGAGTATTCAGCAGGTGAGTCGGGCATCAGCAGTCCAGTAGGAGACTCCAGCGTTCATTCAGATGGCATGTGCAGGTAGTCTCTTTGTCAATAAAGGTCGAGAGTCATACCTAGTGGGAACATTCAAACTAACAAGCCTCCATAAGAGCCGTCATGTTATTGCCTACCTTCTGGCTTTGTCTCTCATCCCAAACAGTTCTTTCACTCGTGGAGAAGCTTGAATGTGAACTTTAGCTACTCTTATGGCTCCCCGTATGTGTAGTGCGGCAAGATCGCAGAATTCCACAAACCACTCACACTTCCTGCAAATATGACGCACTTCATTTGATGGATTTAACTGGGCTCTCTCCCACTTATTTTTTACTCCGTCTGAAAAAAAGCTGTGAGTGGGGACTGGGGATGAGGCTATCCATGTACACACTATCCTTCACGATACACAATGTGACGTATGCACAAGTCAGGCTTGGGTTTTAGATGGGGGACGGAATCCCCTTCCAAAAATTGTATGTAAAATAGAGAGCACTGACATGAACATCTTCCAACAGCAAGCTTGGCTCAGCTTTTATACCTGCAGTAGGTTTGAAAGGAGTATGGGTTTCGTAAATGAATAACATTAGCTATACTGAACACATAAGGGTGGTGCAGTAATCAGTGCCTGTACTTTCCATGAATATTGTTATAATCCCTCCACCACCAGCATAATATTGTGTCAGATGTTGCTAGAAGAGCAACCGATTCCCTGCCCCTACTCCAGATCTTGTATGTACTCCCCTCCCCTTACTTTTTCAACACGTGGGGGGAGGGGGGGACCTGGGGACGAGGCTAGGAGAAATTCCGTTCCAAAAGTTGTATTTATGCTACATGAGTCTAGGTTGTTATTATGCACAAACAGTGGATGCCGGCTAACAATAGAGAGTTTTCACGTGATGTCACATCCTGCATGACGACCGTGTCATTTTCCGTTTATGTCCGTTTTTGCCCACCATGCGTGGGCGGTAAATGGAAGCTAGAATAGTACGTTATACAGCGATCTCAGAATCAACAGCTGCTTGGAACTGTGAATCAGTTTTCAGACGGTATAAATTGAGTGAATCTGATGTCTATACTGTCAGTACGAGAGCTACTTCCTGTCCTTATGCGCATCATGCCGCTATTTGCTGCCCACCAAGATGGTGCCCTAGCAACAGTTGTTAGATGCAAATGACGTAAGATGATGTCAATGAAAACTCTCTATATAGGTTCATACTCAGTAGTGAATGCTCAGAACCAGCCGCTATATCACAATCGATCGAGAAGACCGAATTTATTTAATTTTCTTGCCTCTGTTGTTGTTCAGTTAGTCTCGTGCCTAGATCTTGGGTTCTCACAGCCTTGCGAAAATACCCCCATTTAGCCCCGCCCAGTACAGTCCTAGCCTCATGTCATGTGCTACTCGAGGCTTACTCCTGGGTCTGTATAGTAGCCACTGTTGCACGCATGTACGGCCAGATCCCACGTGAGGCTACTGAATGGATTTACCCTAGTTATCATGTGATGATCGGTGCTTGTTAGTGATACAATTTCCCACATTTTCTGGGAAATTGCTTGCCTGCGCAGACAGTGGATACCAGGCTTCTCTTGAGGCTACTGAATGAATTTACCCTCATGCAAGCAATTTCCCAGAAATTGTGGGAAATTGTATCACTAACAAGCACCGATCACCACATGATAACTGTCTGTAGTCTCAGACTAAATGAGTAACTGAGTTTATGCTGATCGCAAGATGAGACGATTCTGTCGCGTAGATGCGAGTAAAGGTAGGGCTGTGTGGTCCGTAGATGTATACCGTGACTTGTATTCACGTACTCGCCCCTTGCACATGGCACAGTGTACGTCTGCCGCCTGAGGCATTGCCTGTGCAGACAGTGGATACCAGGCCGCTCTTTTCTTTTGAATGAGGCTATGCACCATATACGTTTTTGAGACCCATCTTGTCAGGCATGCACAAGTCAGACTTGGGTTACGAGGTATTTGGGGAATAGAGTCCCCTTCCAAAAATTGATAGTAACTGTGGAATGGTACATTACAGTGCCCTCTGGCACCTCCAGCTTTTATACTGGCTTAGGTTTGAAAGGAGTATGGGTTTTATGAATGAATAACATTAGCTGTACTGAACACTGCAAGGGTGGTCAAGTAATCAGCATCATTAGTTCCCATGAATATCATTATAACTTGCCCACAGATTCTGGCCAGCAATTCGACACACTGACTATGTACATGTAATTTGTATGTAACCACACACACACACACACACACATGCACAGGCTGGCCAACAGATCTCGGACCTCTACGAAGACTTCACAGATGGCAGCAAACTCTGCCTGCTGCTGGAGCTGCTTACCGGGGAGAAAGTGGTATGTATCATATACATCGCAGCCAAAAGTTCTTATATATCATGATAGTATTTGGAATAAGTAACCTCATTTCCAGCCCTCCACCTCAGTTTTAATCGCTTGCTTTTCGTACTCCAAACGGTGAAAACTACCTGTGAATCAGGCTAGATGGAAGTAGAATTGGGTGGAGTACAGTAACTGTACTAGTAGCTTTTATCTCCGGATTTCTTGACAGATTTACAGCTGCTGGATTATCATTGTCAGCAGTTTGTATTTACGACCTCAAACAATCAGTCCCAGCATCGCAAGTAGCTATCCTTGTCCTGTGGTGGGTGCGATACACTGGCCACTTTGCAGCAATCCCATTTGCCATTGCAGATTAATTCTGACATAATCATTACATCATTGTGGCCATAATTTTGGGTGTTTCCCCCTTTTGCAGCCCCGTGAGCGGGGGAAGATGAGAGTGCACAAACTGCAGAATGTACAGAATGCTCTGGACCTGCTTCAGAGAAAGAAGGTATGTGCTAGCCTCGTCCGTCGCCAGGTCTCCACTTTTTGTGGCTATGCGAAGGAAAATCTCTGCTTTTACTTTTGTGCAACCGAATGAGCGTAAGCCTGGAATCAAGGCTAGTATGTGGTTAGGGTTTCTAGGGGTTCATTTGGAAAAATCCCCATATATGGCAGTGCTACCAAGGCATGTAGCACAGAAACGGGGAGAGCTGCAGACTTCTAGCGTGGGATTCCTTTAGTGGAAGGTTGGTACTCATAATGTACGAAGAATCGTTCCTGTCTCTCTAATGGTTGTTAAGATATGGCAGCTTAAAAATTGGCAGAAATTAAAAAATGCGAGAAGTGCCGGATTTTCACAAATTCAGTCCCACATCTACATGTATGTCCCATCTTAATGGTGGTGCAGACACTCAAGTAATCATCGCCTGCCACTTGCCCCTCAGATCAAGCTGGTGAATATCAGGAACAATGAGGTAGTGGACGGCAACCCCAAGCTGATCCTGGGACTCGTCTGGACTCTCATCCTGCACTTCCAGGTACATACCGTCACTAATTAAGGTGACTGCCTCATTGGTAGGCAATAGAATAGGACACTCATTCTGCATTTCCAGGTACGTACGGTCACTATGGTGACTGCCTCGTTGGCAGACAATAGAATAGCCAAGTTATAGGGCCTATAGCCTCATTCCCGGTCTCAGCTCTACGCCTTTTTCATACCGCAATAAAATAGACTTGAGATGGAAACTGGTTTAAAGACCAGATGAAAGTCATCCTTTCCCTCTCCCATTTCCCCTCTCCATTCTGCTCCCCTCCATGCTCCTTTCCCCCTCTCCCCTCTCTCCTCCTCCCTCCCCCTCTCCCCTCCTCCCTCTCCCTCCATGTACCCTCCCCCCTCCCCCCCTGTACCCTCCCCCCTCTCTCCCTGTACCCTCCCCCCTCCTCTCTCCCTCCATGTACCTTCCCTCCTCCCTCCCTGTACCCTCCCCCCCCTCAGATCTCCAACTACCTGTCCGAAGACTCCCCAAGGTCACCCACACACCAAGTCTCGGCAAAGGAACTGAAGGAGCAGCTACTGGACTGGGCCAAGAGGGCCACCGAAGGGTGAGAAGTGGCCTCCTTTTAGTCCCACATGTGTGTTTCATTTAACTCCTTGTGGGCCTGGTACTAGCCTCGTTCCCAGGCCACACCCCTCCCCCCCTCACGAAAGATTGGCCTAGTATCCACTGTTTGTGCAGAAATCTCTCTCTCTGTTTCTGTGATATGCGCCTTAGTAGTAACGCCATTCTTCGAAAATTGCTGTGCGATTGAAAGTTCTGCAAATTCGGTCCTGTATCTTCCTTGTGGTGTAATTGAATGGCTTCTTATTACTGCAGCAATGCCCCCTGTAGAAGCAACCCATGTTTCGTTTTAATAGTGCTTAGCATTCTGGAGATACGCTTCTTTGAAGTATGCGCATTCAAAAATGTTGCGTTTTTGCAAATCCGGTAACAATTATAGTTTTGTGCTATGGTGATACTTGTACAGTGCACCCCTTTTTATGTATTTGTATAAATATTATGTGCCGAAATTCTTTTGTTGGAGAACTTATGAAGTTCTCCTTCCAAAAATTGTGTTTAAGAGCTGAATAAGTACTGCAAAGGTCATGTCAGGGATTGGGATCTCTCTTATATACCCCAGGTTGTGCAAAAGGAGTATGGGTTTCGATTATGAATAATGTTTAAGTCTTTGATTATTGCCAAAAAGACCTAGCCAAAGCCTGACTGTTTATGTAGCAACTTGTTATGGGCAAGGCCAAAGTAGTCCATTGTACATATAAAAGGCAGTCACTCCTTATATGGAAGACAGTGCACTTTCAAAGCCAAAACAAATTCTACATAAAAGTGATAAGAAACAAAATATCTCCCCCATTTTTGGGATTGCCTGGGGACTAGGCTAGGCCTGATACATTTGTCGCAACCTTCA